>JANJGK010000001.1:18861036-18925981 GCA_039081455.1 Macrobrachium rosenbergii | reverse complement strand
TTTGCCGAGTCTGCTATACTGTTTTTACCTGTCGTGAGCGGGGAAATGTACTTAGCCTCGACAATGACCCACCTTCGCCATGACAGTTATTGTTACGTTTGGAACACGCAGCTCTTATTATGAAATTTTTTATCACACCGTGATTTATACACAATCATGAAGCTACAAATGTTGCTTAATATAAAATTCACGCTACCTCGGGAATATCTCCGATGGAGAATTGTCGCCGAGGGGGAATTTATATAAGTGATAAATGAATTGGTATCGTCGGGACACGAACCCTTGACACGAAACCTATTCAGCAACTCCAGTAGATGCTATCCACTGCGCTATCAAGAGAGGTATAAGTCTTTGCCGAGTCCGCTATACTGTTTTTACCCGTCGTGAGCGGGGAAATGTACTTAGCCTCGGCAATGACCCATATATATATATATATATATATATATATCTATATATATATATACATATATATATATATATATATATATATATATATATATATATATATATATATATATATATATATATATATATATATATATATATATATATTTATATAAAACCGAAAATGCATGGTTAACAAATGTCAAATCAAAACACAATAAAATATAATATTAAAGTGACATAAATGCCTATGTCCAATTCTCCCCACAAATTCATAAGTGTCTTGGATATGGTAAATTCACTAGTTCACAGTCCACACACAAAAAAAAGAAGTCTGGATTTACCTTAACTGCAAGTTTCTAAGAGTTTGGAGCACACAAGGCCACGTCTGGACGATATCGCTCTTGGTTAGATAATAGTCAACCAGACCTAACTTTTGGTACAATTAGACACACAATCTCCATTTTTCTAACGCACGAACTTATGTACTTGCATACCAACTAAGTAGGCTACCTCACATACCGGCCTCAACTTTGTGTGTTCATTCGAGCCAAAACATCTGAAACATTTGAAACATCTGCTGACTGCAGTGATTTGCATTTGTGTCACTGTCCCACTACCACTTTACAGCTTCCCTTCGCTTCATCACACTATAACTGAATACATATAGTAAACCTAAAACGAAATATATTTTCCTATACAGTGCTCGGCCACCCCATAAGAGCGTCTCGCTCTTTTAATGGCGAACTAAAGTAAAAGTATACATATAAAATATAACAAAAAGAGCTATGCTCAATCAGCAATGTCTACTGAACTGCAGTTTTAAGTACTGCTCTCATGAACTATTTCCAAAGTCACTGGGTTCGTTTTCTTAGAGCCCTTGCATTTAGCTTTACAAGCACAAACAAGCTTTACTACCCCCATAATAAGAATTATCAGTAGAATAGCCGCTAAGATTATCAGTAATGAAGGCATAATATATTTCTGGTACTCGAACATCACTGGATCTTCTTCTTCTTCTAACGGTGGAATAGTCATTGGTACCCCTGTTGTAGGCACCGAAACCACATCATGATCGTTACGCATATGACGCATGAATATCTTCTCGGAACTGTTGAACACAGCACGGCTAATTACGAGGAAGTATGTTGATACCACACGGCATGAAGCATCAAACAGCTTAGATCCCTGGAGAACGAATGACGTCGATTTGTTACCCTGGCACATCGTCGTAACAGGACATTCTTTGCAGTATACGGCGGTAAGAGTTCTGGTGGAGATTATGTGGTATTCAAGTGGAAACTGTACAAAGTCACATTCTGTCGGTGTCTGTCCATGAACTAATGACAATTCACAACCACCCACAGATACAACTCGCAACTGGAAAACACTACTGTCACACACATACTTCTCCCTAACTAAGGTACACCCTGTCTTATAATCAATTCCCGAACCTTGATACTGATCCCCTAAAATGAACATGGTCTCTAATCCATCCCATGTCACTACTGAGTCTCCAAAAGCACTCGGAAAAGGTCTAAGAACAAAACTAAGAAAAGGTTTCATGGTACTGACAGGAACATATATTATTAATCCCCGATCAGACAATCTCACCCTCAAAACATTATAATATAAATACAAATCTCCTCCTGTGAATAATACTTTCGCCCCATGTAGATAAGCGGAATTCCTTAAAACATTTTCTAGTGACCCTAAAGGTAATACATCACCATACACATAACCATCTGCTGCAGCAATAATTGCTTTTATTTGCATTTGCACTTCTATCCTTAAAGAATCAGTTTCTTTCTCAATATTATTAAGAAGAGTATTTTGGATCGTAAGAAGCGCTACTGTCACATCAAGATCTTCTTTCAAACCTTCTACTGTAACTGACAACTCATTCAAAGAACGTCTAACTGTTTCAAAACCACTTCTCAATTTCTCATTACTTTCTTGCAACTGATTTAACTGTTTCCCCTGAGCTATTAGGTCTTTTTGAACCTCTGCCACTTTGACTAAACTTCCAATGGACATAGCTCCAATCGCAGCAATCACACCCACACCTAGAAGAACCAAAGGTGCTGCTCTTTTACGCCTCCTTTTCTCTACAGAGGGTGAATTTCCTGGAGTAACGTCAGGAATCCATTCTAACGTTTTATCTATCCCATTATCAACTCTATCTAGTGTTATTCTCACTTCCTTCATTAACCTAGTTAAAGAGACAGGCAAAATCCTCTTATTCTCTACTTCATCTAGCGTCTTTCTCATTCGGTGCAGCCTATCCTTGGAATCACTCAATTCCTCTCTGGCTGATCCTATATTGTCAAATTCCACACTTATGGTCACCTGGTCTGAAGCTAACCAGACTTCATGATCTTCTTCAACCACTACACCTGGTCCTAAACAAACTTCTTGTGACCCCCAGGTTACTGTACTCAACAGGATTATCACAAAGAACTTCAGCATCTAGAATGAACAAGAGACAAAAAAAACAATAAATATCATATGCATACAAATATCAACCCATTTACCCCTCTAACTATATACAAATGTTCCATTACATCCCAACTTTCTTCAACTTCGAAATATGGGTCAACTTCGTCACACCAGTATTTACATCCTTTACTACAAATCTATTCCCTTTTTTAATCTCTACAATCTCAAAGGGTCCATGGAACTTTGGACTTAATTTATAATTTGGATCATTCCGAACATTCACTTTAACAAACACTCTATCACCCATAGAAATAACTACACCCCGTGATTTAGCGTTACTCTTCTCTACCATTGCGCGAGAACTAAGTTCAAGTTCTTTACTAATAAGCGCAAATCTTTCTCTCGCTGTATTTATCAACGAAGTAACCGTGACATCGCCCTTAATTTGTTCTGGTAACAAATCAAAAGGTCCTTTCAACTTGTATCCATACAAAGCTTCTGCTGGAGATATCTTAATTGTGTCATTCACCGTAGTGTTGATACTATATCGAACTTCATCCAAAGACCTGTCCCAACGTGTATCCGAACCACCCACTGTCATGCGCAAGGCCTCAATTATTTTCCGATTTGCCCTCTCACATAACCCGTTCGCTTCTGGCCTATACGGAATTATAGATACCTTCTTTATTCCCAGTAAATTAGCAAGACCCTCCAGTCTTATTAATAAATTCCCTACCATTGTCTGTGAGCAGACATTCAGGGACACCATATCTACAAATTATCTCTTAAAGAACGCTATAGCTACTTCATCAGCTGACTTGAATTTCAGCGGGAAAATCTCGACAAAGCGAGTCAACTCATCAACAACCACTAATAAATATCTATACCCATAAGCAGATTCTGAGAAATTACCCAGAATATCCATATGCACTCTCTGAAACGGCCTATTTGGTATGGGATACGAACCCAGACAACACGACACTGTCGTCGCCAGCTTATTCGCATTGCAAACAGAGCAATTCTTCACAAAGGCCTCCACTGCGGAAAACATATTTTTCCAAAAGAACTTTGACCTAACGTTTTCATACGTCTTATCAACACCGAAATGAGGAGAACCAAATTTACAATGCACAATATCTAGAACTTGTGATACTAGACTCTCTGGCACAATGATCTGTGTAGTTTCGCCCACTTAAACTACTTCGCAGGTTATACTTAACTTTCCTAATTAATAAATTATTCTCAAATTCTAGTCCAGAAAAAGGCAATTTATAACCTTTCTTTGATAAAACTCCTCTGAGAAATGCCTTAGCATCTGATAATAATTTATCTTCATCTTGCTTCTCTTCGAGCAAGGGTATGTCCCAAGTGACATTTTCACCAGTAATCCAACACACAGCGTTTCCCTCAACATCACGAATGACAATCTCTTCTGAGACTGCCGACACACTATTTCTCTCCGAAGTATGCACTATAGGAACGTCTTTGTCCCCCACATGAGATATCTCAGAACTACTAGTATCCGAGACATGAGACACCAAATGTCCACTCTCGTCTTCTGCACAGGACTCGGTATGTACTACATCATCCTCAACCTGAAAATATCTGCTCAATGCATCTGCAACCACATTATGCTTACCTTCAATGTATTTGAGGCTTGCATCAAAATCTCTCAACGTCAAAAACCAACGTGCTCTTTTGGGCGATAAATTTGGCTTATTGAAAAGCTCTAGCAACGGTTGATGATCTGTAAAAATCTCAACTTTATTTCCCATCAACAACATCTTGAAATGAACAAGGCTAGAGACGACTGCGAAGGCCTCCTTGTCCACAACTGACATCAGCCTTTCGTTACTACCACGCGTTTGGAACTTTCTGCTATAAAAAGCAATTGGATGTAATTTTCCCTCAAATTTCTGCATCAAACATGCTCCTATACCTTCCTGACTCGCGTCAGTCACCAAGGTGAACGGTTGACTAAAATCTGGAAACTTCAAAACAGGTGGGTTCACTAAAGCATTCTTAAGCTTCTCGAAAGCTAATTGCTGACTGTCACCCCAAACAAACTTAACGTCCTCTGCCAATAGATCTGTCAATGGAGACGCTATTGTAGAAAAATTCCGCATAAAACGGTGAAAGAAACCCGACATACCTAGGAATGAACGAATCTGCTTCCTGTTTTTAGGAACTGGAAAACCCACGATAGCCTTAACTTTGTCATCATTAACTCTGACCCCTTCTTTAGAGATAACATGACCTAGATAGACAATTTCTTTCTTCAGAAACTCACATTTAGCCAACTTGACCTTTAACCCAGCGAACCGTAATCCCTTGACGACTTCTTTTAACACCTTTAAATGTTCTTCGATTGTATCTGTGCATATGAGAATGTCATCCATGTACACAAATACCGACTTTCCTAATAAACCGTGAAGTACTGTGTTAACCAGCCTAGTAAATGTTATTGGGGACCCTTGTAATCCGAAAGGCATCCTATTAAACTTGTAATGCCCCTTTGGTATAGAAAATGCTGTAAATTTACGACTATTCTCGCTAAGCGGAACTTGCAAAAATCCCTGCATAAGATCTATAGACGAATATATATTCTTGCCACCGATTTCAACAAACAAATCAGGCAGACAGGCTACAGGGTATCTATCTGGGCATGTCTTTTCGTTCAATTTACGAAAGTCTACGCAGACTGACACTACCGTCTTTCTTTGGGACCGCTAGTAAAGGAAAGTTAAATGGCGAGGAACTAGGCCTAATGATACCTTCCGACTCCCACTTCTGAACTTCTTTTTCTACTTCTTCTCTAATCTTAAAAGGAATTCAATACGCTGGAATATATATGGGATTTGTACCCTTCTCTAGGCGGATTGAATGTTCTAAAACATCTGTAACCCCTAGCTTATCTCCCTTCAAAGCAATAATATCTAAATATTCTTTCAACACTTTCTCTACTTTATCTGTATACTCGAAATAATCGCCCTTAGCCAAATGTTCGCGAAGGGCTTGACTTCTGAATTGTAGCTCCTCGTTGGGAAACATATCGTCTCCACAAAAACCCACTATCTTATGTTCTTCCTTAAATTCTTCAAAATCAACTACATAAGTACCCTTGTGATGTTTTTTCACTGAATCTTGAAAGCTTACCAATTCTACTGCAGTTACGCCTGCGACTGAAACTTCATTTACTGATACCGTACTTACAACGTCTTTGAATTTCTCAGTTCCTCAACAACGCATACTTGAGAAGGCAAATTCTTCTCTTTCATCGACACTTTAATTAATGTAGGAACTCACGGACGCAATTCAATATCCTCTAACAGAAATCCTTTAAAAAACTTTTGCGGAATGTCTTCATTCTCTAATGAATGTGTTACACATGTCGCAGTCTGCACCTTGGGTTTCCCACAAACCTTTTCCATGTTTCTATATAGAACGAAACAGCCTGGCCAACCTATTGTAATCCCCTTAATTCCAGTAAGGATGTTGATATTATGCCGCATACAAGAAGGGTGTCCTAGCAAAACCATTTCGCCTAAGGCTACTCCTTCTATGACCAAAAATGGTTCTACTATCGTCTTTTCACCGATACAAAGCCTAAGAGATGACGAACCTAAGATATTCAATCTTCTCGCCTGTACATCACACACTGTCTCATTAGTAGGGACTAATTTACACTCTGGAAACTTCGAGTGGAAAAGATCAGCGCCTATCAGGTTAACTGAGCTGCCAGAATCAATGAAGATAGAAATTTCAATGCCATTAGAAAAACCACGTACAATCGGCCTATGTTCTGGTGACTCTAAGACCTGATTGCTCATTATCCTGTGCCCGTCTTCGAACTTATCCTGTGAAAATTTTGATGTTCATTTGTATACCTAGAACTTGCATCATGAGGAATCCTTCTGTCATATCTAGTAAAACCACCCTGTGCTTTCCCTGAATAATTTCTATTCCTTGTGGCTGGGCAAAATTTCCACCCATGGTCTGAAGATTTGCAAGCTGAACAATATCTCACTCTGCAACTCGATTTACTATGTCCCACCTTATCGCAGTTAAAACAACGAATCGTTGTGACTGATCTCTCTGGAGTTTTCTTCGACTCCACCCTCGCACTTGACTTCACTCCTGCATCATTTCCTAAATGTGAAGTACTAGCATTATTCTGTGGTCTCGAAACCGCTGCTGAAATTTTAGCACCTTCCTTCACAAAACTACTGTCCAGCGTCGGACATTTTGATAAATTTTTATTAACCTGAGCAAACAAAAAAGATTCATCTGCATCCTGCTCAATTCTTTTATCAAACCGTCTACAACCACATCCGGAACCGTTGTCAAAAGGCAGGCGAAGTGTAACAATTTTTCAAAATTATCTACGGAGATATTATTTCCATTTACCCATGAAGAGTTTTTCATAGATTTCTTTATCTCACCTACTGCATCAAATAAGTGAGAACTGTACGTGATTAATGAATCATTACCTTTCCTAGTTCTGATAAGCGCTCGTAAATTCCGAACAACGCATTCTCGGTCGATCCCGCCATAAGATGCACGTAAAAATTCCTGAAGGTCTTTCCAAGATTTACAATTTCTGAACACGAAACTGCGTGCCCGTACTCCAATATCCCCTTTGTCTAAGTCTAAGAAAGCTTTTGCTTCTGTTAAAGCTTCGGCGCCATCCGCAATTTTCTTAGAATTCAGATAATTATCTACTGATTCAATAAATATTTCAACACTCTGAGTCAACTTCCCGTCAACTAAACCTTTAAAATTTGTGATGCCTGCATTGAAGTTCGTCAGCCTATGACACACAATTGATTGTGACGTACCTGCAGCTGCGTCAAGCATTTTGTAAGTGATCACACGCCCCGAGCGTAATAACATAAAAAGAAAACTAGATAAGAAGGACGAAAGAGAACAAAAAAAAAAAAAAAACTTGCCTTACGACTTGTGACTGTTAAACAGAAAATGGAGCATTGCTCATCTAGCGGGAATGGGAACTCACCAACTTGAAAGAAAATGGAAGGTGTTAATTTCGCTTTGATCTTGCAAGATCACCATTCCACTTAATTAACTCACAATCGCCACTATTCACACTTATCTGGGTGTTTTCTTAACCCCAAACTACTCTACATATTACTCAGACCTATTTTCACAATTCACCACTCCCGAATACTTAAACAGAAAAAAAGATTCACCATACCAACGCGTATTTCTGACATACAGCTGTCATATCGCGCAAGATTATAGCACTGATCATAAATGCATTTGCTCTCAGTTTGCAGTTATCAGCGAGTTCCCCAGGCGTAGTGTTATCAATTAGCCTATTTCTCCTGACTGATTTACCTAACCAACCTATGTAATTCCTATCCCTCTTTCGCTATCTTTTCGTACCTTTCGCTGCCACCATTAAATCTGTTACACTTACAGATTAAACATTTCTTTCGAAATGCTACGTAACGTGTTTTGCGGTCTATCTTCAGAAGCGTGGTAATTAGCAACCCTCTCTTTCTCCTGTACTCAACCCACATATCTCTCTCTCTCTCTCTCTTCCCAACATCACCCTCAAAATGGATACTCTAAGGAAACACAATCTTTCCTACATAAATAGATTTATTATCAAATAAAACTCAACAAGTAATGAATTAACGAAAAAAAGTTAAAATGCATAGTAAATGAATTATCAAGTCAAAATAGTCTGAGTCAAGATTTAACCTTACTCTGGTTGAATGCCTTTTCACTCAAAACTCCCACACATTCCATCTTTAGACATTATACGTCTAGTCTTAAAGTTAACCACATTGAAACAACCACTAACTGCAAAGATTGCAGTGTTCTTTCTCTATCACCACAGCATCACCACAGACATCTGTTGAAAATTAAATAAACAGTAATCTCCCACAAACACAGTACACAAGCATATGACATAATATTGAAAACCTAAAATGCATGGTTAACAAAT
This sequence comes from Macrobrachium rosenbergii, assembly GCA_039081455.1. Taxonomy (NCBI): domain Eukaryota; kingdom Metazoa; phylum Arthropoda; class Malacostraca; order Decapoda; family Palaemonidae; genus Macrobrachium; species Macrobrachium rosenbergii. Next base: position 18,917,187 of record JANJGK010000001.1, on the reverse strand, counting down.
GTCAAATCAAAACACAATAAAATATAATATTAAAGTGACATAAATGCCTATGTCCAATTCTCCCCAGAAATTCATAAGTGTCTTGGATATGGTAAGTTCACTAGTTCACAGTCCACACAAAAAAAAAAAGAGAAGTCTGGATTTACCTTAACTGCCGGTTTCTAAGAGTTCGGAGCACACAAGGCCACGTCTGGACGATATCGCTCTTGGTTAGATAATACTCAACCAGACCTAACTTTTGGTACAATTAGATACACAATCTCCATTTTTCTAATGCACGAACTTATGTACTTGCATACCAACTAAGTAGGCTACCTCACATACAGGCCTCAATTTTGCGTGTTCATTCGAGCCAAAACATCTGAAACATTTGAAACATCTGCTGACTGCAGTGATTTACATTTGTGTCACTGTCCCACTACCACTTTACAGCTTCCCTTCGCTTCATCACACTATAACTGAATACATATAGTAAACCTAAAACGAAATATATTTTCCTATACAAATACATACCTATATTTCTTACTGAAGCAATTTTGGTATACATTACAGAGGGAAATAATAATGATAATAATAATAATAATAATAATAATAATAATAATAATAATAATAATAATAATAATAATAATAATAATAATAATAATAATAATAATAATAATAATAATAATATCATGTATAGTGATTGGAAAAATTTTAAATTTTTTAGTTTTTGCATGAAAAAACGTGATATATTCAATAATAATGTAAAATATCATCTTGATCAACAATATTTAAGATACGGACGAACGACTATTCCACAACATCAATGGATTTTTAAAAACAATCTAGAGTTTTTTAAAGTAAATATGAGAGATATAACCCGAATTTACATTTATGAAAATATGTATAATTATTTTTTGTTAGTTGTTAGAACAGTATATCAAGGCACACATTTTTTTGTTTTGTTTTTAAACAAAGATGATGAATATGGTGAAATTTATATTACTAATGATCCTTTTATTTTCTTAAATGAATTTTTATACAAAAAGGATGTTTTTAATTGTTCTGAAGAAAGATGTAAAATTATATATAATTCATTAAAATTAGATAAAATTATTAAAGGTGAAAACAATGGAAATGAAGAGAAAATAGAATATGGTAAATATCACTTTTATTATTGTAAAGATAAGTATTACCAATCTTATATTATTAATTGTTTTAATAATGAAATTTTAATAGATAATAATAATAATTTGTAAAAATTTATTTTTTTATATATATAAACAAATATAAAAATGTCCAAGCTTTTAATTCATTGTGAAAAAATCTCTTTTATTTTATATCAATTGATTTGGATTTTTTTTATATATTATATCTATAAAAAAATATATATATAAAGTATATATATGAAAATAATAAAATGAATGAACATAATAATAATAATAATAACAACTTTAAAAGTTCCCTTCCTAATTTAATACCCGATCTCGTGACTTTATATGAAAAAGCCAGATATATTTTCAATGATCAATACGCATTGCGTAATAGAACAATTATTCCCGAAAATCAATGGATTTATGAAAATAACTTGCAGTTTTTTAAACTAAACATTGAAGATATAGATAGTTTATATTGGTTTAATAATAATGATTGTGTTTATGAAGAACGCGGAAATAATATACATGTTGATTTATGCGTAAGAATAAATTAAATTCTTTTTGTAATAATAATGATATAAAACTATATATTATTTTTTCACAAAAAACTATAATTAATTATGATAAAAAAGTTATAAAGTTTGGTTGGATTAACATTACTTTTAACCCCCATTTTTTTTTTATAAAACATACACCCATAAATAATAAAAATAAAAAAGAACTCATTAGTAAATTTTTATATGATGAAGATAATGTCAAAAAAAATAATAGTACTAATAATAATAATTATACTATGACTAAACATGAAGATAATTATTATTATTTTGATATTTATCCTAATTATGTAGAACTTGTCAATAGAAACTTTTCCAAGCTTTTAATTCAATCTATGAAAAATTCTGTTATATGTAAAGATTTTGGTTATTTTTCATTTTATATCAAAGATGATACATGTTTAAATAGTTATCCATCTCGAATTTTTGATAAATATAATAAAATATTTATTACAGAGCCAAATGTATTTTATTTAGTAAATGATACTGATTTTTCTAATAATAATAATGATTGTTATTTTGATTTTATTAATGATATTAATGATGAATTGCGCCCCAAATTTAATGCAGAGACTAACTTTCAATTTTTCTTAAATTTTAACAAATTTAGGCGAAAGTACAAATATGGAAGAATGACTATTCCACAAGATCATTGGATTTTTGAAAATAATTTAGAGTTTTTTAAAATAAACATTAAAGATATAAATCAATTATACTTCTTTAATGATGATAATTTTTTCTTTAGAATAGAATATAAGGAAAATTTTTTTTACGTGCATTTATGTAATGATGCAAAAAATGGTGATATGTATATAATAAATCTTACTATCAATCCAAATTTATTTATGAAATACTTAATATCGGAAGAGAAAGGTAACGACAATTTAATAAATTCAGCACACCAATCTTTACTTGAAGATGTTAATGAGCAACGTTCATCGTTGTTTTCTTTAAAAGACATTTGTCATGAAACAATTTATCAAAATGAGGTCAGACTTCAATCACAATTTTCAAATTTACCTCAAACTCTTAATAAAAGTATAAATAACTTTATTTCGTATCATAAAAATTTTGTTCAATATAAATTATATTATTTTACGATAAAACGTATCAATCTCGTATTTATAATATATTTGATAATAAATTTTTATTAGATATATAATAATATAAAAATTTATATTTATTTATTCAACATATATATAAAAATATATATATAATTATTTTATTTACAAAACTTTATACATACATATATATATATATATATATATATATAAACTTGCTGTCATTTATTTTTAAACTATTTTAATAAAAATAAAATTAATTATGACGATGATGATGATTCTAAAAGTGCTATTCCCAATTCAATACCCAATCTCGTGACATTTTATACGAAAAGGGGAAATATGTTTTTGAGATTATATGCGTAAGAATAAAACAAAATTTTCTTATATAATAATAATAATAATAATAATAATAATAATAATAATAATAATAATAATAATAATAATAATAATAATAATAATAATAATAATAATAATACTAATAATAATAATAATAGTAAAATTTTATATGTCATATTTTCACAAAAAATTATAATTGATGATATAATAATTATATTAAATTTTTTTATAAAATACGCACATATAAATAATGAAAACGAAAAAAATCTAAAATTTTTATATGATATTGATATAAAAAAATATAGAAAAATACTATGATAATTATAATACTATAACTCAACATAATGATAACTATTATTATTTTGACATATCCTAAATATACAGCCCTCGTCAATAAAAACTTTTCCAAGTTTTTAATTCAATTTATGAAAAATTATTATTATACATTTGAGATTTTGGGTATTTTTCATTTTATTTTGAAAAATAGTACATTTTAGTTATCCATCTTAAATTTTTGGTAAATTTAAAATATTTTTTTACAGAACCATATTTTATATTTTTTTTATTAATAATTATTATTGGGCATAATTCTTTTTTGTTAGTTATAGAATAGTATATCAAGGTAAATTTTTTCTGTAATTATGATGTAATAATTTATATTACTATTAAAATCCTTTTATTTTCTTTAAATTTTTATAGATGAATGAAAGATGTAAATTTATATATATAAATAATGAAAATAGATAAAACAGTAATTCTCATAAATCAATCGAATAATGATTACTTGAATCAAGCCTTGGGCTTGAATTGGAGATATGTATTTACTCTATTACAATCAGTAATACTGCATTTTTATTTTAATTTGTCTCAAAATTTTTCATATATATATAGAATTACTTGAAACAAACTTTGGACTTGAAAATGTATCTAATAATAAGAATTTAATTTCTTGTAATGCTACTAATAATATATATATATATATATATATATCCAATTCAAGCATATGAATGTGAATTGGTTATTTCTATCTATCTATCTATATATATATATATATATATATGTGTATATATATATGTATATATATATATATATATATATAATAAAATGCTAATAATAATATGAATCAAGCAAATAATTAATTGGAATAAATTTAGATATTCTATTAGAACCCTTATGAAAAATAATTCTTTCACAAATCAAAAATATTTTTTATCAATTTTTTATATTACTTTAAAAAGTATATTTATAGTTGTTTTTCTAATTATTACGGTAGAAGATGACTTGGATTAACAATGTAAAAAAATTAATTGAACAAAATTTAAAGTATTCAGTTGAAGTGTATTTTAAAAATGCATATAAATGTTTTTATATATCAAGATATGATTTAATTAGAAAACATTTAAAAAAGTATATACAACATTTACATTAGCTAACTTGATAGCTACACTGGGAGGATATATTCATTTGTCTATAATACAAGAAATCAATTGAAACGTTTTGTATTGTTTAATGTTTTCAGTTTTTTACTGGAGTTAATTTAGGGCATATTCTTGACATAAGTCTAGCTGTAAATCCAGCGTTAATCATACAAGCCTTTCTTGGTACGAGTATTATTTTTATTTGTTTTTCATTATCTGCATTATTTGCTCCTAAAGGATATTACTTATTTCTTGAAGGAATTCTGTCTTTGTTATTGTCTACTTTAATTTTACTCTCTATAATAAACCATTTTTATGATTCTCAATTGATTTTTGATATAAATATTTACATTGAATTAGCTATAATGTGTTGTTTTATAATTTATGATACACAAAACATTATGGAAAAGATCTTACGAGGAGATAAAGGTTAAATAATGCATAGTTTACATCTTTATTTAGATTTTATTAATTTATTTAGGCGAATTCTTATTATTCTTCTTGCAGATAAAGAAAAATCTTTATTAAAGCCAAAAAAAATAAAAAATAAAATTTTTTGAAAGGAAACCATTTTCCCGACTAGAATTTTTTTTATGAATATTTAAAAAATATTATGTATATTTTTGTAACTTTTTTAATGGTTTTAATGAACTTATTATGTACTTTCATGTAAAAATTATGCATCTTTATATAAAGATTATTAACTTTTTATTAATTAACAAATATTACGAGTAAAAAAAAAAATATTATTACTTTAGTGGTAAAAAATTATAAACTTTTACGATTTAATATTATGAAGTTATGAACTTTTATGGTTATAATATGCTTAACAAATGATGAACTTTTTTAAAGAAATATGGAAATCAGGTCTATTTTTCTGTATTTTCATATTATGAACCACCAAAACAGTGGCTTAAAGAACATAATATTTAAAAAATATTGAATTTTTTTTATAAAATAATGAATTTGATCTAAAAAATTAGTTTTTTTGCATTTTTTAGTCATTTTTAACATTTTCATTGCAATTTTTAAGTAACAAAAATGAATTTTTGTGATAAAAAATATATTTTTTTGACAAAAAATTGCAATTTTTAAATAAAAAAATAAATTTTTGTGATAAAAAATTGCAATTTTTTTTTATAAAAAATGAATTTTTGTGATGATAAATTACAATTTTTCAGTAAAAAATTATTTTTTTAGGTAAAAAATGAATTTTTATTTAAAAATATTTTTTATGAAAAAATAATTTTTTTTGACAAAAACTTGCAATTTTTTAATAAAAAATGAATCTTTTTTTGAAAAAAAAAATTTTCAAATAAAGATTACAAATTCTTAGTAAAAAATATAGTTTTCTGAAGAAAAATTTTAATTTTTAAATAAATTAATTTTGAAAAAAAAGATTGCAATTTTTTAGAGAAAATGAATTTTTCTGACAAAAACTATTAGGTTTTTAATAAAAATTGCAAATAATTTTCATTTAATATAGATTAATTCTGATTATGGAATATATACAACAATTTTTCCATTAGACAATTCAAGAATACGTGGTGCATTTGGTAACGAAGATAATTTTTCATTCTTTTTTAAAGGAAAAAATACAGAAAAATTATAGTTTTTAATATCATTATTAACATTTAAAATATCTCTTTCGCGTTGAATATTAAAGTAAAAAAATTTTAAATGAGATTTTAATTGTAAAATTTCTTTATTTTGATGATTAGTAATAACTGACATGTCAGTGTTTGAAGAATAATGATATGTCATTATTATTTTTTATTTTCTCAAAATTTATCTTTATTTTATATATATATATATATATATATATATATTTATACATATATATATATATATATATATACATATACATATATATATATATATATATATATTCATTTTATTTATATAAAAATAAAATATGAAAAGATTTATTACTAATAATAATAATAATACAGATAATGATAAAACAAACAATACAATAAAAAAAGATTAAAAATAAGTGAAAATCTTTTTATAAAAAGACCTTCCGTCCCTCTTGAAATAAATTCTTGTAAAGAATCATTTATATTTTTTATTGTGGAAATTGATGATTATACTGGTTTTTCACCATTTAAAAAAAAAAGAAATATGTCGAACACCCATTATCCGCATGTTTGGAATAAATAAATTGGGAAATTCAGTATGTTTCACGTCCAAAAATTTTTTTCCATATTTTTATATAAATTGTCCAGATGAATTTGAAATTACAAATCATAATATCAATATGTTTAAAAAAACTTTAAATGATATAATTTGCAATGAATTGTATTTTTTAAAACGTAACATTACAGAATTTATTCTCTCTGTAGAATTGGTATCTAAACAAAACATCTATGGATATAATAATAATGATCAAAAAAGTATTTTTTTTTTAAATAACAGTTGCTTTACCTAAATTAATTCGTGATGTAAAATGCATATTAGAAGAAGGTAATAAGAATATTTTTTTTCTAATAATAATAATGATAATGATAAAAAAATTACATTTTATGAAGATAATATAGATTTTATATTGAGATTTATGGTAGATATTAATTTACTGGGATGTTCTTGGATAGAATTGCCTCCCAGAACTTGGTTTATAAGAAATGAAAATCAAAAAGAAACAACGTGTCAAACTGAAATTGACATTTTGTGGCGTAATATCATAGTTCACGCCCCAGAAGAAAAATGGGCTAGTATTGCCCCACTTACCCTTCTTTCTTTTGATATTGAATGCGCCGGTCGAAGAAGAATATATCCATCGCCGGATATTGATCCAGTTATTCAAATAGGAAATGTTATTACAAAACACGGGTTGAAAGAGGATGATCAGCAGTTCTCGCGCGTCATTTTTTTATTGGGTGATTGTTTACCCATTGATGATAATACAAAAATATTCAGTTTTAAAAATGAAAAGGAAATGTTGGAAGCTTGGTCTCGTTTTGTTCAAAATGTAGTAGATCCCGATATTATCACAGGATATAACATAAACAACTTTGATTTAACATATTTAATAGAAAGAACTGAATATTTGAATTCACATCAATTTTATCTCGGTAGAGTCAAAGGTTTAAAATCAACTGTTATGAATAAAACTTTTCAAAGCAAACAAATGGGTAAAGTTCTTAATAAAGTGATTAATATAGAAGGTCGATGTATTTTAGATGTATTAAATATAATTAAAAGAGAATATAAATTATGTTCTTACAGTTTAAACGCAGTCTCTCAACATTTTTTAGGCAAACAAAAAGATGATTTTCATCACACGGAAATATCAAAATTACACCACACGAGCGCTCAAACAAGACAGAAATTAGCCGTTTATTGTTTAAAAGATGCATTTTTACCCTTAAACTTGATTGATAAATTAATGTTATTTATTAATTGTATCGAAATGGCTCGCGTAACGTTCGTTCCATTATCATTTATCCTTACGAGGGGTCAACAAATTAAAATCATATCTCAAATTCTTAGAAGCTGTGCAGAAGAGAATTATATAATTCCATCATGTGAAGGAAAGCAGAAGGAAAATGATTATCAGGGAGCTACAGTTATAGAACCGAAAAAAGGATTTTATAACAATCCAATTACGACATTAGATTTTTCTTCACTTTATCCAACAATCATTATGGCTCATAATTTATGTTATTCGACACTATTATTATTTAATAATAATAGTAATTTATTCAATGAAAATGATTATACAAAAACACCCTCCAATAATTAATTTGTCAAACCTCATATTCGTAAAGTTTTACTTCCTAAAATATTGGAAAATTTATTAATAGCGCGTAAAAAAGCAAAAGATGAATTAAAAAGAGAAGTAGATCCACTAAGAAGAAAGGTATTAGATGGCCGTCAATTGGCTTTAAAAATATCTGCAAATTCCGTATATGGATTCACGGGTGCTCAAATTGGAAAATTACCTTGTATAGAAATATCTCAAAGCGTTACAGCATTTGGGTGCGAAATGATTATGATTACCAAAGATAAAATTGAAAAAAATATACAAATGCAAAAATTATTTATGGCGATACAGATTCCGTAATGATAAATTTTGGCGTAAAAACTATTCAAGAAGCCATAACATTAGGTCAGGAAGCGGCGCTTTATGTTACAAAATATTTTATTAGTCCTATTAAATTAGAATTTGAAAAGGTTTATTATCCATATTTGCTTATAAATAAAAAACGATATGCGGGATTATATTACACCCGACCAGATACTTTTGATAAAATTGATTGTAAAGGAATAGAAACAATTAGAAGGGATAATTGTCATCTCGTTGCTGATTTCATATCGGGAATTTTAAAAATAATTCTTATTGAAAGGGATACGGAAAAAGCCATTGCATTGGTTAAAAAAACCATTTCAGATTTACTTAACGATCGTATTGAATTTTCTCAATTAATAATAACAAAAGAATGAACTAAAATTCATAATGAATATAAAGCAAAACAAGCTCACGCAGAATTAGCAAATAAAATGGAAAATCGGGATTCGGGAACAGCACCTAAATTGGGAGATAGGGTTCCCTATGTTATCATAAATTTAAATGAAAATGATAATAATAATAATAAAAAGAAGAAAATACCTTTATATCAAAAAGCTGAAAATCCCGATTTTGTATTAAAAAATGGTCTTCAGATAGATTATGAATATTATTTATTAAACCAAATTAAAAAACCTTTATTACGAATATTCGATCCTATTCTCGGAAAAAATATGGAACAAATTTTATTACGAGGTGATCACATGATGACAAAAAAGGGAAATGAATTAGACGTTTTGAATATAAGACCAAAATGTATAAAATGCAACAAATTTATACAACGTAATAACAAAAATTTAATGTGTATACAGTGTAGGAAGAAAAAAAAACCCGCAATACAATCCAACATGTCTATTAAACGCTTTTTAATTATTAGTTAGTCATAAAGGAAGTGTTTTATGGACTTTATATATATATATATATATATATATATATATATATATATTCAAAAAACTCATTGAATAAAAAACAATGCAAAATTTAAAGTTATTGTTTAATGTTACAATAAAATAATAACATTTTTATCTGAGACATTCAAATATCTTCTTTGGATACCTGAACAAAAAATTATAAAAACATATATTTTATAAAATATGTTAATTAATTTACCACATGCGCTTTATTGTTATTTAATATAAAATAAATATAAATAATATGGGAAAAAACTTAGTTGATTGAAAGATTTGACTCGAAAACCCTTTTTTCATTACAAGAAGAGGAAAAAAACTAATGAAAAATGTTTAGCTTTCTTGGATTAATGTTTGTATCTAGTATTTAGTTATTTTTTTCATAATGTATGGATTTTTTAAAATTACCAAAATTGTTCAGTTTAAAAATTATATTATTTTTATTAGATTTTCAGCAATCTTGTCTTTTTGAAATTTTAAGTTAATGTGAAATAATATATTTAAGTATATCTAATAAAAAGTAAAAATATAATGTATTAATTAATTTTAATAATTAAAAAATATATAAAATTTAATTTCATTAGTGCATAATCTTTGTAGTATTTTATTTTTCATTATATGTAAAATATATAAATAAAATTTTATAAAAAGTTAAACCAGAAATGACTCTCGGGTATAAAAAGAATTGCTTTTCATTATTATGGTTCATTCATATTAAAGAGAAAAAAAGATTGTTGTTATATATATAAATTAAAAAGATGGCTCAGTTTAAAAATGTCGACTTGGCATTTAAGTCCGCCGTTCGAGGAATCACAACTCAATCCGGCATATATGATATTATGAGGTGGCCACTTTTTAATCAACATGTTTTTGTTCGCATAAAACCCCAGCTTCACAAGACAATGATGACGATGAAACAATTAACCACAAAAAATATTGATAGATTATATTACCTTTTATTACAAAACCAACTTCGATATTCTCTTTCTAATGAACAGCGGTTTCATTTAATCGCTCGTTTTAGTCATTACAGATATGAAGAGGAAAAGGAGAATAATAATGAAAAATATATTGACAATCATCCACTCGTATATGTTGAACTAGCGGCGTGGTACAAGCCTGTTTCCGGATGGAAAGGTTTAATTTACGTTAGTTCAAATGTTAACTTGTTTATGAAACTTTGTATGCCAAAACTGAAAAATAAAAAAAGAGATTTCATTTACAAGCTTTTAAAACAAGATGAAATTGAAATTGATGAATGTTTGATTATGGATTATCAAGAATATTGGAATGCAGTTTCTTATTGTCTTCCTCCTAACAGGCTCGAATTACAATGAGATGAGGAATTTATTGATGGTAAACGAACGTATGAAGAACCATTTAACAACCTTTTAAATATATTTGTTATGCCCACAGATTAAACACTTCTTTGAAGTGTTACGTAACGTGTCTTGCGATCCACTTTCGGAGGGCATATGGTAATTCGACCCTTATTCCCCCCTCTAACTCTCAGCCCACACAGACCTCCCCCTGACACTCACTCGCACTTTTTTCCCTCTCAGCGAATCTCTTCCTCTCGCGGCTTTCGCCTCACGCATTCCCTCTCTCTCTCTCTCTCTCTCTTGCAATCCACATTAAAGAAATGAAATGGACCATCTAAAGAAACACAATCTTTCCTACAAAAATAGCTTTATTATTTAAAGCAACCCAACAAGTAATGGATAAACAAAGCAAAGATTAAAATGCATCATAAATGAAATTATCAAGTAAAAAACATCTAACTCAAGATTTAGTCTCAGTCCAACTAAAAATATGATTGTGGCTAATAGCCTGCAAATTCAAAAACTCTCACATACTCTATCTTAGACATTGTAAGTCTAGTCTCAAAAAGTCAACCACATGAGAAAAATAGACATTGCAAGGTTTGCATCTGTCTCTCTATAATCACACCACCATGATAACATCATGTCACCACAATGTCATCACCACCACAATGTTCTCACCACAGACATCTGTCGAAAGAATTAAACACAAATAATAATCTCCCAAAAATATGCAAGTGCAAAACATAATAATGAAAAGTCTAAAATGCATGAGTAAATACTGGAAAATAGAACACAATAAAATAGAATATTGAAATGGTAAAAGGTTATGTTGAACTTTCCACACAAATTCAAAAATGTCTTGAAACATGGTAAAAAACATAAGTTCACAATTCACACAGAAAACGAAGAGTCTGAACTTTACCTTATTCTGCCAGTTTTAAGAGATTGCAACACTCAAAGCTAATGTCTTGACGATCTCGCTCTAGCTTCGCTAATGAATGATCGGACTTATTTTTGGGCAGAATTAGACACAAAATCTAGATTTTCTAACATACGAACTTATGTACCCACATACCAACTCGGTCATATGACTCGCATACCAGAGCCAATATTGTGTGTTCACCAGGTTAACTTCTGAAGTAACCAAACTATTTGCTGAATGCAACGATTTGCAACTGTCTGTCTTGACCCACTACCATCTTACAGCAACTTCTCTTCTATCACACCTTATAACACAGTAATGTTAAAACGGCCATATTTTTCTAAAATAGTGCTCGGCCACCCCATAAGAGCGTCTCGCTCTCTTAATGGCGAACCAAAATAAAAACAAATGTATAAAACATAACAAATAGAGCTATGCTCAATTAGCAATGTCTACTGCACTGCAGATTTAAGTGCTGCTCTCATGACGTACTTGCAAAGTCACTGGGGTCGTTTTCTTAGAGCCCTTGCATTTAGTCTTACAAGCACAAATAAGCTTAATTACTCCCACAATAAGAATTATCAGTAAAATAGCCACTAAAACTATCAAAATTGATGGTAAAATATATTCCTGGTACTCGACCATCAACGGATCATCGTTCTCCAACAATGGCGGAACAGTCATCGGTATCTCTGTTGAAGGCACTGGAACTGCATCATGATCATTATGCATATGATGCATGATTATCTTCTCGGAACTGTTGAACACAGCACGGCTAAGTACGAGGAAGTCTGTTGACACTAATCGACATGAAGAATCAAACAGCTTAGATCCTTGAAGAATGAACGACGTCGACTTGTTACCTCGGCACATCGTTGTAACAGGACATTCTTTGCAGTATATGGCAGTAAGAGTTCTGGTGGTGATCATGTGGTATTCATGTGGAAACCGTATAAAGTCACATTCTGTCGGAGTCTGTGTATGAACTAATGATAATTCACAACCACCCACAGATACAACTCGCAATTGGAAAATATTACTGTCACACACATACTTCTCCCTAACCAAGGTACAACCTGTCTTATAATCAACTCCCGAACCTTGATATTGATCTCCCAAAATGAACATGGTCTCTAATCCATTCCATGTCACTACTAAGTCTCCAAAATGAGATAGTTTGTATACTTAACTGTCTAACGATTGTTATTCTCCGAAGTAATATTCATATAACTGTTATGCTAATTATTGCTGTAATAGTTCTTAACTGCTTTTGCTGTTAACTATCATAATTATTGTTTACTTCCTGTATATACTATTTCTCAGTATTCAGTACTGAACTGTATCTTGTATAATAAATACCAAAAGGAACCGCTGTGTTTGTCAAATCATGACTGGTGGCAGCAAGTCAGAATCCACGCCTACCGAACATAACGCTGTTGCAAAGGAGATTATGCTGAGTGTGTCTTTTGGGGATGATGTGTCTCCAATGTCTTGGCAGTCCTTTTCATCGCATTTCTCTTTAGTCAAGCAAGCAAACTTACTACGAGGGGTACCGTCTTGGCGCGACGCAGGATATCGGGCCCTCATGCTGAGATTACAATTTAGGGACCAACAGCCAACTATGTGGAGCAGCAGGCGTTACAGGACCCTGAGTGGGGTAAGGACGATGTTGCAATTATGGACAGACTTGCGCAGCGTATCCTCACGGCGGATGCAATTGAAGTAAGGATTCTGAGGTTTGAGGAATCTATACAGTTGCAGGGCGAGAGTCTGAGTGATTATATGACTCGTTTGCAACTGTTGGCAGGTCAAGCATTTGCTAAAGAACCAGCTGATATTGTACGGAAGCGTGTTGTATGGCGATTTCTCTCGGGGTTGCACGATGCAGATGTTCGATCCCAATTGATTAGAGAGAAGTGGATGGAGTCGGAGGAGACTGCCAAGTCGTATGATGAGGTGGTGAAAATTGCATTGGCAGCGTTGTCTACTAAACGAGCAACTAAAGCAACAGGACCTAGGAATCCCAATGTCCATGTGAATCAAATTGAGGGTACGTCCAATGTTTGTTTGATGGAGGACACACCGGAAACTATGGAGGTTGCAACTGTACGAGGAAATGCTGGATCATGGGGCAGCAAGAAGAGGGAATCCTATTCTTCTCGTAAATTTAAGTGCTATTATTGTAAAATGACACATGTGGGTGGATGGAAAGCATGTGCACGAAGGAGAGACGAAAATCCTGCTTGGTACCCTCCCCAGGTTCAAAGAAGAAATTTTCAGTGAGGACTGCTCCACACGGGAGCTCGGAGCAGTCTGTACAAATGAATTCTACTTCCGCTTTCCAACGCATTGTGGCTTTGGTACAGCCAAAGGTGAAGGGTCAAATGAGATATCGGCATGTGCTCTCCAGCCGAGCAGCAACTCGGGTATTGAAAAGTATTACAAATTACGTTACTGTGGAGATGATGAAAACTAAGTATAATGCTTTGGTGGACACCGGAATTGATTATTCTTTAGTTTCTGAGGATATCTTGAAGATGCTCAGAAATCTCTTGTCAGCTCGAGTAATATTACAGCTTGCGGAGCGAGCAGTGAAGAACTTCAAATTGAGGGAGAAATTCTGATGGATGTAAAGCTAGGCAAAACCATAGTGAGACAACATAGGTTCATTGTGGTATCTAAACTTGTTACTAGAGTGATACTTGGGATGGACTTGTGGATAAAACTTGGCACAGTCACTCTAGATTTGACAAAAGGGAGGTTGCGAGTGGATTCAATAAATTTATCATTGCCATTGAATACTGGGGAAAGGACACAGTCACATAAATCATGCTCTGATGGAGTGGTGAAGCTCATTGTTAGAGCTGAGAATGCAGTTGTGATACCTCCTAGGACAGAATTATTTATATGCTGCTCAGCTGATGGGATGGTTCCAGATGAGCAGTATCTGTTGTGTCCCCGACGCCCTGAGGGTTCTCCGGTTGCCCCTCCTCATTGCTGCATCCAAGGTTCAATCAAGAAGAAAATGTATGTGAGAGTTGCAAATGTATCGGATAAACACGAAACTGTGCAGAGTGGAGAGGAGATCGGGGAACTAGAGCCCAGTGTGGTAGGATACGATGGCAACCATAGCCTTTTAAGTTCAATTGAGGGGAAAAGAGGAAATTTCATCGTTGGAGAGTCGCTTACTTGTGAGCAGAAAGAGGAAATGGACAAGGTACTTCATGAGTTCAAGAATTTTTTTCTATAATGGAGGCCCACTGCCGCTGGTACAGGTAGGGGTGGAGCACACAATCAGAGTTAACCCAGATTCAGCACCAATAGCAGATAGACCGCGGCGGTTGTCACTTGCTTTGGAGGCAGAAGTCAAGAAGGAGCTAAGCAAACTTCAGGATATGGGTGAAATAAAGAAATCATGTAGCCCTTGGGCAGCTCCTATTGTTTGCGCTCGTCGAGCTGATGGAAGCCTTCGGTTGGCTATTGATTATAGGGGAGTAAATAGCGTGTCCCAACCAGCAACATTGCATCCAATTCCTGTGGTCGAGGATCTTCTTGATAGACTTGGTCAGGCAAAATACTTTTCAGTGCTTGATGCAAAGTCTGGATACCATCAGATGCCTCTTCGGAAGGAGGATTGTGAGGTCTCGGCCTTTGTAGTCCCATGGGGGCAGTTTGAATGGCATGGTAGAACTCCTTTTGGTCTGAAAGGGGCAGGTTATACGTTTCAACAGATGATGGCTACAATACTCAGTGATTGCAACTATACGGATGCATTGTGTTATCTCGACGACATACTGGTCTGGGGTTCAACATGGAAAGAACACATAGCAAGGCTCAGAAATGTGTTGAGCAGGATTCATGATGCTGGTCTTGCGCTAACCCCGAATAAGTGTAAATTTGGGGTGCGAGAAGTGGAGTATCTGGGTTCCGTGGTTGGTGATGGCATGCTTCGCATTAGTGAGCAAAGAGTTCATCAACTGAGGGATCTTCCTAGGCCTTTGACTGTCAGGCAGTTGCGTCAGGCCATTGGGGCATTTTCTTATGTGCAAAAATGGATTCCAGGGATGTCACAGACTGCTAAGCCCCTGTATGAGGCTTTGGAAAAAAATCCCCTCCAGAAATTGCATTGGTCGGTCGAGATGGTTGAGGCTTTTGAGAGGCTTAAAAACCAGGTAGCAAATGCTGTGGCACTCCATCTTCCTGACTATAGTAAACAGTTCGTTTTGATTACTGATGCAAGTGATGTTGGAGCAGGAGCAATGTTAGCCAACAAGTCAGCATCCAAGGAACTGTTACCAATTGCCTTTTACCACCATACATTCTCCAAATCCGAGCAGAGGTATTCAACGACGGAAAAGGAATTACTGGCGGTTATCCTGGCAATAAAGAGGTTTCGGTTGTACCTCTCCTCTGCACCATTTGATCTGATAACGGACCATCAGGCATTAAGATGGCTAAACACCCTGGATATTAGAGAAGAGAGAGGACGTCGAGGGAGATGGATTGAAACAATTCAGCAGTTTGACATAAATCCAATTCATAAAAGTGGTCGCAGTGCTGTGATGTCCATGGCTGATTATCTGTCAAGAGTTGGTGCTGATGGAAATCTGGTATCGCATATTGCAAGTATAGCAGTAGGATCTTCTCAGCAGTGGGCCACAGCATTTGTGGATCCCAATGAAATGTTAGAAAAACAGCATTGCGATGAAGGGATCAGGGAAGTAGTGAACTTTATGAAAAATACGAGTTCACCGGGATGTGTGTCAGAGGAGAATGAGCTTGCCAAATGTGGTAACCGTTTAGGTATTACTAACAATGGAATTCTGTGTTATATAAATTATAAAGCAAGACGCTCACAAGAACATCCCTATGGCGTGAAAGAAGAGTGGCTACCTGTAATACCTAAAGATATGAGACTCTATGCACTTCAAATGATTCATGACAGTCCAATGAGTGGTCACATGGGTCGTGATCGAACATGGGAAAGAGCTCGGAAGAATTTCTGGTGGCCTCGCATGAAGGCAGATGTCCATGCACATGTCAGTAAATGTGAAGCATGTGGGAGTAACAAAAGATCGAAGCATCCAGGGAAGGCCCCTTTTCAGAACCGCGAGCTCCCGGAATACATGAATGAACAGGTGCACGTTGATTTCATGGGTCCGTTTCCCATTTCATCATCACATCCATATCGTTATATCCTTCAAATGCAAGACATTTTGACTCGCTATGTTGTTTTGGTACCTCTTGAGGATTGTTCAGCAAAAACAGCAGTGGATACTCTAGTTGAAAGATGGATTTGCATGTTTGGGGTGCCCCATGTCATAACGTCGGATAGAGGATCACATTTTACGGCTGATATCTTCAAGGCAGTATGTAACCTGTTTGGAATTAAGCAGGATTTTGGTTCTCCTTACCATCCAAGAAGTCAGGCTCAGGTAGAACATCAAAATCAATTATTAGACAACGTTCGTTGCATGTGCCACAATAATATGGATCTTTGGCCTGAAATGATACCCAGGGTACAGTTCTCTCATAATACAGCTGTAAATACTACGACTACATTTACTCCACATGAGCTCGTCTATGGGACTCCAGCTCGACGTCCAGAGGAGATTCTAAAAAAGGAAACTTGCAAAGATGAGGATTATCAACCGGGCTCTTTGGGTAATGCAGCAATCGCAGAAAGATTTGTGAGAGAGAAAGTAGATAAAATTGAGAAAACTATTAAGGTCGCACGGAACAAGACTGCAATGGCACAACAGATTAGGAATAACCAGCGGAAGTCTTACGGCAAAGCTTTCAAAGTTGGAGATTTGGTTCGATTGAAGTTATCGACAGCTGAGAGACGCCATTGTGGAGGTGGTAAACTTGCACCATATCTTTCGAAGAAATATAGTTATAGAAATACTTCGTGGTGGCTGGACGTATAAATTAACCCCAGCAGAGACTATAACAGACGAAGTAAAAATAAGACATTTTGACGAACTGGAGAAGGCCCCTGTAAGCAAATATTCATGGGAAACCGCATTGGCTGATCATTCAGATGAAGAAGTCATCAGAATAGAGTCAGGGATTGGAAGTAATTCAGAAGGAATACGTCGATCTACTCGGGAGCGCCATCCTCCAAGTCGTTTGCAGGTGGATCCCAGTAAAAGATCCTATGAATCGGAAGAGGAGGAATTCTGGGATGAATGTTCTAACAGCGAAAATGAGTTAGAAGATGATCAGAATTGCTTATAGTAATGATAATGCTCGTCTTGATAAATGCAACATGTTAAATGGCAATTATTTATTTTGTTATTATATTCTTGTATTATTTAGTAAATCTATTTTATTGGCATTCCCGATTTATTCATATATTGTCTCATAAATAAGAAGTGGAGTGAGATAGTTTGTATACTTAACTGTCTAACGATTGTTATTCTCCGAAGTAATATTCATATAACTGTTATGCTAATTATTGCTGTAATAGTTCTTAACTGCTTTTGCTGTTAACTATCATAATTATTGTTTACTTCCTGTATATACTATTTCTCAGTATTCAGTACTGAACTGTATCTTGTATAATAAATACCAAAAGGAACCGCTGTGTTTGTCAAACCATGACTGCTCGAACCACGGAAGACAAGAACTCAGGACTACAGTGACGCGAATTTTAACCACACGGTCAACAAGTGATAAATATATATATACTGTGTATATATATATATATATATATATATATATATATATATATATATATATATATATATATATATATATATATATATATATATATATACATATACATATATATGAATGTATGTATGTATAACAGTTTTTCCAGTGATTTTAATTAACAATATCATATCTCATATATATGAATAATATCTTGAATCCCTCCTTTACCTTTGTCTTGTGGTAACGATCATTAAATGGTATTCAATGGTCAGTCTAGACAGGGAGACAGACAGATAGAGAACATATATATGTATCTCTTAAAATAAAATATTACAGCAGAAAATAACGTTCAGTTAGAAAATATTACTGTCAATAATGATTTGAATGTTTTCGTCTTAAAAATATTATAAATATTTGTTTAGATAAATTAGAAAAGTATTGTTTACGTTATTTATTTAATTATTTATTTATCTATTTTTCATTTATGTATTTACTTATATTTATATTTAATACATCTACATATGCATCATATATCTGTAAGAAAAAGAGGAATATCCTGATGAGGAAATTATTTACTACAGCGTATATTCCTGAAGGGAAAAAATGTGAAGGAAGGTGTCTTCTAAGATCTCCTAAGCCTGAGTAAGCTCAAAGCTTACGAGTTTCCTTGTGGCTGCTTCCAGGATCCTGTTTATCTCAAAGGCCCCGAAATTTACGCTTTGGATTTCCCTAGCAAGAAACCAGCGGTGCCTTTAAAGTAAAGACGGCTCTTGGCAAATACAACTTCTGAAGTCTAATTTAGAGAGAGAGAGAGAGAGAGAGAGAGAGAGAGAGAGAGAGAGAGAGAGAGAGAGAGAGAGAGAGAGATGGTCGTTATTTAGTTATTTAATTTCTGTGTTTCAGTATGTGCACAGGTGCATAAAAAATTTATTTTTCGATTAAAAATTTTCATCTGGATGCCAATAAACTTAATCTGAACCACTGATGCGAACTTATATCCTGCTACTGATCTGTCACTCAATAATCAGTTCCATAAAACTTGTTTATAAAATAAAAAAAGTAAAAAATGCGCCGAAGAAACTTCGGCGCATTTTTACTTGTTTTCTGTACAGCCGCTACAGCGTATAATCAAGGCCACCGAAAATAGATCTATCTTTCGGTAGTCTCGGTATAATTCTGTATGAACCGCGGACCATGAAACTTTAACCACGGCCCAGTTGTCGCCTCTCCTATATCGTTGCCAGAAGCAAGATTATGGCTAGCTTTAAACCTTAAATCAAATAAAAACTACTGAGGCTAGAGGGCTGCAATTTGGTATGTTTGATGATTGGAGGGTGGATGACCAACATGCCAATTTGCAGCCCTCTAGCCTCAGTAGTTTTTAAGATCTGAGGGCGGACAGGAAAAAATTGCGGACAGAATAAAGTACGGACGGACAGACAAAGCCGGCACAATAGTTTTATTTTACAGAAAGCTAAACCCAGTAGAGTACCAGATAAATAAAAATGTCAGAAGTGAAACCAAACCACTAAGAATCGTAAAGATATCGCGTGTCCTTTAAAGGGTTTCCGATTAAGACCTTTAATCTTAATAACGAATTGAACTATACTGGATAAGATCAAAGCTGCTAGCGCCGTCATCAAAGTTCTTAGCAAAGCGATTGAACCAGAAGTCTCTCCGTTGGATCAGAGACGCGCTCATCAGCGTTCTTCATCTCAGAGGTGTCAAGTTGTGACAATGGAAGAGTAATTTATGGAAATTGGAAGTGTGAGAGGTAATGGATTACTTCGGTTCCGTTTCTCTCTCCCGTAATTTATGGAAATGGCACTCGGTGTGCTGAAAATGTTAACACCTAAGGTTGGAATTTGAATAAACCCATGCCTTGTTTGAAATCCTTCTTGAAAACATTCGAAACTGTGACACTCACACCAGTTTGATCAAGGAATTCTCGGTCTAACATAGTACATTGTACAGTTTTCTGTTATTCTTTGTCTTACTTTAAATTATAAGTATATCTTAATTCGATCAACTATGTTTTTACCATACATGTGGAAAGGCATTCACAGCCCCTTCAGTTATAATTTTTAGAGACCAAAATACCTTCTCTCTCTCTCTCTCTCTCTCTCTCTCTCTCTCTCTCTCTCTTTACAACGTGCCTAACCTCTGAAGGGAAATTACTTTAAAACTGCCACTAACCTTAAATAGCAAACTCCGAAGACGTATCTGTTGCTAGCATGGCAACAGAGGGATGTAAGATGAATAATGTCATGTGGTCCAGCACAGAGAGAGAGAGAGAGAGAGAGAGAGAGAGAGAGAGAGAGAGAGAGAGAGAGAGAGAGAGAGAGAACTTATTCTTTTAAGCATAAGAGACCGGTTTGCCTTTGGGTACACGTTATCTATCCATGACAGTACAAATTTTACACTGCCTTTTTTCAATATCTTGTTAGCTGGGATGGGTCATATTTACTATTTAATTGTTTGTCCATTCAGGAGGAAGATTCTGGAATCAACCTTCTAAAGCCTAGCAAATGATATGAACTAGTCAAAAGAGCATCGGATAGCAGACCTTGTGGACAAATCTCTCCTGGACCCGCTCATAGAAAGAGACTATAATTTAGTAAGACCGACTACCAGATAAACATCTCTAAACAAATCCCAGGTCAAAATTGACCGTAAAATTAATACTGTATTCTGCCAAGATCATTAAACATGAACTCGCTGGAAAAAAAAGAAATCCAAATGGAATACATTCATATATCAAAACGGTTCATATATCAAGTACACTTGTACCGGAAATTAATATTACCCCTGTAACACCTTGTCTCATCTTCCACCGAGATGAAGTCGATGTATATTGACGTAAATATTTTGGTTTATATATATATATATATATATATATATATATATATATATATATATATATATATATATATATATATATATATATATATATATATATATATATATATATATATATATATATATATATATATATATATATATATATATATATATATATATATATATATATATATATATATATATATATATTCCCTTGAAAGCGTCTCCCCTCTCAGTTGATCTAACCCTCATGAAAATACAACAGAATTTAGAACGTTCTATCTTCCACCATATAACATCACATAACCTGTTGCTCTGCTGGCAAACATTCATTCTCCATTGCCATATGAATGAAGTTCCGTGTTTATACCATTCACACTGTTTACTTTGGCAATTAATGATATCAGTAATAACCTACCTATTGGTATTAAAAGTAACCTGTACATGGATGATTTTGCCCTATATTATTCAGCATCTCGAATAAAACATGTAGAACGAATCATTAATAAAAGCATAGTAAAAAAAAAAAAAGATGAATGGGCCTCATCTGTAGGCTTTAAATTTTCATTAGATAAAACTCAAGCAATCGTGTTTTATAAAAATAACAAGTGGAAAAAAAGGGGAAGAAATAGACTTAAAAATCAGAAACCATAGTATATCAGTCGGCCAAACAGCAAAATTTTTTGGGATTAGTATTCGATACTCACATGAACTAGAAAGCCCACCTAATATACGTAAAATCTAAATGTAAAAGAGCATTATATCTGATTAGAAAACTATCGAACACTACTTGGAGAGCAAATAGACATACCCTTACTGTACTGTATAAAGCAACAGTTCTGTCCATCATTGATTATGGAAGCGAAGTATATGGCTCAGCATCGAATGCAGCGCTGAAAATGTTAGACCCTGTTCACAATGAAGGCCTTAGAATATGCTCAGGAGCCTTTAGATCATCACCAAAATCATCTTTACAAGTTGAATGTGGTGAACTGCCTCTGTCTCTCCATAGAGAGCTACTAACAATGAAAAGTGCTTTAAGAATTCAAACTAGTGATTCTCCAACAAAAAAAATTATTTGAATTAAGAGATGAATTTATAAATAACCATCCACCACCTTTCCCAATTAGAGCTAGAAGACTGTTTGAGTCCCTGAATATAAATATACAAGTGCCTTTAATAGTAAAATCACCTCCTCTCTGGACAGTGAATAAAATAAGAATTTGTACAAACCTCAAGTAACACATATAGCCTACACCAGAACACCATAGACAACATACAATAGAGCATATAAGCCGAAAAGGTCCACTTTACGCAATATATACAGATGGATCTAGATCAGAACACGGAGTGGGATATGCTACATTGTCCCAAGACAAAACTTATCAGTTCTCTCTTCCTAATAATGCTTCGGTATTTACTGCAGAATTGTATGGAATTGCATCAGCTATAAAGATAATTAAAGAAACATCATTCAATATTTTTGTGATTTTCAGTGACTCGAGAAGCACTATAGAAGCTATTCAGAGTTACAAATCAAAAATAATACAGTACAACAAATTAAATTATATCTCCATAACTTATTTAATAATGGAAAAAAATGTAGAAATATGTTGGATCCCTGCCCATGTAGGGATCAAAGGAAATGAAGATACAGACAAAGCAGTCAAAGAGGCAACCCACATGACAAGATCAAATGTGAATATCCCTGTTACTGATTATGTAACACACATAAAAATGGGTATCATAAATAAATGGCAATATATATGGGATGAAGAACCTGAAAGTAATAAACTGAAACAAATAAAACCTAATGTTAAAAAATGGAGTTCATCATATCAGAGAGAGAGAGACACGCACAAGTAATTCTAACACGTCTCTGAATGAGAATGGGTCAGTTCAGCGGCTCAGCGCCACCGTTTCAGCGCCGATGATTCAGCGCCGCCGTTTCAGCACCAGAAAGTTCAGCGCTAAATAAATTTCAGCGCCAGACGATTCAGCGCCGCAAATCATTTCTATGCTTTGTGTGTGTGTGTGTGTGTGTGTGTGTGTTTCACATTCAAGTTTTCTTTTTCCGTGTTAATTGCTTCATCGATATTCCTACTGTATAATTATTGAAAAATTAACTTATACACTTGATGGTTGTTTATGGTAAGATATTTGTAAAATTGTTTGTTTTTCTTTTATAGTTGTTTCGTTATTTCTACTACTGTATAATTGCAGAGAAACTAGCTCATTCACTTGATGGTTGTTTATGGTAAGATATTTAAGATTATTTGTTTTTCTTTTATAGTTGTTTCGTCATTTCTACTACTGTATAATTGCAGAGAAACAGCTCATTCACTTGATGGTTGTTTATGGTAATATATTTGTAAGATTTCTTTTTTCTGAAGCATAAAATCTTTTTATTTTGAATTGTTAGTTTGTGTTTAGATTTTGGAACAACACCTTGAGTTTTTTTCCTGGAAACCATGGCTGATTCCGTAAAAAGTAAGAGAGGCAGAGAAAAGTTTTGTCATGAAGGCTATATTTATCGTTTCGACAAACACAAGATCTTGTTAAGTTTTGGCGATGCCATGAAGATGGTAGATGCAAAGCTCGTATTCACACGTTAGAGAGTGAGGTGATCAAAAAGATTAACGGACATACTCATCCTCCTTCAGCAGTTGCCATCGAAGTAGAAAATGTCTTGACCGATGCCAGAGACCGAGCTGAAATGACTTGTGAGTTGCCAAGTACAATTATAAATAAGTGCATCGAGAAAATGTCTGTTGCAGGTATGGTACAGTTACCAAACAGGCACGCAATGCGAAGAATTATTCGTAGGAAACGTAACGCAGTTAACCAAGTCCCTGAAAACCCAAGGCCCATTGAAGAGCTTCAGTTACCAGAAAAGTATATGATGTATAATCCTACCCCAGATACCAATGAAAATTTTTGTTTAATGGATAGAGGGACAGGCAGCGAACGGGTTATATTTGGAAGAGAAAGTTGGTTGGAGCACATTGCAAATTCTACGATTTGGTATGCTGATGGAACATTTGCTGTAGCACCGCAGCTATTTTATCAAGTGTACATTATTCTGGTTAAAAAAAATAATGGAGTACACCCTGTATTGTATGCGCTTTTACAAAACAAGCAGTATGCAACATATGTGAGGTTGTTTGAGATGATAAAGGAGATGAGCACAAACGCACGACCCGACGTAATCAATTGTGATTTTGAGCGAGCTGCTTTTACTGCAATGAAAGACACCTTCCCCAGTGTTGAAATCAGAGGCTGTCTATTTCATCTGTCTCAAAATCTACTAAAGCAGCTAAGAGGGTATGGTCTCATGAAGTTATACAACACTAATCCCGACTTTGCATTACATGCGAAAATGATAACTGCTTTATGCTTTGTGCCAGTTGCTGATCTAGACACTCACATAGATTCATTGGCAGGTAATTTACCCGAGGAATTAATTCCAGTTTTAAACTGGTTTGAAGACAACTATGTAGGCCGTCCAAACCGGCGTGGACCAGGCAGACGAAGTCCTTTATTTCCAACGGAGATGTGGAATATGCATCAAAGAACATTAAATGGGCACGACAGGACAAATAACTATGCTGAGGCGGCTAATAGGAGATTGAAAAGTGAACACGGAATGTTACACCCGACTATTTGGAAATTCATCGATGTCCTCAGGCAGGTTCAAAAGGGAAGGGATGAGTGCTTTGAGAAACTTGCATGTGGCCATGAACCACAGTTGAAACTACGTAAATACAGAAAAGCAGATGAGAGAATTCTAAAGATTGTTTCTGAATATGGCACAAAAAATGAAATAGAATACCTTCGTTCAATAGGACACAATTTAATGAATTAAATGAGTTGTTTCTTATATATAATTTTTTCTAAAATATAAATAAATTATTTTTTCGGCTTTATTCTTTTCCTACATGTTTTATAAAGGTTTTAAAACTAATCAAATGATTTAAAAGAAACAAGATTATATTTCAGTGTCTAGATATATGAGACAGTCTCTTTCCGGCGCTGAAAACGTCTGGCGCCGAAATATTTAGCGCTGAACTTTCTGGTGCTGAAACGGCGGCGCTGAATCATCGGCGCTGAAACTGCGGCGCTGAATAGTGCTGTACCCTCTCAGAATAGGCCATACTCGTCTGACACATGGGACTTGATGAACAGCCCACGTGGCCCGGCTCCCGAGTGCTCAGAGTGCAAGTGATAACTATGGTCAGACATGTGTTATGTGAGTGTCCAAAGTATGACCAACAGCGACTGTCAACTTTTGGGAATAAATCAATAAGTGAAATTTTGTCAGAATCTTTTACATTTTCAGTCGTTCCGATTTTGTTGTTCATGAGGAATTGTAATTTAATTAATAAAATATAAAAATAAGTAAATAATAAAAGCACGAAAACAGCATTTGTCGAATTTAAATTAAATTTTTTTAAATATTGCTTAACTTATTATGAATTTTGATATGCCTTTTTAGTGTGAAAGCATGAGTAAATGTATTTATTGTGTGTATGTGTTACAGTATGAGAACTTGAGCCTATGTGGTACTTTATCCTAATCCTTTGGGCCGGCCCTATAAGAGATGAAAGTCAGCTCAGTGGTCTGGTTAAACTACTTTAATACTACTACTATACCATTCTAAATTCAAAATCGCCAGGACATAGTTTTCCGGCACAGTGTTGACGAAACGTTCCATTTGTATGCCAGCCATCAAATGAATAAAATGGAATGGAATATAAAATTTAGGCCAAAGGCCAAGCGCTGGGACCTAGAAGGGTATTCAACGCTGAAAGGGAAATTGAGAGTAAAAAGGTTTTAAAGGAGTAACGGGAGGAAAACCTGGCAGTTACGCTATGAAACAATTGCCGGGAGATGTAGGAAAGTAAGATGGAAGAAAGAGAAAATGAACGGAGGTACTGTAAAAGGAGTGGAAGGGGCTGCAGCTAGGAGCCGAAGGGAAGCTGAAAAGAACCTTAAGTAATCCCGGCAGTGCACCACATGAGAAGTCGATATAGATCGACGATTATGCTGACAACGGTTTGGGAAGCTGTATCATTCAGACAACGTCAATATTGACTTTTATAAGGGGGAAAAATATAATACTTTATTGACAACCTATCTACGCATACACACACAGCTGGAATATTAATCTTATCCAAAATAATTATATATAAGTTTTTGCTGCATTGTAGTACCTCAGTCGTTTGCCCGCATTATGGCTATGGCCGTTTCTGCCACTCACATTGTTTTGCCTAAAAAATATGTTGGAAAGTTGAAAGTAATTTATGCTCTCTGCAAACGTTTGACATTGGTTTTGTTGCTCACAGTATTAAAAGTTTGGAAATTTTGAAAGTGGAAGACTGGACTTTAAAGTCAATTCCCTTGGCAGCCCAGTGGATGCAATCCAATTTCCTAAAAAGCTTTGCTCGAAACAAATACTGTATAAAACTGGTGTTTTAAAAGAAACCCTCTGCCTAATATGGAGTGGTGTCTCATAACAGAATGGATGTTTTCGATCGTCAGATAAAATGGACATAATTAGTAGTAACTTTTAAAGGAAATTGGGAAGGCTTATACGGATCATGCTAAATGCTCAAGTAAAACATGAAACCAATGAACAATTAATTTTCTATTTTTTCGCTGTGTATGCCTGTCTATTTATTGGGTAGCTTAGGCAGGCAAAAAAGTTAAATGTAGATTTTTACGAAATCACTGATCCATGTGGGTCTCGTAACCTTCAACAAGTTAACTGGTCCTGTGAGAGACAGAAAAGCAACTTCATGAACGAAGTGGACATTTTATAAAAGAGAATTGCTCCACAGGCTTACCTCCAACAAGTAGGTCATGTTTTTGGCTTTGGTGTGTTTATTTGCTGAAAAACAGAATTTGCAGATTACTTTAGAGGCTGTCCTTGAGAAAACGGTAAATTATCACAGATCAACCGGTCATGATCACGAAGGATCTATGTGTGTGTGTGTGTATTGTTCATTATGTCTAATTGTAAGCATATATATATATATATATATATATATATATATATATATATTTATATATATATATATATATATATATATATATATATATGTGTGTGTATGTATGTATACACACACACACACACACACACACACACACACACACATATATATAAATATATATATATATATATATATATATATATATATATATATATATATGAATGTCTTTTACTGTAATACTACAGTATAATATGAAGATAAGAAGGCCCATAAAACACTATTTGAACGTTGCAACCATATATTTCGGGCACTAGCTTCTGTGCCCCTGTTCACTGGAAAAATAGGGACAGATGAAATGTTACAAGGGTATATATACAAAGCATATATAGGTGTGGCATTAAGTCTCCGATGGTATGCAGGTGACCGGAATGGGAAAAGGACGGAAAACTGCCGTTCCTAGATGTACTGATCATAAAATAACAGAACAGATATGCATTTACAGTATATAGAAAACCCACCTTTGCTGTTTCCTACATTCATTTCTTAAGCTACCACGACGTCTCCGTAAAGATCATGGTAGGGTGCAACTTATTCCTCAGAGGACTTAGGATATGTTCAAGTGGGTACCTATATAAAGAATTCAACACGATCCGCCAACACCAATTGCAACTGCTCTATCCACCACACATTATCGAGAGGGCTATTAACAAAGTGAATAAAATATACTATAGAGGTCCCACTCACAAAAGACAAATAGATTTCAACAACAAAATAAAGCTTCCGTACGACAAAAACATCCAAAAAGCCACCGAACAACTCAGGTCTAACAATCCCTTCATTTTCCATTATCCCAAATCCATCGGGAGTTCGCTCATTAACATATACTTAAATAACAAAGGGGAAGAAGCCGGAGTTTACAAGATACCGTGTAGCAATTGTAATGACATTTACGTGGGGGAGACAGGTAGATCGCTCTCGCAAAGAATAACAGAGCACAAAAGATCAGTAAGTTACGCTTCGGAGAGTTCAGGGATTTTCCTACATATCAGGAATACAGGACATATCATAAACTGGAGGGGGGTGGAGCTGGTTTTCAAAAGTAGCTGTCCGTACAAAAGAAAGATGCTGGAATCTGCTATCATCAATCAAACCAACAATATGAACTTGTCAGGAGGACATTGGAAATCAGACGACATCGTCGCTTTAATCCTCAGACCGCTAGTGAAGATGTTCCAGGGCACAAGACCACCAGAATCGACGCCAAACGGGAGTTAATGGGCCGAAAACCACTAGGGAACCTTTCACTCTCCTCCTTCTTAGGAAACGGTCACCTGCATACCCTCGGAGACTTAATGCCACACCTATATATGCTTTGTATATATACCCTTGTAACAATTCATCTGTCCATATTTTTCCAGTGAACAGGGGCACAGAAGCTAGTGCCCGAAATATATGGTTGCAACGTTCAAATAGTGTTTTATGGGCCGTCTTATCTTCATATATATATATATATATATATATATATATATATATATATATATATATATATATATATATATATATATATATATATATATATATATATATATATATATATATATATATATATATATATAGCAATTTGGTGCGAGAAGAAGGACACCTCTTTATTCCTTTCTAAGTATTTTATTCAGCTGCTGACGTTTCAAGATGTTTAGTCCCATTTTCAAAGCTACATAATAAAAGAAACAGACATTAAAAAGCTGACTCGAAATGAAACATAACCAAAAGTTTTTTTTATTATATATAACATAAAATTACAAGTACAGTAAAAAGGAAGAGTGTTTACCAAGTGGTGCTGAAGGCACAGACCGGGTGACAGTCCAGGTCAGGTTCAGCTTCGATGTAAACTAACGAAGCTGAACCTGTCCTGGACTGTCACTCCGTCTGTGCCGTCAGCACCACTTAATAAACTTTTCCTTTTTACTGTACTAATGATTTTATTTTATATATAAAAAACTTTTGGTTGTGTTTTATTCCGATTCTGTTTTTTAATGCCTGTTTCTTTTATCATGTAGCTTTGAAAATGGGACTAAACATCTTGAAACGTCAGCAGCTAAATAAAGTACTTAGAAAGGAATAAAGAAGTGTCCTTCTCGTACCAAATTCCTGTTTGCTGAATTGAGAGAACCCACCCTCAACTTCGCTATATATATATATATATATATATATATATATATATATATATATATATATATATATATATATATATATATATATATATATATATATATATATATGTTGCAGTCAACACGCGTAATCAGCCATTACGCGTAATGACTGAAATTTCAGTCATCACGCGTAATGCACTTAGGGACATTTGATCCTCCCAGGAGCTAGTACTAAACACGGCGAAATACATTTGACCCCCCAGGGACTAGTACTAAACCCGGCGAAACAGTGTAGGTGACTCACTGTTTCGGCATGTTTAGTACTAGCTCCTGGGGGGATGAAATGTCCCTTAAGTGCATTATGCGTGATGACTGAAATTTCAGTCATTACGTGTAATGACTGATTACGCATGTTGACTTAACATATATATATACATATGCATATATGTGTGTGTGTTTGTGTGTGTTTGTGTATGTATATATATATATATATATATATATATATATATATATATATATATATATATATATATATATATATATATATATATATATGCATATGTGTGTGTGTGTGTGTGTTTGTGTGTGTATATATATATATATATATATATATATATATATATATATATATATATATATATATATATATATATATGTATATATATATATATATATATATATATATATATATATATATATATATATATATATATATATATATATATATATATATATATATATATATATATATATATATATATATATATATATATATATGGATACTGTACAACCGTTCGCGGTATCAAACGAATTTAAGACAGAGGCACCCGTTAAAGCTTATATATATTTTTATCAAACATGAATCAGGCAGCATTTAGTACTCTCTTATCTGTATTCATCTGAAATCGAAACAGTTAGATAGCCCTTAATAAGTCTTAAAAACAAGGTACGGGAACAATCTACAATTACCCGTTCTCTTCCCGATACTTTGAAAATCTTCAAAGGCAGTTCGCCCATGGATATTACCTGTTTGATTATTATTGTTACTGAAGCTGTAATCAATCGACCCTGTGAAATAAATAAGAATTGTGAATGTACAAGAATTATTGTACATAATAATGTACATATGCACATAAAACCGAAGAAAATTTGAAGGTTCTTACTCGACAGCTTCAATCACCAATCAAAAAAGAAACTCGATGAAGGGTTTTTGAACTCAAATAGAAAAAGTAAAACATATTCTAAAAATGTATTAAAGATTTTGCAACGGTCAACAGACTGTTTCTGGGCGATTCTACTACATCGAATCCTGATCTGAGAGAGAACGTTAATGAATGAGAAATCCTGACGTTTTAGTGTTACCGCACTTACTTTTCAAGGAAGATTTGAATGTAGTGTAATTCTCTCCTTTGAGCAATCACTTCGAGAGATATTCGGATGATTTACATCCAAGAAATTTGAGTTTCTTGCGTTCTGAAACGAAAATAAAACGAAAACAATACAGTCAACCTTAAGGATAATATTTTGAGTTCCAAAGCTAGAATATTTAAAATGCAAGACAAAATCATAGTTCCTCAAATGTAACTGAAATTACATCCAGATATTTTTTTTTTAAATTTCGTACCAGGTTACGCGTGGCATGTAATCAACCAAAGGCATTCCTGTCTATTACTGATCTGACATGGATGGGTCATTCGTTGTCTTCAGGTCACATTGTCCAGCAGTGACTTGAGGAAACAGAATGCTGAACTGTAATTGTATCCTTCTAAAGCTGCAGGTCATTGATTTTACAAACCATAGCAGTCTTGGGAAAGAGTCAGTGGGTTACAATGAGACCCGACATCCAATAAGGTAGGTATATTATCATGTTTATTTTGACTGACGTGCATTTTATAATTTTCAGTCCACAAGTTTAGTGTCGAAGATGTTTAACTGAATAGAACAGAATATAGAATTTAGGCTAAAGGCCAAGCACTGGGGTCCTATGAGGTCATTCAGCGCTGTAAGGGAAATTGACAGTAAGAAGGCTTGAAAGGTGTAACAGGAGGAAAACTCGCAGTTCCATTGTGAGACAAGTGTTAGAGAGGGTGGAAAGTCAGATGAAAGAAAGAATATGAACGGAGGTACAGTAAAAGGAATGAAAGGAGTTGCAGCTAGGGACCGAAGGGACGCTGCAAAGAACCTTAAGTAATGTCTACAGTACACCACGTGAGGTGCACTAATGGCACTACACGATTACTATCACTGAAGTATGAATGTGACAACATTGTTTCATTTGTTTTCTAAAATGAGTCTTTATATATATATATATATATATATATATATATATATATATATATATATATATATATATATATATATATATATGTATGTGTGTATGGGTGTATGTAAATCTATGTATGTACAGTATATATGTACAGTCGGCCAAATTAGAATTGGCAGAGTTTCATAATTTTTCGATCACCTGCCTGACGCACGATTCATGCCTGATAATTATATTTTTCTGTTCGAAGATGGAGTAAATCTTATGTAATGGCGTTAAAAACAGTCACTGTAATCTTTAGAACATCATGTTATATTATTACGTAAAACTATTTTCCATATAACAAAATTCACGTGAACGAAACGAAGTGATAAAAAACGTCGAATCACGAGCACTGCCATAATACAGTGTTGCCACATTTCCACAGGACTAACTTCTGTGGTAGCCTAAAGTTTAAAGTCATTTAACCCATAGCTTTCCTTCATAGTCTAAAGATCATTTCCTGTAACTTCCCCTAAGTTAATCACAATAATTTTTTACATTTACTAAAACAAATTTAAATAAAGTTAAGCTACCATAATTAGATGGATCCCTAAAGCTGCTGTCATTCTGATGTCGTCTGCATTCGACGTGTCAGTCATCAGACATTCCTGGCTCGATCAACTGCTGCTGCTTCATGATTCGGCGCAAACAGCCACTCTTTGATGGCTTTTTATTCAGTCATTTTTATATGAAAAGATATATAAATATGCAAATGGCCGAAAATATAGGACAATGAATCATAAAATATAAGAAACTAATATATCTGGCCACAATAAACCCCTAAAAAGAGTATGAACATTTTTTTCCACACTTAGGTTGGCAGACCGTAAAATGAGTACCCCAGTTCTGCATCAAAACTTCCACACCGGAAGAGGCCACATTTGCTCGTTTCGGCAACAATAGGAGACAGCTACCACTAGCAGTATCGTATAAACATAGTCCTTATATTATCATTTCAATATAAAGTTGACAGTAGTTGAACGGTTTCATTTGTTAAATTTTACAGAAAACAATGGAAACTCACAAAATGCTATCAAAGATAAAAAAAAAAATATATAAGTGTGAAAAATAGGCCTAGAGTGGAACTCCTCGAAGCCCCAGAAAAGAGCTAGACCATATGATAGTTGCAGCTGTCAAAGAACAACCCCAGATGACAGCAGTCGCTGTGAAACAGCAGCTTGGACTGCAAATACGTGTGCAGACTGTGCGGAATAGGTTGCATGGGGCAGGAATGCATTACAGGATTCCGGCAAGGAAACCGTTGCTAACGCAACAGCATAAAGAAACAAGGATGGGACCTGTTTATTCCTATTATAAACTGATATGTAGTATATACTTGAGTGCATTATGTTATATATAAAAAAAAACTAATGCAATTCGACTCTAAAGTGAAAATAATACATAGTTGCAAAATGAAAAAAAAGAAACTTTGTTATTTTGTCCTTATTACTGTATATATATCCTAGACCTAAAGCTGAGAAATGATCAATAAGTATATGTATTTGACTATTCATACAGGAATTATTTGTTTAATGGGGATTATACTGCACATTTATCTTCATATAGTTGTCTTGAGATATAATTTCAATGCATGCCTATAGGCTATTGGGAAACATTATAATTTTCATTTATAGAGTATAATTCATAAGATAGGTCTATGTTGTAACATATAAAAATGGAAGAAAATGTCTGTAAAGTTGTAGGCCTACTGTTTTCTCGTTTTTTTTATGACTAACTACTCTCTATTGAATTGTCTGTCATTTGAAATAATATTTTCTGTGGAGAGATATGCTGAAAATAACATCGCGACTTCAAGGCGTAGTGGCAGATTGTCAGCTGGGTCATGGGGATGGATGGCTGCCAGGGGACCGTGAGGGCTAATTGCCATCGATGACCGTTTCTGAACACCAATCAGTGTATCGAAATTTTACGGGACATTTTAGTAGCCTCAGTTCGAAAACTATTATTGCCGTATCCCATGCTAGTATATATCGCCATAGACAATTTTGCGGTCCACAATGCAGAGGTTGTAAAGCAATGGTTCCAGCAGAATCCAGACGTGGTTCGAACTGACTGGCCTGCCAAGTCTGCAGATCTGAACCCAATAGAAAACTTATGGGCCTACATGACAATAGGGTGTTAATCATGCTTACACCAAAGAGAACCTTATAAAGCATGCAATAGATATTTGGGAAAACTTAGGGCCAAAGAGGGGAGCAGCAAATACTTGCGAAGTCCTTGTTGCATCAATGCCAAATAGGATAAGATGCGTGCTAGATGCACGAGGATCCTATACAAAGTTTTAATGAGTTATGCTGCCTTTTCATATAATGTGACCAATTTTATCATTTCATTCTCCTTAGTTTAGCAGTGTTATTTTGTATTTGACTTCATTTCGGTTCATTTACCATAACATTTTCTTATTCATGTGAATCTATACGTACTTATAGGCCTATGTTAGGACGGAATTTCTACTTAATTCATCTCTCTCTCATATATATATATATATATATATATATATATATATATATATATATATATATATATATATATATACACCTCACATACTAATATGGATATGTTTATTTTCATTTGTTTGTTAGCTTTACTCCTTATTTGACTGCATTACAACTTCATGTATTTCTACTTTTTTCTTATGTGTATATATACAGTATATATATCTCTAACCTTTCAGCTGCGTTTAATATGCTCACGGCAGTAGGTCTAGACATACGTGTGAAACTGATTCTAATTAATTTCTGTTTAGGAGAAATTAATATCTACATCAAGATTAACCCAAGAATGCTTTTATGAAAGTAATTCTTTTGTCCTAATGTATTCTTCAGCTTTGACTCCCACAGCTTTCCGCCTTGTGCGAATGAAACAGGATGACATGCAAGGAATTAGATTGAAGAAAGACTAAATTGTTTTCGTCTGATTTCTTATGTTGGTTTTTGACATGAGATAGCTAGGTCTAAGTGAATTATGTTAAGCAATAATGAAAAGGATAAGAACAAAGGAGAACTTTGTCAATAAAAAAGAATAACGGGAATAATCAAATAAAGCAGATTAATATAGATATTGTCGGTTTAAACATTCATTCACATGACGCATCCGAGAGGGATACTGCTGAAAATAGGCCTACTGTAGGTAATCAGGTGTCAGAATCGGAAGTCAAATTTAGGCCAACTAAATGTGCCATGCCAATCATTACATTGATCAAAGGACAAAATTAGTTGAATTACACTTTGCTATTAAAGAATATTGACAGGCTTCATTATTATTGATCGGCTGTAGGTGACGAACGGCGACACACCAGTACTGTACAATACATTGGGTCATCGCCAAGACTCGAGCAGAAGCAAATCCAAATTCCAATTGCTTCTGAGGCTGTCACGATTGAAAAGCAAATAATATGGCACCTGCATATGGCAATATTTCCATAACGAACGATGAATAAAGAAACTGCGCCAATTTTTCTTTGGCCGACTGTACGTATAGTTCTTGTACAGTAAGCCTTTCCTTCCAAGTGAGGCTTCAAAAGCATCCAGTAACCACGGATAAAATTCGCCAAAGAATACAATCATTAGGATACAATGTTGTATAACAACAAAATATATTCAAGCAGAGATTTCAATAAGCTTCCGAATCTGGCATTTCTTCCTTACCGCCATCTGTTGGTCCAACGTGAGAGTGAAATGAGCAGGGAAGAGGTAGTTCTGGTAACAGCACCGTTCATCGTCCTTGGCTAAGTTGGCTTGTCAGTTCGGGTGTTCACGGTGTTTAGGGGAAGGAGGTAATAGGTACCGCTGAGTTTACAGAGTGGCTGTTTCTTTAAGTTTCTGTTTTTGAAAGGTATTGATTTCGGGAGTAGTTTTATTCAGTTGATGTAGAGAGTTTATTCACTACGAATTCGTTTATGTTTAGATTTTGCTTTTTGGCGACTTTGTCAGTTGCTCTGGTTGAATGGAAATTTGGTTAATGTAATGGTTCTTTGTTAATTAACGGGTGTTCTTGTTTTACTAGTGGTATTTATGACGTAAACAATATTAAATTATCATTGTCAGTTTAATTTCATTAAATGCTAAGGGGATCGTTATTAGTTATATATGTTAACGGAAACTTGTGTGCAAGTATCTGTTATTCCTATGGTAATTAACTGCATTCCACCTGTTTCCAGTGCTGGTGATTTTTTCTCAAGCTGGATTGCCAGAGACTACCATAGCTGGATTTATCGACTCTCAAGGGCTTTGGAATTCCTGCCTACGTTGGACGATTTGGTGAGGTATTTTTCGGGTTAATCTGGAAGGCAAGTATCAAAAGTATTATAACTTTTAATAAAACTAACAAGCAAGCTAGTCCTCCCCCACCAGGGGCGGCGCCCCTGATGGGGGAGTTGACGTTCCCTGTAACGAGCGATGGGCTTCGGCCTGTCGCTCGTTGCAGGGGGGCTTGCTTTCAAACCAGATTCCTATGAAATCTTATTTTCTACGGAATCTGGTGTTTAAGTTAAGGTTGTTATATTGGAACTAATTACCTAGTATTTTTAACGTAAACTGGTTTAGATTCTTGAATGACTGCAGATTTTAATTTTACAAAGTAGTTAATGGTTAATTGACTGACAATGTACCATGCTTGTTTGTGGAGTAATTTAAAATTTATTTTAGATGCTTCAAGTAAATGTAAATACGTAAAATTAAATTTTAATGGGAATCTCTTAAAGTTGTGTTAATTTTTCATGTTATTTTGAGCTAAACCTTGTAAAACTGCATTTCTCCAGCTATAATTTTTTTGGCAGTTTGTGGAGAGTTGTCACGGCAGAGTTCTAGCAGCTGGATGTCGAATGACCTTGAACGGTCGGAAGTTTGACTGCTGGGGTGATGTCCAAAGGTGAAATGGTGTGAATAGATACTACGTTCCTGATGGCTTTGGTTGGTATTTTCTATGATTTTCCCCTTGAGTTATTACATAAATAAAATTAATCAGAACGAATTTATAATTTTTGTCTACATACACAACCCTGTTAACCGTCAAATGTTTAGAATATTTAATTTTGGACAAATATCCATATAGTGTTCCCTATTTATACGGGGTGTGATCATCACTTGTATAAATGTATGCAATAAATGTATGCAGTGAATTTATTGTAACCACAGGAACTGCTGAATATTTCTTCTGATCACTTTGATAACCAAATAACCCTACTACCTCCTTTGCCTTCAGCTTTTCCCATTTCAACATGGGGTCGCTGTTTCCTGTCAGTCTTCTGCACCTTCTGCACAGTACATCCTAATGACTTGAAGCTTTTTGCTTCATTATGACCTCTCCGCAGACCACCGTAATCTTTTTCGTGAGCCGCCTGCGATACTTCCCCTACCTTAACTGTTCCTTTTAATAAATCCATTTCTGATCCTATCTCTTCTTGTGACTCCACACAACCATCGCACATTGTCATCTCTGCCACATCCATTTTATTTTCTTGGGCCTTCTTCATCGGCTACGTCTCGGCTCCACAACCATTACTGGTCTGACTTCACTTTTGTAAAATTTTCCTTTAACCTTCGTACTAATCCTCCAGTCGCACAATATCCCTCATAACACTACTGAGGGAACAGTGTAATGCTTGACGATATCTTAGAAGAGGATATAGTATCAATGACAGTCCACAGCACATGAAGGGAAAGAACTGGAAAAAAGAATGGGGTCAAATTTGAGTTAATTGCTGGAGCAGTTAACGGAGGGTCTAAGCAATGAATGGCCAGAAGTACCACAGTGCTTGGCTAAAGCCAACAGCCTAAGTTTCGATAATTCACAGCGTATAAGGAAAATATTAGATTTACAATTTAATGCCTCATATGTATATATCAAGCCTCGTGCATTGGTTTTATAATAATATTCCCAGAGTTTAGTATTAAAATGGATATAGATAACTAAAATTTATTGGCTATTAGTCCTCAAATGGAGTCCTTGCAAACCAGTGAATTGTTAGTTTAGAAAATACAGCGATCACTAAGCTACTAATGTACAAAGGTTGATTTGATTTAAAGTACTGAACTGGAGACTATATGGGCGCAAACTTAGTTGTTAGTAATGAAATGGAGACCATATGATCGCAGATCTTTACATGTAACAAACTCGGTTGTTACATGTCAAAGTTGAGGCTTGAGTATTAGAAATTGAGGGCCAACGAAGTAATAATGTCTTACTGTCGTATTTCAAAGTAAAGGTGAGAGAATTAAAGTCGTAGTGAGACGCCATGAGCATGATGGCTCTGGGAGTGTCTCGAGT
The DNA here is from genome assembly GCA_039081455.1 of Macrobrachium rosenbergii. Lineage (NCBI taxonomy): Eukaryota > Metazoa > Arthropoda > Malacostraca > Decapoda > Palaemonidae > Macrobrachium > Macrobrachium rosenbergii. The sequence continues at coordinate 18,879,218 of JANJGK010000001.1, read as the reverse complement.
GTCTCGTAATAACCAGGTGAGACTGAAGATTCCCTTCCTTGACTTCGAACTGAACTGTTTATTTGAACCTGTCCCATAATTCTAGAATTGTTACATATATGTTGTTGAATTTCGATTTACAATGTTATGTTGATATAGATTTTACTCCCCTTATGAAAAAACTCGTTAAGGATTGGATTCCTGAAAGGAAGGTGAAGTAGATGCCTGTGATGCGCAGGGCTGCTGCATGCATTAAATCGAATGCTAGTTTAATTGCTTTGCTTTTTCTGGTTTGTCTACGTAATGAACCCGTATGAGCGTCTTTTGGGAAAAGCCCGTAATCAGGTATAAAGCCCTGTCCACATTAGTGGGCACTGCCCGACGGGCAAACACTGTTCCCATAACCCGTTCCACTATACTGACCGGCTGAGTATGAAGCCAGAGCGTTGCGATTGTCTGGTAAGACTGCTTCAGAAGCGAGAGAAATTATAAAGAGCTGCAAGTGCCCGACGGGCATGCCTGCTAGTGTGGACAGGCCATAAGTTGCCACCACCGTCGAGATTTACCGTATTGCAGTAGTTATTTGGGGATCATGTTAAAGAGTTAGTTTTACTGAGGGCTATTTATCATCGTTCGCGTTAGGATCATTCATGGTGGGTGTTTTGCCTTTTTCTTCATTGCCATATATATATATATTTTTTTATTTAAGACTATTTACAAAATTACACTAAGAGCAGGTGACGAGAATAGATTCATTATTTGGCATAAATAGCAGATGACTGACTATTGTTGGCTATCTCTGTAGGTGCTTATTAATTAGGGAAGTGCTGGTTCCTGCACTATTTACCTAAAATTGAAACCAGATGTTATTTTTAATTCCTGACTCATATTATACACGAAGAGGGATAGGTTGGTTGATAGAATTTCTCTCTCTCTCTCTCTCTCTCTCTCTCTCTCTCTCTCTCTCTCTCTCTCTCTCTCTCTCTCTTAGATGTAAATATCTCTCGTAGTGGTAAACACCAAACTTCAATTCAATGTTTGAGACATTCGCTCTCTCTCTTAAGCTGCGTCCACAAAGTTCGATCGTGTGGACGCAGCCTTAGACATAAGCATGTCTATCATGGTGGTATCAGGACAACTGCCCCCGGACAATCCCCCCCACCCCCACCCCTTGACAACTGCCTCCTGGATAATCGCCCCCATTTTGAGAACAAAACAAGAAAAAACAACTGTGGGAGATTAATACTACTAAAACTAATAAAATCGTTCTATTTGTTACCCTTCAAGAAGAATTATTCAATAAAACTTGAATGTTAAAACTTATCCTTTAAGAAGAATTATTCAATAATACATGAATGTTAAAAAATATATGCTTAAAATTGTAAACTTGTAAGTTGTAAAAATACTGAAAAGCTATTTTTTAAAGTACTAAAATTGTAAATTGCGGGCTATTCATCTCAAAAAGTCCAACGCGTGGCGGTTCTCGAAGTCTTGTACCGTTGTACGGTGTTTGCTATTCTGACACTAGAATCTAGATAACGTTTCCGTGTAGGCGGTGCTTGATGTCCTGCCTGCAAGCATTTATTGATGGTGACGCTGGTTAGTGCCTGCTACCTCTTCAACTCTTAGAGAAATTTCCATATATTTGGATAGAAGGAAATAATGCTAACTTGCTTATGGTTATGCCATCCTTCCAATGAGTTGTTAGTACGAGGTATATCTTCAGCTACACGATCATACACATTCCACATGCTAACAGGGGAACTTGGAGCTCGCCTGGTATGTCGACGTTTTCTGTCAGTATATTGTCTTCGAAGTAGTCTATGATAAGATCAGCTTCAGGTGGCAAAGTCTCTTGCAGTGTCTCAAATGCTTCAATCCCCCGTAGGGGGGGTAGTGCCGTCAGTGCAACTCATGCGGTGCACTGTAGGCATTATTTAAGGTTCTTTGTAGCGTACCTTGGGGCCCTAGCTGCAACCCCTTTCGTTCCATTTACTGTACCTCCTTTCATATTCTCTTTCTTCCATCTTACTTTCCACCTTCTCCCAACAATTGATTCATAGTGCAATTGCGAGGTTGTCCTCCTGTTTCATCATTCAAATCTTTTACTGTCAATTTCCGTTTTAGCGCTGAATGACCTCATAGGTCCCAGCGCTTGGCCTTCGGCTTAAATTCTATATTCAATTTAATTCAAATGCTTCAATCACTTTACCTGGCGGAACAAATGCCAAATCTGGAATCATACGAATTTGTCTTGGCAGAATTAGCGGCAGTTTGGTATTTGCTTTGGAGACCCTCAGTCTGCATCTTGCGCTATATGCTTTGTGATAAGTAGTAGAAACATCCATTGATTGTTACGTTGGGGAAGGCCACTTCCATATCACTCCTAGCAGCTTGTTCATAGTCTATAAGGATAAGGAAAGTCTGTGGACTGACCATAGGGTTGATAGTTAGGAGTTGTTGGAGAATGTCTTGATAACTTGCTCGTTGTTTGTTTGGTAGCAGAGCATAAACACAAGGAATAACTCTGCGCAGTAAAACATTGAATAATATACAGCTGGTAAAACAGCTCGGGTACAACTTTAAACGTCCCATCACCAAACCAATTATTTGAATTCTTCAGTAGGCTGGTGTTTGTAGATGCGGACAACAAAAGGATACGCTGCTCACTCGTTCTACTACAATAAAGCACAAAATCTTCACCATCAGCTATCATCTTGGAATAGTTCCTCATTGGATGGGTTGGTGTCGTTCTCGGCTAGCACTCTGCTGGACCCGCGTTCGATTCTCCGACCGGCCAATGAAGAATTAGAGAAATTTATTAATGGTGACAGAAATTAATTTCTCGTTATAATGTGATTCGGATTCCACAATACGCTGTAGGTCCCGTTGCTGGGTAACCAATTGGTTCTTAGCCACGTAAAATAAATCTAATCCTTCGGGCCAGCCCTAGGAGAGTTGTTAATCAGCTCAGTGGTCTGGTTAAACTAAGGTATACTTAATTTTAACTAGGATGGAATGACCCATGTCAGTTAGGTTTGACAGAATGGGATGAGGAGGCACCACTGATATTGACTGAATTGTTTGGGTAATGATTTGCTGTGCGGTCTCTTGGGTGTTATTAGCTTTCCTCTTTATTTACTGCCGTGCAATCAAGATTTCTTGGCGGCATGTCTCTGCAGCATGGGTGTGATCATTTACATGGCCAACTACTTCATTTCCACAAACTTTAACTTTGGCTTTGCAGTTGTTATGCGGACGTTTTTCACATCCATAAGATATAACAAATTTGCCAATTCTTTCTGCATCACCTAGATGTAACTATCATCAATAAGCTTCATTTTACCACGTTCACTTGGGACGATCTCCATGATGGGAGATATAATTTATTCTCTTTATTTGAGAGATTTGTAGATGTAGATACACTGATCAATTCAAGACTCAGTTCTGACCAGACATTGGCTTGTTGCTACTTTCTATATTAATTTTTTTTATAAACATTTGTTTAACTAGGCAGTGATTATGTAATTAGTAATAATTTCCTCAAGAATTTTTTTTATAGAGAAAAGTGCCTGTAACTGTTTCCTAATCCACAGACTAGTCGTTGGCTTGTATTAACTATCTCAACTTTTTTTTATAATCAGACAGGTAGTGATTATGTGATTAGTAACAATTTCTTCGAGAATTGCTTATTTTTGATGAAACTGCCTGCAACTATTTTTTAACGACTGGGAACTAATATCACTGTTTTTGAAACTTTTGTGTAAAGGGGGGCAATTGTACAGGGGATAGTCTCTCTCTCTCTCTCTCTCTCTCTCTCTCTCTCTCTCTCTCTCTCTCTCTCTCTCTCGCTCTCTCTCTCTCTCTCTCTTAGATGCAAACACCTCTTCCATAGTGGTAAAACCCACCTTCAATTTAATCTTAACGACATTCTCTCTCTCTCTCTCTCTCTCTCTCTCTCTCTCTCTCTCTCTCTCTTAGATGCAAACACCTCTTTCATATTGGTAAAACCCACCTTCAATTTAATCTTAACGACATTCTCTCTCTCTCTCTCTCTCTCTCTCTCTCTCTCTCTCTCTCTCTCTCTCTCTCTCTCTCTATCTATCTTAGATGCAAACACCTCTTTCATAGTGGTAAAACCCACCTTCAATTTAATCTTAACGACAGTCTCTCTCTCTCTCTCTCTCTCTCTCTCTCTCTCTCTCTCTCTCTCTCTCTCTCTCTCTCTCTCTATCTATCTTAGATGCAAACACCTCTTTCATAGTGGTAAAACCCACCTTCAATTTAATCTTAACGACATTCTCTCTCTCTCTCTCTCTCTCTCTCTCTCTCTCTCTCTCTCTCTCTATCTATCTATCTATCTTAGATGCAAACACCTCTTTCATAGTGGTAAAACCCACCTTCAATTTAATCTTAACGACAGTCTCTCTCTCTCTCTCTCTCTCTCTCTCTCTCTCTCTCTCTCTCTCTCTCTCTCTCTCTCTCTCTCTCTCTTCACCGTGAACATTTAGCTCTTGACCTTAAAACGAGACCAAAAAATGAAGCAGCCTATACGTAATTGACTTTAACTGCATGGAAGTTTGAACTTGTCTTTGCTGTTCTTGCAGTCTTTGTGGAGAAGTTATCTAGGAGAGAGTCGGATTCCCCCGTCGCGTCGTTACATAGCGTAGTTAAAACAACGGTTAAATGACGCCATTCAGTACAATGCTAAGGTTACGGCCGCAGAAATGTCACCCAAAAATACAGGAAGGCTATTTGCTCTCCGCTGTCTCGGGAACTCTCCTACAAGGTACGATTTATATGTTTGTTTTGGCATCTCAGTGTAATATTTTATATATTTTTGCAAGCTGATAATAGGCTGATTTATAAAAGTATTTATGTATGAAGAATCATACCCTTGAATACTGTTGTGGTTGAAATGGTTCTGTCACGTTTATGTTTTATGATACTCAACTTGATTTATATAACATTGTCTTACAGGACTTGACAAATCATAATTTTTTCTCTGGAAATTTAATAGTGGTCTTCAGTTCACCGTAGTATGTCCTGAAACTGAATGAAGGTATGGTGGCTTTGAATGAAGTTGCTCAGTACGAATGAAGTAATGGACAACTTTGGTTCCTACGTAAATTTCCACTGCAGATGAAATGGCACTTAAATGTAGGGCCTTTTTGCAACCCATTGCCACTCACAGCAGACTCAAAACTCTTGCATTGCCTTTTGGAAGATGTAAATGAGAAAGTGAGAAAGTAGAGAATGAAGGTTTTGTACCCGTTGTGATACGAATTGCTGAGATTACCGTGTGGTCTTGGAAAAGGCAGCAAGTGTTGCGTGTAGAGTGGATGGATTTTAGCGCGACTGCATTTATTGACTTAATTTGCAAATAAAACTTGCATTCTCAGTTATTGTTTTGTGTATGTGTCTGTGTGTGTATTTTAGAGAGAGAGAGAGAGAGAGAGAGATGAACTGGGATATCACAGGACAAAAGATTTTATCGCCGCTAAACATTTCAATTACGGCTTGTGCATTGCATTAGCAGCCCTAACAAGGTATCTGTAATTTTCTTAGAATGTAAGCTTCCCTGGGGTAGAAGTGTACCCCGCCATAAAGAAATCATCTATATATCTATGTGATTTACTTAGTTCCTCGTTGGACTGGTCGGTACCGTTCTCGGCTAGCAGTCTGCAGGGCCCGAGTTCGAATCTCCGGCCGGCCAATGAAGAATTAGAGGAATTTATTTCTGGTGATAGAAATTCATTTCTCGGTATAATGTGGTTCGGATTCCACAATAAGCTGTAGGTCCCGTTGCTAGGTAGCCAATTGGTTCTTAGCCACGTAAAATAAGTCTAATCCTTCGGACCAGCCCTAGGAGAGCTGTTAATCAGCTCAGTGGTCTGGTTAAACTAATGTATACTTAACTTTTTAACTTTTTTGATAACCAAAACACAAACAATCGATCATCAGTTGTTGTGTATTCAGCTGGTATTTAGAGCTATTGCCTTTTCTTCACAGGATGTTCAGAGATATCACATGTTGCTAACTTATCAGTAAACTCGGTGGTTTACTTTCCTTGTCATCAGAGGTAATCCCCGTAGGGGGGGCAGCGCCTTTAGTGCACCTCACGCGGCGCACTGTAGGCATTACTTAAGGTTCTTTGCAGCGTGCCTTCGGCCCCTAGCTACAACACCTTTCATTCCTTTTACTGTACCTCCATTCATATTCTCTCTCTCTCTCTCTCTCTCTCTCTCCAATCTTGTTATCCACCCTCTCATAACAATTGTTTCATAGTGCAACTGCAAGGTTTTCCTCCTGTTACACCTTTCAAACCTTTCTACTCCATTTCCCTTTCAGCGCTGAATGACCTCATAGGACCCAGTACTTAGCCTGTGGCCAAAATACTATATTCCATTCTATTTCATCAGAGGTAACAGAGTTAATTAAAAGTCTGAAACAATCTTCGCACAATGGTGCTAGGAATATTGAATTACCAGCGTCCAAATTTCGATTCCTGAGGTTATACTCCTGCCAGTTACTTGGCCAATGTTCAATCAGGTTACGTTTCGAAGTGCGGTGAATTTTTTCTTTGTGACCACTCCATTTAAAGTCATTTTTATCACTGAAATTATGGGTCTTCCAGATTCCTTACTCTACTGAAGTCTGATATTTTCCATATCAGAACTTGAAGATGATGTAGCAGTTGAAGGAGACAGCAGTGGGTAAAAGATGGAGGTGGTTCTTCTTCTTTCTTCTTCTCCTTCTTCCTCTCGAAAAATCTGATATACTGCAATTGTCTTCTTCTTCATCCTCATTATCACTGCCCTCAGAGTTTGATTTCCAAAAGCATTTGCCGAACCATGGCCTCTCTTGATACGAGTGGAAGCCTGAACAATAAAAAGGTTACCATAAAAATTCTGTATTTACAGTTTTATGCAGGTAGAGTATGATGTGCATTAATTTGTAATGTATATCACCTGAAGGTAGTGGATACTTAAAATAGTAACGCTTCAGGCATTGCAACAAAAAAATAAATAAATGTACTCAAAATATTCTTTAATGAGCTCGAAAGATCGAAGAGTAAAGGCTTCCCTTGAACCAGAGGCTCTCAAACTGGGGGTAATTACCCCCGTTGGGGTAATGAAGCCGTTTCTTGGGGGTAACGAGGCACTTTCTAAAAGTAATAGTTATTTGGAGTAAAATTCAGTAATTTTTTTTTAAATAATAATAATAAGTAGATGCTGATATGCGTTGTGCACTGTACTCTTGAGACCCTCGCATTGACAATTTGGTATAGGACCAAACAATTCCATGTTTCCCATTAATAATGCAGCAATAATGATTTTATTTTCTATTAATGACAAAAGAAATAATACTTCAATTCCAATTTGTAATAAAAGGAATAATGCTTCAATTCCAGTTTGTAATAAAAGGAATAATGCTTCAATTCCAATTTGTAATAAAAGGAATAATGCTTTAATTTTTTTTCCTGTCAAAGGAATAATGTTTAAAATCTAAACTCTTTATTTCTTAAGACTTAAGTAAAAGTCAGATTAACTTCTTACATATAAAATACATTAGAAATTAAGCATTCCAATATTTTTCTTTCGTTTATATTATAACTTTACATAACCAAAGAGGAATGGGGTAGGGGTAATGGTGATCTATCGCACCACTGCCCCCAGGGGTAACGACACCAAAAACATTTGAGATAATCCATTTTTCCGATATCCCATTATGATGACATACCGAAAAGACATCCACAAGAGAGTCCACAGGACGTTAGGACCAGGACGAACATACAATTTTCTTTTTTACTTCCACGTCAGAGGTTATTGGTCAGCTAAGGACTAGGCACAAAAGGAACTAACTAAACCTCTATTATTTTCTTGAATATCCCGAGACCTGTTATCCTGATGCATACAAGAGCACAAGTACAGTACAAATAAATATTGTTCGTACTTTAATGAAAAAGCGTTAGGTTGGCCTAGTAGCTTGAGAGAGAGAACCCTGTAGGGAGTAGTGTCGACAGTGCAACTTACACGGTGCGCTCTAGGCATTACTAAAGGTTCTTTGCAACTTCCCTTCGGTCCCTAGCTGCAGCCCCTTTCATTCCTTTTACTGTACCTATGTTCATATTCTCTTTCTTCCATCTTTCTATCCACCCTCTCCTAACAATCGTTTCATAGCGCAACTGCGAGGCTTTCCCCCTGTTACACCTTTGAAACCTTTCTACTATCAGTTTCCCTTTCAGCACTGAATGGCCTCATAGATCCCAGAGCTAGGCCTTTGGCCTAAATTCGATATTCCATTCCATTGAGAGAGAGAGAGAGAGAGAGAGAGAGAGAGAGAGATAGAGAGACAGACAGACAGAGACAGGGACAGAGAAAAGGGGTGGGAGAAAGGCTTTGCTGGTTTCATTGTAACCGAGATCATTAAACAAATAAACACTATAATTTGAATGGGTATTTTTGGAGAGGCTAAATAATTTAGTACGCTTTGATCTAGAGAGAGAGAGAGAGAGAGAGAGAGAGAGAGAGAGAGAGAGAGAGAGAATGAGAGAATTTAGCAATCAGTTAATCGTTAAGAAATTACTGAATTATTAAAAGTAGAATAAAAAAAAAAGAAGTTAGCAAAATCTTAACATTGTCTCAGTGATTCTTGGTATCATCTCTAATTAAATCTGGCCAACATATCCTGGGAAATTTAGAAAACATTTGTACTGAAGGAATGACAAGGATACTAAGATATTATATCTCAGAATTTCGAATTCTTTAATTTTATTACATTACTTTTGCAATCATCCAACTGGATTGGCACAATGGATTCATAGTAGCATTTGAGTTACCATTTTTAAACAGATGAAAAAAATAGAGTAGGGTAGTTTCTTTTTCTGCCGATATTTTTGGCTGTAAAGGATGTATTCTGAGAGAAAAATGCTTAGGCGATTGTGGTTTCCTTCCACCTACATTGCAAAATTTCTGTCAAAGTCTCTGTGCACTGTTATTCTTATCTTTTGTCTTTTATCCATGGAACCCAACATTAGGCTTCCACTTATTCAAACTAAGCGCTACTGTATTTGCTGTGAAAACACTGAACGGGCTAAAGAACGATGCTGGCGTTCGCAAATCTATTGTGGGATATTCTTTATGTTTTCTAAAAACAAACAATTCCCCTCCCCTCAGAAAAAATATAGAAAATTTTATTTTCTTAAAATGAATTTCAGGTACCTGCCACTCTTCGTACTGGGGAAAGTGAAGTGACTTTGTACCAAATAGGGCGTCAGTTAGCAATTCTCTAACTTTCATAATAATACATGGATTCAGATACTTCTAGATATCATATATATCCATGTATTATGAGGTCGTTTATTTTAAATTATGTATATTATGTGTAAGCTAAATTCAAATATTGATCAAGTTACCCTTGTATCGGTGGATGTAAGGCAACTACGGTTACCGTCTGTCCTAATTAGATATTTATAAACAAATTTACCTATTTTGTTTATGAGGCAAAGAAGGAAACGGCTGGTTCCCTCCTAAACCACCCTAAACGGTACTAAGTAACTTGGTTATTTTTTTTTTGCGGGGAGGGGAAGTCTAGTTGTTTATCTCTTACGCTTATTGAAATGTGCTTTCCTAGTTGCATTCATTATAGACTTATTTTTCACTGGTCCTCATGTTCAATTACTTGTCTCTCGAAAATACCAAATCATTAACTAATTGAAGTGAAAGACTGCTTCAGTCTCTTTCTATCTACTTACCCATCTATCCGTCCATCTATATATCTATATGGTACACTAACTACCATCGAATTATTCTATGACGTGAAGTTAAAGGTTTCTATCCATCTATTTATCTGTCTATTGAAATAGCACATAACAACGAGATTAAAATCACTAAAGTTACTCTTGCTGACCGAATACTGACTGAAGCCTCTCGTTGAGACGAATCTTATTCATGTAAAACACTCCACCCATACACATGTGATTTCTCGTCAACATTGAACAGCCATGACGATCACGGTTTTGGAATGAGTTGATTCCATTGAAAATTTAGGAGAAAGCTAAAATGTTACCTGTGCCCTACATGGGATTATAGACGGCTTCTGAAAGAATAGATAAAGGCGCACGTTGATGCAGTCAGGAGTCAATAACGCAGAAGACACACTATCTACAGTTATAAGTTTTTATGGTGAAATTACATGTAAATAATAATTGAATGAAAGAGACTGGTCTAGTCTAAACTGAGTCTCCTACAAAAGTTTTTGATGCATTAGTGCATGATTAATATTTTTTAATGGTTGGAATGTCGCCCGTAGGGGGGGGGCTTAGTGCCGACAGTGCACCTCATGCGGTGCACTGTAGGCATTACTTAAGGTTCTTTGCAGCGTCCCTTCGGCCCCCTAGCAGCAACCCCTTTCATTCCTTTTACTGTACTTCCGTTCATATTCTCTTTCTTCCATCTTACTCTTCACCCTTTTCCAATAATTGATTTTTAGTGCAACATCGAGGTTTTCCTCCTGTTACACCTTTCAAACCTTTTTACTGTTAATTTCCGTTTCAGCGCTGAATGACCTCATATTCTATCTATCTATGGTCGGAATTTTGACACTAGTCAGTAAGGGTTTATGGTATACAGGAAAGGGGTTTATGGGACGATTGACTGATGATATAATGTTTTGGTAGTAGTGATGAAAAGCTGCAGAGTTTGGAGACCTATTGTCAGTGGGTAAACAAGGCAAGGATCACCCAGCAAGGAAACAGTCCACAGTTGTAATTTAACCAAATGTAAAACTGTAAGATTTCTACTGGCGTCTCTCTTCCCTTGCTCAATGGCGTCCTGTTATCAACAACAAAAGGTATTAGGTAGGAAAAACGTAAGCTGTTTATAAGGTTACACTGTCAACTTTTATAGGAATATTTTAAAATTTCCTCAGAAAGCCGACAAAAATAGTCATTCTTTTATTTTTAAAAGCGCATCAGGTGTATTTATGTTTTTTATGTCATCCACCGTAATTATTTTTTTTTTGTATGTAACTCATATTCATGCAAGTATTACTGAATAATAGTGCATACTGTAGCCGTGAATACAAATAGATACTGTAGCCGTGAATACAAATAGCACCGAAAACTAATTCTCCTCACATTATTTTATTCTACGGTTTAAAAAACAACAATTACCTCATTTTGTACAAAGAAACAAACTCCCAGTTAAACTCGACATTCTTTTCCACGTATTACGAGGCAAAAACAAGAATGATGATATTTTGGCCGAAATCTACCATTATCATAGCTGGGAACACCGGAATTCATGTCCTGTAATGTTAATGAGAGCATTGCCATTGTTCGCAGTCCCCGGGTGGAAACCAGATAAGTGTAACTCGTTCTGATGGAAAGGAATTCGGCGAAAATAAAGAAGAGGTAACTATATTAATACCCACGGGAAGTATGGAGGGAGGAAGGGAGGGCCAGAGATTCTTCGTAACGTCCCTTCTGTCTCCAGCCGCTTTGCTCTCTGCTTTACTTGTCATCCTACCTGGCTCTTCTTACTAAAGGTTCTTTGCAGCGTGCCTTCGGCCCCTAGCTGCAACCCCTTTCGTTCCTTTTACTGTACCGCCTTTCATATTCTCTTTCTTCCATCTTACTTTCCACCCTCGCCTAACACTTGATTCATAGTGCAACTGCTGCGAGGTTGTCCCCCTGTTACACCTTTCAAACATTTAACTGTTAATTTCCGTTTCAACGCTGAATGACCTCATAAGCCTTAGTGGTTGGCCTTTGGCCTAATTTCTATACTCATTTCAGTTCTTACTTGGATATCCAACTTTTAGAAATTCACCTGTCTCCAAATTTCATTTTCTCGGGCGAGAACATGAGAATCTAGAAATGTCTCACTTCTATCTTTTAAGAAATAATAATAATAATAATAATAATAATAATAATAATAATAATAATAATAATAATAATAATAATAATTACCATGGGCAAGAATGTATTAAAATTTCATAGTAATTGATAATTAATGGTATTTTTACCAAACATCAGTTATTGTGTAAATATAAATCTAATCCAACACCAAACAGCCCCCCTCCCTTTCATTCATATGACGAGCATCGTTTATGATGATAGCATCAAATTCTTTTCCCGAGTGCTTAGAATACTTCATCGAAGGGTTGGAAGACTGACTAAGAGATAGTTGGTCATTAGAGAAAATGGAATTTATATAAAGGAGAAATTATTCCTTCTTCTACGTGGACGAAAGTCAGCATTGCTAATTACCATTACAAAGGTAAAAATACTCAAAATAAAGGCTCTAAAACATGATGTGAAAGCAAGTAATGTAGCAAAATACAGACCAGAAGAAATTGCATTACAAGTTTGCAATCAAAATCATAAATATCCGTTATCTGATTCTGCTTACAATTTTCGCTTTATCTGAGATTTCGTAAGCAATTGCATTGAAAAAATAAAAAAATATCGCCCAATTTCTTGCGCCTCTTTTCCACTTTTGTGGTTGATATGTATACACTGATCTCTCTCTCTCTCTCTCTCTCTCTCTCTCTCTCTCTCTCTCTCTCTCTCTCTCTCTCTCTCTCTCTCTCTCTCTCTCTCTCTCTCATTCAATTATCATCCGTCACCGTATATAATCCCCTAGATAGACCTTGATGAGATCGCCTGATTCGTCTTGAATCCTAATATCTACTTGATTCTCCGGAGACTCGTGCATTTGAAGAAAGTATCATCATAATATCAACTAGAAGTGGAATAGGAGTATATAATATAATATATCAAGCTACCATGGATAGGAAAGAGAACTTTCGCTATTCGTAATCTTAAAGGATAATTTTCCTCTTCCCGTTAGCCAATTAAGATAAAAGACAATAATCTCCTACTCTGGGTGTTCTGAAGAGTCAGGCGGAAGAACTAGGACCATGCCATGTGTGTTTTTGAGTTCCTTAGATTCCTATCAAGTTTTACAGCCTGTAATGCTATTTTTTTTTTTTATCGGAAAGTGCATGTTTGAAATATCTTGTATTATAATTGCTTTCGCGTAAATATATCATGGGAAAATTTCTCAGTTCTCAAGCACACACACACACACACACACACACACACACACACACACACACACATATATATATATATATATATATATATATATATATATATATATATATATATATATATATACTATATATATATATATATATATATATATATATATATATATATATATATATATATATATATATATATATATATATATATCATATATATAAATATATGTATTTATATATATATATATATATATATATATATATATATATATATATATATATATATATATATATATATATATATATATATATATATATATATATATATATATATATTTATATATACTGTATATACATAACCCTTGGAGTCAGTGACATCTTATAAGCAAGTGAGCAGTTTTTAAAGCAAACCTACATAATAGTCTGAAAAATCTCCATCTTTCCCTACAAGAAGTTCCAAGAAGATTATGTATCTGTCTCACCTTTCTCACCAGACGCCAGATAAGCTATCTAGCTTGTCAGCCGTCCAGCCTTGGAATTCCCTCCATACCAGTCAATCTTTAAATAAGTTTTCCTCTTCAACATGAGGTGGAGGACTTTCTCGTTTTTGCTTTACTGGGTCCAAGTTTTCCTTCCATCTTTTTCTTGGTCTTCCCACAGGTCTTCTTCCATCAGGCATAAATTCCAAAAACTATTTGGGATATCTACCCTCCTCCATTTTTTTTTTGACGTGGTCGAACCAACGTAGGTGTCCTCTTTCAACAAATTTTAGAATGCTTTCCACCGCCAATTCGTTCATACGGTCTTCATATCGTATTCTATCTAACCTTTTAACACCCCTTATCAGGATCATGGATAGCCTATCTGATTATGATATACATTGGGATCGACTCATTAATACTGAAATTAGGTTCAAACTTCTGACCTTCGCAACGACTCACTCTTCCATAAGCAACCTTTGATCTGTCTAACTTTCTTCTGTCGTGTATACTAATTACGGGATTAAAAATGTCTGACATTTTCGTATGTGTATCGCTACGCGTTGGCTAATTTCTACCGCAGAGAAGATATTCTCGGAAATCCATGTAAGAGTTGGTGTATTCTTAGTAGAACTTTAATTATTGTGTTATAGGATGACGGGAATTAAACCTAACAGTGTAACTTTCTAAATGGGACTTTATAAAGTTTGTAATTACTTTCGTTCACCACACATTCGACAACGAATTCTTACTGAACTTTTGTCAAATTCCCCAATGAAGAAATTTAGAGGCTAATTGAAATAGTGTAGGTTACGTTTTCAGTTAGTAAATGAAGCTACCACCTTAAGATTTACCTGTCGACATTACCAAATAAAAGAAAGAAAAATTACAAAGGAACTGAAATAGATAATCGTAGATATATCAGTAATGAAATTGGTCTCATCTAACACACACGCACACACATACACACACTTATATATATGTACAATATATGTATGTATGTTTGTATATATATATACATACATATATATGTATATATATGTATATATATGTATATATGTGTATGTATATATATATATATATATATATATATATATATATATATATATATATATATATATATATATATATATATATATATATATATATATATATATATATATATATATACATACATACACACACACACACACACACACACACACACACACATATATATATATATACATATATATATATATATATATATATACATATATATATATATATATATATATATATATATATATATATATATATATATATATATATATATATATATATATATATATATATATATATATGGTTTCTGGTTTAATTTTGTTCTGACAGTACTGCCTATAATAGCAAGACCCATTCCAAAAGACTTTCATAAAGATAATCTTCCATTGAGACCTATCATCTCATGTGCCGGAGCTTTCAGTTATAAAATTTGTAAGTGGTTAGCCGGCCTCCTTTCCCCTTTCTTAGGCACATTGTCTCCCAGTCACATTAAACATTCTGAAGATTTCTGTCACAAATTCAAAGAAGCACATATACCACTTCACAACATAGAACTTTTATGCTTAGACGTAGATTCTCTATTCACAAAAGTACCAGTACAGGATGTTCTACAGTTTTTGAGAGAAAAATTACCCCCTATTCAGATCATTTCCCACTATCCCTAGATAAAATAATAGTTATTGAATTATGTGTATCAAATAACGCCTTTTCATTCAGGGAGTCATTCTATAAACGGAAATTCGGATGGAGCGTGGCAGCCCTTTAAGTTCTGTTTTGCCAATCTATACATGGAATATTTTGAAACTATAATAACAAATGCAATAAAACCTAAAGACATGTTGTGGATGAAATGTGTAGATGGTTTCGGGGACTTTTTTTACATAACATAATAAATTACAACTAATTATCTTTGCAATGACATCAGATTCCTTAACCTAGAATTAAGTATAAAAATATATGGATCAGCAGAAATAAATTACCGCTAAGCATGTCCGTACGGCATCTATAAACTTGGTCAATTCATACCTTTGGTAATAACGTAATCATGAAGAGAAATGTTAGGCAATCGGTTTTTTTTATTGTTTTGAGTAAATACGCGTTGATAAAAGATAGAAATGATTGTAAATCATTCTAATATATAACCATAAACAATAATTTTATTTTCCTAAATGACGGGAATACTATTCCCTATTGTGTATGATTACATCAGCAAAAGGTACGAAATTGATGTGTTGTGTAAGCTGTGAGCACTTTGACGTTCATCGAAGTGCAGTAGTTGCCATTTCTTAATATAATCCCTATTTGCGCCGTACACATTTACCTTCCATAGACGTAAATTCTGCAAGTCCCTTTCGAAAAGATTTCCAAATATAATGATCTGCATTCCTGTAAAGTTTTAATCTAGAATTTTCGGTCATCATCTTCAGGTAATCAGTACCAAGCACGTGAAAAGAAAACTCATCTTCCGTATGCATTGAACTGTTTTGTCAATTTGCACGATAATTAATTCCAACTGTCAACCGCTGGAGTGTCCAAGGTGATATTTTTATTATTCCAGACCTCATTTAAACTGGCTTTACAATGAAATACGTCATTATAATGAAATACGTCACTGTATTGTCATGATGCCGTCGCTGTAGCGAATTCTGAAGGTGAAAACGAAGAAGAAACTAACGAATTAATTAGGAAATTCGCATTTGTTGGACTACCACAGTCTGAGGGTTTGTAGTGGGAGGAGTTTAATGATGTCACCAACAGAAAAGTTGGAGCTTTCCGCCCAGGCCATAGTGACTTGCATAATGTTACTGAAGAAAAGGTGGACTAAAAATGAAAAATTCATTTGTTTTGTCTGTGTTTGTATGTCTGTCACGGGGTAGGGTTTTGATTTTGAGCTATAAACTTTTCTGGGGTGACATAGAGCCTGTGTGCAAAATTTTGTCTGGGTCTGTCAAGCGGTTTGGATTCCTACAGTGGACGAACAAAATTACAAACACTCTCTTATACATATATAGATAAACATGTACATACAATATATATACATATGTATATATGTATAAATATATATATATATATATATATATATATATATATATATATATATATATATATATATATATATATATATATATATATATATATATATATATATATATATATACATACACACACACAAACATATATATATATATATATATATATATATATATATATATATATATATATATATATATATATATATATATATATGATTTAACCTGGGGAAGTGCTTATCATGAGCCAGTTATAAACTCTAAATGAATGATTTTGTTACTTGTTATTTGTATAAGATCTGATTGCTGCTGATTCAGGAAATCGTAAAAAACAAGGAAAAAGGGCGAAGTTAACTGAGCTTAGGGCTCTAATCACAAGGTAATTGTAAGTGAACGCGTTAGGGTAAGTTTAAGATTACGTGAATTTACAGTAAATGAACTATCAGAAGATGAAATGAACTAATCAGGCAGGCAAGGCCTGAGCTGTTAATTATAACTGGGAGCACTTGAAGGTATATCCGTCGGTGTGACGATGCTGATACCAGGCACAGTCAAGAGAGATTTCCACGGCTAACAAACCCTCTGTAAACGCAGAGATTTACGAATTAAAAGCCAGTCAGGACACAGTAAAATATGCATAGGACAAGGCAAGCAAAGAGGGTGCCAACGAAGCCTTGAACACACGATTTTATGTAATTATTCAAACACAGGCATTTACGTAACACTGCCCTAACAAGGCAAGGTTGATATGGAAATACTGGCACTTAGAAATGAAAATAGGAAGTTTAGTACGAGAATTAAAACAGTGTGACTGAATGGAAGAACCTTTCCAACAGATCACTTTACATTATAGCAGAGGTGGCTTCAGCGAGGAGAATGGCGGCAGAGGAGAGCTAAGGGCCTCACTGGTAAGAGTACTAAGACTCCCAGCAAGATAGGACCATGTGGTAGGGGCATGGCTCTCTGAAGGATGTGGAAATGGAAGAGGGAGATGTGACTCACTCGCGTCCAGCTACGTCTCTCAATCTTGTTGCTCCGATGAGGCCCTTATATGACTTCGGTCAGGGGTAAGGAGGTCACCCATAGGTAGAGGGGTTTGGTGTCGTTTCCCTATGCGGTCGCATCATTTATGAATCAGTGCCAGGTGTTCTTCTCTAAATCTGCATCACCGGCTCTATTCTGCCTCCGGACATACTTAATCTCCTCACAACCTTGTGTCTGGAAACAAAGAGCTCTGGAAAGTCACAGTGTTAAGAGAAAGTGGGAGTGATATACAGAGTGCACTTAACGGATTAAGGGAGGGGCCGATGTTCCTTTCGCCCTTCCTTGTCAGGCAGTGCCAACCAATGTACTTTGTTTTTATTTTCCAGCTTTAAATTGGATGTTTGGTGGCTTGGATGCTTGGGAAGATGTAGCAATATATATATATATATATATATATATATATATATATATATATATATATATATATATATATATATATATATATATATATATATATATATATATATATATATATATATATATTATATATATATATAATGTATATATATATATATATATATATATATATATATATATATATATGTATATATATATT
>JANJGK010000001.1:18843536-18858536 GCA_039081455.1 Macrobrachium rosenbergii | reverse complement strand
ATATATATATATATATATATATATATATATATATATATATATATATATATATATATATATATATATGTGTGTGTGTGTGTGTGTGTGTGTGTGTGTGTGTGTGTGTACATATACAAATCTAACTAACTATGGATGGGAGGAAGTGACAGTAAATGATTTCGCAACGCTGGTGATTAGTATTCGTATCTGGAATATATGTCTGTATGAGGACCAGTAAAAGAAGTTAAGCATGTTAAAAAATGCATTTATTATAGAGACTTATTTTACATCGTGAATAAATATATTCTTCCGTTTACTGAATGGACCGGGGAAACCGACAGTAAACCATTTACTTTCACTTTCACTTTG
Organism: Macrobrachium rosenbergii; assembly: GCA_039081455.1. Classification (NCBI taxonomy): domain Eukaryota; kingdom Metazoa; phylum Arthropoda; class Malacostraca; order Decapoda; family Palaemonidae; genus Macrobrachium; species Macrobrachium rosenbergii. The sequence continues at coordinate 18,858,188 of JANJGK010000001.1, read as the reverse complement.
TTTGGTTTTATGTAGAGCCCTCCACAGGGATAATTTCCTCTCTGGCGGGCCCATGCACGTTTTCGAAATAAGGTGCTTCTTATATTTTGTAATAATTGTCTTTCAGTGTTTTCTCGTCAGTATCGTAGCTCCTGCAGAATAGGAGAGTCTTTAGTTCCTTTTTAAATTTGCATTCTTCTTGTATGCTCTTCACTTCCGGATCATTTATCAGATTTCTAATAGTGTTAGTCTTATTCCCTACGGACTGTACGTTTATTAAATTGCATAGAAGATTATTAGTCAAAGCCATGGTCCGTATCATTTTTCACCTTTGATACATATTCTTTATATACTGTGCACTTATTGCCATCATATACTCTATGTTTAGTATCACTATGGCCTTTCTTTACACAATTTTTACACTTGAAGATGCTGCTAGCACATTCATTTGATTTGTAATTTTCACCACATTAGGGCAAGCTTGGTCATTTCTACAATTTGTTGCGCTATGACCAAATTCCTGACATTTATAGCACTGATAGGGCATGTAGCAGTCGAATACAGAACTGACGATTAATATTCGTGCCTGTACGAGGACCAATAACAGATATAACCATGTTTTTAAACAGCATTTGTTTCATAGTGCTCAATTTCGCAATTTTGATTGGTATATGTGTATGCGCAAGTCGAACTATATAAAAGTGAAACTTGTTACGGACGAATTACCAACCAACTCTACCAAGAGCATTTTTCCGAAGAGCGGCGAGATGAAGATATGAAGACAAATGCGCCTTTAATTCGCCCAGTCCCAACTTCCCAGCTCACAGCTGCAAATAATGTCTTGAATGCGATTGGAAAAGTTTGCTTCCTAATGAAAGCAGATCCTAGAAGTTCCCTGGATGATTATGCAAGACTCGAGCAATGGAAATACAGATGAAAAAGAAACCAGCAATAATATGGATATCCCGAATTAAAAAAAGAAAAAGAAATGAAGTTTATACGAGAAAGAAGATTCGTGTAATGATGCGTGCTTCCAATTCATCTTTAAAGTTGATTCCAATTTCATATACAGTATCATCGGATAGTTTTCAAATTGAGGCACAGACAATGTTATAGACTTGAAGTTGTTCAGCAGGTCGCGGGTTATTTCCAATCGAAACAATCACATGCTTTGTAACCTGGGTTGTGCATGGGGACGAATTAACTGTAAGTCCCTCTGTGTATACCTACGCTCAACTATTTCCATTTATACTGCAAATAACGATGGAAAAACGGAAGATGGCGTCGCAAAGTGTCCTTTTATATATTGTGTGGGAAGGTTAGAGCGGCGAAAACCGAAATTTTTCCACGTGAATGTTTTCACCGAGCATTTATACCTAATTCATCCTCATCATTAGGGATGGTGGTTCCACTAGCAACGCAAGTTTGCATAACTTCTGGAGATTCTGAGTCATTTAAGAAAGCGTTCATATTTTAATGAATCTTAATAAGGTAAGGTTAGGAGAGCAACGTGTGGTTAGGATAGTTTTGTGTTAATGGAGCTGGAAGCATAGGCCTGAATATGTGTCAGACTTTGTCGTGAAGGTTTGCAGATGATCACTTCCAAACTATGCACATGATCACATAGAGACTACAGGGGTTAGAGGCCAGAGTTCCCAGCCAGGTAAGGTGAAGTTAGATTAGGTTAGGAACGTGTGGTTAGGCCGATGCAAGTATTCTTAAGATTCCGGTAAAATTTTCTAGTTTGTACACCGGAAGATCAAGTATCTCCCTGATGAGAAACAGGATAGATATCGTCAATAGCTTCGGTTTTCGTTTTAGATTATGATTTACATTTAGCTGTGTAGCGAGAAGTGTCCTTTTCCCATAGTCATACTGTGGGGGGAAAAAGGCGTTTTCAGGAAACTATAAAATTACTTTTAGATATAACTTTCTAGATTAACTATAAATGAAAAGAAGTTACATATCGATTTTTTCTAGAATAAAAGTAAATATGACCAAAATATCTGACGTAATGAAGAAAACAAATAGAAAAATCTGGCGGTGAAAAGAGACTCCACCATTTGATGCAACCAAATGGGGGCTCTGACTCGTTTGAAGAGAGAACAAAGAGCTGTAAAAGTACGGCGGGACGAGAGCCTCAAATGAGAGAGACCAACAGAAAAATGCAGTAGGAGGGGAACCATGTCTGAGCAAATGAAAAGAGACTTTTGCGTATTCAAAGGCGGATACTTGTTATACCAGATTTGCCTCTCCGCTTCGTAAGGAAAGGAAGGGACTTTCACAGACCTTACGGTTTGGGGGAATAATTTTATCTTAAACACACCCTCTACACTTGAGTCAATAAAAAATATGTAAAATAGTGCCCTAAATTATAATGACTGATATTGGTGCTGTTAGAAACTAATGTAATGAAGTCACGTGAAGTATTTCCAACTGAATGAAAGTTTCCAGGTATGAGAAAGTAAGAGTCGAATGAATTAGGCAGGGAAGAGCTAGCGTAAAATGACTATTAACGAGAAGCACGTAGCTTTCATGTTCTTCGTCTCAAATTTTCTTGGGCTGGAATTCCTGGAGTGTTGTACAGAATTAGTATCTGAAGAAGGGGTTGCTAAACTGTATATGATGTTAATATTTAAATTCTGACGAAAATATGTATTCTATGTTACCAGTTGATAAATAGATATTCATAATACTCCACCTGCTATCCATTTCAGGGACCACGAGTCATCGTTTTTCTCGAATATCTTTCAAACTAATCATTTAATCGAAATAGTACTTTGACACAATGTGCAAGACACCTCCCTCTAATTTTGGAAAATAGTGCATTGTCAAATGGTTTTAGTTAAGTCGTTTACTCTTGACTTACAGGGCGTTGCCAAGCATCGCCAAACTATGCATTCGAACGTCCTTTATCCCCATCCGTCCCTCCCTCTCCCTTCCCCTCCTCATCCTCAACTCACTTTCCTGGGCCTTCCCATTACGACCCCCCTTTCCTGTCTATGGGGGCTAGCGGAAGTTCGATTGCGTAGTTTAGTCCTGCTGACTCATGCGACTTTGCCTTTAAAAGTCAAGAGTAAACGCCCTAACTAACACCATTTGACAATGCACTATATTACCAAAAATTGGCGAGAGGTGTCTTGTACACTGCGTCAAAGTACCATTTCGATCAAATAATTAGTTTGAAAGATATTTGAGAAAAACGATGACTCGCGGTCCCTGATACGGACAGTGGTTCTGATCTAATCGCGGTGTCAAGCATTTATTTTTTGGAACGCTTACCGAAGTAAACAAATTCTGTTTAAATACAACAGACAAGGGATTAACCACTGGAGAAAGTTCCCAAACGACTGATTTTTCATTGGGTGCTTCTCAGAGGGAAAGAAAGTTCCTTTATAGCTAACGTCTACTCTTAAATTCTAGTGTGACTTTGCGATAATTCACTTGCTGCCTCTCTCTCTCTCTCTCTCTCTCTCTCTCTCTCTCTCTCTCTCTCTCTCTCTCTCTCTCTCAGTTAACGATCTTGAATTGTTATAACCCAAAAATTTCCTGCTGTATGAACACTAGTTAAGAAAAAAGGGCAGGTTCTCACAGCAAATTTGCATACTCATATTTCGTTTACGCGCTAATTTTTTTACCTCTCCGAGGGACTCTGGAAGATAAGACACGTGTCGGATAATAATCCCTATCTAAAACAGTACTACACATGCATTATCGCTGAAGGGATATTGATACTAAACATCAGCTCCTGCATACACCCGCTAATAGACGCAGAGAGGGAGTATTGCTTTAATGACGACATACAAGTCCTTTATTGGCCTCTGATATTGGGGTTATCTACCGGGCAACCGCGCGGTATTTAATCTTGCCTCGACTGGAACGGGGGTCAGAGTAATATTAAGCAGTGGGGTATGGTAACACACTGCCCTTTGTATAATACTATGATCTTGTCTTCAGTATTGGTGTGTGAGGAAATGAATGTCGTTAATAATAATAATAATAATAATAATAATAATAATAATAATAATAATAATAATAATAATAATAATAACACGAGGCGTAACTGAATGGTATTAACAACAATAGAAAAAATAGGAGGAAAAAAGGGAAATGAAAAAGGAAGCAAAATGTGATACTCAGAAACGTTTGCGACATCACCTTTATCGCCATTGGTGAAAGCTCTTGTATATTTTGGTCATTATAGTCTCATTATAGTCATTTACATGAAGCCGAGAAAGTTCTTTCCACAACTCCAAATCAAACTGCTACTAAATAAGTCTTCAAGACGAATCATTCCAAGAAGAGTATTTAAGGAATTCGTTGATTCACACGCACAAGGTTATTAACATGCTTGAATAGGAAAAGGTCAACTGGTTAAAAAGGTCAACTGGTTAAAAGTCTACAAACGGATAGAATGAGCAGATTAAAATGGACAGTTAGAAATTAGACACCTATTTTTTGAATGGAACTAACATTTGTCAGTACGTTTTTGATACTGGGAAAATATCTGTAAAAGTAGTTTTCTATTACAGAGCTTATTGTGATTAGACGTTAATGAATAAATGCATGATACTACTATGTTTTACCGTACTTCTTGTTCACTGGAAAAAGTGGATCCTGATGGTATTTTCAAGACGTTTTAGAATTAGACCTCAGTCGTATGTCCCTCTCCACCTAAGGTTATATGTCAACATTGGCAAAAGGGGATTTTTTAGGAAAGAGTACACACACACACACACACACACACACACACACACACACACACACACACACACACATATATATATATATATATATATATATATATATATATATATATATATATATATATGTGTGTGTGTGTGTGTGTGTGTGTGTGTGTGTGTGTGCATAAGAAAAGGAGTAGTTCATATCCATTTCAAGAACTTTAATCGTAATGGAAATATTCTCATTAGATGACTTACCATCTCGTGCAACGTTTGGAGCTGCAAGTGCGGTTACTGTGCATGAAACCCCCTTCACTACAGGGAAATTCCAAATGGAATGCTGATCCTACTTGTCAGGGATACTGGTAAGGCCTAAAAGAGCTATTTCTCTCTAACAAAAGGTGCGCTAACTTGCATTGCAGTGATAATCACGACTACTCGACGGCAGAGGAGGAGAATTGCAATTTACTGTGAGTTTTAATATGAATATTTAATATCTATCATGATTTCATCTCAAGTTCACGTCATAAAATAAAACGCTTTGTTTTCGTATACGGAGAATACTGTTTTGTTAAACGCTGCCTGCGTTTGTCACTTACGATGTTATTTTCTCGAATATTTACAAGTCAATGGTATTATTATTTAATTTGATGAAACTCTTTTATTTTAATTGTTTTTTTAGAATATTACTAAAGTTTATGTTCCAGAACATGTGCACAGTCAAAATATCCGTTTCTGTATTTTTCTCTTGGGTAAGAATGTAGTAGAGTATCTGCACCACCTACAACTTAAACTCTCTGAAAAGGGAAATCAGGACTACTCCCTTGGGCTGTTTATTTCATATATTTTTTCCTAGGCGAAATACAATTTAGCTCAGTCTTATCTTATCACTCACAGAGTTCAACATATGACCTTTAAGTCTGAACGAAAGTTCTGAAAGCGAGATCAGCTTTGACCGGTGGGATACCATACCGTCAGATCTCTGTTGATGCTAAGCAGTGGGTCATTTCTTCCGAGCAGGGGCTGTCATGGAGCTCTTTAACCAGCCAGCACGTAAGAGAAACGTTTATCCTTGTGCCTGATGATAATAATGTGATAAAAGTTCGTTAGCCATAATAAGATGAGACTTGAATCTTTAATGTGCCAAGGAGGTCATTACTAAACAGGTAAAAATAGGTAGGAAAATTGTTGCAATCGATTCTTCTGTTAGAATAGAATTAGCTGCTGTGATCTAATTGGGAACATATATGTATATATGTCTCTCTTCCTTTATATTCCCCAAATAAGTGTAAATCTTTCACCACATACCAAGTCTTTACCTTTTTTTATCATCTTCCTTTTAAAATTTGGAACAGTTCAAGTTACCGTGGTGCAGCTAATAAAAAACAAGTAAAAAATGCGCCGAAGCTTCTTCGGAGCAATCGAGTTTTCTGTACGGCCGCTACAGCGTATAGTCAAAGCCACCGAAAATAGACCTATCTTTCGGTGGTCTCGGTATAATGCTGCATAAGCCGCAACCTTTGAAACTTTAACCACGGCCCGGTGGTGGCCTATCCTATATCGTTGCCAGAAGCACGATTATGGCTAACTTTAACCTTAAATAAAATAAAAACTACTGAGGCTAAAGGGCTGCAAATTGGTAAGTTTGTTGACTGGATGGTGGATGATCAACATACTAATTTGCAGCCCTCTAGCCTCAGTAGTTTTTAAGATATGAGGCGGACAGAAAAAGTGCGGACAGAATAAAGTGCAGACGGACAGGCAAAGCCGGCACAATAGTTTTCTTTTACAGAAAACTATAAAAAAGCTCTCATGAGAAAAGTACGCATATGTCATATCATTAAAGTTTATAGATGCAAAAATCAAGTTTGTCCGAACAATGAGATTTTAGAAAACTTTACTCAAAAAATTAGAGTGAAAACAAATTATTATAACATTAAAAAAGGCATTGCAACTGAGTACCAGGAAGCTCAAAATAGTTCCATGCAGCATTCAACGTGACGTTTTAATGAAATAAACAAAGTGAATCCGATGTGATTAAATTAATTTTCAGGGGAAATGCGATTACCAAATCTGAGTGCCGGTGGGATGAAGTTAATTAAACATTCAGATTAACTTGATTACTTTGCTGCAAGTAATAAAGTCATGCCATTGCTGGGTTAGTAGTTTTGACGGCTCTTGGATCGTAAAAAATACAGATTCTAAATGCAGTCTGAGTTATACAAATTAATGGAAAGGAATTAAATGCCAAGAGTGTCAGATTATTGTTATAAAGTTAGTGCCAGTATGGTAGTATTAACGACATGAAATGATAGAAAAATTAGTACTGATCTCAACTTCAGCAATTTTGTAGGAATGGGAAATGAAGGGAAAATTATACATAACCTTTCTTTTTATCAAAACAAAGCCGGAAGACCACCAAACAAATACCGTAATTATTCTCTAATAAAATAAAAGTATAAATAAAAAAATTCAGTACAAATCACTGAGTAGTTTCTGACAACACTGAAACATGTCAACCTATTTGACTTGTTCAGTTACCTGTAGATGTGCAAATGTATTCCCAATTCAAGGTTTGCAATCAAATCGTCACAAGAGACGGAAAAGACCAATAATCATGCAATCATGACAGACCTTGTGCAAACGTTAGCGAAAGGTGAGCTTCAGAAGCTGTAAACATTTGCTCGATGAATGAAAGGCTTTTTCATTTGACTTTGATTCGATTCTAAACTGAATTTCTTATATTTTTCATGATATCCCTTTACATTCCTTTACAATTAAGCGGTATAAGAACGGAAAAGGATGACAGCCTTCTTTTTATTCTTTATTTATTTATTATTTTTTAGTTCCCAGTTAAGTATATATGCATAGACCACAATATGCTTTACAAAGAAGACCTCGTTCCCCTGCGAGTAGTTTGAGATGAAGTGATGGAATGAACTTAAACATTTGGTCACCATTACGTGCTTGACTTAAACTTTTGGATTCGGTTATTTTTTCAAGCAGTTTTGAATAATAGCATAATGAAGCAACAAGGACTTGCTACAGACAGTTAAGCGACAGGGTTGTTCAGTTTTTTATGGGAATAACCACTTTGAAAGCATCATGACGTTCTCTCAGTAAAAGACATTTCATTTTCTTGGCAGCAAAATTTGCTCTCTATGAAAATCGCATTTTCCAGTTTTAATGAAGCTCGTAAATTTTGCAGACGTCAAGTAGCCTGTAATGCTCTTTCATCTGGTTAAAAGAATGCAGGTTTCAAGTGTAGCTTTGAGAGCCTGTGCCAAATTTTAAAATGCTAGTCGCATATTAATAACAAAAAAAAAAAAGGAGTGACTATTTTAACCGTGCGGTGCTATTACACTCAACGTTATCTTCACCGTACGGATAACGAAGAGCTTCGTTTATGGAATCATTCGTATGGCTCTCTCTCTCTCTCTCTCTCTCTCTCTCTCTCTCTCTCTCTCTCTCTCTCTCTCTCTCTCTCTCTCGCTACGGATAACAGAAGTTTTGTTCATCACTGGAGATAACAAACAGCCAGTAGTTAAACTAGTTTCAGGATTTGTTTATCACTGGCGATTAGAAACAGCCAGTAAACTAGTTTCAGGATTTCTGCAGGTTCATGTTTTGTAAACAGTAAAGACGACATACAGGCCGAAACATCTGTCTTCAGGGATATTTTCTCCTCTGATACGTTCAGTCCTCCTGCGACTTCAGTTGGCTTATTTTGTTCTCCTTCCACCAAAGCAGTATGGAGAGTGACACTTCTGTAGAAGTTGAAAACACCTTGGAGTTCCATGCATCAGCAGAACTACAGGAATATCAAGCCAGTTCATCTGCTGCCCAGGGACAAGACGACATACAGGCAGACACAACATCTGTCTTCAGGGACACTTTCTCCTCTGATACGTTCAGCTCATTTGATGAATTTGACTGCCTTTTCAAGGAATATCAGAATCAGACAGGGTCCGTGTTTCGAGTGAAGTCTTCTAGCTCCGTTATCAGTGAAAATAAGCGTCGTCAGCATCAGATTCCATCTGAACTGAAGTACGGCTCTGTTTCATTCGTGTGTGTACACTATGGAAATCCCAGCCGGAAAGGACTAGGCATAAGACAAAGACAGAGATACCTCCCTTGTGGCTGCAATGTGTTAGTGGCGCTACCCGCAAGAAAAAACAAGCTAGTTATTACAAAGACATATCTGCAGCATAATCATGAAGTCAGTGTAGCTTTACAACCCTTCTATAGCCAGAAACGCAGACTGACAAGTTCGGAGATGGGAGACGTAGAGGATGTTGTGAAACTTAACCCAGACAACAAGCAATTAAAATCCTTTCTTCAGTGTAAATACAACAAAGCAGTAACCATGCAAGATGTACGAAATTTGAAGCGAAAGGTGCAAAGTGGGAATGGAATGTCAGATATTGGTAAGTTGACAGAAATAGTGGATGAAATTGTGAATGCAGGATGAAAGTAGGGCCATCCAAATGACTGCATTTGCTACTAATGAAATGATAAGCATGTACTGTAAATATCCCGAAATGATTTTCATGGATGGGACTTACAAAATTAACAAATACAATTATCCACTCTACATGAGTCTAGTCCAAGACAATCTAGGTCGTGGCAGGGATGTTTTTTATGCATTTGTAAGAAGTGAAACAGCAGACATGATGCTGGAGATAATGTCATCGTTTTGTAGGATGATGGAGAATATTAACCACACAAAGACAGTTATGACTGACAAAGACCAGAACGAAATTCAAGCAGTCCGTGCCTTACTTCCGAAAGCAGACGTATTACTTTGCAAGTTTCATGTATTGTAATACTTCAAGAAAAAGGTGTCTGAACTTGTGCTTCCTGTTCCTAAAAAGAATGAAATCTTTGGTACTCTGAAACTTGTGTATGCCCATAATGAAATCTCCTTTCAGTCAAAATTGTCTGTGTTAGAAGAACAAGATTCAAGTATGTTTCAATATGTATGTGCAAATTGGGTAAACTGTAAAGAAATGTGGGCCACATACATCCGTTCTACAAAATTAACATTTGGAAATGACACTAATAATCACATTGAAGCAGAAAACGGTAAACTAAAGCACTTCCTAACCTCAACTACATCGATGTCTGAATGCATTCGTAAAATTATGCTTCATAATTCCATCTTAAATGATGAACGAGCCTATAAGCAGTTTTTGCAGACATCTACATCTGTTGACTATGGAGTTCATGATGTTCTAATGAACAAAATATACAGACAGTTCACGGAACATGCAGTTAAACTAATGATGAAACACCATAAGCTATCTAAGCCCTTAGAAAAAGACCACAAAGTGAAGAGAAATGGTGAAACAGGTGGTGAATTCAGCTGTTCCTGCACTTTCTATTGCCAACATTTCTTGCCATGTAATCACATTATTGCTGTTGCAAGACAAGAGAACATTGATGTTTCTACTATCAACAGGCATTCAAGATGACGGACAGAGAATACTATGATTCCTACAGTGGCATTAGAATCCGAGACCTCTATTACACATATTACACGGCCCAAGTGTTCAAAGACCCCTGCCCAAAAATTCCGAGAGAGTCAAGAAACAATGCAGCGACTCACAGCGGTGCTAACTAATAGTGGAACTGAAGTGTACATAGCACGACTTGATATGCTGAAACGTATTCTTTCATGCTGGGAACCGGGTCATGAATACCAAAATGATGATAGTCCGCAGATGCCAAGCACATCAACTTCACCAACGTCACAAACACCAGCTTCACCAACGTCACAAACACCAGCTTCACCGACGTCACACACACCAGATTCACCAATGTCACATACACTAGCTTCAACAGTCACAACAGCAGACTCCCAAGGATTACAGCTCATCTTCCTACGGTAAAAATGAGAAGTCGTCCCAAAGAGTCACGGGCATTAGGACGATTTAATCATTCAAAGGTTGCTAAGGCTGGAGTCAAACGGAAAGCAAACAACGTGTCCACAAAGAGAAGCAAGAGAACGAAAATCTGTAGCGATTCAAATGATGTGTAATGTTATGTATAACACTTACATACTAATTCATTCTGGTCCACTAAGACTGTTTAAATCTATATGGCATAAAGTATATGTGTATAATAACTTGATTTTAATGTGGAATAAATGTATTTTTATAAGATACCTTTCATTTGTGTGAAATAAATTTTTTCCTCTTAAATTCCTTTTAACATCCTAAACTGCAGTTGCTAAGTATCTATTAATTCTTATAGATTCTCGGTGAAAATAACAAAAACAATATTGTCACCGATCGGTGATAACAACGCCAGTGTTATTATCACTGTGCGGTGATTATAATGTAATCAGTAGTATCACTGTACGGTGATAATACACACAGCCTAAAAAAAAAAAGTCCCATCATGATCTCTCATAACTTCCGAACTCGGGTCCCAAAATGTTTAAAAAATTCTCTTTTATCCTCTGGCTCTTTCATATCCATCCCAGCCCCAAACCTTTCCCTCATGCCATTACAGAGCGATTGTTTATGCTGATGGACCCATTCGAAAACAAATCTAGGTCACCATCACGCATCAGATGAAACAATGAGGCTGAAGAGAGTTCAGGAGGAAAAATATTGCTCCGAATATAAACCTGCGCTTTGCAAACCGCGGTGTTTGAAAAACCAACATCAAACAAGAGGGAAATGTGACTTGTATTGGATTAAACATTATACTTTTATGCGAGAAAGGTTGCTATATCGTGCCCAGCATTCACACACACACACACACACACACACACACACACACACACACACACACACACACACATATATATATATATATATATATATATATATATATATATATATATATATATATATATATATATATATATATATGTGCGTGTGTGAGTATATGTATATATATATATATATATATATATATATATATATATACATATATATTTACATAGATAGATAGATAGATAGATAGTAATTTTTCCTAGAACGTTATCAGTACATTTCAATATGAATGCTGCATTTATAATCTTGTGGCCTGGATTTTGAGTTCTCTGTTCAATATTTGTTACACAGAGGAAGCAAGTTAAACTCGACTATACTGTATTTCCTGAGTCTTTGGTTGACTGTGTATTCGTTGTAACGAAATTCTGCCATTTCATAAGAGTTGTTGATTAACACACGAAAGCAAAGAAATTTGCTTAGAGGTAATTTTTTTTGTCACTCCGTATAACCTTATCATTCATGCTACCTTAATCAATTTGATGCCATTTTTAAGCTAAAGAATTCTACTTTGTTGTGATATGTTAGCCCTAATGGAAAATTTTCTGTTCCTTATCTTTAAAATTCACCAAAAATCGATTAATAGAGATACCTCACTTTTTTATACGGCACAAGCTTACAATAAATTGCCTTTTGTTTGATATAAGATTCATTAGTATTTGCTTTAGGTACGATACGACAAAGCGCAACGAAACAAAAGGAAAATATAGGCACGCGGCGCAGGTGATCGGTAAACAACACCTGTTTGAGTGACTATTTTTTTTTAAATCGCCAAAAATAAGTAAATTTAGATATCTGATTATTATATAGATACTAGATTTCAATAATTTGCATTTCCAATTATGTATTACTCATTATTATATGTGTTAGGTATGACACAATCGGTTGCCCCGAAAAAAGTAAAATTTACTCGCATATGGAGCCAAGGAGTACTTATGCGTACGGCGAAATGTTATAAGTTACGCACGTGGTGCCGCGGTGGCAGACGAGTGCCAGTAGTTTACCGTCATATGGCAATAAATTTTATACAGAGAAGTCTTTCACAGGAGGCACAAGGATATGTGGTGTTTTTTCGAATTCCCTTCATATAGCAAACACAGCACCTCTTTCTCTGCTTCTTGAAGTCTGGCAGTGGCTCTAGCACATGCACAGTGCTGGAAGGACTACCAGATGTAGGTTCAGCGAACCTTGACTTCCATTTTGGGGTCTTGCCTTCAAGCACCAAAGGCAAAGGAGCATCACCAGAAGAGCTAATGGCTGGAGAGGCATCAGTCAACTGATGCACTAGGGTTAGACGTAGCGGCATAAGTAGGTGCAGGGTCATCCGGAACTACAGTAACAACTAGCATAGGATATGCATGGGGAATGGTAAGATCACCAGCAGGCTACTCTTTGGGATTGAATTCCGCATTCTGGTTCATGGAACTGTAACAGGGTTAGTTTATTTTGGTCAGTGGTGCACTAACAATACAAAATGTATTCATTTTGCAACGTAGTTTGCAGCAGGAACATCAGTATTTTCTTCGAGCACTTGACCGTCTTCCATATGAACCTGTAGTACTTGATCATCTGGTCAAAGTGGTCAACTCCCCTCAGGTATTGTATATATTCCTCAGTGACAACAGTTCATTGTACTGCCGTGGTCACCACTGGAGTAACTCCACCCTTCTTCACCTACTCTTTTTGAGCATGATCTTTCGTGTCCGTGAACTGAAGGTTGACTATTACAGCAACCAACCTTGTGTCCTCCAGCGCACAATAAAGTATTGCCTTTCCCGCAGAAATTGATACTGTAGCAGGGAGGTTTTTTTTTTTTTTGCCAAGTGCCTAGAGTGTCTTGGTGCCCCTCCCATAAACCGTAAGGTTCCACTGGTGTATTCCCCCCTCCCCCCCTCGTTCATACAGCTCTTTTGTCAGCTTCATGGAGTTGTAATAATTATTCATGAACACGTGATAGCCTCTCTTCAGATATGGGCCAGACAACTGAAAAACTACATCACACAGTGGACGATTTGTGAAATGGTTCACCATGACATCAAGCACACATCCTGTTTCTGCCTCACACAAAATAAAAAATCTTGATTCCCAATTTCAGTGACTTATTAGCGTTATACATTTTGAAAGATAACCTGCCCTTCCACGGAAGCATACCTTCACCCAAAGACAGTTTCTTTCCTGGCACACAAAGAAGTTGACACAATTTTTGAATATATATTCAAGCACTGGTCGCACAAGATAAGCCTGGAGGTGTTATCTGGTGGTATCACTGGCCGATTCACAGCGTGGAAATAGCGTGATATTTGCACGAACTTCGTGTATGGCATCACTAGATGCCAGGCACCTTGAGAGTGTCTATTATGTTTTGACCAATACATACGTTCTTGTGGTAACTTCAGCACCACAGTAAAAATGTGCAGTCCGATATAACATGCAATATCGGTAAAACTGCAGCCCTGCCACTTCGGTGCATTGTTTTTCTTAAGGACGTCGTTGCAACCTGTAGTATAATGCTGGGTTTCTTCCAGCAAACAACGGAATAATTCTCTCGGGGAAAACTGTTACAAGAGCCCTAAGGCACCAGTTGACACTGGCACTTTCAGCCGCGAAGCATCAGTAAATTCATGCAATACAGGTGGTCGGGATCCATAGACCATCATCAACTTCATTATCAGCAGTAGGAGAGGAATAAGTTGCCTAGGAGGCTTGGGCAGCAAGGGAGGCAGGCTTACCACTCCTCCCTCCCCCTCGCCTCCTTGCCCTACGTTCATACTTCGGTGGTGGAACAAGGGAATTTCCTCCTTGCTGCTATCAATACTTTCACTATTTTCATTACTGCTATCATCACTATCTAAGTCTTCATAGACATAAATACCCTTTCTATCTTTCTAGGCATTAAATTATGCTTTTGGAGACCAGCAACCTTCGATCAATAGAACTTGCATGGAAGGATGAGGCCCTCACATGACGGATTCACCAACTACTCACTCATTTTTGCCAGGCCCTTGCCCTTATAAAACAGTGCTCTAACCCACTTAAGCGCTTTTAAAAAAAACTATGTAACACCTTTATTACAAACCCGGAAAAATACAGCATAATCGATCCAGAAATGCCGGTATTGTAGGCGTATGATATACAGCACTAAGTGTTCCTCACGTCAGCTCACGAGGTCGCCTAGAACAATGCGTAGTCGCAAGCTCCGCCCACCC
>JANJGK010000001.1:18818536-18833536 GCA_039081455.1 Macrobrachium rosenbergii | reverse complement strand
AATAAATATATAATGGCCTTTGGGACTGACGAATTATCATCTAAGCAGTTCTGTGCTGTAAATATGGAAGCTAATTACGGAAGAGAGACGAATGATCGGCAAGGAAAATAAGAGCCGGGTCTTAAGATCAGAGAGGACATAACTCTTGAAACAATTATACAGACAGCCGAAAAGGAACTTCTTCAGCGCCAGCAGGAAATCTGCCAGCGATTTGACGGAGTGCTGATGAGGAATGCAAGCCGAAGTTTGATCAGCTTCTTACTCAAGGGATATGTAAAGTAGGAATTTGCAAAGTGTCTGGAAAGAGTTTTTGCTTGTCCTGTGAGTTTTCAAATTTCTGTAAATGTAGGCGATCTCAAGTCTTTAGAAGTAAGGGGTAGTCTATCTTCAACCAAGATATGACTGGAAAACCAAAGGCTGACCATCCGCTATTCAGACAAAGTAGTTTCCCTAGTCTTGAAGCCCTTTGTTGGCCGAGTTGGTTGAGCTTCAGACCGTCATTCGATGGGCCGGAGTTCGATTCCCGCCGCCGGCTGATGAAGAGTTAGAGGAATTTATTTCTGGTGATAGAAATTCATTTCTCGCTATAATGTGGTTCGGATTCCACAATAAGCTGTAGGTCCCGTTGCTAAGTAACCAATTGGTTCTTAGCCACGTAAAATAAGTGTAATCCTTCGGGCCAGCCCTAGGGAGCTGTTAATCAGCTCAGTGGTCTGGTAAAACTAAGCTATACTTACTTTTACCCTAGTCTTGATCAGCACCGATGAATAAACACAGAAACTGGACAGGATTTTGCCTGATAATCCAAGAAATAAGACTTAATCATATCAGTGCCTTAAGTAGTTCCCTTGTCAGACTCAGCAGCTTGTTAATAGCAGAAGAATATGGAAAAATATTAGTATTGATCCAGATACACCTTCCTTTATGGTCACTGATGTAATTAAAAAAGGGGAACATTAAACGTATTTTCACTTAAATATATTCATATTTTCATCTGGCCTATTTTATTATATGAAAACCAGTGCGTTTTTCCTTCTGCAATGTTTGAATTAAGTTTTATTTATTCCATCTGCGTAGATAAAGTTTTAATAAATAATTTAATAACGTCTAGCTATTACATGAAAGACCATAAAGCCCAAGATACCAAAACTTGAGGAAAACCCATTTTTACTTTTCCTTAGCATACCACGTTCCTTATGTTTCAGTTATACATATCAGAGATACAACGTTCTTGACATGAGTTCAAAAAACTGTTTTGAATCAACATCACATTCGCTTCGTGAGCAGATTTACAAGAGTGCCTCCGTTCTGTCGGGGGCGACGTGTTGGAGGTCTCTCTCGTAATTTTTACCAAAAAAATGGTTTTTTCGCCCTTGATGATTATACCTCTCATAGAAGGCAATGTGTTAATAGTGTCTACGTAAGCCGGATAGTGTTGTGTAATTGCAGATATATTAATCTACATTCTGCCCCAATCAGTACCTTCGAAATTTTTCAAGTTTCAACTTCTAGAAGCCTATTGGCCCTGGGAAATGGGTAATAGAGTGCTTTGTATGTGTTAGTGCTTGGCCCTCCCTTTACCACAAAAATGTCACCTGACCAACCTCCAACCGTCATGCCAGTACCTAACGATACCTGTGCCCCACACACAAGTTCTATACTCGCGAACAATTGTCTTTACTTTATACAATACCAATCGAACCGTTCCGACACCGAGACTGCTATACAATCAGTCAGTGCAGCCTTCTCCGATGAGGAAATTAACGCTGCATATACAAAATGCAAAAGCCTGATACCAGAAGCCATTCTCCAGGAGCGATCCACGAAAAGCTTATCCTCTCTCATGAAAATATCATATACCACTAAGTGGCTAAGGACCTGCTCGGTGGAAATCTACGCAGATGACTCTTACAACCTGCCTCCAAAGGGGTCTGCTGATCTAAGCCTACCTGCACTGTACCATACGGCAGAAAATGCCTTCCAAAAGAGCAAAATCTCTCTCAGAAAAAATTGACAAAACCTCAGAAAAAATTGAGGAAGTACATGACAAATTTCCATAGCTCTGGGACGTGATCAAAGGACTACAGTAATCATTCGACAGTCTTAAAACTGTGGAAACAAATTACAAGCTTTCACGGATATGGGATGCGATCAAAGGAGTGCAGGAATCACCAGACAACATCACAGGAAGCCACCAGATTCCTTTGAGTGAGGCATCTATTATTTCCTCGCCTCCAACAACACGAGAGAAATGAGGGTGTGACTCAAAGTCGAGATGGCTACACCCTCCCAAGTGGGAACCACCCTCTCTCCCTCAGATGAAGTGCCCACAACACCTATAGACCTGTCAAAGGGGACCGATGGACTCACAGCATCCTCTCCCTCCCCAGTGCCTCCGGTGGAAGATAGATATTCAGTGGCAATCACCAGCCCTCGTGAGTTTTCCGACCCTATCTTCCCCCCTCAACCCCCCGTTGTGGATGAGGGTGTGAATGATCATGAAGGGATTGGGGCTGGCAGACACAAGCAAGTAGAAAAAAGAAAAAAACCTCTCAATTGACCGCTGGACCATAGCCCAACATACGTGAGTCACCTCTGCTGAAACCTGAGAAAAGATGAAATGTTGTGGTTCACAATTTGCTCTCACCGGTGAACTAGATGCCATAGCAGAAAGAGTCAAGTTTCTCACAGGCTCTGATGAACACCCATGCAAAATTAAACATAAAATGGCCTACAGGATTACTTGCCTATTTCAACACCTAGATGTTCTTAAAGGCGAAAATTTCAGTCCTAATATAAAAGTCTCAAGATATAACCTAATCCGGGACCAACCGCCCCCGCCCCAGGGAAACTTACTCACAACCCAAGCAGGGGTTTAGGCACAGGCTCACCTTCTACCACAAGTGCCAGCCAACCTCCCACGGCGAGTGACTGCCCACCCCGCTGGCCAACCCCCCATCCACCCAAATGATCAACTCATTCATTTCCCATCTTCGTGAGTTGCCATGGACACATTAAATATAATCTCTTGGAATATTTTTGGCCTCAAGTGGAACATTCCTCCCCTATACATATTTTACAAAAACTTCAAAGGCATCATTGCTTTACAAGAAACGCTCCTCTGGCCTCATGACCTTGCCCTCTGCGATTCAGTGCATGAAGACTTCAGATCCTTCTCGACCTCATCAATGCAAGTTACAGATCACATCGTATATGGTGGCCCGAAAGGGGGCCTTTCTTTCCTGTGGCACAAATCATTAGACAATATGGTGAATGTGATGATTTATAGGAGTGGTAGATTGCTGGCACTTCAAGTGACAGTAGGAGACTCTAAGATCGTAATAATTAATGTTTATGTGCCCTGGGAAAAGAATAATAATTTTGATCAATACTGCATGATCCTAGGTGAGTTACACAGCATTAATCACGATTCTGCTGCTGATCATATTTGTATAATTGGGGACCTTAATTCTCACCCCACAAAACAATTTTATAATGAACTTACTCGATTCTGTCAAAATCACGCTCTCCAAATTAGCGATATAATGCTCCTCCCTCTCTCCTCCTATACCTATGTACAAAATAGAACGGACACGGTTACAACCTCCTGCCTGGACCACTGTATCACGTCCCCACAACTTCATGATTCTGTTGTGACCTGCAACATTCGTTACGATCTTGCAACGGGCTATGCTCACATCCCCTTACAGGTGTCATTCAGCACCCCATCCCTCCTTACCATGAACCACCCCCAACTGATCGCCCACCTGCTGTTAACCGGAATTTTAAAAACCAGCAGAAAACCAGATCCTTTAGGGAAACCACGGAAACCAGGCTGCAGTCAATAGTTCAACCGGCAGTTGCCTTACAGTGAACCAACCCAAAATGTAGAAATGACCATCACAGGAGAGATCTGAAAGAATTCTATTCGAATATAATTTCTGCTATGCTTGCCTCTGGCAGGGATGCCTTTAGATCTCGTCAAGGCACCTCTCATAATATACCTGGATGGAATGACTTGGTTAAAGCTCTGTATACATATTCACGAGAAATGTTTTTACTGTGGAGGCAAATAGGAAGCCTGAGGGAAGGACACTTTGCATTGCCAATGAGGCAGGCGAGAGCGCAGTTCAAATGTGCCCTTAAACACTGCAGACTGATAACCCTCGTCTTTGGAAAGACATTCAGTCCCTAAATCCCAAAACTAAAAAGTTATCACAGAGAGTAGGAGAAGCCATCAGTAACGAGGCTATCACAAGAACATGGGGCGATCACTTCAGCACTATCCTGAATTGCATAAAAGATCAAGACTCCCGAAGTGATGTAGATAACCTTCTTACTGATAACATTCAGTTTCATTTCACTGATTGTATTACGCCAGGTAACATAAGTGATGCCATAAACAGCCTACCTAATAACAAATTGCCCTGCTGCGATGGTCTAACTGCTGAAGCTTTCAAATTCTGCCATCTGATAATTTACATTTTGCATGCATAATTCGCCACTTTCTCCCAGACGCCCTACTCTTAGTTCACTTAATACCATTAATAAAAAAACAAGCTAAAGGATGCAGCTGACCCTGGCAATTATCCCCCGATTGCAATTAATAAAATTTTGTCTTAGATGCTTGAGTCCGTTCTTCTAGTGAGACTTCTCCCTTTTCTGCACACTACTGACAACCAGTTCAGCTTTAAAGCAAACCACTCAACCGACACCTGCATCTACATCCTGAAAGAATTGCTGAACTATTACCTGTCATCAGCCTCTCCTGTTTTCCTGTTTTGTAGATGTGAGAAAAGCATTTGACAGAGTAAACTACCTGAAGCTCTTCCTGAAGCTGCACAAAACGAGGAACACCTCCATATTTAATTGGCATTTTATGTTGTTGGTTCTCCACACAGCAATTCTGTTTCAAATGGGGTAACGTATTGTCGTACACCGGCTAAACGGGCTCCAGCAAGGGGGCATTCTCTCCCCATACCTGTTTAATGCGTACGCAGATGCCCTAAATGTCAAACTGAACTCACTCCCAATCGGATGCACTATCAATTAAACAATAATAAACAACCTCTGTTACACCGACGATGTGGTTCTTGTTTCCCCATCGGTGCAAGGTCTCCAGCGACTCATCGACTCCTGCCGCCAATATGCGGAGGAATTTGATATCCTATACAACGAAACCAAGACCCAGTGTATGTCGGTGCTCCCGAGATCACTTAAGTATATTGCAGAACCACAAATTTTCCTTGGAAATCATCGTCTGGAATTCGTGCATGAATTTCCATATTTGGGCCACATTATCACGGACTACCTAAAAGATATGGCAGACATAGAGCAGAGGCGTCGTAAACTATGTGTAACTGGCAACATGATTGCAAGGTTTGCCTTCTGTCACCGAGACACGAAACTGGTGTTCTTCCGCTCGTACTGCTACAGTATATATGGGTGTTCTCTTTGGGCAAACTATATCCGAGAGACCATGAGACGTATCACTGTTGTTCACAATAACCTTCTGAGACGCCTGACACACACTCTTCGCTATCACTCCGCCATGCAGATACAGAAAACCGCCTGGATAATTCAAAAATCATTTTTAGGCGAACACTGTCCAGTATGGTCACCCGACTGAGAAACAGCAGCAATTCGCTCATACAAAGCATCCTAAGTAGTGACGCACGAAGATCTAAATTGTGGGAAAGATGGGATAATGAGGCGTCTGTTCCTTAAATGACTTATTCTCTATTTTTGCAATCATGAAGTGTCATCTGCAGAATCTGCCATTATTATTATTATTATTATTATTATTATTATTATTATTATTATTATTATTATTATTATTATTATTATATTTCTACGTTTCTTGTTATTTTGGTATTATCTTTTTTTATTATTACTGATATCAGTATTATTGTGGAGTTTTGTTGTTTTCAATTTTCGTATTTAGCCTTCTGGGCCTGACTTCTGTAACGACCTAAGGTCCTAGCTGGAAATTAATCGTCTGCAATCTGTATTTTTAATTGTTATCATTTTTATTATTTTTATTACTATTATTCTCCATATAATCACTGTCATTACCATTATTATGAAATTATTTTTTCTTTTTCTTCAGCAACCGTATGGAAACTGCCGATTATTATTTTTATCAGGTTATCTTATGTATATATCTAGATTGTGTGTACTCGTATTGTATTTCTATACCCCATGTATATGGCCCTGAGCTGAAATAAAGGATATTATTATTATTATTATTATTATTATTATTATTATTATTATTATTATTATTATTATTAATTCTTTGAAGAAAATATCCCGGAGAGAAAGAATGAAGCTTAGCTCTCGTAAGTTTGGGGAGGACAAGAAAAATATATATATATTTCTTTTTTAAGAAATTCGTTCCGTGTTGAAATTTTGTGATTTTATACTTTACTTACGAAATTTCCATTGGCCATTGTATCCTTGTTTGAGACTGATAAAACCGTATTGGAAAAAAATTCTTAATTTATATCCTATAGTCAGAGAGCTGGTGAAGTAAAGTTAAGTATACCTTAGTTTAACCAGACCACTGAGCTGATTAACAGCTCTCCTAGGGCTGGCCCGAAGGATTAGATTTATTTTACGTAGCAACGGGACCTACAGCTTATTGTGGAATCCGAACCACATTATGACGAGAAATGAGTTTCTATCACCAGAAATAAATTCCTCTAATTCTTCATTGGGCGGCCGGAGGCTCAAACGCTGGGCCAGCAGAGTGCTAGCCGAGGACGATAACCACCCGTTCAATGAGGAACTAGAGGTGGTGAAGAGCTTTAGGGCACTTACATTTATTTTACTATTAAAAATGCGTGAAAACCCAGAGGATGATAATACTCAAGATTCAGAATAAGAACTTAGACTTAGAAATATGGATGAAACCTGTTATAGACAACAGAGGATTATGTCATGAATTATATTTGTTAGGTTATTAGATTTAAAGGGCCGAAGCATTGCGTAAGCCGCAAAACATCGTCCGTCTAGCAGAGCTGATATGTTTTCGTAACAGAAAATGGAGGGAAAAAAATTCCCGTAATTTCAACCCAAAACTCGATTTTTTTTCCAGAAGAAAACTGGAGAACGTATCATTACCAATATAGTTCCAGCATAGGTGAGTCACTGTTTCGCCTTGTTTAGTACTAGCCCGTAGGGGATCAAATAGTTTTGTATATAGTTTGAGGAAGTAATTGCCATAGGCCTTAATTGGGTTGTTTGGTAGGTGGCATCCTAATTTTTGGTAGGTCGCGAATAGTTCGGGAAATATCATACGATAGTAGCACCCTTGTATTTCTTTGCTTCCCCTAAAAGAAATAAAAGTTGGTACGGTCGATCTACTGATAAATGTTCATTGTAGCAGAGGTAACACAGAGAATGATAACAGTACAGACTTAAACCCCAATTGGACCAAATGCCTTTTTATTATTAGCTAGTCCGCTGGTATAGTGGTTAGTGTTGTGGAATGCCACTCAGATGTCGCAGGTTCGCGCCTCCTCCAGAGGCATGAAAAATCACTGGCTCTGTATCATGATCAGTTAACTAAGGTATACTTAACTTTTTTTTTACTGTTGCAGCGTTGGGCCTGCGGTGGGAGGTTGAAACCAACATTCTCTGGAAGCTTGAATTTCAAGCCAATGGCCCCTGTGTGCTTGTTCCATGTGAATAGGTTTCGTCTGCTGAAATAATAATAATATTAGGGCTCCCGTTCGTTTACAAGACCTACACAAAATCATTGATCAGGAAATGCTTTGTGATGTTTTAGTGATTATTTCTTAGCATGGTGGATTATTGCCACGCAGATTAGTGTATTATTGAAATCATTTATGCTCGCTAATCATCCTCAGATCTTGTGACTAGTGACCTCTTTTCTACATATGTGTTTACACGTGATTGAAGAACGGAAGCGAGAATGGTAGTAAAGTAAGAGAACAAAAAGTGAGTACAGCTTAGGAACGAAGGGACATTGTAAACACCCTTTAGCAATGCCTACAGTGCACCACTGGAGGTGAACTAACGGCATTGCCTTCCTACAGGGTCTATCCTGCGTATATAATGAAGAGACTTATGTACGGAAAGGAGGATTAGCACCGCGAAACGAGAACTCTTCTGTAAGCGACCACCCTCAATTAACCTTGAAACGGTGCCTTCATTAACCGCTTTTCATTAACATGTATCAGTGCTCTCTTAAGATAAAATTCACCACCAAATGAAAGACTTTTATAAAGCAGATTTTCTGATGCAGTTCTCCCAATTCTCGAGCTTCAGGCATTACGCAACGCCCCCAGGTCCAAGATTTGTCGTTTCGACCCTCTCTTATATTACCTTTATTTTTTGGGGTACGGCTATGGTATACAATAGCAAGCTTTCATTCACAAAAGATGTTGTGACGCCAGTTTTAGTAGCCAGTCAGTTACTAAATTTCAATGTGAAAATTTCGTTTAAAAATGGCTCTTCCAAAAATTTCCTTTAGCACCTCAACTAATCATGTAAAAACGCCAAAAATTATAGTAATACAAATTTAAATAACTAAAATGCAATGTATGACCTTTGTGAAAAGTTACATGGCTTCTTTATTATTATTATTATTATTATTATTATTATTATTATTATTATTATTATTATTATTATTATTATTATTATTATTATTATTATTATTATTACCTGAAAATACTGTAACAGCGACATATGGAAAATGAATATACTTGGTAAGCACTACCTTACAAGATACATATGAAATAATGTGGACATAAATTTCATTAAATACGTGAGTTACTGATATTAGTAGGTCCAAATGATTCACAAATAAACAGGTAGTATTTGCTCTTCCATGGTATTCCACAAAAATTACATTGCCAGATATCAGCTAGATTGCAAAATCATATGTTAAAGAAAAACATGTTTTCCATATGATACTGTCATATCGCTGGTTCAGAAACTAGTGTAAAAGCTAGTTTTAGATTCGAATAGTGTTTCAGTGGTGTTTCACCCATTTCCTTATTTCCTCAGGCCAAAATAATGGCCCACCTCTTCCAATCCATCTGTTAGTGAATTTCTCCTTAAGACTCTGTCTAAATTGCAGAGCAAAGTGACAAGGTACACCATCTGTTGAAAAACTGTATTCCCTATAAGTTCTAATTTTTCAAGATTATGAATAAAGTAATTTTGTAGCATTTATAAATAGTTTTCACCATTAACAACGCGTCCTTCCAAAAAGAGTGGCCCTATGATTCGATTCTTTCGCAAAGCACACCAGACATTAATTTTGAGAGAATCTCTTTCATGTTCAACAGACTCACGTGGCTTTTCACTTCCCCAAATACGGCAATTGTGACTGTTTGCCTTGCCACTAATGTGGAATGTTGCTTCGTCAGAGAACATTAAATTATCCCAGAATGCATAATCAGTATTAATTATTTCATTGAACTGACGGCAGAAAGCAAGTCGTGTATGGTAAACCTCTTCTAACAACATTTGATGCATTTGGATTCTGTACGCTTTCATTTTATTGTTTTTTTTTCCGTGGAATCTTTAGCACAGTATATTTTGAAAGCCTCGTCTCCACAGATGTTCGTCTTAGACTCTTTCTCGCACTTCTTTCAAAAGATGTTCTACAAATGCTACAGTTCCTTCATAAACACGTGGTCTACCAGACCGTGGTTTATCAATAACAGAACCTGTTTCCTTCAATTTCTTCTTCCACCTGGCTGTGCGATTCCTGTGCGGTGTTTCTTTAGTGTACGAGGATGTAAACCTTCTTTGGACATCAACAGTACATTCTAGCTCAGCCAGCCAAAGAACGCAGTTTATTTTCTCTTTTAGTGAAGCCATGGGCCAACAGCAGTTCTGAAAAATAGCAATTTTTAAGCTTCAGAAATTGTGAAAAATATTGGATAAAACAAATAAAAATCAAAACATCAGAAGAGCATCAAGCTTTCTTATTCTTTTTACAGATTCATTCTGTCATGTATAGTGACGAAGCTACAAGTATTTTAAATTGCACCATGACTGTATGGACAATCCGTGTATATATATATATATATATATATATATATATATATATATATATATATATATATATATATATATATATATATATATATATATATATATATATATATATATATATATATATATATATATATCTGTTCTAATAATATTAAATGACTACTTTTGTCAAAATTTCGTAAAAAGCCCCTTTAATGTGGGAGACCAGTGGGTTGCACAAAGGTAAAATAAACTCTTTTTCTGTTGAAAGAAAATTTTTCGTTCAACATTCCTCGTAGTTGTGAAAGGTGGCATTGGAGATCTGTCCGTGTTGGAATTATTTTCTCAATTTTCCAGTTCTGGCTTGTTCAGTTATCGTCAATTAGTACAACCTCTTATGATATTAATTAAATTTGTTTCTCGTGACCAGTATGAGTGGAAAGAGTATTTTATGTCCGCAAACTGCGTAAATTTACATTTAATCTTTCCTCATTTTTCATGAATGAATTGTCATCGGTCTATACAGAAATCCACGAGCTTAGTTGACGATATTATTACAACTTGTTTTCAAGTCTTTTGCCATTATTGTAAATTACTCATAAATTACTGATCTATTGATAACAATATATTAAATTAAATTTTTTCTCATCCAGCCATAATCAATATTGCCATTAAAACTGTCTCATATATTTTTTAAATAATTGTAAATCATCTAAATATTCGTTTTTTGATCCAGCAGATCCCTGAGAAATTGTGGCCATTTTTTAGCGTGCATAGTCCAGACGAGACACGACCTATGCAAGTTCATTTTCAAATGCAGTTCTCGAGAGAAATTGGATCTCGGCCACTTTTTATTCATGCGACCAGGAGCAACTTGGTACTCGGGAGATGGAAGCTATCGTTATTGCGTATTTCCTCTTTTCGTTCTAGTTTTATTTACTCATTCTTATCCCGGTCTCTCTTGTAGAGATCGAGCTGTATTTGATAA
Organism: Macrobrachium rosenbergii; assembly: GCA_039081455.1. Taxonomy (NCBI): domain Eukaryota; kingdom Metazoa; phylum Arthropoda; class Malacostraca; order Decapoda; family Palaemonidae; genus Macrobrachium; species Macrobrachium rosenbergii. The sequence continues at coordinate 18,822,537 of JANJGK010000001.1, read as the reverse complement.
ACTTTTAATTTAAATAACTCTTCATACTGCACTAAGAAGAGTTTTCAAACACACGGAATAGTTGGAAGCGCAAGTTGAGAAATGTGACAGTAGAAATATTAGATAGTTGAAGTAGTTCTTCGTTGGCGGGGTCGGTACCGTTCTCGGATGGCACTCCGCAGGTCCCGCGTTCGAATCTCCGGCCGGCCAATGAAGAATTAGAGGAATTTATTTCTGGTGACAGAAATTCATTTCTCGCTATAATGTGGTTCGGATTCCACAATAAGCTGTAGGTCCCGTTGCTAGGTAACCAATTGGTTCTTAGCCACGTAAAATAAGTCTAATCCTTCGGGCCAGCCCCTCTCTAGGAGAGCTGTTAATCAGCTCAGTGGTCTGGTTAAACTAAGGTACACTTAGATGGCTGAAGTACATCTTTTCTAGGCGTACGTGGAGTTCATCTATAGTAATTGCAGTTTGAAATTTTTTTGAGGCAGTTGACTTCGTTTAAATTAAAATAATCAGTAAGTAACCGTTACTAAATGAAAGCATGGTTAAATGGTTTCGGAAATACCCCAGTTGACAGTCTTGCAAAGAACCTACCTTTTCTATAAATATAGAAGACTATACTAAAAGAAATTACTCCTTTTAGCAAGTGCTAAAGGAAAATGAAGTCAGGGGTAGGGTTAATTAATGTAAGCAGACACTCATTAACATCATGGCTCTCAGTAAAGGGTCCGGGCGAATTTAATTTATTGCAGGGCAGACAGGTTTTAAATGAGCTTTGCAGATGCAACAGAAGTTCATTGGGATCAAAGGAAAACAAGGTAAAAAATGCGCTGAGGTTTCTTCGGTGCATTCTAGTTTTCTGTACAGCCGCTACAGAATATAATCAAAGCCACCGGAAATAGATCTATCTTTCGGTGGTCTCGGTATAATGCTGCATGGGGCCACGGTCCACGAAACTATATCGTTGGCAGAAGCATAATTATGGCTAACTTTAACCTTAAATAAAATAAAAATTACTGAGGCTAGAGGGCTACAATTTGATATGTTTGATGATTTGAGGGTGGATGATCAACATACCAATTTGCAGCCCTCTAGCCTGAGCAGTTTTTAAGATCTGGGGAGGACAGGCAGGTGCAGACAGAAAAAAATTGCGGACAGAAAAAAAGTACGGACGGACAGACAAAGCTGGCGCAATAGTTTTCTTTTACAGAAAACTAAAACTAGAATTTTTTTACATAAATGTCATAAAATTCAATTTCCAGAATAATAAGGTCATATTTCAGCGCCGAGGTAATTACTAAGCTTTGTTGCAAAACGAAAGTAATGATAGATATCAAGAGTTGCTCGTTTATGGTTTATCAACTAGGAATGAACTCTTCACAAAATCATATTACAATGTAATTATAATGTTTCATTAAAGAGGCATGATTGCAGTAATTAAATCCCTTTGCAGATGAATATCACATATGGAAATTACCTATTTTCCATTTGCATTATAGTTACTTCATAAGAATATGTTTTCTTAAGCATCAAATTACAAGAAGTATTCACACATGCAATTTACGCCTATATTCAAGTTTATTTTTCTCTCGAGTGTTGACCCGGTTTTGTTTTGGAAAACAGTTCTTTGGCTGAATTTCCTTTTTCTTTTTCTATATGGATTACTTAATCTTCCTAGTTTCGAGTCAAGTTCACAGATATCTTGAAAATAATATATACAGACTTCCACACAATAATCTTACTCATTCCACTGAGTGTAAATTGAAGGGAACAATTCATTCCCCAAATGGTTTTGAGTGCAATTACCTTGCTGAGCACATTGTATCCAATGTTTAGCGATCGTTGTTTTACCAACAAATTCAGGTACGATCGCACAAAAGCGAACAAGCAAACAAGGAAATATTGTTCCCGGACTTTTAAGAAAGGCTGATCTTGGCACAAAGTAACTTAGAAAAAAAAATTAATATAATAGGCGAAACTTAAACCCCTTATCAATATTTCGAAACATTAACTCAAATATTTTTCAAAGAGGTTATCAAAACGAAGAGAGGAATTGTAAAAAAAATCTTCGAAGTTTCTATTTTGATGACAACATCAATACTGAAGATTTTTTATTTAATGTAAATCACAAGTCATCAGTGCACAAGCAGGTCTAAAAGGACAAAAATATTGAAAGGCATTCAAAATAAATCGCCAAACATCAGTTCACTTATATAATTACAATTATTTCTGTCATATCCATTGCACTGTTCCAGAGTCTGATTGCTCAATAATATATATATATATATATATATATATATATATATATATATATATATATATATATATATATATATATATATATATATATATATATATATATATATATATATATATAACCAAAGCCACAAGAAAAAATAAAAGGAATACCAAGCGGCTTTCGTGTTATTTCAACACATTTTCGAGGTACAAAAACTATTGTATGTCCGTCCACACTTTTTCTGTCCGACCTCAGATCTTAAAAACTACTGAGACTAGAGTGCTACAAAATGCTATGTTGATCATCCACCCTCTTATTAGCAACACATTGTACCTCGAAAATGTGTTGAAATAACACGAAAGCGCTCGGTACTCCTTTTATTTTTCCTGTGGCCTTGGCTAAATATATTGTCACGCGCTATTTAGCGACCTAATAAGCATATATATATATATATATATATATATATATATATATATATACTATATATATATATAATATTTATATATACTATATATATATATATATAATGTATATACTATATATGTAAATACTACAACTATATATATCACTATATATATACTATACTAACTCATCATATATACTACATATATATATATATATATATATAATATATATATTATACTATTTCTCGCATTCTCTTTTCCTACCAGATACTACGGTGCAGTCTTCGTGTTTTTTTTTTTTATCTTTATTTACGTTGAACCCCCATTCTTGGTAAATATACCTTGCCACTAACTATACGTTATCTCTGTTAGTAAGATGAGCTGACGCGTATCTTCAGGTACTCAAATATTGGTTTTCCTTCCAGTTGCGTTCCAAGAAGGTTTTGACCTGTAGGTTCGTGTTAGTTCACCTCTTGACTCCTATTTGCCGGTTTCTAGAAAGCTGAACTACAGTTATGTGCCATATTTTTCTTTAGAGAAATTGTTGCTGCTGTTATTGATTCAACTATTGTTACATAATAGAGTGGTAATTTTAAGAGGTATCCCACAATATTCATTGAATAATGGTAATCAAGATTTCTCTGTGAGCAGACTGGCTATATATATTCTTTCTGGACCAGGTTCAATAACTGAGAGAATTTTTTAAAAAGTATTGCTATTGCTATGATGATCCCTTTATGTTAACGTTCGATTTTTAATCAAAACAAAAGAGCTGTGGCCTAGTTTTATTTTGAAATGAAGCAAAAGTATTTGCCAATGTAAATGAGGAGGTTAAATCACTTAATGAACTTATTCCTTTTAGTCTCTATAAAAAGGAAACTATTGTGCCGGCTTTTGCATGTCCGTCCGCACTTTTTTTCTGTCCGCACTTTTTCTGTCCGCCCTCAGATCTTAAAAACTACTGAGGATAGAGGGCTAAAAATTGATATGTTGATCATCCACCCTCCAATTATCAAAACATACTAACTGCAACCCTCTAACCTCAGTAGTTTTTATTTTTATTTAAGGTGTAAAATTAGCCACAATCGTGCTTCTTCCAACGATATAGAGATAGGCCACCACCGGGGCTGTGGTTAAGGCACTTTTTACTTGTTTTCATTGTTGATTAACGTACAGACTTTTCTCAGAACTGTTTCACTAAAAGGGAGAATAGTAACAGGGAGAATGCTTTCAAGACCACGAGATATTTTAACAAAATCAGCCATATCCTAGGAAACATTATCGCCTAGAATATAATCATCATTACTGTTAGTATCATCAAAGCCAGTAGTAGGAATAATATCACAGAATGTTGTTAATGAAGATTCTGAATT
>JANJGK010000001.1:18803670-18818436 GCA_039081455.1 Macrobrachium rosenbergii | reverse complement strand
CCATCTCAACGACCTTGTTATTGTGACCAGACTGCCCGAGCCACTCTTGGGGTCATATATCTTTTTTTTTTTCTTTCGTAGCGAATCCACCTCCTAATATCTTAGCTAAGAAAAAAAAAACAAAAGACAATTTAGGCAGGGAAAGATAGGCCTTAGTTAGGAGTACCATAACAAGTTCCTACGAATACCTACTATAAAAAGCATATAAAGAGAATTTAAAATTTTACGATAAACTTTTGTGACGTCGGCTCCCAGGAAAATTAAGATAATAAAGTAATCCCTAAGGAAGCCAAGACGACGCATCTATATCATTTTATTAAGATCCATGCCATTGTGCATGTATAAAATCTTTGTTTACATGTTCTCAAGCAGCAAGAAATTCGCTGATTGAAAATCTCTCTCTCTCTCTCTCTCTCTCTCTCTCTCTCTCTCTCTCTCTCTCTCTCTCTCTCTCTCTCTCGTCATTCAAGTAAGCATTCCTAACCTAAGTGTACGTGACCCTCTTCAAAGAAAGAACGGCCGACACTAGGCTAATTAATTCGAATACAATAAGCCAAATAAAAGAAACACCTCTGTCCCACAATAGATGAGGACAAGTTAAGAGTAATTACGATACAGTGATAAACTGTCGGTCACGAGTGAGGCCTGCTATCCAGACCGAAGCAAACAGTAATTTTCACCCTCTGAAAAAAGAAGGGGCCAGCACTGGGGCCGGTACTGGGACCAGCCACTCACGAGGATCTTTAAAGAAAAAAAAAAAAAAAACCCAAATTCACTTTATTCCACAGTGCCAATAATTTACAGCACTGTCATCACTTGAATAGCTTACTTCTCTCTCTCTCTCTCTCTCTTTTACCTTCCCTTTCTCTCTCATTCGATTGTTGCACTCTGCAGGGGGTGTAGAGTGCCTTTCCTCCCATATAGCCTAGTTGGACTCCAGTAGAGGGTCCCTAGGAACACATTGGCACCATAAGTGCCACTAAAGAAAACAAAAGGGAACACAGAAGAGAAGGTTCTTCTGGGACCTAACCTGCACCAGTGCCTAGGGATACTGAGTGCCACCAGTGTGACCTGTACACGGCACACCCAAACTACAGTGCCACCTTTTGAAAGGGTGCCACGTCATTGAAGAGACACTTCCTCGCTGCCCAAGTACGCCCGTCGACCCGGTTAGACGCCCTTCCCCACCAGAACCATGGCAGCAGAGCATTATAAAACTTTCCTGGGGCTGGGGACAGCGGCAGGTCTCACCGGCTCGGAACTTACCACCTGGGTTAAGGAGCAAGTGGACGACTTGGCCAAGCGTGAGAAGGAAGAAAGACTCGAGCAGAGGAAGTATGAAGCCGAGCAAAGGCAATATGAAGAGGAAAGAGAAGAAAGAAGGAGACAGCATGAGTTAGCCCGCAAGGAAACTGAGTTAGCCCTAAAGGAGAAGGAGCTCGAGCTTGAGAGAGCGAAAATGGAGAATGCCGAAGCTATGGCTAGCCATCAAGCCTCCAGTCCTACACCTGCTGCATCAAACGCTCCAATTTCGAGCATCAATTCCCTAGTCCCCAAGTGGACTGAGGACGAGCCAGAAGCATGGCTGGAGGAGATCGAGGCTCTTTTCGATAACTACAGCACCACGGAGACGGAGAGAGCCTTAATACTAGCCAAGCATATGGAGGGAAAAGCTAAGGCAGCGCTTCGCTCACTGGAGAAGAGCCAGAGAGGCAACATGGCGGAAGTTCGTAGAGTCATTACCAAGGCCTACGAGATAACCCCAGAAAAATGGAGACAACGGTTCCGAGGTCTTGCCAAGGAAGTCGGCTGGTCTTGGACGGAATGGGCATGTCACAAAACCCAGTCCGGTACGTGCTGGTTCGACTCCTTGGCCTGCACGACGTTTGAGGATCTCTTCAATCGGACCATGCTAGAAGACCTTTTCCAATGTGTGCCAGGGCCCCTTGCGGTATATCTTAACGATAAGCAGCCCTCCACACTTATGGAAGCTTGTCGCATGGCTGATTCGTGGGAAACCTTCAATCAGTCGCATAGCACCTCTCAGAAGCGAATCATCCCTCCGGCCTACCTCTCGAACTCCACTCGCCCGAAGAATGGACTGCCTAGCAAGACCATGTGCAACTATTGCAAGAAGGGGGGCCACGCTGAAGCTGAGTGCCGATACAAACTCGGCACTAATAAGCAGCCTAACCCTACCAGCCAGAACTCCGCTCCCGATTCATCCGCTCAGCCCTCTCCTCCAACAGTTACTGCAGGCCACCGAGCCCATCCAAAAGGCCCGTGCAAATCCTGTGGGGCTGCTAGCCACTACAATGCTGGATCTCCGGCCTGTCCACATCATGTCCCCGCCACCAAATTTGTCAACCTAATCAGCACTTCATTTTCTGCTGCTGGTCCGCACCGGATCCTTTACCCCGAGAGACTGGAAACCCAGTTCATCTCGGTGGCCCCTCTTCAGAGCACTAGCCTGCCAGTGACCCTTCCGGTCACAGTAGACACTGCGGCAGACATTAGCCTGATCACTAGGGCCCAAGTGCCAGCCAGTGCCATGGTTGACGAAGAAACCCGGTGGGAAATGAAGTGGATAGAGGGCCACACCATCACCGTTCCTACTGTCCAACTCCAGGTTATGACACCTTGGGGCACGATACCCCACCGCCTCGGTGTGGTAGGTGGAATTCGGCCCGGAGTGGCCTTCTTGTTGGGTCGGGATCTTCTCTGCGAAAGCCCGTCACCAACGCCACTCTGCAGCCGTGTTACCTCCTCCACGGAGGCCCCATCTAACACTCTCAATAGTGACAAACCTCCACCTTCCGCCCACCAAAGTGGTCCGCGGAAGGGGCACAGCCCAAACCATTTCAGGCCTAGCCCTCTCCAATCGCGAAGGGCTGGCCCACCAAGAGGTCCTCCCCCTCCGCGAAGAGAGATTCAGGAGGAGCAGTACCGCTGCAGGACGTGCAAGCGGGCAGACCACTCCACAAATTGGGAGGGCTGCCCAAACAAGCAACGCCCAGCGGACGCCCCCGAACAAAACTCACCGAGAGGCTACGATCTCCCGCTGGGGCAGGAATCTCTGCCGCAGCCAACCACAAGTCGTCCGCGAGGTATTGCACCTCCGGACCCCTCATCAGGCATGCCTGACCCTCAACTGCTGCCAGTGCCACTTGCGAGCACTGAGCAGTGCCAGACTCCGTCCGCCACGGACGTTGAGCTACCAATGGAAAAGGCCCCTATGCCGGGTCTAAATCATGAGGCGAATCCTCCTCCGGGAGATTTAGGATTCCCCATGCAGTTGATCATCGCGACTGGAGAGCCTCCAGCACCCGAAACTTCTTCTTTGCAAGATTCTTCTTTGCAAAGTTTGATTCCAGGGGATGAACCCCTGGATGATCGAAATGGTACCCCTTCCTTGGAAGACCAGGAACTGGCATCCTCGGATGCAGAAGTTGAGATCGCTCTCGCTCCGGTTGTCGCAGCAGCCGGAGTAGGGAGTCCTCCCGCAGCTTTTGCAGTTGCCCCTGACTTCGCGCCCGCTAGCCCTTCTGGCCTGTCCCCGGAGTTGGTGCTCTCATCACCTGCTAGGCCAGCTACTGATAGGCCTTGGAGGAAACCGAAGAAGAAGAAGAAGGGGCGGAAGAGAGCCCAGTAGTTGCCGAGCTATACGCTCATCCTGGCACTAGTGCCCTCTCGGCACAGTGCCCTAACATCTAAGAGTGATCCTGGCCCCTTGCCCCGAGGAGGTAGCCAGTGTGATCTCTTCCTTTCATTGTGCATAGCCTAGGCCACCTTAAAGTACAGTACATCAATTTAGTAGCCTTGTTCTTTCCACTTACCACCGAGCCGCAGTAATCATGTAAGTAGCCTAACTAATTTCAGTAATCTTAACTATTGTGAAACGAGCCACGATGCTCGTGACACGCATGGCCTAAGACCTCAGTGAGGCACCCATTTATCATATGAGGCAACCCTCATGAATTAATCAGTAAATTTTAATTGTATTAAACATAAACCATGTTGTAATTTAGTTAGAATATTAACTCTTATGTTGGTGCTACGGTCGGGTTAGGATAGGTTAGGCTAGGGAATATCATAGAATGTACCACTAGGCTAGGTCTAAAACACATCATGATTGTAGGAGGTAGCCTATAATAACCGTGAGCACCTTCTAGTACTGCTAGAATTAGGTAAAGTAGTGATTATAGCTCATATCCTATCTAGGGTTAGGTAGTTCTGTAGCTAGGTAGGCTAACCAGGACTAATCTGCTCAGGGGAAGAAGAGTAACCTAATAGAGGCGAACAGCTTGCTTAGTACAGACCTTCACGCCCGAAAAGGGAGTGAAGGCCCTCTTAAGGGGGGGAGCTTTTATAAATATTACTGCTGTTCGCCCTCGTAACATTTGATTGTAAATAATATCAGCCTGACCAAGACCGGGAAAAGCCATTGTCCGCATTAGGAGCGTCTTCAGTTCAAACTGTAGCATCCGTTGGAGAAAGGAATAGGTAGCATTTAGGCATTTAACCCCATAGGAGAAATTCCATATTCAACTTTAAGAATAGGTGGTCCTAAGGTCCTTTTTTCCTTTCTACCTGTCTCTCGTGGCGAATGTTTTAACAGGGCATAGACGCCTAAGGCATGACTGTAGGCCTGTTTTGACCCAGGCCGGTCAGGGAAAGACAGAGAGAAACTAGCCGCCGTTGCGAGCTGACGTCTAGAAGGTGGCCCTGTCCCCGCCTTTGTCTATTATTTTATTAGTGAATGGTGGAGCAAGAAACACACACCCGAACTTCAGCACGTCCGTTGTAAATGCGCGCCAACGCTTCGTCATTAAGGTATAGTCGTGTGCTGTTCGAACTTCGTCCATTCTTTTAACCTCTTTTCTGTATTTCGCATTTCTTTGTTTTCTTCCTTCAGCCACCACTTAGTGTATATGTGTTTACCAAGTCTAGATTAAGCCTAATTATTATATTGTTAGCTTCAACCCCGTTATTCCAGTAAAATACCTAGGATTTAGGGTAAGCAAACTCAGGTTAAATCTCGATGCTTTTGTATGCCTCGCGTCCGAATGTTTGGAAGAACCGTTGCGTTTAAAATCAAATTCATCTCAAATATTCTTTGTTAAGGTTAATAACCCTTAACTGGCGACCTTTGGCTAATTAACGACTGTCTTTGAGGTTAACTTTTGGCTTCAAGTGGCAGGTTACGTGTAATCTTGGTTTGCAGGGCCGTGAAAACTACGTAAATTGAATAATACATGATCAACCAAGACCCTCACACGTAACAATATATATATATATATATGTATATATATATATATATATATATATATATATATATATATATATATATATATATATATATATATATATATATATATATATATATATATATATATATATATATATATATATACACAGTATATGTAAAATATAAATTCATGTGTATGTATATGCACAAATATATGTGTAAGTGTGTCATATATATATATATATATATATATATATATATATATATATATATATATATATATATATATATATATATATATATATATATATATATATATATATGTACTGTATATATACGTGTGTTAAAGCAAGACTGTAAAACCATGGATTTCACAAAATCCCTGAAATTTTCAGGGAATTCGTGAAATCACCAATTCACTTGGGAACATTTTATCCCCGAGGGTCTAGTACTAAACATGACGAAACAGTGATTCATCTACACTGTTTCGCAGTGTTTAGTACTAGCAACTCAGGGATCAAATGTTCCTAAGTGAATTGGTGATTTCACGAAATCCCTGAAAATTTAAGTCCCTGGTTTCACAATCTTACTGTAACACACACACACACATATATATATATGTATATGTATATATATATAACATATATACAGTATATATAAATTATATATATATATATATATATATATATATATATATATATATATATATATATATATATATATATATATATATTGTATATATATATATATATATATATATATATATATATATATATATATATATATATATATATATATATATATATATATATATATATATATATATATATATATATATATATATATATATATATATATATATATATATATATATATATATATATATATATATGAAATTTTTTATCATACCGTGATTTATATACAATCATGAAGCTACAAATGTCGCTGAATATCAAATTCACGCTACCTCGGGAATATCTCCATTGGAGAATTGTCGCCGAAGGGGAATTTATATAAGTGATAAATGAATTGGTATCATTGGGACATGAACCCTTGACACGAAACCTATTCAGCGACTCCAGTAGATGCTACCCACTGCGCTATCAAGAGAGGTATAAGTCTTTGCCGAGTCCGCTGTACTGTTTTTACCCGTCGTGAGCGGGGAAATGTACTTAGCCTCGGCAATGACCCACCTCCGCCATGACAGTTCCTTGGTATGTTTGGAACACGCAGCTCTTATTATGAAATTTTTTATCACACCGTGGTTTACATACAATCATGAAGCTACAAATGTCGCTTAATATCAAATTCACGCTACCTCGGGAATATCTCCATTGGAGAATTGTCGCTGAAGGGGAATTTATATAAGTGATAAATGAATTGGTATCGTCGGGATACGAACCCTTGACACGAAACCTATTCAGCGAATCCAGTAGACGCTACCCACTGCGCTATCAAGAGAGGTATAAGTCTTTGCCGAGTCCGCTGTACTGTTTTTACCCGTCGTGAGCGGGGAAATGTACTTAGCCTCGGCAATGACCCACCTGTGCCATGACAGTTCATTGGTACATTTGGAACGTTTGGAACACTCAGCTCTTATTATGAAATTTTTTATCACACCGTGATTTTTATACAATCATGAAGCTACAAATGTCGCTTAATATCAAATTCACGCTACCTCGGGAATATCTCCGTTGGAGATATATAATTTATATATACTGTATATATATTATATATATATACACACACACACACACATATATATATATATATATATATATATATATATATATATATATATATATATATATATATATATATATATATATATATATATATATATATATATATATGTGTGTGTGTGTGTGTGTGTGTGTGTGTGTGTGTGTGTGTGTGTGTGTGCACGTGTTACAGTAAGATTGTGAAACCAGGGACTTAAATTTTCAGGGATTTCGTGAAATCACCAATTCACTTAGGAACATTTGATCCCTGAGGGGCTGGTACTAAACACTGCGAAACAGTGTAGATGAATCACTGTTTCGTCATGTTTAGTACTAGACCCTCGGGGATAATTTATATATATATATATATATATATATATATATATATATATATATATATATATATATATATATATATATATATATATATATATATATATATATTTTCATGATGTTGCCTTGTAATACGTATATCCTCCTATAATTTTGACATTTACTTTTTTCATGTGTTATGTTTAATGATAATGTTTGTTGAAGTGTCATATTTAGTTTGACATCAGATCTCAAAAGTACTAATGATTACTTGATAGCGTAATTTAGAATTGTTGTTATAATTTTAATAGTAACGTAATTTGGAACGAATATCTTTCTTGGTAAAAGCGTAAGTATGTGAACACGTGTGTGTGTCCAGGAAGGGCTTGTTTCATTTCAGTTGTCATCAGTTCAGATAAGAGGGAACGCTTTGTTTTGGGTTAGCGATGACAGATTTGCAAAACAAACGCCATTCGTCCCATACGGGCTCAAGACGAGTGATTTCATGTTGTTGCATGCGTTGTTTGAGTCACGTTCGCCACTTTGAGAGAAAGAATAGGTGTCCTGATCAATTACGTCATGTTTTGTAAGATGCGTTCAAAACGTTTTGCTGGGATGACGTAACTTTCTTCTAGAAGCTTCTCCATTGTATCTCGCACCCAAAACGCTTTAGTGACGTCACCTCCCTGCTTCTAGAACTTTTGTATCTCGTACCCAAAATGCTTTAATGACATCATGTAATTGTTTCACGTATTACTGGAATCCTAAAATTTGATTCATTCTGATTTCTGAGACCAGTCGATTTGGTTCCATATCTCTCTCTCTCTCTCTCATTCCTAATTAGGAAGAGATTACTTTTAACGTAAATTTTTGTGGTCACTTTTAACATTAACTTTTGAGATCTGAATTTAGCAAAGTTATTTAGTTCGTAACGGCGCCTGGTAAAAAAGTGTGTATTGTGTAACGCAGCTGCAGCAAGTGATTTACAGAGGTTTTCACAAGTTGTGTAAGGTAACGTGAAATTTTACTTATTGATACCATGGTATGATAAGTTAGGAGGTTATGGTGTGATAAGTTAGGAAATTTTGAACAAGTGAAATCATTATTGATAAATCTTACGTGTATTTTTGTGTGTTTTTCTATTTACAATTTCTTTATATTTTCACATTTTTTATGTTTGTGATGTAACATTTATTTACATAGCATTGTAAATATTTCTTGGTAATTTAACATTGCATACTTGATTTAACATTGCATACTTAATTTAACATTGCATACTTGATTTCATTTATTGAGATTTTCTTTTTAAATCTTGAGTAATTCTTGATAGTTTAAATTTTACTTGATTAATTTAAATTCCTGATAAAGTTTTTGTGAATTAGTTTTGTTTCATAATTTAATTCAAGAATTCATTGAGTTTTGTGTTATTTTCAACTAATAGTAAATTTTTCAGATTGTGAATTCTAATTAATTGTGAATTCTAGTTATAAACTTTGAATCTGAAAATAAATTTTTGTATTTAACATTTTTAGAAAAACAGTGTTTCATTTATTGATCACCAGTGAATAGGATTGATTGTGTGTGCATAAGGCAAAGTGATAAACATGTTTTGTTCTTTTAGTTTTGCTAAAGTGAATTAAGACCAGGGAAACAGTTAGAGTTTTTTGATGGAGTGATGCCCTTTTACTCTAGAAGATTTCTAGTTTAATTTTTTATACCTCACACATATTCTGACGAACTTAGTTTGATTTTTCAAGTGATTGATAAATAAGTTTTTTCTTAAGGGATCACTGTTACCTTTAGAGTACTCAGTCGTAACAATTAATGTTATGAGAGTTCAGGTATCTGGCTGAAGTGAGGTATATTTTTGAATCTTGAGATTAGTTGTGTAATAACCAGGTACTTGATACGCATCGTGACATTATATTGTTTGGTGCCCAGAGACCCGGGAACAAAACAAAATATCACTCTGGTTTATGGTTTATACTGGTGGTGTTAGGGATATATTTTGATAGGAGAGTGACCACGTAGTTATTTTTTGCTTTGTATTGTGAATTATTTAGTTGAGTAACTTAGAGAAAATGGCTCTGTTCAATGTTCAGAGGTTTTTAGCAGCTCCTTCCATCCAAGAGTTATCTGAATCCAACCTGACTAAGGCACAGTGGATTGCTTTAGCAGTAGCATGTGGGGGTAATGTGTCTAGTGGTATGATTAAGGCACAAATCAAATATATTGCAATCCAAGCGTTGATGGACTCTGGTAAAGTAGATGAAGAGTTGGGAGAGGCACAGGAATTGTTGAATGCAGCTGAGGCAGAATTTACAGATAAACATGAGCAAAAGAAAGAGAAAAGTGATGCAGAAGCAGAACTTAGACGTATAGAAGCAGAAGAAAATTTGATTAAGCTGAGGATACAGGCTGAAAGAGAGAAAATGCAAGCAGAAAGAGAAAGAGAAGATAGAGAGAAAAGAGAAAGAAAGGAAAGAGAAGAAGAAAAAGCAGCAGAAGAAGAAAGAGAAAGAGCAAAAGAAGAAAGAGAAAGAGCAAAAGAGGAGAGAGAAAGAGCAAGACATGAAAGGGAGATGGAGTTAATAAAAGCTCGATCCACATTACCTGTAATACCGTCTAACCCTACTCAAGGTAATTCAGACCCTGTATTTGATGTAGTAAGAGTGCAGAAGTTAATTCCGAAATTTACAGAAGAAGCCCCAGATGAGTTTTTTGATCACTTTGAAAAAGTAGCTTCAGGTATGGGATGGCCAGAGGATAAATGGTCTGTCTTGTTACAGAGTGTTCTCATTGGTAAAGGAAGAAGTGCCTATTTAGCCTTATCAGCTGATCAGTGTAAAGAGTACAAGGTACTCAAACATAATGTGCTACAAGTTTACCAGATGACCCCTGAATATTATAATGAAAGATTCAGATCTTTGAGAAAGGATGACAAGATAACTTTCTTGGATTATGCTTACAAAGTAAGAAGATGTTTTAAACGATGGTTGGAGGCTGCTAAAGTTAAATCTATGGACGAACTTGAGGAGTTAGTAGTCCTAGAACAATATCTTAGAGGAATTCCTGAACACATAAGAGCCTATTTAAGAGAGAGAGAGGTTAAAAAACTTGACAAAGCTGCTACATTGAGCGAAGATTTTAATATAATTTCTAGCAAAAGAAATTATAATGTCAAGTACCAGAACCAACAACGCACAGGTTTCAGATCTCATCCAAATTTCAGGAACATTACAACTGGAAATCCCTCTAGTGGCTATGCCAATACAAAGTCAGGTAACACCCCTCAGCAATTAAATGTTAAATCCTCATCATCTAGTCAGTTTTCAAGACAGATACAGAAGACTAATGTTGTCTGCTACAAGTGTGGAAGAGTAGGACACTACAGTCGAGATTGTTATCAGACACAACAGCAGACCAAACCAGTTGGTCAAGTGGTTAAAGGTAACCAGGTGAAGCAAACTACGAAGAGCAGTGTGGGAACGACTGAGACTAAACAAGCAGAGTGTTTAGCAACCAGTGGAAATGTAACTTCAAGCAGTGAGTGGATGAGCAGCTTGGAGGCTTTTAAGCCATATATCTATGAAGGTACGCTGACAACTCAAGGAGGAAGTGTGCAGGTACCAGTCAAGGTATTACGTGATACGGGGAGTAACCATAGTGTGGTAGTTCGTGGTGCTCACCCACAGTTGGAGAAGAATCTCACCGGAGATTCAGTTATTTTGAAGGGTATAGGAGGAGAAGAGGTAACTCCTATATGCCGCTTGCACTTGTCCTGTGAATTGGTGACAGGAAATGTTGATTTTGCTGTAAAGGACTCACTAGCTGTTGAAGGTGTACATGTTTTACTGGGTAATGAAGTTGGTGGTGTACCATTTGTTCCTTGTCCTATAGTGACAGACAAACCGTTAAGGGTTAGTCCTACAGTAGCTTTAGAGAAGAAAAACCCCCACCTGTTTCCAAGTTGTGTAACTACCAGGAGTATGAAGAGAACTATGTCTGCAAGTGAAGATACTGAGGATTTACCTGCACTAGAAGAATCAAGTGAAGGATCTTTAAGATTAGAAGAACTGTTCCAGGAAAGTGAAGTTTCCCCTAGTGTTAGTAGTGAAGAGATTTCCCAAGAAGAAGAGGATCCTGTTGTTATTGAAGAGACTCCGAGTAGTCAAAGAGTTCCTGAAGATAGTAGTGAAACTGTAGAAGCAGAGTTAGCAGATATGGAGAGTTCAGCCCTTGAAGTTGGTCAAGTGACAAGAGAGAAGCTAATGAAACTGCAGAAGAGGGATACAACGTTGGCTGATTTGTTCTTCAGAGTTGTTGATCAAGAAGAGATGCAACAAACCTCTACCTGTTATTATCTAAAGGAAGGATTGCTAATGAGGAAGCATCGACCTGCAGATATACCAGGAAATGCTGAATGGGGTGAATATCATCAAATTTTGATTCCATATCCATTGAGAAAACAAGTTGTAGCAGTAGCGCACGAGTCTGGACATATGAGAATCAGGAAGACTGTTGAGAAGGTTATGAAGTATTTTTTCTGGCCTGGACTTCACAAGGACGTTAGCAAATTTTGCAGTGTGTGTCACACATGCCAGATAGCTGGAAAACCGAATGAAACCATTCAGAAAGCACCCCTACATTCCATAGAAGTTAGAGGAGAACCCTTTAGCAAGGTAATTATAGATGTGGTTGGGCCACTTCCGAAAACAAAGAAAGGAAATGAATATCTATTAACATTAATGTGTCCAGTGACTAGGTATCCTGAGGCGATTCCTGTAAGAAGTATAAGTGCAAAGGTAATTGCTGAGAAGTTGGTGGAGTTTTTCTCCAAGTTTGGAATACCAGAAATTGTGCAAAGTGATAGAGGAACGAACTTTACTTCAAAATTATTCCAGGATGTGATGAACTTGTTAGGAGTAAAACAACAGTTATCAACTGCTTATCATCCAGAGACTCAAGGAGCCTTGGAAAGGTTCCACCAGATATTGAAAAGTATGTTAACTAAGTATTGTAATGAATCAGGAAGAGAATGGGATGCTGGTTTACCTTTAATGTTATTTGAAGTTAGGAATGCTTATCAAGAAAGCATGGGATGTTCACCAAATGAAATGATTTTTGGTCGAGACATTAGAGGTCCATTGAAGATTCTTGCAGAGAATTGGGAAGAAAATCAAGAGGAAATCCAAGGAGAATATGTGAAGAACTTGAGGAAAAGATTAAGAGAAATTAGAAAATTCTCTTTAGAAAATTTGAAAATAAGTCAAGAGAAAATGAAAAGGAAATATGATGCTAAAACTAAGCTAAGAAATTTTAGTATTGGACAGCAAGTTCTAGTGTTCTTACCAGTGAAAAGATTTCCCCTTACCAATAAGTTTCAAGGTCTTTATAGGATAATAGAGAAGTTAAGTGATCGAACTTATGTGATTGAAACACCAGGAAGAAGAAAACGACAGAGGAAGATACATGTGAATCTTTTGAAACCTTACTTCTCAGAGACTAAAACTGAAACAGTGTCAATAACACAAACAACTTCATCTACAGAGGACGATGACGGCTACGAATTAGGAGCTGAAAACAAGATGAACAATTCTTCAATATTAGAAAATTTGGAAGATAAACTAAAACATCTGAGTGTTGAGCAAAGTAGTGAATTAAGTGAAGTTATTCAAAGTTTCCCTGAAATTTTTGCAGATATAACTAGGTGTACCAATCTGACAAAGCATGAGATAAAGATCAGAGAAGATGGAAAACCTTTTAAAATGAGAGCTTATCGCTTATCGCCTTTTCATCGAGATGTTTTGAAGAAAGAAGTTGAATATTTGTTGCAGCATGGATTAGCAGAACCCAGTTCAAGTCATTATAGTTCTCCTTGTGTGTTAGTGAAGAAACCAGATGGCTCATTTAGGATGTGTACTGATTATAGGAAACTGAATTCCATCAGTGTGGCTGACAATTATCCCTTGCCTCTTATTGATCAATTACTTGATAATATTGGGCAAGCCAAATTTGTTTCCAAGATAGACTTGTTGAAAGGATATTATCAAATTCCCTTAGATGAGAATGCTAAGTTCCTGTCAGCTTTCATTACTCCTTTTGGACTGTATCAATACACTGTTTTGCCGTTTGGTCTGATGAATGCACCTGCAACATTCCAGCGAGTGATGGATCAACTACTAGCATCAATAGAAGGAGTAGGTGTATACCTTGATGACATTGTGATTTATTCTAATACATGGGAAGAACATCTGAAGATATTAAGGAAAGTGTTCAAGAAACTTCGGGAAGCAGGACTAACAATCAACTTACAAAAAAGTGAGTTTGGAAAGGCAACTGTACAGTACCTAGGATTTGAAGTTGGAAAAGGCCTTCTCGCTCCTATTGACGCTAATGTAGAAGGTATCCGTAAGGCTACCCCTCCTGCTACGAGGAAACAGCTACAAAGATTTTTGGGCATGGCTGGATTTTATCGCCGGTTCTGTCCAAATTTATCAGCCGTAGTAGCTCCCTTAACTGACTTAACCAGTCCTAAAAGAAAGTTTGATTGGACTCCAGAATGTCAAGAATCATTTGAGAAGGTTAAAGCCATATTAACTTCAAGACCAGTGCTTCAAGCTCCAGACTTCAATAAAAAGTTCGTGATACAAGTTGATGCATCCGACTGTGGAATTGGAGCTGTTCTACTTCAAAAAGATGACAACAGAATCTTACATCCAGTATGTTTTATGTCTTCAAAGTTGAAAAAGCACCAGAAAACATACTCAACAATTGAAAAAGAAACATTAGCATTAATCACAGCATTGAAAAAGTTTGAAGTGTATGTGAACCGACCTAGGAATGAAGAAATTTTAGTATTGTCGGATCACAACCCAATCTCATTCATCAATAAGATGAAAAATAATAATATGAGACTGACCAGGTGGTCTTTATGCCTGCAACCATATAATGTAAGTGTTAAACACATTTCAGGAAAAGATAATGTCATAGCAGATTATTTATCCCGTTGTGAATTGTTGGATTCAAACCCGGGATAAGTAATCTTCTCGGGGGAGGAATTTCATGATGTTGCCTTGTAATACGTATATCCTCCTATAATTTTGACATATTTACTTTTTTCATGTGTTATGTTTAATGATAATGGTTGTTGAAGTGTCATATTTAGTTTGACATCAGATCTCAAAAGTACTAATGATTACTTGATAGCGTAATTTAGAATTGTTGTTATAATTTTAATAGTAACGTAATTTAGAACGAATATCTTTCTTGGTAAAAGCGTAGTATGTGAACACGTGTGTGTGTCCACCAAGGCTTGTTTCATTTCAGTTGTCATCAGTTGAGATAAGAGGGAACGCTTTGTTTTGGGTTAGCGATGACAGATTTGCAAAACAAACGCCAATTCGTCCCATACGGGCTCAAGACGAGTGATTTCATGTTGTTGCATGCGTTGTTTGAGTCACGTACGCCACTTTGAGAGAAAGA
>JANJGK010000001.1:18751170-18796170 GCA_039081455.1 Macrobrachium rosenbergii | reverse complement strand
GACGAACGAGAATCGGAAAAATCTCCGTCGGTATGAAGATACCTGCAAGAAACTTATTGATGCCACTAAAGCAATTGCTTTTAACGAATATATATATATATATATATATATATATATATATATATATATATATATATATATATATATATATATATATATATATATATATATATATATATATATATATATATATATATATATATATATATATATATTTCCACATTTTAGGCCAAAAATGACCCATGAATGTCGAACTCACTTTACCTTCGAAGGAACGCCCAACTTGCTGCTCACAAGTCAACTCATCTGTCGAAGGATATCAATCGGAAGCAATTTTCTTCTTTTATAATTCATAAATCTCCACCTTCAATCCTTCAAAGGCAGTTCTCCCTTCGGAGCTGATGGTCCCTCGAATATCTATTTCAACACAAAGGGAAGAGCAACAACGGTAATTACGTAGGAAGATATTTATGTGTGATAGGAAATGCAATTCTTCTGAGAAGTGGTATGACTTTTCCAAAAGTTAACCCTAACGCGTGGGTTCCTAGCGATGGATTGTGACGTTTAGGGTCAGATGGGTTTGCTAGGTTGGGCGGTCAAACAACGAATCGGTGGCTCATATCGCTTATTTATAGGATTAGGAAAAGACAGTTTACCCCTTTTCGTCACCAGCGTCAGGGGAAAGAAGGGCCGTGCCCAGAATTGGTAAAAAAGAATGCAGGATCCATATTTGTTACCGTGTTTGTTTTATATTGCTCTGGAAATTTATAGCTGTAAAAATATTGCTTAAGACAAAGTAATACTGTAAAAACAATTATTCGTTTATATAAAACCCTTTCGAAAATTAAAGAATAAGTTTAATTAAACTTAATTTGCAGATTTTTCTTCCTATTCATCTTTTCCTGCATTTACAGATGTCTCACCTTTATGAAAGTGGTTTTATATCTTGAAACATGGTAAAATTTTTCCAGTTTTCTCTCTCTCTCTATATTTATTTTTCTTTTTTTGTTAGCTGTTTCATAGCAATGGTTCACGTTGGGTTTAACTCTTAAGACATTTTTCTTAGACCAGTCTCTCTCTATTTCTTTTTTGGTCAACTGTTTCATAGCTTTGATTTTAGCGAATGAAGAGTTACAGTTATGTACCAGAATGATAGTCTATGATTTACTGAAATCGTTTTTTTTTTTTATATAAAGTTCTTCTTGTTCCATAAGATATTAGAGTGAAGAGGAATCAAAATTATATCTTGCTGTAAAATTTAAATACTCAAACAGTTAGAGATACTTGAAAGCAAGTGTTCGATAGCTCTCAAAGTACTGTAGAGTTGAAGTATAAAATCTGGAATTATTAAGAATTTGTCTTATGATTCGCGATATGGAACTGAACGTTCGGGCGTCCTTGTCTTGTAGAAGATATTGACCAAACAAATATCCATTCACAGAAAACTAATTTGTAGACATCTACTTAACAACATAATGCTGAAAAGATTATTTAATCTGTCGTGAAAAGTGAGATACAGGGGTAATCGCTGTTCTTCGTTAGTGGGATAACACGGAATTCAAACTGACATTTCTGGCAAATTATGTCTTGATACATGAATGTTTGCCCCATAGACAAAACTCAAAGCAGACTGAAACTGGTATATGGATATATGCATTCTAAAGTCGAATTAGGTAATGCAGATTAGATAATGCACAAATAGTTTTGGGACTACTTGTGCAGTTATTCATAAAATGCTCCGAAAACAAATGAATTTCTTGAGGGAAGGATTGCCACTTCGATGTAAGAAAAAAAAGCTCTGTGGAGGACAGTAAATATAGAATTACGTTCTAAACTGTAAAAGCATGAGCTGTAGTAAATGCATCCTAAACCAGTAAACGTCTTCTTTATAAAAACAGAGGGATTAAAAGAACCATCATTTCTGGTAACAAGAACGTCTAAAAAAGGCAATTTATTGTTCGCCTCTTTTTCCAAAGTAAAGTTAATGTTATTTTGCTTAGAATTAGCATATGCTAAAAAAGAGTAAATATTAAAATCGTTTTTAAATAAGGCGAAGGTATTATCAATATACCTAACATAAGAAGGTGGATGAAACCTAAGTGGACATTCATCTATACATCTAGCATGCGCTCTTCTAGAATGTTTATGAATAACTGCTTCCCGCAAACTTTAAAAAAAATGCATTTTTCTTAAGAAACAATTAACTGTTGTCACCAAACTTCCTACAGTAACGAAATTAAACATTTACGCCATATGTCTTTTTTTATACGATGACTTTTAGGAAACGGTTTGTACAAATTATCCACAGTCATTATGGTGCGATTAATATAAAATTAGTTTCAAACAATCCTTTAATAGTAGGTTTCTTTTTTTAACTATGCTTATCGATTAAGTCCTCTTTTATCCTCTAACGTGGTTCATAAGTATAATTGCCCTAAGAGTGACTTTGGGACATATGTTGGATCCACGAGGAGGTTACTGAGGGTCAGAATCGACTCCCATCGGGGAATAAGCTTTCTTACTGGTTGGAGGCACTCCAATCCTGAACATTTCAATATCAGAGCTCATTCCAAAATTTGAAAGACTTATATTGAAAGAGACGATTTGAGCTTAGTAGGACAAACAACAAATTATCACGAACTGCCAATACTTGAGTCACTGTTTATGAAACAACTAGGCGCCAACCGGACCTGCTCTACTCAACTTTACCCAAGTTACCTTTGTCTTTGAGCGTTCTGCCTTCTGCTCTTTCTACCATAGGTTAGTCAGCGGTCTTTAGTTTCATAGTTCTTTTAGCTATATTGTATTCAGTAAATTTAATTTTGGGGGGATTTTTAAAATTTTTTACAGTAATTTTTACAGTAACAAGTTAATTTCAAAGGCAAACTTTCATCAGCACTTTATCTATATGTGATTTTAGAGAAAACTAAGGTATCCCGAATTAATTTTACCTTGAAGCATTTTTCTATGCCACAGGTGAATTTAAAGCAAACAAGATTATTTGCTCTAATTTTGGAAAAAAAAATACAGCAACTGCTTCCAGAAAAGCAGGGGTTGAATAGAAGAATTTGATTTTCTAAGCATATACAGCTGAAATCAAGGTGTACTTTTTCTTCTAAACCAGATTTGTCCTCTTTTGCCCCCCGTAAGGAACCAGCGCCGTCAATGCCACTCATGCGGCTCACTGGAGACATTAGTAAGGGGTTCTTTGCAGCGCATCTTCGGCCCCTAGCTGAAACCACTTTCTTTTCTATTGCTGTATCTCCGTTCATATTCTCTTTTTTTCCATCTGTGAATTTTCACCCTCTCTTAACAACTGATTCATAGTGCAAATTCAAAGTTTTCCTCCTGTTACACCTTTCAGACCTCCTTCTCTCTCAATTTCCGTTTCAGCGCTGAACAACCTCGTAGTGTCAGCGTTTTGCCTTTGGCCTAAATTCTAGATTATGTTTTATTCTATTCTGTTCTCTGTTACGAGTAAGCTTTTAAAGGTTAAGACGTGCTGGAGGCTACAGTGAGAGACATGATCTTTAAAGAGAAATAATCAGAAAACAGGCAAATGTTCTAAGACCTATGAATAAATTTATTCAACAACAATGCGATTATACCTTATTTATTTGTAGCAAAAGTGGAATTTGAAATAGGCTTTTTATAGCTCTTTATTTTATGCTAAAAATCATGTACTCTTCATCTGCCGTTGTTCAAGAGTTTTCAATCAGCAGAACAACTGATGTTTCCATGTGATGCCATTGTTCCTAGAATTCCTACATTGTTTGCATTGAGGATTCACTCAGCAGACGAATATACCTCCCTAATTAAGCCACCAGATGATGAAAACGCGTGATTGTGTATTTCCTTTCTCTGTTTTGCCGAAAGAGGAATTTTCTCTGGATATTTAGAGGTCCTGAGGCTTAGCAAATAATTGCCCCGGTGGTAAAGTTTCCAAATGATGTTAGATATTTGCACATACATGCAAGTGCAAGGTACATACTCAAATAACCTGTATTATTCACTCACAATTTGCATGCACTTATCTGCACATGCGCGAATATGTGGTAAAGTTAAATGAAGACAATAAATAACACAGAGGATAAGCGGCAAAACTGGAAAAAGTCTGTACAAGAATGGATAAACGCTAAGTAAAATTAGAGAAGAATGATCACGTGTTCCTGGTGTTTTGGTGAATATCCTTATATGGAATAACGCTCGCTTTCAGACTATGCCCCAAGATAACCAAATTACTATGTCGTAAAGTAGACGATGACACAGCTGTTTTCGCCCTGGTAATCTCTTTTTACACCTCCGTGGCTTTTCCAGTGTATTAGTGTTGTTATTGTTAACTTATCCTGACATTGTGTCAGTAAGGGCTCTTGTTACTACGAGGAGCAAAACGTAATTGCTAAGTTGCTTTCTTAATGTGTATCGTTTTCATTTTCTCAGAATTACGTGCAAAATGCGATAGAAACTTAAGTGAATTCTAAATTGAGAATTGTAGATAGAGAGGTATGATGATTACAGTGTTTCATATAAAATAGATTATGACGTCTGCCATGGGAGATGATTCGTAAAGTGAGTGTTGAGTGTTGCAGTGACTTTCTACATAGAAGATATCATGTAGTAGTAAAGATTGTTACTTTCTAATTTTCCTTTAGTCACAGGAAAAACAGGAAACAAATATTAGTTACTGTTTGTTAATGTTTTCACATCATTAACGTTCCACAAAAGTAGTTTTTGTAAGATTTTCAGAGAAAAAATATATATAATGACAGAGAAAATGTCTTCAGTTACTTACAAATAATTTGCCCTTTAAATTACAAAAACGTTGGTTCTTGTCTAGTATAATACAACGCTGCTGTTGCAAGTAATAATAATAATAATAATAATAATAATAATAATAATAATAATAATAATAATAATAATAATAATAATAATAATAATAATAATAATAATAATAATAAAAGTGAAAACAATTCCTGTTTAAACGGCGTTCAGCTTGTAGAGAGTCTTTTCTACCCTTCTTATTTTATTCTACTCGTCGTCCAAATAATAATAATAATACTAATAATAATCACAATCATTATAATGATAATAATAATTCGATAGATACTGGCATAATGTGAAACCGGTCCTTTTTCATAATTTTTGTTGGATTAGGGTATATCGTTTTACTCGCTCTTTATGCTCATGTCCAAATTAACGGATGACTACAAAAACTTTTCCCCAAACAAATAATGAGCATATAAAATAAGAATTAATTAATCCTGCACTCGTATTTATACAAAGAAATGAAGTGTAGTTACTGCTGATTAGTGCACGGAAGAGACTTAATCTCCTTAAATACTGTTGATAATGAATATGACGTACAAATAAGCAAAATAATGTGATGCAATGCATTAAGGGTCTTTTAGAAATATTACAGTGCTCATGTAGATAACTGATCTCTGTCGGCGGATAAGTTTTATTGTTAATGCTCCACTGAGATGAAACTTAACCATTTTATTTTTACATATGTCTGTCATTCAGTTTGCTTGAATAGCAGTATATTAAACATTTCGGTTTGTATTTTCAAATGCTTCCAAGCAAGTATCATCATTTCGATTCTCAAAGACCACGAAAAATTTCCACTGAAAATGTTTTGTTTCCCCCTTTCCCGAATTTGGCAGCCTCTCTGTTTCATTAAAGGGGAAAATGTTAACAAACGAAAGGCCGTTTCCATTTTTCTTGCAGCTTTCCAGTTCACCTTCTGCGTATTATTTTTTCTTCCTTGTCAACCAATTCCTCTCATTATTTTTGTTTTTAGAATCATAAATTCGTGTAACATTTTATTTAATTTTTAAAATAATATTTTCTTTTATACCATAGATCTTTTTGATTCCAGTTCTAAAAAAATCACAAACAGGTTAAAACTCCATTTTCATTTAAATACCACATTTTTGTAATGTAATTCTACCTATTCAGTAATGTTATCGTCTTCATCATAAAAAAAATTACATTATTTCTGTTATATGAGTTTTTACATTACTGGTGCTTTCTGAAAGCCATGGGAAAATATGAGCGAAATGAGAGAGAGAGAGAGAGAGAGAGAGAGAGAGAGAGAGAGAGAGAGAGAGAGAGAGAGAGAGAGAGAGAGAGAGAGAAGCGAAGCATCAACAAGGAAATCAAATTAAACTAAATCGGTTGGCCTGAAAATCAGAGACCGTGTTTACAGTTCAAAACTACATTTTCGGTCGCTGAACGCAATTCACTCTTTTCTAAACTTTTTTTTTTACTGCGAGCTGGTGTACGACCAAGAGCCTTGCTGATGTAAGGCCAGCCTAATCTAATAAGATAGAAAGCTTTTTGTTGTATTAGTCAGAGATGAAATCTGCAGATTAGAGTAAACTGCATCCTCTGAATTTTCAGGTAACCAAATGAGTCCATCTGTCTTTGCAGCTATATGATGAATTTTTCTACGTTAACAAATAGATTTTGCCAATATTAATTGTCCTATGTTTACCCTATCCTCGTGCTTGTTGGATATGAAGACCTTATACATACATACATATATAATACACACACGCACAGATATATATATATATATATATATATATATATATATATATATATATATATATATATATATATATATATATATATATGTGTGTGTGTGTGTGTGTGTGTGTGTGTGTGTGTGTATGTGTGTAAGTACACACACATACACGCATATATATATATATATATATATATATATATATATATATATATATATATATATATATATATATATCGACATTTACAATGATATAATGTAGCAAATACTATTAAGTAAGTAGCAGGAAGACATCATTCATTGAAACTTACCTAGAACAAATAACCTATTCAACAACATTTCCAAACACTCACATTTTCTTCCAATACAATATTTTCCTTTTTTCTGGAACGAAGGAAGCATCCCTTCATATTCTTGACTGACCTGTGGGGAACCTAGAATTGTGGTACATAACATTTTTTGGAGATTTCTTCCGTCTCCAAATGGTCAGGAAGTCGACCCCGGAATTTTTCTTATTTAGGGATGTGAATATCAAAGAGAGGTTTCCTACCCTTGAAAACTGTTTTGTTTAACGTATCCTGATCGCAAGGGGAAACGTAAAATGTTTATAATACCCCTTTATATCACAAAACTGACAGTAAGAGTAAACATTTCCGGCAGCGTTGCGCCATATGAGACATCAGACTATAGAGATATCAAAACATAAATACACAAGTGTATATATATATTTATATATATATGTGTATATATACATTTATATATATATATATATATATATATATATATATATATATATATATATATATATATATATATATATATATATATATATATATATATATATATATGTGTGTGTGTGTGTGTGTGTGTGTGTGTGTGTGTGTGTATGTATGTGTGTGTGTGTATCGTTAAGAACTCTGTTGTTCTGATAAGATAATATATCAAAAAGCTTGTTTTTCCACTTTAAAGTTCGAATAACATTTCCAGGCACTTTCTGGCCCTTCCAAAAAGAAAATTGCCCTTACTACGTCAGCTTGCAAGCTAAAGAGTAAGATTTACCAGCAATATAAACAAAATACACTTTATTGAGGGGGTAATTAAAAACTTGAACGTAAATGCCCAGATTTATCGCAATAAATTATTTGCACACGCCCTCGAATTATTGGCTGAGGGCACGAACACATTCACCTACACTCCCATTCAAACTCACACTTAACCTCCACGTAAACGATAGGTAGAGGGAAAGTGCTGCGGGAAAAATAAAAAAAAAACTTCTGCACTTGGTCAGTAATAAGTGGGAGATAAAAGAAAGAGCGAAAAACCTTAACCTAACTCAACGCAATATTTACAGTAATATACCATTACATAGATACGTTCCCCACACCGGACAAAAACAAGACAATAATCCCCGCACTGAAGCATTTATCAAACGAGTGATAGTTTCGATGGCATTTCGACGTATTGGTCATCCCCGGACGCTAATGTTCAACCATTAGGGAATGAGTCTATTTTGGATACAAAGGAGGCACAGAATCAGATGCTTACTCTTCTTCGCGACCAAAAGGCCACCTAATGGCCCTCAGAAGATTTTGAGTCAATGGCTGTTCGCAGGAAGATTCTGGAGGCGCCACCATAACAATAGACGAGAGCTCAGGATGTGGGCGATGACGATGGTCTCAGTACACCTGAGAGCACGAGAGCACACCCGTAGGTTACAAAGGGGGGCAGGTGTGTGCATCCAGCAGACAAGCCCACTTTAAGCAAGAAGTCCATCCAAATATAGCAGAGGAAATGTTGCAAGGTGGTGATTGCCACACTTGACAACGAGCCGTGAAAAAGACGAGATCTTCTCTACAGGAGAGCCGAACGCAATCTCGTGTCAATTCAGACGAAAATGTGTAAATCGCCTCTTATTCAGTCCAACGTGGCAGGAGGCAGAAGACCAAACCAACGGAACAATCGTACATGAAAATAAAGAGAACTTTTCATGGGCGGAGTACCAATTAACAAATAACAACCTTCGGTGGGAGGAGCACAACAAAACAAAACTCTAACCAAGAATTCGAGGCTCAAACGAGCTAATGAAATAATGAACAGTAATTAATAAACAAATGTATACTTTAAAAGAGCCACGAGAAAAAAACTTATGAAGCTGATATTACAGAATGTATAAATGCCTTTTACAATAATTTAACAGTACAGTATGGAGATAAAAAGGCTCATAAAAACACTATGTACACGTTACAGCTATATATATTTCAGATACTTCTTCTGTATCCCTGTTCACTGGCGAAATATTGACACAAATATGTAACAAGAGTTATATAAGGCATATCCAGGTATGGCAGTACGGCTTTGGTAGTATATAGATGACCGCTGACCCGGTATGGATGGAAAATAGGTTATTCCCTTCCATTTGGGCTTCGTTATCTCCCAAAGTTAAGTCTATTAAGATATACACCATTAATTAATCTTAAATTTAGAGAGGTAAACATTCCACCCGGTAAAAATATCTACATCAAGCTATCAAGAATGTTCAGATGGTTTTAGGTCAGGGGGAAAAACTGGATATCTATGAGAGAATCATTTTTCTATCAATATTGCCATATATCATCAGTTTCCTGTCTGCAAGTCAGTAGCTTCATGGGATTTTCACCTTTTAAAAAAGACTGCTAAAAGTCGAAACTTATGAGATAACACAGCTGACAATGTTCTGTTACCTGTATTTCAAAAAAAGAATTTGCACTGGTGTCTGTAGTGTCTTTTCTAAAGCTTTCTATTCATTTTTCAGAGCCCACGCATCTACCTTCTGCTCTCCAGTATTACACTTACCCATGCAGATTGGGTAATGGAAGTCCATGCCCCTGAGCTGGAGAAGGATAGTCGAGCTCCTTTCAAAGAGCTTTCAGCTTTCCGTGCTACAACTTGTTCCGTAACTGTTGTGTATATGCATCCACTTTACAGTAAGTGATTCTTCTCTATATCTTTGTTATATTTATCAGTATTTCATACAAATTCCCTAGTCTCTTATTTTCTCTTTCTTTGCACAAATGGTCGTTCCATTTGTTGGATGCGGGATTAATAATTCAATCACCTTTCAAGATCGATCCAGGTAAGAAGGAGAATAATTTAGAGGTAAATGAAACATCGTTCCGTTACAAGAAACTAACAGCGATGAAGATCTGGAGGAGTTTCCAGCAAATGAGCGACCATTTCTGTTTATTATGTGGGAACATGACTTTCAGAATAATCTAAAACACCATCAGTGGTCGAACGGCAAGATGGTAGCGAAAGAAATTCATAATATAAATAACTGACTCCAAATGGTTTGATTTCATAATCTGTCTTTTTAAATTCTCTCTCTCTCTCTCTCTCTCTCTCTCTCTCTCTCTCATATATATATATATATATATATATATATATATATATATATATATATATATATATATATATATATATATATATATATATATATATATATATATATGTGTGTGTGTGTGTGTGTGTGTGTATGTGTGTGTGCGTGTGTGTGTGTGTCCTTGAGTCTTCTGTAGCATATGAAGTATTAAGTAACAGCACCACCCTAATCAACAATATGAGTGTTATAAGTAGAGCTCTTTTTTTATATATCAGTTTTTCGTAATCAGTTTAATCAGGCATTTTTCTGACATAATATAACTATTGAATGTATTTTATATATCTTGAAACACATGCCTTATTCTTCGATTAATGCAACAGCTAAAGCTCTTACCGCTATCAAAATAATTCCATTGAATTATATAGCAGTAAGTGGGTCATTTACTCTACTACTTTAATCCAGGAGGATCTCCCATCGTTTTATGCGGGCAACCACTAGCCGTGAATCGGTAAGAGTTTCTTGAGTCCATACAGTCGGTGGTTGGTTGCCCAAACTAACTGGTCCCTATAGTCGTCAAAGTTAAGTATATCTTAGTTTAACCAGACCACTGAGCTGATTAACAGCTCTCCTAGGGCTGGCCCGAAGGGTTAGACTTATTTTACGTGGCTAAGAACCAATTGGTTACCTAGCAACGGGAGCTACAGCTTATTGTGGAATCCGAACCACATTATACCGAGAAATGAATTTCACCAGAAATAAATTCCTCTAATTCTTCAGAGACAGAGAGACAGACAGACAGACACAGAGCAGGACAAAGCAACCTGAAATAAAATCAAAGTTTCTATGTCCTATGGGAATTGTTAGTACTCAAAAATAAAGAACAATTTTAAAGATTTTAAAACATCTTGATAGCATTAAAAGAAATAGCTTGGAAAAAGACCTAATTAGGGGAAACAATCCTTGCAGTTTAACAGACATTAAAACAGAAGGTTGTATACACAAATGTGAATGTACCGCACAGACTGTACTCTCATGCAAGCGTTGCTTCAAATATCTAATTCGTTTGATGCTTCCTAAACAAACACAAAGCTTTAAGATAGAAAGCTAGAAAGAAATGTGTTTGTGAGACACCGCCTTTCGAATTGGTGTAGCACAGACGTTGCTGGCAAATGGCGTGTTTTGATGCTCTGGCTTTGGTTCAGAACTGAAGAAATATTTGAAAACTTGATGAACAAAGCGCCCGTGAGATAGGAAACGAAATGGGTCATCCAAACACACGATGTGTGCAGAGCAAACTATCTCTAGAGTCTGCACAGGTGTGGCCCAAATTTGGCCTCGATTCCCGGGAAATATTTCAATACTAACACAGTTATATGTTTCTATTTTCCATTTTTTTTATTGCCACTTTTCTTATGATAAGATTCAAGTATTCTGTAATTATATATTTCGCCAATAAATATTGGTTTGTTTGTAGAATTATCTGTTGATTACTCACTGGTAAGTTTCTCTCTCGAAAGACAATTTTTCTTCTTTTAACGTGCTTTTTCCCATTTTTTGTATGGGGTAAGCACGATGCCTTCTTTTGAAGGACTTTGAATTGGCCTTGGGGTAGGCCTTAGTCTCGATCGGCTGCCCTGCCTGACATCGCTTAGACCCCGGTAGCGCATGTACATGTATTGTACCAAATCACCAGCTCCCTTTCTCCCAGCAGCGAGGAGAGTTGAGCGGGTAAGTCGACAGTTTCTCTCGAAAGATAATGAAGCAGAATAATTTAGAACAATCTGATGTATAGTCTGGGTGTTCCTTACCTCTAATTGTACCATTAAAAAATGTAAGTAGATCCTAACATAGATATTTTATGTGACCAAGACCAAACAACTGCCAAAGTAACTTTTTTGTTTTGGTCATTCACTAGAAAAGATTTGTGGCCTACTCTTGAACTTTACATGAAATGCCACTTTAAACGTTATTAACTCTAAAGTTTCTTTTCGTTTGTCATTTATAACAGGCAATGTTCAAAACTAATAGATATCCCTCAAATGCAGATGATTTCTGTGAATCTCCAGGAATTCACCTGAAAAATTGGTTTAGCAATCCTAACTTACGAGATATTACATTTTTTATTGCTGAAAATACCACTACTGGGTTTTCTGAATTTAATATACTATTTCATTCTTCGTAATGAAAGAGGAGGTCTTAGGCATCATCAGACAAGGATTTCTTCTTTGATTAAGACTACCGTATCCGGCATTATTCTAACATTTTTTCCGGGACATTCGGTCACCAAAGTTCCACAATGCTTCGTTAGACTTCATTCACCGGCTCATTTTTAGCAGAATTAAATGACTGGGCGCACAATAGTCTTCTCTACAAGTCATTAGGTGTCGGTAAATCTCTTTAATCTATTCCTTTCTGTAAAGGCTGAACAAGCATTCTTTAAGAACTTCAGACCTGAGTTTATAATTTTCCAAGTTAGGGGGCTCTTCGCAAGTCATATGAAATTATCTTTAATTCAGAATTATATTGGTATACGGCAGAATAGCATAGATTCAGTTTTTTATTACTTTAGCTGGTAGTTAGGGGGTAAAATAACTCCATAAAAAGTAAATGTACCTGTTATTCCATGTTTTGGGGAAAGGGATTCATTATTTGATGTTTCTAATAAGTATTGTTCTTTCTGTACCAGATTTTCTTGACGATACTGAATAAAGAAAAGAAAGGTTAATATTCTTCTTTACGAGTATAACAAATTGATCATGAAAGTGTTTGTGTAATAAATATTTTTACACCTAACGAATAAGTAAGTAGTAAGGATAGTCTTCGTAACATAGACTGATATTTCTAGATGTTCTAGGCTATGAAATTTTCATGATTATTCCTTGTGGAAGCTAAAGAGCATGCAATTTGGAGCATTATGTTAGGAAAACGATTCTGAATGCCATATTCCACAAAAGCTAATTCATTCGTTCTTTGCGATAAACAAATAATTCAGCTAATTTTGTATAGCTGTGCTATTGCAGTGTTACGACCTCATTACACCTCATTACCAAGGAATGTGCACTGATTCCATTCCCGATAAAATGAATTGTGCTCTGTATCAAACTGATTTATCCTACATTTACGTGCAGTTAGCTAGACGCGTTTGAATAAATGACCAACTGGTGCTATTTTATATAATGGCCATGGTGATATGCTTTTAAATTAGAATTCTGGATTTCTGCAGCGGAAAGCTTTCATTACGATTGGAATGTGCTGGCATTGCTTCTGTGATTGTTTATTCATCTTATCTAATGGGTCGAATACAAACTATCCATGATATTGATTAATTTATTGAAGAGCACTCGCCAAAGGGATGAGGCACATAATGCCCCTCTTGCTAGTCCAGGCCCAATGATGAAAAGATAAATAACAGAAGCTGGGAGAGTGAGAGAGCCAAATTTGTTACTGATGGTAAACAAAAATGATCCAGACACAAAGCAATCCACAAACTCTTGAAATATATACAGAATAAAATTTGTAAGAGAGTGGCCTGTCGGGTTTTGTCCCATTTTGGAAGGAACCTGACATTTTTTTTTAGCGCAGCTGAACAGTGCAGAAGCAATACACGATAGGGAGATCGGTTAGCTGCGAAAGGAAGGATTGGACAAGAAGTGCAGGAAGAGCTGTTGACTGGATTCAGTCGTGCGGAGAGTGAAGAAAACAAACCCAAGCCTTCTGCAAACACATCTCGCCCAATACAGCCACACTCTCTGACACCTCAGTCACTTTGAGCTGTACAAAAACACCATCTTCTCTTTAACATCTAGACTTGTATACGTGAAGCAATAGTTTTTAGGTTATAAGGATTAGTAAGTTAAAGTTTCTATTATAAACAGGTAAATACGTGAAAAATATATATGATACAAAAAAATATATGATACAAAATGTTAATCATATCAGCAAATGTCAAAACGCAAATCTAAGTTTTACAACACAAATTGAAACTTTCTTTCCTTTTTCCAAGACTATGTTTCGCTTCGCTCCACCTGAAAGATAATGGAACCAATCCCTTTAATTCCAACGTAATCTTTTATAGTTGACCCCAGTGTACGAGAGAGCTCCCATATTTGCTCCTTTAGTCGCTATTGATAATTTTTATCTCGCCACTGCACTGGCTGGAAATGCCACAATAAATCATGAATGGAAATGATTCCAAGGGTTCTGCAGAGTTTCGTTCTCGCGTTTTGTGATCGGGTGAACCATTTCCTGTTTCTAGTGATGTGACGGACTGACAATGAGATAAACATTGATAATTACACGTGTTAATCAACAGGCACAAATTTGTTATTTATAAGGGATAATAAATCAATTGAAATGCACGTTATCGTATTCTGAAGTAAGGGAACTCAATGTTAAGACAGAAAGGTCAAGGAACATAGGTTGTTATCCAACACAAGGTCTGGGGATATCAATCACACCGTCGACACTCAGTATAAAGTATGTACCTGAGGTAATTCATTAACTGTAATTGAAATAATGAGATGTTTGGAGACGCCATCTACCCAATTTCTACTTTTTAGCGTGTTTCTTTTTTTCCCCAATTTTTAATCCATATGCGTTCTTTATTCATACATCAAAAAAGCAACCAATTTTACATTATATGGAAAAGAAAACTGGCCTCTCCTGCAATAATTACTTTCAAAACACAAAATATAGGATAGGGTACTTGAATCCATTTCTAGTTCACGTTCATGGATGAAATGTGGACAAATACACTTGAAGGCCATTACAGCGGAAGCAGTCTAATATTTATCATAATATATGTTTGAGTGGGAATGTTTGCTTGCTTTGCCAATAAACTCAATTGCTGTTTAAATAGTAACCCTTTAGATTAATGAAAACATCGTAACAACTAAGAACAGGTGGAAAACAGGGTAAAAAATGGCATCCCCAATATTTTTTCATGTTCGTTTGAACAAAGAAATACATCTTTGATCTTTGTGCTTTGTCCTTTGGCTACCATTTCTGAATGCTCTTGATTCCAGAGAGGGTAACTATCATCAGCGGTTGGGGAACAACCGACGTATCATCTTCTATTTTTTATTACCATAAATGCTTAATAGTTTTCAGGCCCATGGCAAAAGGAGAAAGAGGGATAAATCCTATTGCAAACACAAAGAAAATAAATAGACATTGTTTAAGTATGGTTAGAAGGTATTGGATAAGGAATTCGTTTTTAAACCTAGGTAGAAGACACTGGTCTTAGATGATCAGTTTTCCTTCTCATTTTACTTCTACCTATATGTTAGAACTGATTTAGGAGGCCTACTATATCAGAGTTTCTTCCTTATTCAAGAGACCTCTGTCTCGACAAATGTCCCTAACACTAAAAGATTAATGATACATCGCTAACTACTTGGTTATCACATTTCCTAAAGGTTGTGGCAGGGATGAGATTCTAGAGATGGTAACTAAAAGAATTGTCTAACAGGTTTTGCCAGCTATCAGGAACAGAGGGAAACGGTAGATAGTTCTTATTTTCTTGTTTCTCTTGTGACGTAGCTTTCCGACATTTATGTATATTGTGTGTGTGTGAGCGTGCGTACTGTGTGTGTGAATGCGTATATGTGTGTGTGTTTGTGTGACAGAGAGAGAGAGAGAGAGAGAGAGAGAGAGAGAGAGAGAGAGAGAGAGATTCACCTTAGGGATCCTTGAATGCTTTCTACTATCATTCCACGGGCCATGGCATAGTGTTTTTCGTAAACAACTTTTAAACCGACTTATGGATTTCCATGCCACTAAAGCACTGAGTGTTTCAAACTTCGTCCTAATTTTCGGAAGTACTTTGCGTTACCATATGCGTTTCATTAAGTTTTTTACTTAAGAAAATGAGGTTAAAGCTGCGCTTAGCCACCAAACCATCCGCAAGAGTGGTGGCGTTTATCAGTGACGTCGGTGTAGCGTATCCTCCACTATACTCTTTCAAATAGTTGTTTGACTTATGGATAAATGTCATTTTACCTATCCTGGGCCATAAGAAATTTTTTAAAGTAAATAAGTATATTGTATGGTGATATATAATTGTTTTTTAAATAATTAGGTAAGGGGGATGGCTCTGAGTCACAGATACGTCATAAAGCGCCACTTTTTCGAAACGGTCTGAGGAAAGACAAGAAGGAAGTTGGTATTTTTCTAAGAGTAAACGGCTTAATTAAGCACATCTGTCAATTCAGTGTGCTACCATAAGTTAGGACAATGTTAGAAACACTCAGTGCTTTAGTAGCATGGAAATCCATGCGTCGGTTTATTAGTTGTTTGCGAAAAACACTATTTCAAGGCCGGTGAAATGCATAGTAGTTGGTGTTAAGAAGCGTTCTTCTCATCGCCATAAAACTAGTGTAGATATATATATATATATATATATATATATATATATATATATATATATATATATGTGTGTGTGTGTGTGTATGTATATATATATATATATATATATATATATATATATATATATATATATATATATATATATATATATATATATATATATATATATGTGTGTGTGTGTGTGTGTGTGTGTGTGTATATACTGTATATATTATACATATATACAGTATATATACATATATATATGTATGTATATTAATATATACACACACATATATATATATATATATATATATATATATATATATATATATATATAGACATGTGTGTGTATCTTTATTTCCTCTTAGTTTCATGTGTTTATATTTTATTTTAGCCAGGAAGAGTGATCATTCATTTTATTTTAAATAACACATACATACAGCCACACATACACATAATACACAAACACAAACACACTCACACACTCACATATGTATGTATATATTATATATATATATATATATATATATATATATATATATATATATATATGCGTGTGTGTGTGTGAATGTGTGTGTGTGCGTGGAACAGAAATAAATTTATTTCTGTCCCACACGTGATTGTGCTTTGATTATTTCTACCATATTCACTCAGAAGTGATCATTCGAATGAAATGCTGTCAATCGGGCCACTGCAGAGTCGGAAACTTGGGGAAAACACCCTGGTATCTGAGGCAGTTAACCTGCCAAGGTAAAGCCTTAGGTACAGTGGTGCTTAGGTTCCAACTTCTTTTATAATTTGTGTGGCTTTGTTGGCAGCATCCTTGTCTTTCAATTGAAAATCCTAGGTTCGATCCTGATGCGAATCAGAAGGTTATAAAGTTATATATATATATATATATATATATATATATATATATATATATATATATATATATATATATATATATATATATATATATCTATATATATATATATATATATACACACACGCACATATATGTATACATATATATATATATATATATATATATATATATATATATATATATATATATATATATATATATATATATATATATATATATATATATATATATACTGTATATATATAATTATTATATATATATATATATATATATATATATATATATATATATATATATATATAACATTTGCCCCTGAATATATTGTAACGTAATTAATTTCATTAGGATAATTTGTGATTGCATGAGTCTTCTGTGCACTGGACTAGTCTGAGGCGCCTTTTTTTTAATACACCACATTGATATGCTGTATCTCCTTGTAAATGTTTCTCTCTCTCTCTCTCTCTCTCTCTCTCTCTCTCTCTCTCTCTCTCTCTCTCTCTCTCTCTCTCTCTCTATAGAACCAGATTCATGGGAAACGCCACTTGAGAAAATCTGATAAGAGGAAACTTTTTCTCAAGTACTCGGAATTTCCAGCGAGAAAATAACAGAACCGGGTCGTCGGAATTTCATGCTCTGCTAAACGAGCGAAGCGCGCCATTTGGAAAGGAGATGGGTTCATCAGACGTAGACTTGGCCCCTTGGGTTGCTCTCCTTTACTTCCACGTTATTCATTTAGTTATGGTTGTATTATATTGCACCAAATTATAACCTAACATATTTCTTATGCTATGCTTCTTTTGAGTAAAATGCCACTATAATGTAAATGAGAGACTGTATTTTTCCAGAATACCAAAAAAGGGGGTTAAAAAACAAGGGAAAGCTTTCGACCGGTTGCACAACGGTCCTCTTCAGCCAACTTAACAAAAATTAAATTTTTATTTATTTATTTATTTATTTATTTTTTTTTTTTTTTGTGGTAGTCCGGGAAATGATCGAACAATCCTTCGGCGTGAATATAGCGGTCATATAATGGCTGTTTCCCCGTATCTGTGAGCCAACCTTTGCGATCTCCTTAAAGGCTGTCTCTCGATCGTACGGTGCTCATTACTAGCGACTAGGTGATTGGTGGGTGCAAGGTAAAGAGAGTGTAGGTCTACCTGCTGAGTCATCAGCAGCCACTGTTCTGGTTCACCCTGGTCCTAGCGTGGGTGGAGATGAGTTTTAGACGCTGATCTTTTGGTTATTATTTTCCGTCCGCAGGACTCTGTGTGCAAAGGTAATCATCTCTCCCTTTGCCTCTTGCCCTCATGATCGGCCTTTAGATCTTTTGCTATGTACCATCTGGTCCCCATTTCATGATTAAATCATGCCCGCATCGAGACACTGGCTAAGTTTGCTAATATACGTTTGCGGGACCTTACAGAAACATAATGACTTTTACATCCACACAGTACAAATAACTTCATTGATTTCGGGCACTACAATGGAAATTTCATGATCAACAGAATTATAAATAAAAAAAATGAAATTAATGAACTATAACTGGGCATAACGGTGATTTGCATAACAGTGGTACGAAACATAATTATTGACGATATCTAATTTTGTCTGAAATTCTTTATTGATAAAGCAATGCATGTCATTTCAGGTCTGTTTACAAATTACTTGAGTAATACAGAGAAAATTAAGAAAAATTAATTAAATTCTTTTGGGGTTTGAGGAATTATATATATATTCTTTACTGCAAATGAATAGGAACAACTGCAGCTTTTGTATTCATTTCGGACACCAAAGAATGAAATAGCATCCTACACGAACGCCTGAAAGCCGTTGTAATAACTCAGACATAATCACTGGAAGAGAGGTTCCCATTAGAGGTCCGGCGGCACTTGACACGGAAGAGTACTCCCGAGCCTTCTTTATATTTTTCGGACGGTCCAAGGACCCATTAGAAACCGTAGGAAGAGAGGAGGAAAAGATATAGAGTTAAAGGAAGAAGACTTCGAGAGGAAGAGATCAAAATTGATTGTTATTTTTTTTTATATGGAAGCTCATTCACTGTAGATTTATTCAGCTAACTCAAATTCATGTGGCGAAATCGACATGACAAAAAAAGAATTCTTTGGGAAATGTTTTTACTTCCTTAGTAATCACCATTTCCAAGCATTCTTAAACAGAAAGATTCTCCGTCACTGAATTTCCTCCAATTATAATCGAAGGAAGCGTGGCTGTAGGGTCTTATGCAGATATTGACAGGTAACCAGGCCTGGTGGATGAAAATGGCTTTAATGGTAATAACGTTATGTGAGTTGTGCCTTCTCTGAGTGCTTCCAAGTTATACACTGATTAATCATTAATCTACGGAAAATTTTTTGTTTTTGTATTGATAAAAATTATTGGAAAAATAGACTTATTTCATGTTGTGAGGGAAATTATCAATTGCACAGATACCGTTGATTGCATTACCTAAGAGACAAAGGAAGGACACGAACGATTTACTAGAGAACAAGAGGGAAATTAAATACTTAAAATCTCCGAAAATTTCTTCAAGGAGAAACATTTTAGTGACGATGCCTTGAGGAAAAGCATGGTTGCAAGGTCACCATACTTTCTCTCGTTTGTCTTAGCAACGAAAATTGACGCGGAGAAACCACACCAGAAACAGAAACGTTAACCGACTCTCATCGCAGCTGTGGTGGTTTAGGTAGAAAAAAGAAATGGAAAAATTTAAAACTCACCTTGAAAGAGAAGACAGCGGGAGTGCTTTGTCGGTCTTGGTTAAAAGGAAAAAATACCAAAAAAGGGCAAAGAATGAAAGAAAATTTGTAAAAATCCAATTACTTATGTTAATTAGAAGAAAAGCTCACCCGTAGAATTTAAATCTAACAGTAGAGGAAGAATGAGACTTGTCACGTTTTCCTTTTGGTAGTCCTCTTCTATTGCTAAAGAATTAAATAAAAACAGCAGTATTATGAGCAGCAGAAGCACAAGCAGCATAGCGATATTAGTAGGAGTAGCAGGGACTACTGCGTGGGGCTTTTGTAATAAGAAATGTTCACACAGCAGCTACAAAAATAAGAACTTTATAAAATTTATCATAATCACTGGAGTTCCTCGAGCTGAAGAATCATAAAAAGGCAAAAAGACAAAAATAAAGTCAACGTTAAGAGTGAAATACTTTGCTTATTGCGCGTGTTGAGCGGAAATTACACTGACAGACGTGAAAAGTTGTCTTATATGAATAGATTTGATGTGCAAGAAAAAGTGTAAAAGCTACTGCTTAGGACTGTAATGATTTCCGGTTAGCCTACTGGGAGAGACAGTCCTTTCTTGGGATTTAATCAACCAAACTTTATAACACGAGACCTCGATGTACCACAAAGAAGATTAGAACTCTCACGAAGCATATAAGGTTCGCAAAAAAATAATAATAATAAAATATGACAATAATAAAAAACAGAAACTGAGTCGGTACTGATCCACGCAAATGTTTCCTTTTCCCATCGCTGTGCGAAGATATGTAGATGGTTTTGACTTGTAATTTTGATTTACAGGTGTAGGTTAGCTCAATTTTTTTTGCAATATTTCTGAAAATAAACAGAAACATTTACGATAAAGTGATGATTATCAAAACTTTGTAGTCACTGAAGGAATAACAAAACAGAATAGTAACGGCAGATGAAATAACGGCTATGATTTTTTTTATTTTTTTACTGAAGGCGTAAAATTATATGAAAATGACACAACGAAAGGAAAAATTTTGCATATACTGTAGTCCTTTGCAAATTCTTTAGGATTTTTCCTCTTCTTATCAAGTACTACCTGAACTTGATGAAGGTAGAATTGTTCATCGTTCAACTTCCACGAATACAGCTGACGAGGAGGGTCAGGTGGCTTTCATATATGATGAAGAATATAAATGTCTTTTGGCATCTTTCTTATACCTATCGCGCTATTAAACATTGCGTTTCTACTTTTCATATTGTAAAGTAAAACAGAGAGCGAGTGAAAAATACATAAACAAAATTAGTAAGATACTCAGTGATACTAAATTAATTTCCCGCGTCCTAGAACATATTCTGAATTCTGACATACTGGAAGGCAACGAAATAATCTCTCTTTTTATTTAGGGTATTAGTGCAAATGGAAAATAAACACAAACAGTTTGAGATGTAAAATGATGAATGACAATTTGTTATAAGTGAGGTAGCCTTCATAGAATGCCCTTTCGATATTAAAAATGAAGCTATGAACGATTTTTTCATGCAATATTCTACTTTAGATTCATATCAAGAAGGATGTATAATAAGTAATATAGAAACCATGCAGAATTATAGGAATAGAACAAAAATATTATCAAGATGTTGTTCATCCTACAAAAAAACTAACTTACTCTTAGGAAGCACAACTGACTCAAATTAAAAAAAATAAAACAACTAGGATTCAGGTATGCCAATCATGTCCCCTGTTTAGACAATGAAGAAGTAAATAATTCTCCAGATTATCACAAAGGAAAGTTAAGTTAAAGCTTGGATTATTATCTCCTCGAAAACAGTGAAAAAAAAAAAGCATTCTGGGTGGGAGCAAGGGGCGTTGTAGCGAAAAGGCAAGAGCTATTTTTCTTCTACAGCCCAGCTAGATATCTTACTTCATTACATCAGATCAGAAGTGGTAAAATGCAATGATAATGTCAAAAATACTTATGGTATAAGATCCCCGAAGGGGGCTAGTGCCATCAGTGCACCTCATGTGGTACACTGTAGGCATTACTTAAGGTTCTTAGCAGCGTGCCTTCGGCCCCTAGCTGCAACCCCTTTCGTTCCTTTTACTGTACCTCCTTTCATATGCTTTCTCCCATCTTACTTTCCAACCCCTCCTAACAACTGATTCATGGTGCAACTGCGAGGTTTTCCTCTTGTTACACCTTTCAAACCTTTTACTGCCAATTTCTGTTTCAGTGCTGAATGACCTCATAGGTCGCAGTGCTTGGTCTTTGGCCTAAATTCTATATTCAATTCAGTTCAATTCAATAAGAAATAAACAAAAAAATGCAGTGATAACGTGCAGTTTCCTTTCTTTTTTTTTTCGGACTAAAATATCTCTTTCCTTTCCCAAAGAAACCTTATCGCCCTTTGTCGAATTAAAGGACCATGTCTTATAAACATTAGACAGACTATCTGGGAGAAGGAATCCACCTTCATCATTAACATCATTCCTACTTTCATCTCAACCTTTACTTTTGATTCACTTTAAATAAGCATCTTCCTTTCTATGGCAACGGCATTTTTCCTTTCGAGTTATAGCGTTTGTTATTATGAGCCAAGATTTTATTCGTTTCATTTACTGCTCGAGGAGAGCACTGCAACCAAAATATGACACGAAGACAAGAAAATCAATAAGTACTTGATAACAAAAGTAACACACAAACTTGAAATAACTGACCACAAAGAAACAGGATTGACAGGGAAGATAAAACTAGCCTATCCGTTACCGTTTGTGACCTTGTGACCCGACCTCTGACTTCATGGCTATGTTCGTTGGAAAATAAGTCAGTTTGTAGAACCACCAATGTTGTTACTTTGTGAGTGACCTTTTGTGGAAGCTTCTGGGAGAGAGTAAGAGATTATCTTTTACAGAGACTGCATAGTAGCAAAAAAATCGTACAAATATATACTTTTGTAATGCACGTCGAAAGTAATAATCAAACCCCAACGGTCGTTTGTTTCAACATTTAAAAGCATATTAGCCACAGAAGCTTGGTATATTCTTATGTAAAGGGATGTGGTCTTTGTGACAATAAAAATGATATAGTGTTGCTTCCTTCTTCCGTGGTGTTGGCACCATTGCATCAGCATGTTTAGTCGGTGAAATTTAAAAGCTAAACAAAAGGGTGATGGTATCTAATAGACTCCTGAAGACCCCGGGTGTAATGACTTACCCAGGAATAGAAAAACACTGAATATTAAGAAATTTAAATTGACATGAGCATTATAATTATAATTTCGTTACATACCTAGAATTTCTGATGAAATTATAGTCATACATGCAAAAATGTGTTAACTAATGCAGCATGGGCTTTTAAATTAATTTTTTTCTGTAAGTTTCTTCTGTACTTGAGCGTGAGGAATAAAAACATGGAGGTGACAGGGAATTTACAATACAGCCAGGAAGTGAGGTTCTCTCTTATTAGGGCTGCGTAATGGGGAAAACTGAACTGACCACAGTAATGCATGAAGAAAAAAGCATATCTTAGTTTAACCAGACCACTGAGCTGATTAACAGCTCTCCTAGGGCTGGCCCGAAGGATTAGATTTATTTTTACGTGGCTAAGAACCAAGTGGTTACCTAGCAACGGGACCTACAGCTTATTGTGGAATCCGAACCACATTATAGCGAGAAATGAATTTCTATCACCAGAAACAAATTCCTCTTGTTCTTCACTGGCCGGTCGGAGATTCGAACTCGCGACCAACGGAGTGGTAGCTGAGAACGGAACCCGCTCACCCAGCGAGGAACGTACAGTAATGCATAACCTACTGTATAACGTGGTATCTAAAACGTTTTCATTTCGTGTTTATATTTTTGCAATGACTTTCACGACACTAATACCAAAACACTGAGAAAGCACTGTGAGCTGAATAAATGTGAAAATCTATTATTTAACAGGCATTCTTCTGACTACAGAAGAATGCCTGACAGATAATAGATTTTCACATTTATTCGGCTAAGAGTCCTCTCACAGTTGTTTGTTAATAGTATCCTGAAAGCCACATCAAAAATATAAACCCGAAGTTACAACTTTTAGATACTTAGCATGGTTATAGGACTTGCATTCCTGTGGTCAGTTCAGTTTTCTCCACCTCCTGCTGCATTGTAAATTCCCTGAAAGGAATTTTTTTATAGTTACTATACGAAGCAGACGCCAGGAACCCTACACAGCACTGATATGGGGGTTTATAGCATAGTTTACAGTCATAAGTCCCGCAAGGGGCCTTATAGCACGTACACCTTGTGAAGGATACGAGTCTTCCCGGTTTTTATGGCAGATTTAACGAAGGATTTTCTCGGCATTTCGTCAGAAACGTATGGAAGTTAGGGCAAGAAGGATTTTCTCGGCATTTCGTCAGAAACGTATGGAAATTAGGGCATGGGATGGGTAAAGCTTAAGTAGAAAACTTACATGGTAATGTTTAGAGATTAGCACAGGGTGTCAAGTATAATGTCCTACAGGGAACAGGTTTATGGCAATAGCCCATAATACACTTATACAAAGCAAACATATAGATGACCCATGTGTTCATAGCAGCAAGTGCACAATCATGGAAAATGTAAGCGTGCAAATAAATAGACAGACAGGCAGAGACAGACACGTTTCAAGGTCCAGGCCCCTCGAAAGATAAAAATTTTAAATCTGCTGTCTCTCTGATTTTTTAAATCAGAACCAGCGGAAGGGACTACATAAAGTGTATTATACTTCAAAGGCCTCATGGAACATTGTGGCCATGTTGTAGCCAAAGAAAGGTTTCGCAAAACTTCTACAGAGAACATGACTGTTTCCTTTCCCACTTCTCAGGTGCGGAATTCTCTCAGTACGATTTTTACTTCTCAGGTGCGGAATTCTCTCACTATAACTCTTACGTCGGCATGAGATTCTCTCACGATAATCTTCACTTTTCTGATGTGGGATTATTTCACTATAATTTTTGCTTCTCAGGTGCTGAATTTTCTCACTGTAGTGCTTACTTCTCTGGTGTGGAATTCTCTCACTATAATATTTACTTCTTAGGCGTGGAATTCTCTCACTACAATTTTTACTTCTCAGGTGTAGAATTCTCTCGCTAAAACTTTTACTTCTTATATGTGGAATTCTCTCATTACAATTTTTACTTCTCACGCGTGAGATTCTCTAGTCCGGGGGCCACTACCAAGAAATTTTGAAAAAATTGCCCGGCATGATATAAAAGTTTGGTGTTAATATTTAGTTAGAAGAACATCTGAGGCCATAAGAAATCAATGTTGGACTTAATGAAACTCTTGCAAACTATCTCAAAATTACTGTTTTTAAAGTTTTTTAAACATTCGCTGAGTACAACAATAGTAAAACATCTGTAGTAAATTTAAAGTTTTCCTTGATGTGAAAACTAGTAGTATGGTTTACCAGTATATTAGTATCTTAATTAACTCACTAAGCTGGACCAGTACTTGAAATTTTAGTACATTCCATTTGCAATACACTGAAGTTGAAATACAATAATATGATTTATGTAATGGAAACTATAAACACAATTATATTTGTTTTCACCATGAACTAATAACCAACATAATTATATAGTATTTAGGTTGCAAAATGTTACATATAATGAATTAAACATAAAAAGCAACTTAAAATAATACATG
The DNA here is from genome assembly GCA_039081455.1 of Macrobrachium rosenbergii. Classification (NCBI taxonomy): domain Eukaryota; kingdom Metazoa; phylum Arthropoda; class Malacostraca; order Decapoda; family Palaemonidae; genus Macrobrachium; species Macrobrachium rosenbergii. The sequence goes on along the minus strand of JANJGK010000001.1, from coordinate 18,770,670 downwards.
AATGTACTTTAAAAAATTACCATATGAGCAATGCACAGATATTCTTTTAGTATATTAAGGCTCATCATCCTCAGAGGAGTCAGTTACATATACAGTCCTACTACATTTTTCTAATTGTCCTAGACAAAGGCACCCTACAGAACAGGGAACATCAGCTTTTGCACAAGAACATCCCCTCAAACACTTGGATTTTTTACACATGCAATGTACAAATGACTTTATATCAGGTTTTGCTGGCATAGACATTGTGATAGGAATTAGGATTCCATTTTGAAGCTTCCATCCAAAATCACAAGGTGAGGGGAGTGCTAAATTAATGGCACTAGCATTCTTGCTTGCCTGCTTATACAAAGTTAACTGGTACAATAAGCGCCAAAAGTGATGCGACAAATTTCAGAGGATTTCGTTCGAAATTCACTAACTGGCAACTACAGCACGTAGCTCAAAAACTTATTTTTTTCCTTCATTGAAAGCTCTATCAAGCAAAATAAAGCTAACATATGATGCACAAATATCAAATCTATGGTATTTATAACAATCATAAGAAAAAATTGCGGTAATATTGATTATTTCAAAGTTTAGTTATTGCTTCAAACTGTAGAAACGAAACAATTTGAAATTTTCGTTCAACACAGGACTACCAACATTACCGACGTATATTTAGAGGAATGTGGAAAAAATTATTTTATATCATAGCGTATTATCATTTATTTTAGCAAAGACGTATAAAACCATGCAAGTAGCAATATAATATAAATGTAAAATCTTCGTAACATTAAGCATAATCAACCATGAATGCGTCTAGATTCAACAGAGAAGTTGGGCGTGGTTGGTAGTTTGATTTCAGCTTCTAGGACTATATATACCGTTCGGACTCTACTTCAGCTTTGGCTTCGGTTTCGACCCACGGCACCAACGTAATATTATCTACCCAACCTATGAATCACCAGCCGTGTCCTACTAGAAGAGGGTGTCTTTGCCCTAATAACCCCATCGCTAGCCCGTGCCTACCAGTATTTTTTTTAGGGGGTGGGGTTGGTGCGGCTTGACCGAGGGCCTCCAGCATCAGCCGTAGTCATAGCTACCGGACGAACACTGTTCTGACACTTCGCAAAAGTGGTCATGCAACCTCTGATAAGATGGATCAGCTGACAGTGATTACGTAAACTCTAATCAAGATGGATCAGCTGGTGATTAGACCGCGAACCGAGGCATCAGAATCAGTTAGGAGATCTGCAATTGAATTGCATCGGACACGAACTCCAGTGCAAGAAATAGCACGACGTTTAAATCTCCACAGAGCAACTGTATATAGATGGTTGAAGAGATATAACGAAGTAGGACTAGCAGGACTAGAAAATCAAAGAAGATCTGGTCGACCTCGCTGCACGACAGAAGAGGAAGACAGGCAGATGATTGGATTTGTAAGAGAGCATCCAATAACATCATCAACAATAGTTAAAAGACAAACTAGCCTCCACATATCAAACACCACCATAAGACGTCGTTTGAGAGAAGAAGGACTTGAAAGCAGAATTCCTGCAAAGAAGCCTTTCCTTACCCAATTCCACAAAGAACAGCGACTTGGCTTCGCTCTTCAATATTTTCCTATGGAGAGCAATTTCTGGGAAAATGTTATCTGGTGCGATGAGAAAACGTTTTTTAACGACGAGAAAGGAAGGCTTTATTGTTGGCGTCCAAGGAAAAAAAGGTATGTCAGATTACTTGTGTTCGAACATTAACCTACAGTGGGATCCAACAATTATGGCGTGGTTCATCGTGTAATAATAATGGCAATAATGCACATAATTGATTATTTAGGTGTTTTTGGACCACATTAGATTAATAACCAATCCCTGATAATTGTTTAGCCTACGGTGATTCATTTGGCTATGTGTAACTATAATTTCATTTCATACACAGGCCTACTGTATAGGCCTATACATTCTTTACTTTTTAAAAATTTTTCATGGGCTACATGGTTAATCTAACTTGAGACTTACAAGTCTTAGCTTATTCTTTTTTTAGTCCAAAATAATATTTTATTAGTCTACGTGAATAATTATATTTGACTATTTGACTTAGGCCTAAGATAATAATGGAGTTTTTATTATTATATATATATATATATATATATATATCTACATCTATATCTATCTATCTATCTATCTATCTATCTATCTATCTATCTATCTATCTATCTATATATATATATATATATATATATATATATATATATATATATATATATATATATATATATATATAAATTTTTATTGTCTCCCCCTCTTTAGATTTGAGGATAAATTTGTGCGGCCATGTCTTCGAAGTGGCAGAATCGCCGCCGGCGTGTGGGGTTGGATGGCAGCATGTGGACCGGGGGCTTTGGTCCCTATTCATGAACGGTTAAATGGTCACCAGTATGTCGAAATTTTGGAGGAAGTTTTGATTCCCTCTGTGAGAGCCCTCCTGCTTCCTGGCCATATCCCCATACACGTAGCTATGGACAATTCTTCTGTTCATAACAGCCGTGTCGTCCAGGAGTGGTTTAAAAGGCATCCTGAAATCATCCGGATTAACTGGCCCGCCAAATCACCAGACCTCAATCCCATCGAGAACCTATGGGCCATTATGACTAAAGAATGGGACGGCACTGCCCTTAAATCAAAACATCTACTCATCAACCACTGTTCATCTGTGTGGGAGTCTTTAAGAGGAACCAAGATATGTGAGAATTTGGTGGACTCAGTTCCGAGGAGATTAAATGCTGTTATTGACAATTTAGGCTCTTGCACAAAATATTGAATATATGTTATCGTTTTGCATGTTCATTATTGACGAATAAATGTAACTATTTATGTAAATATTTGGACAAATTTTCAAGGAGAATGTATGATTTTGTTTCATTATGAATTGTGATTATTCATTGACTTTTAAGTTTTTAAATTTCATATATATATATATATATATATATATATATATATATATATATATATATATATATATATAATTATGAAATAGATTATGAAATGTATATCTCTTTATCTAACCTACTATAAAATCATGATTGTTTTTTAAGTTGCAGGGAAAAGCAATCTACTTAGCAACGTCTTCTCAAACTGGTAGACTTAGAGGAGATTGCCAAGTTATGTTAACATATCTTTAGTATTTCCTAAAGAGAATAATTACTCGTATGATATACTGATAAGCGAGAGTAAGATTTAACGATGATAGTTTTTAGCGTAATCCCACAAAACAAGTTGAAAGATTCTGGTAAACCAAGTACGTATTTATAAAGCTCATGATAATGAAACCTTATTTATGGAAAATCATGTTTACAACCATCTACTAGATATCCAAATAAAAGGAGAGAGAGGGTAAAAATAAGCGCAAAAATATTCTTCAGGGAGAGGAGAGAGCAAAATAAAGAGAAGAAAATCTTCGGGAGACAAAGAGAGCAAAATTGAGGAGAGAGAAAGGTGACTAGGCCTAGTACCGGGCACAGCAAGTCTTGCAATACGTGGGCATTGTCTGTTATTTAGGCAAAGATAGAACCATTAGGACCGACGCCGGGACCTATCCTTGCACCTGGGAAACAGACTCGCTATATAAAAAATAATAAGAAAGCAGTCGTAAGCAACTACCTCGTGTAGTCGGAAAACGAAACAGCCCAACCACCCGCCACTCTACCTCAACCCACAATCCTAACACCATCTTTTTCACTTCAAACTTTTACTTCAAATCTTCTAATCATATTCCAACCGTGAAATCTAAGACTGAATTTGCGTGAGTGGGCGCATCATAAGGGCGTGATATCACCCAAATTCATATTTCCCCGTGCAACCAGTAGTCAGTTCGATCCAGTCAAGTATTACCGTATAACAGAAATCCATGAGATTTGGGGGGATTTATATCTTACACACACACACACACACACACACACACACACACACACACACACACACACATATATATATATATATATATATATATATATATATATATATATATATATATATATATATATGTAGAATTGCGTTCTGGGTCTCACCAAACACGTATTTTCGTAGGTTTCCAATTTGTTTTAGTGCATAATTGAGACTATGCTTGTCCACGATCCGAGTGTGCATATGCTTTGCGAGCATCATTTTAATTCGAGGATCTCCTGTTATGCTCTCTCTCTCTCTCTCTCTCTCTCTCTCTCTCTCTCTCTCTCTCTCTCTCTCTCAGGGCCTTTTCATCTAGTCAGAATAACCAGACGCCTTTTTTAAGATTCAAGCACTAGGCCTATTAGTCATGCTCGGGAGATCCTCGAATTAAAATTATGCTCGCAAAGCATATGCACACTCGGATCGTGGACAAGCATAGTCTCAATTATGCACTAAAACAAATTGGAAACCTACGAAAATACTTGTTTGGTAAGACTCAGAACGCAATTCCACCTTACGATATGCGCAATTGAGAAATCCGATAAAATTATTTAATAACAAACTGGAAAATATATTTCATTGTTTATTAAAATAGGCCCAATCATGTAGCCAATGCTAAACGCGCATATAACTAGGATTGCGTTTTTTTTTTTTTTGCACCAAATTGTGTCTTATTTACATTTCATTTAATCAGATGCTAAATCATAATAACACGATATAAGGCTATAAAAGTAGAAAGTTAATTTACAATAAATCACATTAGGCCAACGCTTATGCGCACAGTTTCTGCAGCCACTCGGTGAACACTCGACATCCCACATGCAGAGCCGCAGATGTTTCTACGGCGAGATTTTTTTTTTTCTCTCTTTTTTTTTTATAAATGATGATTAAACTAGCATTGACCATTCACTTGGAAAATACCTTCTGTTGTTCTACAGCTAATCACTGATACTTATTATCAGATAAATAGGATGACAATAATTGGAATAAAATTTACTACTGGCAACCCCACGAGAGTTTCTGAAGAATTACGATCAATTCTGAAATCTGTCGCATCACTTTTGGCGCTTACTGTACAAGGCACGCAATACATGAAAATGAAATGCATTCTCGGTTGGGGGAAGTACTCTCAGATCAGACTTTGTTGATGCAAATATGTGCTGGCGAAGTGTGTTTAAACATGTTATACCAGTGTCGTTGTGTCCATAAAGTGCAATGAAATACTTTCTTGCATCATTGTATGTAGCATCCAGTTTTCCTGTATGCTGAGTTGCATCATAAGTGTCTAAATGTTGCAGTTGCCCCAACAGATTCAATCCCACCTTTGCAGCCCTACGTTTACCTCGCCTATATGGATAACTCACTGTATCACATCCACTGAGGATGTATGTGCTGAGTAGAGTAGCTGTCATCTCCTTTGGATTTCGTTCATATTTTTCACTCAACGATTTGACAAGGTTGTGCACAGGGAAAAATTTATTGCTCCCCTGAATCCAAAGTTCCTTTAATCCCTCAAATCGACAGAAGTGGTACATACATAACATTGTAATGTCAGTGTCTGTTGCGTATACAACTGCACGTTCATATTTAAGATGATCCACACAGTAGGCAATATGTGCGATAAGCCTTGTGTCTGCTTCCTCGTGTTCAGCACAAGAGAGGCTCAGCAGATCAGTAGTAGACTGCTTTGAAATGGCAACTGTATGTCCGCTGTCCTCATGATCCATTCCACCTAAAATGAAAGTAACATCATCTGGAAGTTCTGCTGAACTCTCACATAATGAGCAATAGAGAAAGTGAAGGAGATTTGCCTTGTTCTTTGGGTTTGCCATTAACTGTTTCCATTCTGGGATATCAAGATTGCTGGATACACAAAATTCCTTTGAGGTCTCTGTCTGGCCTCTCCTTTTCCTCTCATAAGTCTTCACACTGTGATCACTGTCAGTGTCATACCTATCACCAACTATATTAATACATGAACAACTGGTTGGCTTCATTTGGAGAATACGTTGGAGATAGGATTTGAAGAGTTCACCAAATGTTTTTGCACATGAATGCTGAAATCTGTTGACAAACGACATCATGTCTATGAGATACACTGTCTGTAAAGGTAAATCTGGCAGTGTTGGTTGTGAAATATCTTCTTCAAATCCTGCCTCTAACATTAGACTTGTTAAAAAGTTTGACTTACAACCTTTGCGCATTGAATATCCTGCTGCAAGTGTGCAATTTACATCAAAGAGTGACAGAGGATAAGCAGTCCATGAGATCTTGTGCAATGTTCAGAACCTTGTGGTGTTGTTTATCTGGCAAAAGCACCCTACCACATGGATCTATATCTGCACCAGTATTTGTAATTATCCATGCTAGGTGATTATAAAGATCATCTGGGATACTGTCAGAAGCAGAATCATAAGATATCTCTAATCCAGGAGAATCTTCAACATTATCTACAGTTTGCGATGAGCTTTCTCCTACATCAGTTCTTTTTCTGTATAGCTGTGATTTTGCTCTTTCTTTCATCACAGACCTCAGATGTTTTGACAAACCAAAGAAGTCAGTCTGAGTACTTAAAGACTGGTTGATATCACTGTCACTTTCATCAGATTCTACTTGTATTTCGGAATCATTTAATTCATGTTGCAAGCTAGCCACTAGGGAGCACATCTCTGACACTGTAATCTTTGATGAACAGACCAAACTTGCCTTTCCTCTTTGAGGCACTATCTGGATGTCACTCCCGAAGTGATCAGCCAGACGTTTTTGAAACCTGTCTGTTCTATATAAATCTGCATTGCCTGCTTTATTTTCTTGAAGGAGTTCCCTGTATCTGTTTCACAGTTGAGTAATAAAAAAACCAGATCGCTCCTTTAATAAGGGTTTTGTAATTTCAGACACTAGTTGAGAGAAAGCATCATCATGAACACGATAAATAGAAACTGAGGTTTGTGTTGGTCTCCTGTTCATGAAATGATTCATACATGACTTATGATACCGAAAATCTGAAGCAATCATATCTATTGACTCTTCTGTATGACCTTGAATCTTGACTAGAATATCTTCATCTTTCAATTTCTTAGCTTTCTGGTGTATAGCATTTTGCCTTTGCTTTGTGGCTACAAGGATAAGCCGCCATTCTCCCTTTGAATCTCTTTTTTTTATTGCAAATAAAGCAACATGCCTTGAAGTTGACTGAAGACCTTTTGCGTAAATCAACAGAGAGAGCAACAGAACTAGTTTCAGGGTTGTTTTCCTCAACTCTGGACTTCTTTACAGCATGCTGTGATACACTTTTCTTGTGAGTATAGTTGCTGCGACATGTTCTGTGACACACAGGTTTCATGGCTAGAAACTTGTTATCATCCATCATAACTGACCAAAGCCTGTCATAAACTTCATCTTGACGCATTTCCACTGCATATTTGAAGGCACCAAACCCCCTTTTCGTTAAGCTGTTTAGGTCACTGTTTGTGGCACTGCTTTGACAGATCACACACTTTGTAAAGTCAGTATCCTGGCATGAGGATCTTTTTGTTGTGAAAACAGGTTCCATGTTAGTAACTTATCTAAATTTTTCACCTGGAAGAAAATAAAATAGTATGTTAATTGTTAATACGATATTTGATGGAAGATCTGATAAAAACATTGTAAAAATTCAAGTTTTATATCGTTTGTTTAATATATCCATTGCTACTTATCCGTTGGTACTCTTCGTAAAACGTAAATATACAACAAATAGATTAATATTTTGTACTCTTTAATTAATTATTAGCATTTCAGTACACAATACTACACATCTCACAGTTGCAACACTATAGTGCTTGAAACTGGAGCCAGTATTATAATACATGGGAGCAGAAAACTCTACGGATAATTCAGCGAAATTAGAGCCATACACCACTGCAGTCAAATAGATGTTGACCTACTTTTGCAATAGAATTTTGAAAGCCAACATTGGTTTTCATGTGCTGGAATGTGTCCTCTATAACCCTGAGGGGTCAAAATTTTTATATCAGAGGCTGTAAGGTTAGACCTGTTTTTTGCAAGCTAGAGATGTCTGGCCCCCCGACTACTCTGACTATAATTTTTACTTATCGGGTGTGAGATTATCCCACCGCAATTTTTACCCCTCAGGTGTGGAATTCTCTGACTATAAATTTACTTCTCAGGTGTGGAGCTTTCTCACTATAATTCAACTTCTCAGGTGTGGGATTCTCTCACTATAAGTTTTACTTCTCGGGTGTGGAATTCTCTCACTACAATTTTCACTTCTCAGGTGTAGAATTTTCTCACTGCAGTTTTTACTTTTCAGGTTTGGAATTCTCTCATTGCAATTTTTACTTCTCAGGTGTGGAATTCTCATATTACAATTTTTGCTTCCCAGGTGTGGAATTCTCTCACTACAATTTTTACTTCTCAGATGTGGAATTTTCTCACTGCAATTTTTACTTCTCAGGCGTGGAATTCTAATTATAATTTTTACCTACCAGGTGTGGAACGCTTTCACTACAATTTTTACTTATCAGGTGTGGAATTCTCTCACTACAATTTTCACTTCTCATGTGTGGAATTCTCTCACTCAATTTTCACTTCTCATCTGTGGAATTTTCTAACTATAATTTTTTTACTTCTCAGGTGTGGAATTCTCTCATTACAATTTTTACTTCTCAGGTGTGGAATTCTCTCATTACAATTTTTACTTCTCAGGTATGGAATGCTCTCACTATAATTTTTACTTCTCAGGTGTGGACTTCTTTCGCTACGATTTTTACTTCTCATGTGTGGAATTCTCTCACTATAATTTTTACTTCTCAGGTATGGAACTCTTTCACTACAATTTTTACTTCTCAGGTGTGGAATTCTCTCACTACAATTTTTTCTTATCAGGTGTGATATTCTTTCACTACAATTTTTATTCCCAGATGTGGGATTCTCTCACTATAGTTTTTACTGCTTACGTGTGGAATTCTCTCACTACAATTTCTCTAATCGTCCTTCCTCTGAACTTGGAGTTCATTAGCCTTTCGTTTTAATTTCTCATTTATTTTCTATTATTTCACTATGCCTTCACATAAGAAATCGAGAGAGAATCGCCACTATCTCTCTCTCTCTCTCTCTCTCTCTCTCTCTCTCTCTCTCTCTCTCTCTCTCTCTCTCTCTCTCTCTCTCATTCATGTGATTGGAACGATGGCCATTGGCATCTTATTCGTATGCTTTATAATAAAGCATCTGATACCAAATTCATATTAGGTTTCCTCGGGTCAGTTCGTCACAAAAAAAAAAAAAACTGGCAAAGTTGTTAAAGAAATTTATACCTGGAATTTTATTACAGAAAAAAAAACTCATATTCCGGAGACCAAATTGTGGTCTTCGAAAACAAATAAAATTCACGTCGATATTAACTCCACTGGATATTTTGGAATAAGATTTATCTCATATCTATTCCTAGTTGATATCCAAACCCAGCTCAGTCCTTCTCTTACAGATGGAGAATAAACCAGAATTTGTGACTTCTGGGATCTTGGATATCGAATCACACGACTGAATAACTTCGCGGTAGTTGAAATGGGTTTTGATGTGTAGGCTATTGCTGGAGCAAACATTGACTAGAAAATCATTTCTACCGCCGAACAAAAATCTTACTTCTTTCTATTGTAAAATATATTAGTTTTAATGAAGAGAATAAAGTGTATGAATCTTATAAAAATATTCCATTATAAGATAAAAGAGCCAGTCGTACATCATATCCGGAATGACAGATTTTAACTGTATCTTGAATGAATAAGAGTATTAGTGGAGAGTATTTTTGGGGGAGGTTTGTTTGAGAGATGAATTCTGGGACTAATGGCTCTCTTATCAGACTAGGCGGGATGTCTCACGCAAGCAAACTCACACACATACATATATACTGTGCACACACACAGATGTATGTATGTATATATATATATATATATATATATATATATATATATATATATATATATATATATATATATATATATATATATATATATTCATATTCATATATATATATATATATATATATATATATATATATATATATATATATATATATACATAGTCTCTGTAACTGGCCGGCTACTTGGAAATCTTAGCTTAATGATAAATAATATTGCCAAGACCAGCAAGAACATTCTTTATTATACGAGCTTTCGAGGTATAAAACCTCATCATCAGGCTGAAAAAACCGACAGAGATGAGAATTAATGAAATTACAATAAAATGAATTGTCATAAAAAAATCTTCAGCAACAATGCTAACCAAATATATAAAATGAACAGTAAATACAACCTAAAAGGGTGAGACGCAAAATAACGAAAAATTAAAAACGAACACAAACATAAAAATATGAAAATAAAAACAAGGTGAAATGTAAACAAACTACCATTCACAAAATAAAATATTTAACGACCCAATTGTGTGCCTACTATGAAATTACACGATAGCTAATTGAATACCAGACGAGTTGTTGTTCAATTCCAGTTTCATCTTTTCAATAACCAGCGACTCTGAAATCAAAAGGTCCAGTCTATTTGAACAAAAAGACAGTACCTCAAAATCCTGGTCAATGAAAGGATGGTCCTGTGCTAAACTGTGTTCCCTAATGGCAGAAAAGGGTGGTTAGGAAAGAGGAAACCTAGTTCTAATAAAAAGACCTCTGTGTTCCAAAATTCTGTGTCTGAGCCAGCGGGAACTGGATCCATCGTATCGCAGACCACACTGCGAACAAGTGAACAAGCAAACGACACGGGAATTAAGGTCCACAGGCAGAGTAGGCTTCTCCCTCAAAAGTGATATTATAGTAAAAGGATTACTGAAAACAAACCGGAAACTGATTTGAGGGAAACAATGCTTAAGTATTTCTTGTAACTTTTTTCGGACCATATAGCTACTATGACCAAGGTAAGGCAATTTAATGTACTTTGCATCTTTATTAGCAGTACTGTACACCGGTCTGGGACAAAACTTTTCATTTAAAAATTTTTTCAGAACTTTGTAAAATACAAAAATACAGAATTTTGGAACACATAGGTCTTTCTATTAGAACTAGGTTTCCTCTTTCCAAACCACCCTTTTCTGCCATTAGGGAACACAGTTTAGCACAGGACCATCCTTTCACTGACCAGGATTTTGAGGTACTGTCTTTTTGTTCAAACAGACTGGACCTTTTGATTTCAGAGTCGTTGGTTGTTAAAAAGATGAAACCGGAATTGAACAACAACTCGTCTGGTATTCAACTAGCTATCGTGTAATTTCATAGTAGGTACACAATTGGTTCGTTAAATATTTTACTTTGTGAATGGTAGTTTGTTTACATTTCACCTTATTTTTATTTTCATATTTTTACGTTTGTGTTCGTTTTTAATTTTTCGTTATTTTGCGTCTCACCCTTTTAGGTTGTATTTACTGTTCATTTTATATATTTGGTTAGTATTTTTGCTGAAGATTTATTATGACAATTCATTTTATTCTAATTTCATTGATCCTAATCTCGTCGGTTTTACCAGCCTGATGATGAGGTTTTATACCTCGAAAGCTCGTGTAATAAAGAATGTTCTTGCTGGTCTTGGCAATATTATTTATCATTAAGCTAATATATATATATATATATATATATATATATATATATATATATATATATATATATATATATATATATATATATATATATATATATATATATATATATATATATGTGTGTGTGTGTGTGTGTGTGTGTGTGTGTGTGTGTGTATTTGATCAAGGTTGCCTATGTAAGGTTGAAATAATTCTCGTACTTCTATGAGAGGCACACTTCCAAACTCTGAACAGTTTTTTTTCGTATGTTTCTATCGTATTAGCATAAGGTAAATATACTGTAGAATTATTTATTTACCCCAGTAATTTCCATAATGTTTTTGTATGTTGAATTAAAGAAAAAAACACGGGAAATAACAGCAAGCGGCAAAAAACTGTCTCTCGGTATCCCCATTTCTGAGCGCCGAAATAAAATCAGTAATAAACCAGTAAAAAATGCGCCCAAGTTTCTTCGGCGCAATCGAGTTTTCTGTACAGCCGCTGCAGCGTATAATCAAGGCCACTGAAAATAGATCTATCTTTCGGTGGTCTCGATATAATGCTGTATGAGCCGCGGCACATGAAACGTTAACCACGGCCCGGTGATGGCCTATCCTATATAGTTGCCAGAAGCACGTTTTTAGCTAACTTTAACCTTAAATAAAATAAAAACTACTGAGGCTTGGGGGCTGCAATTTGGTATGTTTGTAGACTGGAAGGTGGATGATCAACATACCAATTTGCATCCCTCTAGCCTCAGTAGTTTTTAAGATCTGAGGGCGGACAGAAAAAGTGCGGACAAAATAAAGTGAAGACGGACAGGCAAACCCGGCACAACAGTTTTTTTTTTTTTTTTTTTTTTTACAGAGAGCTAAAATAAAATAGCCTTTCTAAAATACTTGTCTACGGATATCCTTTAAACATCTTCTGTGGGTAAATAAAGATGGAGTTGGCGAATGGGAAGCAAGGAGGTTGCCTCTTTGAAGTTCTGGAAATCCTTTCGGGATGCATTCGGGAAAAAGTTTTTCTAGGGGAGGAGGTCCCTAAGGAATTTGAATTCTGAGGGCATCTCATACAACTAACCTGACTGTTTTTACAAAATTTATAGCATCAATGTTGAGCGGGAATAAAATGAGTGTATTAGTTAGATTTATTTTCGGGATTTGATACAATTATGTAAATTAGCGCTCTGTTACCTCGCTCGCTCTGTGATATATTATTAACGCCTGTGGTTGAGTATAATTAATCAGTTCAGTATTCACGTGGTTTACGCGATAATAGATGTATTATTCCTGAAACACAGAATATGAATGGGGTAATGGTTTTGATATGATTACATGATTCATTTCTCATTTTTTGAATTTCTATGAGACTTCATGTTCGTGTGAATATCAGCAGGTATCTTGTGTGCAGTGAAATGCTCTGGGGTTTCACCTTTACATTATCAAGGCTTTTATTTATTTATTGATTTTCATTTACATACGATACTTTAATAAACGATACCATATGATTATTACAGATATGATATTGATATTCCTCATTCCAAGAAGGAAGCTGCGTGAACGTATTAAATTGAATTGCTCTATACCATTTGAGTCTGATTTGTGCAGGAATGACATTCTAAAGGGAAATTAAGTATACTGTGAACTATGGCTGAAATCTAACTTTTATTTTTTGCAACAATAGATCAACACATGCATTCAACATCAGTTATAACACAATAGTCATACGGTATAGACAGAATAGACACCAATTATCACACCTGACATTTACCAGACAAACGACTTGCCCTTAAGAATAGGAAAACCTTGTGGTTGGCGGATGGCTATAGCTTTAATCGCTCTGTGTTTCCACACAAAATAAACAGCAGGTTACTATTTATAAGATTAGTGAGAACGCTCTTCCAGAAAGAGGAATATCACCTTTGATAAAAATTACTAGTCAATCTGAAAGTGCTTTCGTCAGTGAAAGTCATGAACGCAAAGGAAAATTTTGTACGTAAAAACTGAAAAAGTATCCTTCTGCTATTTGCAATCTGTGGAACAGGGTTGCTCTATGCACGATCTCTGCGCTTGCTAACAATTCTTCTAGTGTCGGCTTACAATCATGGTCGTCTGCGTAGTGTTGAAATATTGCCCTCAGCAATTACTACATTGGTCGCACCCCTTCCACCCTACGTAAGCGATTGCAAGCTTAGCGCAACCAAGGGGAAATATTTCAACATCACGTAGACGACCAACTCGTAAGCAAACACCTGAAGAATTATAAGAAAGCACAGAGATCGTGCATAGAGAAGCTCAGTTCCACAGATTACAAACGGAAGAAGCTGTGCCATTGACTTCAATAGAAATTATATGTGTGTGCATATATATATATATATATATATATATATATATATATATATATATATATATATATATATATATATATATATATATATATATATATATATATATATATATATATATATATATATATATATATATTGCCCTCAGCAATTACTACATTGGTCGCACCCCTTCTACCCTACATATATATATATATATATATATATATATATATATATATATATATATATATATATATATATATATATATATATATATATATACATGAATACAAAAACGCCCTTAAGGCAACGGATATATAGCAATTTTCGTCATGGTAAAGTTAAGTATATACGTTTGTTACATGTTTTAGGGACAAAATTCTTGATGTTCATCAGCATTCTTACATTCATAGATCATTTAAAGCAAAAGGTAATATATCTGAACAATAGAAAAGAACAACAGAATTTAAGCCATCTTGTAGGCCACAGAAAGAAGGATAATCTAAATCAATAAATTCATTCATTTAACAGTTACATAATAATCTATGATTTTGTTTTTCAAACCTTCAGTATAGAGGTTAAAATAGGTTACTTTTGTTATTATTATTATTATTATTATTATTATTATTATTATTATTATTATTATTATTATTATTATTATTATTATTATTATTATTCGAAGGAAATAATACGTCCATTCGGGGCTGTCTGATAGCTTTCAATCAGCCAAACAATCGTGCAGTCTTTTATTCAGCGCTTCCATGTGAGCCAATTGTACCTCTCATTTCTCCAATGTTTGCTTTAATGATTTATTCAGTAGGCCGGGCGTATACACTCCGCTAATTGAGGTACCTGGTATGAAACCGTGTATTTGTGTTTTTTAACCCACAATCTTCCTGAAACGGAATATCTGTTGGTATATGGAGATCCTGAGATTCAACAAATATTGCCTCGGAAAAATTGCCTGATATTGGCATTGTCTAATAATTTGTGCCACGCAAACAAATTTACCTGCCTCTCTCTATATTAGTGTGAACAGTGCATTGGTAAAGGCGACCGGTACTGAAGAAAATAAATATTTCAACCCATTTCTATCAATTTAGAAAGATGCAAAGCTAGGAATACATCTGTAATTTAATGCAAGAATCGATTAATTAAATATCAAATTTTGATGTTTTTAGGAATGTTAATGGCATATTAGATCAAAGAAAGATAACAACACACTTTTCCAAGTGAATTATAGATGGTAAAAATAATTATGTTGCGAAAATGTTTCATATAGATTTTAATCAAATCTATTCTCCGTAAGGTATTTTATGAGATAAACATAAGGACCGTATAAAGATAGAAATAATCCTAGAGATGTTGTCACTAGACAGATGAAGAGTTGACAACTTTTGTTCACTCATTTTAAAGCTAATCTATATATATATATATATATATATATATATATATATATATATATATATATATATATATATATATATATATATATATATATGTGTGTGTGTGTGTGTGTGTGTGTGTGTGTGTGTGTGTGTGTGTGTGTGTGTGTGTGTGTAAGTGTTTACCTGGGTAGGGACTTTAAATCCGAGCAGGAAAGTTACTTTTATGATCTAACTGAGGAAAGGACTTACTTACCATGAAAATTTACCTATTTGACTGAAATTGCAGGGTCAGGTAAAACATAAGAAGAAAGAGATGAGCTGAAGGCTTTTCTCAACAAGGGAATGTTGCAGATAAAACACTTAGGTTCACTTAAAGTTACATATATTTACATTAACACAAAATCAGAAGAATGAAGAATAAATTAGACAGGTAAACAGAGTCCTGCCGAAGAACTAAATCACGATAACAAAAGGGTGACTGAAGATGCCGGGGGAAATCCCTTTCAAGGGCACCGTAGAGTAGGTTGCAGTGATTAGAACCGGCACACACGCACAGTCGGAACGGGGGGATTCCACAGAAAACAATTCCATCTGCAATGGAGAACGAATGCAGTTATATGACGGAAAATTAGCGCAATCAAAGGAAAATCGAGAAGTGCAAGGAAGGTGCCAATAAGTCTCGATTTGAAACACTAGTAAACACTTACGAATTTAGATTAATACGCTGCAAAATGAAAGTAAAGTCTATGGGGAAAATTGCACTTGGAAATCAGAAAGTAAGTCAGTAAAAGCTATAAAAATTCGTGACCATTGAAAAACCTCAAATCAGAGCACTTTACTATGTGTCGGAGTGTGGGTCCTCGTCGTTTTGCCAGATGGGGGGAAGGAATTTAAGGGACTTAGTACTTTAAGAATACTGGGCTAAGAAAGCAGCCACGTGTTTTGGGATATGGCCCTGATGGGACGGAGGTCAAGCGGAAAATGTTGCTGGATCTGCTGCCTGGGCGTCTCTGTCTCGGTTCGGGTGGCATGGCTCCTTTTATGACCTCTTCTGGATTATCCTCCCTTGCTCTCGGCACCCCATTCTCTATTGGCGTGCGCATGGGTTTTGGCGCGATCCCGTGACCTTGTGATTTTCCAGTCAGCCGCATGATAAGGCAACGACCAAGTGGCAGTTGGTTGCTATTGTGCCTTCCAAACTTTCTCTTTGGGTAAATCTCCATCATCAGTTCATCTGGTGCCTACGGCCGGGATTTTGTCTCCAAACCGCTTCGCACCTGGAGGATAGGTTAAGGACTAACAGAGTGTCCAGGGAACGATAATAGGAGATTTAAGAAGGGGCAGTGTTTTCCATGACCTCCTTGTCAGTCAGCAATGTGATTAAAAGTTACTGTACTTCTTTTGAAAAGAATAAAACAATTCAAGTTTACAGTAAATTCTCTTAAAGGAATAATAGTTATGATTTATTGTACGTTCCTTTGCAAAGCTTGGAGGGCAAGTTGACTTGGGAAGGGTGAGAATGTCTACAGACAAGTTAACTCGACTATGGTATTATCCCTCATCAAACTTCCTCTGGTGGCACTAATTATTTTACAATTAGGGTGTCTATGAGACAATGTTACCACAAATGATATTACATCAATTTCAAAATTTACGTTATCACAGAATAAAGTGTTGCTGGTACTTAGATTCATTAGATAATATTCAGTTGTTACTCTAAGGCAGCATTTATAGCAAGTTCTAATTAAAGTATTCCATGAATATGTATGTCATGAATCGTTGTAACAACATAAAAGCAGTGTTAAAAAATTATTACTAAAGTAATTCCTAAAGTTAGTCATACATTTAATTATAAGGTCAACTTTGTGAATTCAAATTCATGCAGTTAGTTCGTCTCGACGAGGCATCACAAATGAAGTACTTGTGGGCTTATGTTAGGTGGTGCCATGGCACTTGGATACAGCGGGCACTGTGCCTAATGTGGCACTAAAGTCACAGGGGCCTAGCAGCACTGATCTAAGTACATGTTGATCAAAGTACATGGGAAGGATGGAGTCAAGGAAGGAAGTATCTTACACTTCGAGACTGATAATTCTAGAGAGCATAACGTGACCCTTCACTCTGGAGGGAGTGCCACATTACTCCATGGGCGTGGGGGTTAACAGGAAACCACTTTCAGTCGTTAGTTCTGATGCCTGGAAAGGACATCAGTGATCCTGTTGTCTGTACCCTTAATGTGTTCAATCCTCCAACTGTACTCTTGGAGGTCGAGACACCAATGCATCAAGTGCTTTTTCTGATTTCTGAAAGTAATGAGATACTTAAGGGGTTTATAATCAGTAAAGACGGTCAAGGGGAGTTCATGATCGACATGATAGGACTCGAACTGTTTCATGGCCAAGATTATACCCAGAAGTTCTTCTTCTATTGTGTTATACCTGGCTTCAGCTGGTTTGAGCTTCTTGGAATAGTAGGCTTCTGGGTGCCTAACCTCGTTCTTTTCTTGAAACATAACCGCCCAATGCTGATGTTGCTGGCATCAACCACCATGTAGAAAGACCGATTGTAGTCGGTTCTATGGAGAATGGGCTGACTGATTAGGACTGCCTTGTGGTCGTATCCCCTCTCACACTCGGGGGTACAACGAAAAGGTTGTTTCCCTTAGAGGAGGTTAGTTATGGGGGCAGCAGCATCAGTGAAGTTGGCGATGAAATGTTAGAAGTACCGAACCATCCCGACGAATCACAGAGCTTCCCTCTTGGTCTTCGGGTAAGGCATGTCTTGAATGGCATGGATGCTGGCATCCTCTGACATCAGTCGGCCGTTCCCTACATGGTGGCTGAGATATGTTATTTCGGCCACCCTGAACTGACATTTCTTTAAGCTGATTAAAATATTGGCATTTCATAGGGCAGTAAGATTTTGGTTCAGTATTTGCAGGTGCTCCTCCCATGAGTTGGCGTAGGTTACTATGTCGTCGAGATAGACGACACATTTCCTAATTCCTACCAGGACCTTATTCATTAGCCTCTGGAAACAGCTAGGGGAGTTTTTGAGGCTGAAGGGCATCACTCTGCATTGGTAGAATCCATAGGCATGGTGAAGGCAGTCAGAGGGCACGTCTCCTCTGACAGGGGCACCTGCCAATATCCTTTCTCAAGATCTATTTTGCTCAGATAGGGACCACTGCCAAGGCTGTCCAAGCATGCTTTGATTCGCTTGAGAGGGTATGGCTCAGGCTTGGTGACTATTTAACTTCCTGAAGTCTGTACACAGCCTGTCTCCCCCTCCTTCCTTCGGAATCAAGACTATTAGGGAGGACCACTCACTGTTGCTTACTTTGATAAGACTTAGGTAGAGTTGAAGTTGTACCTACTCTTTGATTCTCTAAGCCTTCTCTGGACTGACCCTGTAGTAGCCTTGGGCGATCGGAGTGACACCTTCCCGCAGGTGTATGGTGTGCTCCAGGATGTCAGTACATCCGAGATGGTCCTGGGTTACTTAGGGGTGTGTGCTGAGCAGCTGGTGTATATCTTGTCGCTGGTGATCCTCAAGCCCTGGAGTAACGGCTTCGAGGCTGAGTAGAACTTCTGAATTCGTTAAGGGGGTCAGCATTGTGGTCATGGTGCCTACAAGGGCCCTGGGGCTGGAAGGACATCCTTGGCCTCCTTTTCTTCTTGTGTCAGGTAAGGTTTCAATAGATTTATAAGGAGCAATTTAGCCAGCCTCCATCCACAGTCTACAAGGTACTTTAGGGCCCCTTGCCTTCCGAGTATTTTGTGAGGTCCTGTGAACTGGGTCTTGAGGGGGATGAGTGGCTCCGGTTTGGAGAACCAGGACCTGGTCCCCAATGTTGAAGGATCGGGTTTGGGCCGTTTTTATCAAGCTTGAGCTTGACTCACTCTTGGGTTGAGGCCTCTGTTGCTTGAGTGACAGCCCACGCAGCCCGAAGATTTCTCTGAATGTTGGGCAGGTCCTTCGCCCAGTCCACCCTTGCTAGTTCAGGATGTCGAGGGTGTGGCCCTAAGTAGAGTGGGCTTATAGGAACTTGAAGGGGCTAAACCCTAGGGTGCCGGAGGGGGCATGGTGGATTGTGAAGAGGGCACAGGGGAGGTTCTCCTCCCAGGTTGCTCCTCCTTCGTGTTCGAGCTTGGACAGAGTGGAGCCAAAGTCTGGTGGAACTGTCCTACTATTCCATGGTTTTCTAGGTGATAAGGTGTGGAATGGATGTGCTTAATACCATGGCTAGCCATGCTGTCGCAGAGCTATTTTGACA
>JANJGK010000001.1:18738670-18743670 GCA_039081455.1 Macrobrachium rosenbergii | reverse complement strand
AAAAGAGATCATTTTTCTTGTAATACGAGAATGTTTTCTTCTTAGGGAGAGAGAGAGAGAGAGAGAGAGAGAGAGAGAGAGAGAGAGAGAGAGAGAGAGAGAGAGAGAGAGAGAGCTCTGTTCAGGATAACATCAACTAAACTTTATAAGACGAGACCAGGGGTCACCGATGCAAGATCAGAACTCGCACGAAGCTTGAAAGGAACTTAAAAAGACGGAAACTGAATCGGTGCGATTTATGCTTTCTTTTATGGTTCCCATTGCAGTGTGAAGATATGAAGGTGGACCTGACTTATTTTTTTATTCATGGGCATATATCTTTTTTCCCGTCTGCAACAAAAAAATCGTTGGGAAAAGCGATGATCACCCTCTTTCACTGAATAATGTTTATCCAGTTTGTACAACGAAAAACGTTCGTGATATAAATTAATGTTAATTTCGTAATCGTACATAATTAGGATGAATTATATGTAGTTTGATATTTTGAACGTGGGAACATATTCACCTTCTATCACTGAATGATGTTTTAAACTATAAGAAATGAAAAGAAACCTAGAAAAAGTGAAATTCCTCTATAAGCTTCAATGGCAGGTGTGGGTGGCGGAAATGGTGGGGGGGGCGGGGGAGGGGTTTGGGTGAGAGTGAGAGTACTGACACACCATCAGGGCGGCGTTGCTTTTATCTTTATTGCGAAAACAACAATTAATTTCCTTACTCACAATCGACCACCATTTTGTATAAGCTTGGTATCTTGGTATATATACAGTACAAGCACTAAGACCCCTTCCTTTGATGTACTGTTATCCGAAGGTTAAGATTATCCCCTTTATCATTTCAATATGAGGACTATATTCGTCCAGTAATACTAAGCCTTGTGGTTTAAGGTAAATGCTTTTATAAATAATAAGAAGGTATTTGTTTAACGTCTTTCGAGATGTGTCTTAGGATTACGACCAGATATCTAATCAATTATCTCACAAATCTGCAATTTTAGGCATTTTTGGAGATTCATTCTCATCACTACTACTAGAAAGTTTTCTCCATAGACTATGATTCTTAACCCGTTTTAGGTTTTATGAATATTTTTATGGTAAAGTATTATGCAAAAGGAATCGCCCGTTTAAGCTTGTTACTGTTTTCAAGTTTGAATATAATAAATATTTTGTTGTTTTTCAAGAATAATCTTTAACTCATCAGTTATGTACTTGCATATCTTAGAATATACTTATTTAACTTTTATTAGAACTTTAAATGTAACTGTGGAAAGGAAATCCATTAATCTAGTGTACAAGATCACACAGAAGAGGTGGAAAAAGAATTTATACTTCAAATGCATAAGGCAGAATTTTCTGCAGCCATATAACATCAGAGTAACAGGTGAAAAAAGCCACATAAGTAATAATTGTGAAATACTGATGGTAAAAGAGAAAGAGAGAGACAGACACGTCTAATTTGTACGTTTCATTTCCTGCCACTCATAATATCTTTTTTTCCCCTCGGAAACCTTAGGATCGTCTGACAAATTAAGGAATAGGTCTCACTGTCATTGTTGACATAGATTCTGAGACCGGGAATTTTCCTTTATTGTTAATATAGTTTCTCCTTTCATAATATCATTTATCTTCCTCTTAATTGCCACTCTGAAGACGCTGTAATGACTAAGTCTACGTAAGCATTTTTCACTTTACAGCTAGTGCTCAGCATTGCATTTTGTATTATTTTCCAATAAAATAACTGATCCAGAGCGGCAGTGTTTTATCAGCTAAGCTAATCTGCAAGGCAATGTCAAGAAATGCAGTAGTTAAATTTAGAATAAAATAATTTCCTGTTTAAAAATATAGATTCGAACACAATGATACCATTAACATTAACCTTTGTCTAAAATAAATCTTCAACTTTTAGTAACAATTGCTGTCATAAGAGGAGGATAAAACCAATATATATATATATATATATATATATATATATATATATATATATATATATATATATATATATATATATATATATATATATATATATATATATAGATAGATAGATAGATAGATAGATAGATAGATTGACAGATAGATAATGTGTATACATATATGATATATATATATATATATATATATATATATATATATATATATATATATATATATATATATATATATATATATATATATATATATATATATATATATATATATATAATCAAAGGCAAATGCAGGATTCGCATCCCAAACATCTTGAAGGGGCATGAACATGTATAAACAATGAATTGGGCATTCATTCTTCTTATCTTTTCATGAAAAGATAAGAAAATGCAAAACAGTTAATTGGCGCTGAAATGTCAAATCACCTGAAAACCAGATTAACACAACTGTAAGAAATGTAGTTTACACCGAACTGGAGATTTACAACTAAGGGGTCAGATAATAAACAATTTCACCACGTAATTATGAACAAAATATAAAAGAATTTTATAAGGCAAAAACCATATGACAGGAAACTATGGTAAAGATATTATACACATACAGTATACATAATCTTATATATATAATTTTTTAAAAGCTGATAGGTAAGATGGGTGAAGGAAGAATGAGGGCAGTTAGCTAGCTAACCATGTTAGGGAATAGTTTAGAAAGTTAAGTAATAGTAAGAGTAATGTAAAATATGGTTTAGCTACAATTTTATTTAGATAAAAGGCAGTTTTTCTTACCATGGTCTTAATATTAACACATTACAAAGATGATTTTGCACTCTATCTACACAGATTACATATTTTACGTTTTATTTCTTAATAGTACAGTTCTATTAAGATAAAGTTGCAATTTTTCTTATTTTAACCTTAATATTAACCGTTATAATCATGATTTTGCAATGTATTTACATAGTAAATTCTATTATTCATGTTTTTCGCAAGACGTTTCCTTACAGTATAATGGTTCAGGTTCATCAAGATGAATATACGAATATACGTACACCAGCACACACCTACACATACAAACCCTGTAACAATTGGATCTTTATTTAAATGCAAAGAGAGATCGTCGCCTCTTATGATGTCTGGTGCTTTTATTATTAATGCTCTTATTTAACTTGACTTCGTCTGTCTGTCTGTCTGTCTGTCTGTCTTTCCTCAAATCATGTAACTCAATTTGCCACCTGTTCGCTCCGTCCGGTGGACTTGAAATTTTGCATGTTTACTCAGTCCCGGTGACAATACAACCTTACATGATCAGTAAGTCAGCAGTGACCTCTAGTGACCCTGCAGTGACCTCTCCCAGTATCTAAGAGTTTGTATGAAACTCTTCAGATTTTTCACAACTTCTTTGGCTCGGTAGAATCTATCGTCTATATAACCCCTCCCCTTCCCTCCTCCGTCCCCTTCCCCCCTTCCGTTTTCCATCCCCCTCCTCAGCACATGATCAAGTATTAATTTGGCTGTGTCCTCCCACTCCTCTTCCCTCTTCCATCCCCCTCCCCCTTCCCCTTCCCATTCCCCTCCCCTCCCACTTCCGGTGCATACATTAAGTGTTAATTTAGCTGTGTCCTTCCCCTCCCCTTCCCTCTTCCATCTCCTCCCCCTCCCCTCCCACTTCCCCTTCCCCCTTCTGGAGCATATGATCAAGTGTTAATTCAGCTGTGTCCTCCCCATCCCCTTCCTCTTCCCTCTTCCATCCCCCTTTCCCTCTCTTTCCCCTCCCCGTTCCCAAGCATGTGATCAAATGTTAATTTAGCTGTGTCCTCGTCCTCGCCTTCCCTCTTCCCTCCCTTTACTTCCACCTTCCCTACCTATCCCCCTCCCTCCCCTTCCTCCTCCCTTCACCTTCAACCTCCCCTCCCCTTCTCCTTCCCCTCCCCTAACTTCCCCCTTCTCCCTCCCCCTCCCCTCCCCTTCTCCTCCCTCTTCCCCTCCCCCCTTCCGGAGCACACAATCAAGTGTTAATTTAGCTGTGTCCTCCCCTCCCCTTCCCTATTCCCTCCCTTCCTCTTCCATCCCCCTTCACTTCCCCATCCCCTTCCCCTTCCCCTTCTCCCTCTCCTCCTTTCTCCTCCCCTCCCCTTCACCTTCCATCTTCCCTTCCTCATCCCATAGTTTTTATATATTTATTCTTCTATTTATAGTGTATTATGTGTAATAAAAGTAATTTTTGAAATATCATATGTAGTGTAATGTCAGATCTCAAAAGAGTTATTGATTTATTTTTGAACATGCTGTAATAAAAGCATCTTTAAAATTTTTTATATTTTTATATATACAAATGCTCTTACCCAAAATATAGAGTGGGGACTTATATTGGTTCCATATATATATATATATATATATATATATATATATATATATATATATATATATATATATATATATATATATATATATATATATATATGTTCATGATGATGCCTTGTAATATGTATATCATCCTCTAGTTTTGATATATTTGTTCTTCTATTTATAATGTATTATGTGTAGTAACAGTAATTGTTGAAATATCATATGTAGTGTAAGATCAGATCTCAAAAAAGTTAGTGATTTAGATAACTTAACAGCGCAATTTAAAATTGGTAATGCATTTTAATAGTAACTTAGTATTTGACCACGCATTTTGTCCCCTAGCAACAAGTGTTCTGTACTCTTGACTTGGTATGCCATGTTTTGGTTCAATTGTTGTCGTGAGGATAATGAGTTAGCTAGAGCGGGAATGGCAATCGAGTCTGTAAAAGCTTCGTCCCATACGAGAAAAAACGAAGATTTCGTAATGTTTCATGCTCTTCTGAAAACCAGTTTTGGTTCTTCGTCTTTGTTTTGAAAGCATGCTGTTTCTGGCTGGCCAGTTGCCGTCTATTTGATCGTGTTGAGGTTTTGTTAAGGGCTTCGTCCCATACTATTTTCTGCTTGATTTGTATATGCCTTTTTGAGAGTAAATGCATGCATCTGAAACGATTATGCTGTGTTTTGTAAGATCGCGTTGCTCTGGTCGTGTATTGTTCTGACTTCTAACTGGAATCCA
>JANJGK010000001.1:18688670-18736170 GCA_039081455.1 Macrobrachium rosenbergii | reverse complement strand
AGAGAGAGAGAGAGAGAGAGAGAGAGAGAGAGAGAGACTGCAAGCATGAATTTACTTGCAATAGTTAGAAACTTCATAGATAAATTCCGCTCCAGATTGTTTGAGTGATGCCTTGAAAGAGAGAGAGAAAGAGAGAGAAGGTTTGGTAGAGGTAGTATGGTGAAATTGGTGTGCATATTTCCTAACTACAAGATAATTAATTTCAGACCTCATTTAAACCGACTTTATAAGGAATGCGCCACCGCAACGTCACGCAGCAGTCGCTATAGTGAATTCCAAAGATAAAAACGAAGAAGAAACGAACGAATTAATAAGGAAGTTCGCATTTGAACGAATAAAAACAAGGAATTATCGTACATGTTGACGTAGGTCTTAGCCAGCGGGTGCTTAAGATACAGTGTCCGTTGGCAATATAAATATTAAATTATTATCACAATTGCAATTTTAGACGCCGTAAAATGAGCTGCAACTGTTTTCAGTTTCCAGTACGTGTTAACGAATGCGTTTCAGTTTCCTTTGACTTTTCTGAGGAAAAGCGTAGGCCCAAGTCTGTGGAAATTGTCGATACAAAGTGATTTTTTTAATGGATTAAGTACTTAGATATGATGATGGCAATACCTCAAAGTACTTAAGATTTTTGTATTTTATTGTGAAGGTATAATTAAGATGTTTGGCTTAAGGTGAACGCTGAAAAAAAAATGTGGCATTTTCGTTGAGCAATTTTGTATTGAGGGGGTAGTTTAATCACAGAAGCATTCAGTCGGCTAATACGCATGCATGGATGGTGAAGGTGTCAAAACTTCGACAAGAGAGATTGTACCTTTCCTTAAGCTGTGGTATAGTTTTGTGTGTCTTCCATATTTACGTATGTGTATTATGTGGATAAAAGATATAATGTTTTGTTGCATGTGTTTAGTTGTGAAGAGTGTTGTTTGGTTATTTCATGTATTAGATTGTAGGTATACGTGTCATGGTGCTGAAGTATCAGTCGTCAGCTGTTTTTTGGTTCGATTGTTAGTCAAACGTTTGGTGTTTGTCAACGACGGTCGTGAAAGTCAGTCTTGTTAGTTGTTACAGCTCTGATGCAGTTAGTGTAGTTGTACCTAGGAGTGACTCTGGAGATTCAGCCATAGTTGTCAGTGCCTTCAAATTCACTTAAGTATTCCCTTTCATTTAGAGACCTTTTAAGGAGATTTCCTTTAGTAAGGTATGCATGCTGTAGGATAAGGAGAATTTCTTGGAGTGTTCTTGAAATGAAGGGTACGAAGTAAAGATTGTACTCATGCCAATCTCAATAACAATTCAGGCTAAGGATATTGACTACATCAACTGAAATAATAGTAAGTTTGTACCATTTATGTCTTGGAAAATATACACACCGCAATATGGTTTTGACTGTGAGTCAGAATAATATATTGAAGTAACCTGGGTGTCGTAGCATAAAACTTAGGGTACGCTTAGGTAGTACATTTCAAACCGTTTAGGCTATATGATCACTTACGATTCGAGATGCTATGCTTATTCAGAACGAGTTGGAATAGATGGATTTGTTTCGTCTCGTCCA
Source organism: Macrobrachium rosenbergii (assembly GCA_039081455.1). NCBI lineage: Eukaryota > Metazoa > Arthropoda > Malacostraca > Decapoda > Palaemonidae > Macrobrachium > Macrobrachium rosenbergii. The sequence goes on along the minus strand of JANJGK010000001.1, from coordinate 18,734,606 downwards.
TGAATTACTTCTTGATCTCCAAAGTTGTGTCCGTAACTATGAAGTTTTTTTTGTGTGTTAAGTAGTTAGATATAATGGTGGTAATACTACAGGGTTCTTAAGAATTTGTATTTTATTGGGAAGGTATGACTAAGTTACGTTTGTCTTAAAATGAACACTGGAAATTAGTGGGTAATTTCGTTGCGAGTAATTTTTTAATGAGGGGATATGTCTATCACAGAAGCATTTGATCCGTTACATTTTTCCGTGGCAAGGATTGTAAACCACATTTAATCCAATGTTGGCTTTTAGTGTTGATTTTATTGAGGTAATAAACAATTATTACTTTAATAATTTTCGTAAATTATAATCAAATTTCATGTAAATTCCGTTCAAAAATTGATGTTATAGGGGATTTGGATTTATTGTATAGGTTACTCATACGTCTGGCAGCGCCGGGAAAAAAAGGTGGAGTGTCAGGTGCAAAATGAGAATAAACCCAGAAAACTGAAGGAAAAGGTGACGTAAAAACGAAAATTTCATTTGCTTTGTCTGTGTTTGTATGTCTGTCACTGGATAGGGGAATGATTTTGAGTTAAAAACCTTTCTGGGGTGACATAGAGGCCGTGTCCAATATTTTGACTGGGTCTGTCAAGCTGTTCGGATTTCTATAGAAGCCAAAAAAATATACAAACATTCACTTATATATATATATATATATATATATATATATATATATATATATATATATATATATATATATATATATATATATATATATATATAAACACAAGGTTTTTAGGTTACAGAAATTCCACTGGCTGTTATTTGGAAAGTTTCAAGGCAAAGACACTTACAAATATTCTATTTTTGTGTAATAATTTAAGCCTATTGCTAATCGGTAACCTAAAACACTATATATTTCGCCTATTCCGTCACTGAATCAAAATAAGAACGTTATGGATAAACTATCCTTTAATCACATAAATCTGAGCATTAGAGTAATACTTGCAACTTTGTATGCTATACAATACTTGAACGTAGCATGAATATATTCATGTTTTACCTATATCTGATAATCAAAGTCAGTACAGAATATGATGGGGGTTATATACAATAATTATTGTACAAAATACCAAGGGTTAACTTCTTTATATAGAATTTTTTCGTTGGACAGAATTTATATAAGAGAGACAGAAGAAGAGAAATATAAGCCAGATGTCGCTGATGTAGCTGCATTCTTCCTGACATTTTTCTAAAAGGATTCAATATTATTGTTATCATTATTGATTTTGTAAGGATAAAAATTATGCTCCCCTCTGGATTGTTCGTCTCTACTTGTCTGTCTTAATACTGAAATTTCATATGCTATTATTATTATTATTATTATTATTATTATTATTATTATTATTATTATTATTATTATTATTATTATTATTATTATTATTATTATTGGCTTTGAAAGTATAGAAGATATGTTCTTACATGCCAGAATACAAAGTGGATTGTTTATCTTTATTATTATTATTATTATTATTATTATTATTATTATTATTAATGATGGCTGTATTTTTCGAATTTATCTTATACAGGATCTTTTCTATTTTCCTTATAATTCGCTTCAAAGGCTCAGCCATGTTGGTCAGCAGCTGACCAATATTCATATCGGAAAAGGACAGTTTGAGAAGAGGAAAGTGTTGTTATTGAATTATTCATTCAACAATCCGTAGATTTCTTCGTGGTCTCGGTTGGTGGTTTGGATTCTGGGTTCTTTTCTTATTTCAGGTTTTGGTACCGTCGACATGTTTCGACAAGCTCGATGGTCACCCTCTGGACGTGGTTGAGAACAAGGTATATACCTTGGTTGAGAAGAATCTGGAGAAACAAGCCGCTCGGGTCGTATTTATAGGGGGGTCTTGATCGGTACTGAATTATGATTGGCTGCCCGGGGCGGGTGGTCTCGGGCGGAGCCTTTTCTCCCATGATGATGTTCGTGGCTCATCTTGCGTGCGAGCGGCATTGTAATGCTGGGGAGAATTTCGATCCTCATATGCGGAATTTTGATTCGCTCGCTTGCTATGGGGGTCGTTTGGGGCCTGAAAAGTTAATTATAAGGAAAACAGAAAAGATTCTGTATAGGATAAATTCTCAAAATACAGCCATCCTTTTCAATAAGACCTGACTGAAAGAGGGTCTACTCCCTCATATTATTATTATTATTACTATTATTATTATTATTATTATTATTATTATTATTATTATTATTATTATTATTATTATTATTATTATTATTATTATTATTTGAAGAAAATATGTCGCATTTGGATTTTGTATCTCTGCTTTCCTATTTTAACATAAAGTTCTCATCTGTCATGGAACCAAAAGCCAAGCACGATTAAGAACCAAATCAATGTTTTACCTGTTTCATCCGATCCTCCCAGCACCCGTTAGAGCCTCTGAATATGCCGGAACAAATTCCCTGGAGAAGTAGTTTAAATGAAGGGGTAAAGGGACCTTTACTCTCTTTTCGTTATGGTGTTATTCTGAAGCAGCTCTTTGTATATTGGGGAAATGACCACTGTTTCCGACTCTTCCGGGGTAATTTTTTAAGAATTTTCCTGATAATTTTGTTTTTAAGAGATAGCTTTTTCTTATTCATTCTTTGCTGTTGAATGATGATATAAATTAAGCCGTAAGTACAAATAAACAACATAACAGTTTTCTTAAAACGGAACTAATAATGTCTACTATTAAATAATAAAAGTGGAAACGGTAATACATTTTGAAAGTAAAACAAATTACAAAACAGAGAAACGATATGCAAAAAATTTTGGAATATCTACAAAATCGCTAAACCATCAGTACTGCTCAGATAAATAATTACAAATTTTTAAAGTGAGATATTTATTATTATTAATATTCGGTAGATGAAACCTATTCATATGGAACAAGCCCACAGGGGCCATTGACTTGAAATTCAAGCTTCCAAAGAATATTGTTTCATTACTGTGATTATTACCATTATATAGAGCTTTGCCAGTTTCAGTTTTCGTATTTAGCCTTCTGTACCCGACTTTGTAACCGCCTAGGCCCTAGGGTCCCTAGTTGGAAATTAATGGTATGCAATCTGTATTTAAATTATCATTTTTAATGTTTTTTTTTTTTACTATTATTCTCAATACTATTAGACATTACCTTTATTATGAATACTATTTTTTATACTTCTTCAGCAACTGTGTGGATATTGCCGATTATAATTTTTTTATCATGTTATCTCATGTATCGAGATTGCGTGAATGTTATTTATTGTCTCTACTTTGTATACTACATGTACATTATATGGCCTTGAGCCAAAATAAGATTTATTATTATTAGGAAGAAGTAAGAGGAAGCAAAGGGAAATACAGAAAGAAGAGATCCCATATATTAAAAAAGAAAAAATAAATGAATAAATAGGTAAATATAAAAGATCTTAATGAGCAGCTCTTTCATAGAATGTGCAGGCACTGGGGGTGCTTGCGTAATTGTCACGTTGAAACAGAGCTTCTGAAAGTTGCCCATTACAGAACATCTTCCGAGGGTGGACTAGATTATATTTTTTTTTTTTTTGGGGGGGGGGGAATAAAATGATCCAGGAAGGGTATTTATTTTCTGTCTGGAGATCAGTATTTCAGTAAGGGTAGAACAAAATCTCTGAAGCATATGTCACTAGTTTCATTATGTCTATAAATAAAGGAGGTGCTATCGAGCAAAACTTTCCTATTTTATGTCACTAAACGATACATAATACATAAGCGGTGGAAAATGCATAATAGAATTAAAGGTATCATCACATATTCAGTATGAAAAAAGGTGCATTGTCAAATACGAAAAATGGCCAATCATAGAGCACGAACAGGTGTGATCTCAGCTAATTTGTTTTACATCTCTATTACGGGTGGGCGCAAATTCATTTCGCATTTAATAGGAATGAATAAATGTTCAATCGGTAATAAACAATTGCACACTGTCCCTTTATCTTCTGTTCTGCATCAGCATTCATATCGGGAGTACAGAATATCACTTTTGAACGTGTTCTTCTTGTTTTATATGAATATTGCGAAGGCTTAAGACAAAACAGCTCATCAAGGACTGAAATAATATCTTAGCTACCTATATATAATTTGACATAAACAACTAATTATAACATGTTTAGTCGCCATGGTGGGTTCCAGCCATAATAATGAAGAGAATGACTAGCAACTCATCCCACAAAACATTTACTGAGAACCGCAAGGTTAAAACTCTGTGTATCAACCCAAAGGTTACACAGCCAGACTATATACGAGTGTGCGCATGTATGTTCGTGTGTGATCAAGTGAGTTTTTTTATAGCTAAAAAAATGAACTTGCATCGAGGACAACCACTTTACTGTGTACTGCAGCTCGATGTTCATAAAAATCTTCAGTTCCAGTTATTTCCTAATTATGGTACTGGTCTTTGAAGCGCAAACTGATTCTATTTCTTTGAACTCTAGTATAAAAGTTAGTGATCGTTTATTAAAGAAATATATGCGTCTGCATATGCGTGGTTAGAGGTCAGTGTTTGTGGTTGAGGTGGGGGTGCTTGTGTGGGTATGCATCGATTTACATCAGAAAATAAGCTTTAGACATAAAGTCTGTAGTTTGTTACTATGTACAAAGACAGGCCTTTAAAACTTTAAAGGCCTGTCTTTATGCACAGCAACAGACTACAGACATTATGTCCAAAGCTTATTTTCTGATGTAAATCAATACATACGCACGCAAGCACCCCCACCTCAACCACAAACACTGACCTCTAACCACGCATATGCAGACGCATATATTTCTTGAATAAAGATTATCAAGAGAATTCAAATTTTCATGGCTGATACCATGCACTCTTAATTTTTCCTGAAAGGTCTCAGTTCATAACAGGTTTCTTATTACACATAAAAGCGAAATCCTATCGGATGGTCATTGAGCCGAGCCAGAAAGATTTGGCTCCACAGATTTCTAAAACGCGTAGAGTATAAAATTCTGCAAATGCAGTGACATCATAAAATCTGTAATAACAAAAATCTACCTTAACCTTACTGATATCGCACCCAAAATTCATAGAAAATTCCATTCATTACAAAACTGAAGACTCTACAAACGATGTTACGAGGAGAAATAGTTTAGTCTCTGTAATACAAATGAAGGATCCCTTCCGTTCTCTGCTCCTGAGGCAATAAGTCTTCGGAGAGCAGAATATATCGTAGGGTTCCTGAGAGCCGAAATGACTTGGGGGAATATGAGAGATTATGAAGGGGCAACGAAGCGCAATAATGGAGAGAGAAATAAAAGAACGCCAGAGGAAGGAAACAAAGAGATAAAGAGGTATACTTGAGACACGTGTTAACTTCAATAGAACCCCTATGAAAAATTCTGGGAGTTGGACTTATCTCGCAATCAGTAAATTCTTAATGCTACCAAGAAAGGTCTAGCTGAAATCTAGTGACAACACGGATCGCAATATTGAAGCTTGTCAGGCACTTGATATTTCAGATGCTATATCAGATCCAGATCCCCATAAGTTAAATGAAATACTCATCTGTGGTGGACCAAATTGGTTGGCATCTTCTCTCAATGGGTTACGCTCGTCTACCATTCTGCCACTACTTACACATGAAGGTATATTTCGTACTGGCCGTAAGGGAAAGGCTGAACTGCTTCATTGAGCTTTTGGAGCTAAGCAATCAGCTGAGGATGTCCCTTTCCCTGGCACTCGTCATCCTGAACCTATTCTTACAAAATCTGCATTTCGCTCTAGGGATGTTAGGAAAATTCTGGATAATCTTAATAGCTAAGGCGGAGAAGACCCGGGTGGTTACCTCCCTTTGTTTCTTAAAAAGTTTTCTAGTGTGTTGTCTCTCAAGATTCGTAGATTCTATAGATTTTTATGTCGACATAGTGTCTTCGTGGATGAGTGTAAGCTTAGTAAAACAGTGCCTGTTCCAAAGAGTGGCATATCTGCAGACGGCAGTAACTACAGGAGTATTTTTCTATTCTCCCTGTGCTCACCAAAGTTACAGAAAAAACTTTACAAGTATGGTAAATCCAAAGAATTGTTAGCTGATAGACAATATGCATAAAGGAAGCAGTAAGGTACCTGCAATGCTCTTTTAGAGTTGACATACCCTTTGCAAGAGAACCTAGAGAGGGGTTTGGAGTGTAGAGTAATGCAAATAGATTTTAGTGTTGCTTTCAGTTTAGTAAATCAGAATCTTGGAGTGGGTGGATAAGTTTTAGGATTACTTCAAGATTTCCTTACAGGTAGGCAGCAGCTGTTGATGGGATCTTTAGCGAACCAAGATCTATTGCGTCTGGAATCCTACAGGGCAGTGTTCTTGGTCAGCTGTTATTTTTAGTGTATACAAGTGATATGGTGCAACACTTGTGGGTGCCCTAAAGTCTCCACTTATGAGAAATGAAACTGCTCTTAGCCTCAGTCGTGACATAGAGCGGATTAGTGAATGGTGTAGTCGGTGGGGTATGAGGCTGAACTCCAGTAAAAACGAAAACGCTATTGATTAATAGATCTCGTATTTATTTTCCACCCTAGCCTCCCCTTCACGTTGATGGGACTCTGTTAAATGAATCTGTATCTTTAGCTATACTTGGTGTAACTTCTGACTCACATCTTACTTTTGAAAAACATCTACTGAAAGAGTCAGCAAATGCTGTATGAAAATAAGTATTGTATGTTGGGCCTCATACATTTTATAACAGTGATAAAACCTATGCAACTTGTTTTCGGTCATTTGTCCTTCGTTTACTAGAATACTCTTCTCCTTTGTGGATGTCTGCCTCGGCCGGGTTTCTGTTTTCTAACATTAACAGTTATGACTTGGACCATCGAAGAACGGTCTCTTGTTTGTCAACTTTTCATAAGTTGTATTTTAACAGAGATCTTTACAATTGATCCCTGATTCTCTTTCCTGCCGAGAGCAACCAGATTTGCTGAACAGCAGCTCCAATATGCAATAAATTTGCCTCACTGTCGAACTTCTCAGTTCCAGATGTCTTTTATTTCTCACACCGTTGGACAGTGGTACAGTCTCCCAGGAGATGTTGTGCAACTGGAACTTCAGAAGTTTCAGCGAAGATGCAATGCAGTACTACCTAAAAGCAAGTGATTTTCCTTTTATTTTGCAATTTAGTGCCATTTTTATTTATTTTTTTATAATTGATAACTTATTTTTTTTTTACTCTAATAACTGGTCTCTTGTGTGTGTGTGTGTGTGTGTGTGTGTGTGTGTTTCCTCTTTCTTTCAAATGAACGCCATATTCTTTGGAAGCTTGAATTTCAAGTCCATGGCCTTAGTTGGCTTGTTCCATTAAAATAGGGTTCATCTTGAAAAAATAATAGTAATTATATATATACATATATACATACATACATATATATATATATATATATATATATATATATATATATATATATATATATATATATATATATATATATATATATATATATATATATATATATGCAAACAACATAATTCCACGCAATGTAACATGGTTTAGGTATGCTGACGACATAATTAGTGTATGGCCAAGGAACGAAGATGTAAATTAACTTTTTTGCCAAGTTAAATCAATTAGTACCATCAATTAAATTCACCGTGGAAATGGAAAATGATGGGTGCTTACCTTTTTTGGATGTCCTCATACGAAGAAATAGTAATGGGTTGAAATATAGTGTGTATAGAAAACTCACTAATATTTCTTCCTATATGTGCATTTCTATTCTGGACAAAGCAGTAAGGTTAAAAAATAACTTTTCATCTATGTTTTCAAGAGCATTACGTGTATGTAGCCCTGAATATATTGATGAGGAAATAGATGAAATTAGGAATGCAGGGAAGAAATTGAAATATTCTGACAGTGTATTAAACAGTGCATTTCAAGCGGCAAAAAAGACTATGTATCAAAACCAAAAAGAACCTTGCAACACAAAAAAATTGGCTTGTACAATAATAATATGAAAGATATCCCCCATCTTCTTAAGAATTTCGGTGTTACTGTCGCATTTAAGAATAATAAAACAATGAAAAATGTACTTACCAAGAACTCCCCTGACAATACTAAAGGTTGTGTAATAAAATTCCATGTAAGTCTTGTGACAACTTTTATATTGGCCAAACGGGTAAAGCACCGGAAAAGATAATAGAACAGCATAAGCAATGTGTGAGATATGCACAAGGGAACAGTGGTATTTTTGTACATGTTAGTGAGAACAATCATGCTATCAATTGGGAAGGGGCAAAAAGGATTGTACAATATTCTAATAACACACTGGAACGGAATATTATTGAATCTAGCTTTATAAAAGAAAGTTACAGCCATAATATGAATATCAGTCAAGGATGTATAAACTTGATCCTTTAATATCAAAAGAAATTTGTAAATTGTTTAAATTTTAAAGTAGGCCATAGAGATGTATGAAAATAAGATTATCATATTTATAAACACAGTACGGGGGCAGCAGTGCTTATGACTTTTCCAAACTCCGCCTCCCTGATACCTGTCAGGTGTGGATCTGAGGTCGCCTATGGTCGGTATGTTTATCAGTATTGTCCCCTGAGAGTATGTGATTTTTAGCCAAATGAGTTTTGAGGGCCACTCCTACCTTGACACCGACCTGTGGGTGGATATGTAGTCTCTAACGGTTGTGTATGTTCGTCAGTACTGTTCCTGTAGTATATATATTTGTGACTTCTAATACTCTGTATCAGTCCTTCGTCAATGGCTTGGAAATACAGTCGAAACCGGTCAGGACCTACACACTGTCTCTTATTTTTCACCTGTGGTAATGTGTGATAAATGAATCACGTACAAAAGTGATAATAACCATCATATATATATATATATATATATATGTGTGTGTGTGTGTGTGTGTGTGTGTGTGTGTGTGTGTGTGTGTGTGTGTGTGTGTGTGTGTGTGTAAAACTTTATACCTGGAATGAAGCAACTAAAACATTCTATAACATAAAAACTAAAATACGAAAAGATTATCCCTTAAATTCCCAAAAATACTGAGGAAATAAAGGAAAGTTCTATATACCTTGAAGGCGGACATAATTTACGTTCTCGAGAGAGTGTGAAGTGTATAAGGCTCTATTCACATTGGAAAACGATAGAGAAAACGCGAGCAGAGCTGATTTTTATGGTTTACAAATCAGAAGGGAATGGAAAGAAAGTATGTGGTGGAGTGAATGACTTCCCTTTTCTTATATTTTTCAAATATCTAGATCTATAGAGACTTCCAATAAAGAATGAGAACACCTCTCAATGAACATAAATATTGAGTAGTAATTTATTACTAACAGTGAAGAATTACATTCTTAAGAAGGAGTTAGATATTGGGCATTTCTTTTCTTATGTATTTCTTTTTAATTTTGAAATAAATTTTATTAATCAAATGAATGAAATGACGATTGGTATGCTAATAAACATCATAAATATTCATTCAGAAATCAGCTGCAGAATCCAAAGAAAAATAAAATATTCAGCTCGCGTTCAAGTTTTGCAATGGAAGCTTTTCAGCAGTAGCTTACAAAAACAATTTTTTTTTTTTTATGAATTTCCAATCTGTTGATATTCTTCACGTATTTCTCTCTCTCTCTCTCTCTCTCTCTCTCTCTCTCTCTCTCTATCTCTCTCTCTCTCTCTCTCTCTCGTCTCTCTCTCTCTCTTCCTGTCTCTCTCTCTCTCTCTCTCTTCTCTCTCTCTCTCTCTCTCTCTCTCTCTCTCTCTCTCCGTCAATCTGTCTCTCTCTCTGTCTCTCTCTCTCTCTCTCTCTCTCCGTCAATCTGTCTCTCTCATCTCTCTCTCTCTCTCCTCTCTCTCTCTCCTCTCTCTCTCTCTCTCTCTCTCCCGTCAATCTCTCTCTCTCCGTCAATCTCTCTCTCTCTCTCTCTCTCTCTCTCTCTCTCATCTCTCTCTCTCTCTCTCTCTCTCTCTCTCTCTCCGTCAATCTCTCTTTCTCTCTCTCTCTCTCTCTCTCTCTCCGTCCAATCTCTCTCTCTCTCTCTCTCTCTCTCTCTGTCAATCTGTCTCTCTCTCTCTCTCTCTCTGTCAATCTGTCTCTCTCTCTCTCTCTCTCTCTCCTCTCTCTCTCTCTCTCTCTCTCCATAAAATGCCAACACTCATGTCTTCCCTGTGCTTTCACTTCCAGAAATCTCCATTAATCTCCATCCGACCGTCTCAAACTCTCATCCAAGTAAGTCCTGGTCTGTCAACTCTTCTAGTGACTATAGGACCCCGGTAGAACCCCAGCTGACGCTGTCGCGTACCTTTCTCTCACGGGATGTGCGAAGGACATGTCCAAGCCATCTCTATATCGCTTTCATGATTATCTCACCTACCTTTTCTCATGCTTTCATTTCTCACTCGATCGCGCCACCTGACTCCTAATAGTTGTAAGCTTACTGGTTCCGAATTCTTTTGTGAAAAGAACTGTTGTATTCATTGCATCAGGTTTAGCAAAATAATGAAAAGAATAAGTTGGAAAGATCAGCTGAATGTAGCGGCAAACAATGATTGCTATACTTTTTTCAAAAACAAATGCCACAGAGAAATGCTTATTTATTTTCAGCAACTATACTACGATAAATTTCATCATGTTATTTAGTTCATTAATATTTATCTTGCACGGTATGGAAAAATATGCAAAAAGGTTGGTTAAAACTTAATTTAAAAGAATCACTCTATTATACTATGCTTAAAAAGCAAAAAAATAGAAAATAAATAATAATAATAAATCAATGGAAAGAATTAGAATTAGGAAAACACAAAAATATCGAATATTTATTGCGAACGAATGGCTTTCAAAGATGTAAAATATATGTACAGAAATTTAGCTGTCTTCCTGCACCACAACCAAACTATTGTAAGTAACATTTTGTAGGATATAAAGCTTATAGCTAACAATGCCAGCTACTGCTTAGTATAGCAGACATTATTTGACAATATTTTTAACTTTGATCGTTGAGCGTAAAATTACACTTCACACTGTTGCACTGGTTTTAATGTAACTGCAAAGCGTAATACCTGTCATAAGTGGGATTTAATCAAAGAATTTCGTTCATCGGTAAAAATAACTCTCAATAAACCCTATTTATGCTTTGGTACCTCTGAAACCTTCTGATATGATTTGGCTGAAGGATTTGCTTATGTATCATGTATCATCCGACTTAGTTCTTATGCAGACTTAACTTGTACATAACCCGCTTATTTAATCTCCAGGTCTTTTTATCAGCTTTATTTCCCTCTATTTTTACATACATTTTGTGCATGTCTGTGCAGATGCCATTCTCAATTTTTTTCAGCATATAAGTTATGCACACACATTTATTTCTATTTTTTTTTCAGTAAAATCAATGTTTTCACATCACAGCACTAATCAGAAAAGATCTCAGCGGGATACCTCTTGTATTTAGACATTCCATAATCAAATAGGGATACTGTATCGTTATAAGAAGAATACGGATCTTCTTTATGAATTTTGAAGCATTAAATTTTTGCCTCTATAGCTTACATAGCACTGTAACTGGAAGATAACTTTGTTAACATCTCCAGTGAAATACGATTATTGACAGGGATTTTTGTCTTGTACTTTTAAATGTTTATATATATATATATATATATATATATATATATATATATATATATATATATATATATATATATATATATATATTTTATATATATATATATATATACATATATATATATATATATATATATATATATATATGTATTATATAAATATATATATATATATATATATATATATATATATATATATATATATATATATATATATATATATATATATATATATATATATATATATATATATATATATATATATATATATATATATATATATATATATATATATATATATAATAGACATATAAATAATATATATATATATATATATATATATATATATATATATATATATATATATATATATATACTCACTTATCTATTCGTTTATTTATAAAAAGTGTTAGTGTGTGTGAGTGTGTGTTCACCACGTTGCAATCAACATTATGAAAGTTAGGTAGTCAAAGTTGCCACTTAAAAACCATACTACGTCCTTGGTCTTATGGTAGTGAGATTAGTGATAATTGTATGTCTGAACGCATCGTAAAATGAACCCGTACAAAGTCTCCTTAAAACTCATTGTTTCTGAGTTTCTGTTCAAGTAGTCGTATATGTAATTCATGTTGCACCAAAAGAGAAATCCTTCTCAAAGTTCCATCAGCCAATAACTTCTTGCCGAAATTTATATTTGTTTTGGGACCAATATTTTTTTTTCCGTAAGCAGCTAAAGTAAATCTTCCCGAGAGGGAAAGATCCCAAGGCAGCAGCAAATTATACGACGTCTAGATAATAGAATAGTTAGAACTATTGAACAGAAACAGTAGACAATGTGTGCTTCTTTCCATCCTTTTGAAAAAGCCTTACTGCCATTAAAGTAATGGGAATAGAAGCAGAGAGAGACTGGTGGGAGAATTAAATGATTTTGTGAAAGCATCATAATTTTACTGCATGCAAAATGAATTGCCATATTTCATAGTTGGACACATGCCTATATACATTCGTAAACACATAACATATCCATGTTAAATTTTCGTGTTTTGCCCATTATTTGCCTCCGAAATATCAACTCTGCAGCAGAGATTATCTGTATTTGTCGTTTCTGTCTTTCCTCAAGATGGCAAGATGACGTGAAAATTAATCTGTGGACATTTACGGAAGATGGTGAGAAGATTTGCTATTTTATTGGGAACAACGGAAACCAACTGGTACAGGTAAACTGGGTAACTAGGCTAACCACAAACTTGCCATCGATTAAAGAGAACGAATATAGTGTAGAGTAGTTGGGTAACTTATGCAATCGGATTAACATTGACTTAGTCTCTGATTGTCCTGTCACAGGCTATTAAATAGTATTAGGGCCTTTCTTTCTCTTTTTTTGGGAGGGGGAAAAAAGTTCTTTGGAATCAATTTAGGCTATATATTAGTAACTTTTATATTTTACTCAGCTGTGGTACTGTTAAATCTGTGTTTTTCCTGAAAATGTTTGTTTTTTTTCTTTTTTAGCTAAAAACTGAAACATTTTAGTTTGTAATGATTTGCGTTTACTGACGTAAATGACGATGTTAGTTTCTTTCATGAGGCCAATATTTACCAATTTTTAAGAGTGCAGGGATAGGTCATAGAGTGGGCAAATTATTGGTCATGCAATTAAATATCATTCGAGTCCCTATCAGTAGGCGAAGTGCCAAAAAAATGGACCATTAAGCAAAGACCTGAAGACAAAATTTTAAAACGCCAACTGGTAATAATGAAAATGGTCCTAAACTGCGATTATTGAGAATATGTCATTGACTGCAATAATTACTGAATTCATAGCTTAAATCTCTTTAATATTCAAGTCCCTAAATGAAGCTATTGCTATTTTCGTATAACTGACGATACCTTTTAAAGGGATGTAAAGAGATAATGGTGTGAACTTTTATCAAAATCATACACTGAATACTAGTGTGCGCTTCAAAATTGCCAGCTTCATGCAAATGAATACGAAGTGCCTGTTAACCTATCCATTATATGCACAACTTTGTGTGCATTTACATGAAGGTTTTTGCACTAGTAATCAGATAGGAAAGATTAGACTGGTTTCCTCGTACAAAACATCAAATTTTTAGTTTCGATATAATACAGGATATGACTTATATGCTATAAGGCAATTATATCAGTATCTCGTATGGGGAATGTTCTAACTATTCTAAAGCGCGACGTTCTAAATTTTCGTTTCAAATGTATTCCCTCTGTATATAAGAGAGAGAGAGGGGGGGGGGGATTGAGATTAATTCATCTCTATTGCGAGTATGTTCTTCGTTTCCAGTCCAGCTACGTAAATTAAGAGTAATGACGCGAGTCTTGCTTTGGGAATTCTCTCAGATTTATCACATTGCCTTTAATTTAGACGGAAATAAAAAAAATCTTCATTATGTCCTTCACAGTTACGAGACCACCATTCATCATCATCAGCTGTTCAGTTAGATTCTTTTATACCGTATAATTTTTGTATGTAGATTGGATGTCATTTCTTGATGTTAAACTGCCCGCAAGGCATGATGTTAAAAATTTATTAATTCACAATTCTTGTGATGTTTCCCTTACTGACTAAAACGATAAATCATACGAAAAAAATTATTGATATGCAAATAGATATGATCATTCACAAATGAAAAGTATCTCTCGATTTTGTTCTATAAGCTGTCTTCATTTCCTAAAACTGTGTGCGTCTTTCATTTCATCTAATTTACTCCGGAAAGTTTTTGTTCACCTTTCGTTTTTTTTATACATTTTTGCCATTTGATTATACCATAACGAATAAGCTAATGTAACACCCACGAAGCTACACTACCGTTGCATTCCATCATCGAAAAAGATATAATAAACATTTTCTCCAAGCCAAAAGTGCCCCCATAAAAAGTTCGTATTAAGAAAGTTATTATATGCTGAGAGGCATAAAGAATAAGCAAGCTCCTTTTTAAGGCTTTACTTTTGCTTTAGAGGAACTTGACCTCCGTCGAGACTTTGAGTACAACGAGGAAACCTTTCGCTGAGAAATAATATCCTTCGGATGTTCGTTCATCTAACGACTAAATTCTTCTTACTCTATTCATGTTACCCGTTTCAGAACTGTAGTGGTTTGATCGTACTCGTACTCTACTATGTATTTCAGGAAGTTTTTTGCCCATATCTCTCTAATTAACTGATGCGATCGGTGTGCTACTTTGCAATGGTGGATTTCACACCCTCCCCTCTGTTTCAAAGTACCATACCAATCAATCGATTGGTTTGAAAGATGTTGGCAAAAAGCGATGACTCAAACTTCCTGAAATACATAGTAGTCATTTTCGTTATTGTTCTACAGCCTATTAAACAATTATACTTCTGCCAACTTGCTGTCCTCAGACTTTCACCACATCGGTAGTTACATACCTCCTATGTAAAGGAATTATATGTTTATCATCGAGAAAAAAAAAAAAACAGTTGAATAACAGAAACAAATAAATATGGAAGTTAAAATGTTGAAAAGATAATTAAAATAAAAATCAATCGACTTTAACCCCTCATTTGTGGCCTTCGGTCACGCAAATGACTAATGGTATACCCAAGGTCTACAGCAGAGACCTGGGTATTCCCTAGACCTTCGGCATACCACAGTAAATGTGTTTAGATATTCTTTGGCGATAGGTCAGGGTATTAAATCGAGATTTTGTAACGTATTATTGATTTTCACATCAGTTTTATAACTATGTACTAATGAAAATGGGAAAAAAATTTATTTAAAAACCTACTAAGGTTATCACCACTAAAATAACAGAATAACTTATTTCTTTCATTGTTGGATACCCCAGTTATCTTCAGTTCCCCCATACCCAAGACGTTCTAGTCATTGGAAACACAGGAATTGACGTTCGAATTTCCTTTCCCTGCTTCTGACTTGTTTATTTTGCCTGTTTACACTTCCCGCGCATAACGTTCATTCCCATCTCTCTATGTTGATTTTGCAAGCTTTTTATTCTGCAATGCCGTGAATGTCAGTGTTTGATATCTCGGATTCTCATTTACTTTGAATGCAGTTCCATTCTGGTGAGTTACGATGAGATTTCATGTTCCTTTATTTATTGAGCGTGAATGATCATGGCTCCTTTTCGGTATATACACTCGTAGCGGGTAGCGCCGTCAGTGCACGTCACTTGGTGCGCTGCAGGTATCACTAAAGGGTGCTTGCAGCAACCCTTCGGCCCCTAGCCTTTTACTTGACCTCCATTTCCGCTGGCTTCCTTCAGCCTTGCTGTCCAACCTCTCACTATTACTTCCTAGTGCAAGTGAGGGGTTTTATTCCAGTTCAGCCTTTAGATCCTTGTAATTCATCCCATTTATATTCAGGATGTCCCTGTCTTGCTATATCCAGCCACTCTTCTCTTCACTATCTTTAGCGCTGATTGGCTGAAACTGCCTCAGTGCTTGGCTTCACGGCCTACACTTCTTAAAATCAGTTTTCGCCACATGTATACATACCTTTAAGAAGCAGTCACAGCCTGTGTTTTGACATATTTAGCCGCTTAATGCATCTGCAGTTATTATTTCGATGTAATTTACTTTCGTTCAAACTCGACAATAATTAGGTGATTTGACTATTTCCAACAAAATAATTTTTGCTAATCATTGCACAATGTTGAGTATTATTTTAGTGAACATTTCGGAGCATTTGAACGTAAGTATTTGCAGAGTATTGTGGAGCGAATTCTCAACCAATTTGTGTGGTTTTAACGGTCAAAACTAATACTCAATTTATTAATCATTATTACAATTTTGAACTTTTAATAATACCCGTGACTGAAATCTAGCGTTTTGCTTATGGCGAGTTATGATTATTTTATCGTTATTGACATTTTCATAAATAATATGTATTCATGGTTTCGTTGATATCTAAAGTATGACTTAGAATGATTTCAGTTGTCAATTTTCTTAGTCTATTTTACGCTCTTATATATATTTGAATTAATTGTAATTTCAAAACTGAAGCAATGTATTTACCTGCATCATTCATGAGTGAAACGGTCATCTATGGAAGACTTTCTATACACTCAACAGTAATAATAATAATAATAATAATAATAATAATAATAATAATAATAATAATAATAATAATAATAATAATAATAATAATAACAATAATAATAATAATACATAAGTAGTGATACTATAGTATACTAAAACAATAGAGAGAGAGAGAGAGAGAGAGAGAGAGAGAGAGAGAGAGAGAGAGAGAGAGAGAGAGAGAAATTTTCTCATCAGAGCCGCTGTCAAAATGGCACTGGAGGAGTCAATGCTCACAATACATTTTTTTGTTTGTTAGTGTACGTTGGTGGTTCTGTACAGTACATACGTGTGTGTGTGTGTGTGTGTGTGTGTGTGTGTATGTATATGTATATATATATATATATATATATATATATATATATATATATATATATATATATATATATATATATATATATATATATATATATATATATATATATATATATATATATACACACATATATATATATACACACATATATATATATAATATATATATACATACATACATTATATATATTTGTGTATATATATACACACATTTATATATATATATATATATATATATATATATATATATATATATATATATATATATATATATATATATATATATATATATATATATATATATATATATATATATATATATATGCCATTAATATAATTTCCTAATTATCATCTTAAAGGGTAATTAAGAGTAAAATTGTAAAAATTAATATGACAAAAATAATTATAATTATACTTAGACATGCCAGCAGAGGTTAGAGTTAATATGATTAAAAAGTTCTACCTTTCCAACATTCACATGTATATTTTGTGGCAGCTCTATATGAAACCAAGCACCATATTGTAATTTATATCAAAACTACATTTCACTTAATTTTTTTTTTAACTATCGTAAAAGTATAATGACAATAGCACTAAATGTAGGGTACAACGCTTTTGTAAATGTCGCTTGCATTTCTTTTACTCATCCTTAATTTCTGAGGTCTGAATCCACTGCTACGACACAGTTCTCTATTACAAGCTTGTTAGGCTGTTTGAGAGACCTTACAAACCTTGGCTTTGACGACTCTGTTTTGCTTACTGACATTTTTACGTTTAGTTACTGCTTGAACTGGTGTTGGGCTACAGGGATCTCTGTCTGGATCAGATTTGATCTCTTAAAGGATTCTTTCAATTGACTGTCTCATAGTTGAGTGTACCCTTCTGGCTGCTTAGCTGATCCTGGTGAGATTCTTTCTGTGTTTTTTACAAGTGTTGAAAGGACTCGGAGCTTTTAGGAATTGTGGTGGATGGTAAAGCGGTTAGTAACTTATGTTTCGTCGTGACTTAATCAATTTATTTGGTGAAACGTGCATGTAGTGGGGGTATTTGTTATAACTTTATCTAACACCAGTCCTTTGGTTTCATTACCGAATTCGGTGCCGGCATCTCCCTCTTCGTTTTGCTTGCGAAAAACTTATTTTTGCAGCTAAATGCACTTTTAAATTTAGCTTGAAATTTACCGACTGGAAATCTGAACGAATCTTTTATGTCCCAAAAACAAAATTTCCTGTATCAGATTGTCAGTCGTCTATCTTTCAAGACTGCTGGTAGCTTATTTGCTGGTTGTGCATTGTATGCAGTAAAACATTCAAAATTAAAACTGACATTATTAGGAAATACGTACTTCAATGCCCTGAGTTGAACTACGAATCTGTTTATCATATTTATGTCGAACTCTGTTGCAATTGTTCAATTTTGCTTAAAGCCGAAATGCTTGTGCCTTGGCACCGTGTCTATTGTGTAGAGTGAAAGGTATTGCTCCCATGCAGTCAAATATTGTTTAGGTGGGCGCTTACACTTTGTGGTTAGTATCGCAAGCCTCGCATGTTTGTGTTACTTTTTGTTGTGCAGAGCAATTACTTCACACAGGTGAATAACCCAAATCAAACCTGATGAGACTCTTGATAGGTTACGTTGATTTTAGTAACAGTTTCATAAACTGTTTATCTAAAGTAAAATTTTGCTTTAGTTACTTATTAGCTGAGAAGTTTTATGGGTTTATGACAAAGACTGGTGGATGATTAATTAACCTTGAAATATATTTTAGGGTTAAATGCAAGCTGTTACGAATGACATACAAATCCGGTGATGTTTGTTGAATGACTGCAAACCTCCAATCAGAGCCCTCGTTCTCAGAACAGACTTTAGAAACCTCAAATGAGCGCTCAGTTTCCTAACCTTACTAACAATGTTGTAATTTTTTTACCATGTTTAAATGTCGAGTTTAATAGGACTTAATATCGGGAGAATTCAAAGATTACCAATATAACTACTTTACTGTGAATACTCCGACACCCAGCGTAGTGAACATTAGGGCAGCGATGATGATGTTTACCCATAATCCCTCGAGTCTTGGATAACTGGGGCGAAGAGTATTTTGATTTCAAGCAAAATTAGATGATCAAGTTTAGAGAGCGAAGTCTTGCGTGGACCTAGCTAAAGGTATTTGAGTTAGATTTAAGCACTATATATTATCCACTTCATGTACTTATTTAATAATGTTGGTTATATCCCCTTAATTCAAAATCATGATTGAAATTTCCTTACTCATAACTATTTGAACGAATAGGGACGAACAGGGGAGTTCATGCACATGCAAGAGTTTAGTTCACTGGCAACATCTTCGGCTGGTTCTTATGCTAATGGTGCTACTTACAGAATTTTAATTAATTAAAAATTTGATTATCTTATTGTTTTTACAACTTGAATCATTGTTTGATCAGCATATTAAATCTCTGGATGATAACTTATTTCCTGCTAGCTCGGAAAAGGACAAGTAACAGGAAAAACTTCAAGGGCCTGAAACTTACATGCACCAGTTGTTTGATCTTGGTCACACAACTGGGAAAAGTTAAATATTGTAACTTTCATTCAACAGCTTATGGTAATGCAGATTTTAAGGAGCGTTCTGTCTTTTCTAATTAGTTCAATTTGGCTCTTCTGAAAAAAAAAAGCATCTCTTATTTAATAGTATAGCGTCAAGGCTATTGACTACCATTTCAACTGTCTATGACAATGCTGAGTCCTAGCCCTCGGGAAAAATAAGTATTTCATTGATAAGTCTGATGTCCAGTGTTACATTTTCCATGGGGATTATTTAACGGTTTCCAACCCAGTAGGCTGCAATTTATAAACAATCGCCATTTCAGAATTTAATTCCACAAGTGAGAAAAATAACGAAAATTTAGCTACCCCTCATGGTCTTTTTGTGAATTAGATTGTTCGCTGGAGGGGATGAGAGGTAACTTCAGTAAGTAACCACTGGCACTTTTGGGTATATTATTAGGAAAATAACCTTTATTGGTGATTTTATTGAGAGACCTGTTCTGAAAACTATCTGATAGGAGGGAGTTCTTTGCTTTGTATTGATACATTGTATTGAATTGAATTTAACTGAATATAGAATTTAGGCCAGAGGCCAAGCATTGGGACCTACGAGGTCTTTCAGCGCTGAAACGGAAATTGACAGTAGAAGGTTTGAAAGGTGTAACAGGAGGAAAACGTTGCAGTTGCACTATGAATCAATTGTTAGGAGAGGATGGAAAGTAAGATGAAAGAAAGAGAATATGAAAGGAGGTACAATAAAAGGAACGAAAGGGGTTGCAGCTAGGGGGCCGAAGGCACGCTGCAAAGAACCTTAAGTGCACCGCATGAGGTGTACTGATGGTACTTCGGTGACCCCTTTACTGATACAGTCTCATTGTAAAGTATAATTGATGGAAAAATCATACAACGTCCGATGTAAGATAACATGTAGTACAAGAGCTGAGGCCCTTTGAACTAACCGAGAATGGCCAAAAGCGAGAGTGGTTCGTTTCTAGGGGAAAAAAAGTGTGCGGAATCCAAAAATGGGCCTTACAAGTCCCTGGTGGGACATGTGCCTGTAAGACACCATTTACCATCATGACGGCCGTGACAGAGTTCCGATCAAATGCGACAACTTAAGGCGGAACAGTCATCGATTAATGATACCTTTCCTATTCTGTCATTATAGTAACAACATTTTATAACTTTTAAATGAACTAGGTCCAAAATTAACCCTTAAAGCTCATTTAAAGTCGTCTGATGTAAAAGATAATTTAATGGAACTTGACTGTTACATGAGGAGGGTTAACCATGATGAATAACCTACTGATTAAATTAAAGAGTATTTATAAATGTGAATAGAGTAAGTATACTGTTAACCAAAAGAACATTACTCAGTCATTGTTATATTCCGAGTCTCCAGAAGAAAGTTCCTCAATTTCACTTTCTTCATTCCCTGGATCCAACGTCTTTTCATCATCAATCCGACAACAGATTTCTTTTGGTATCTGCTCTCCCTCAAACCAAAGTAAAGTGTATGTACCATTTTGAATTCGCCATCCACTATCTTCAGGTTTGAGCATTGTTGGGGCGGGTTTGTTAGCATTTTTCCATATTAACGCGACATAGTTTGAACGAAGAATTTTCTGTTTCAGTACTGATTAGCAAGGAGGCAGTCCACCAGCATTAAATCCTTTCATATTCTGAAGTGGTTGTTTGTCATCTTTTGGCTTGCATTTATCATTGAAAATTAAGTACCACACTTCATCTACTGAATCTAATTTTGGTTTTCCATAGAGAACACAAACAAATTTCTCCAACTCTTTTGAGATGGCTTCAACACCGTCCCATGATTCTGTTCCCAGTTTGGCAAACATGTCTTGGAACTCCTTGAAGGATTCAACTATGACAGATGGTTTAATCTTTCCTTTCCTCAGAAATGATGCTGTGAAATCACAACCTGTGAATGCGTGCAGCCCAGGAAGAGCCATACACAGGTTTCTTCTAGGATTTGAAGAAAATTTAGTGACATCTATACATCATCTAGTAGTTTTCCCACTCTGCCCTACATCCATCCATACATGTAGCTCTGTGTCATGGACATGATAAAGCAGGATCACAAGAATATCTGTGTCATTACATCGTACAATTACATTGGCACCAACATATGTTCCTTCAATATTCTGAAGATGCAACATAATATGCGAGTCGGCCTCCTCATGACAACACTCAAGATCCCCAACTTGTTCACACATTACATGACTATCAGCCTCTTTGTAAAGGTGGCACTCTTTTTCTAGTCCAAAATATATTTCATGGCCGTGCAAGACAGAGGCATAGCTATCATCTTCCCATTCCTTCACCAGAAAGTGCAGTAATGACTTCTTAAAGTTATTTCTCAATGCTTGTCCTTTGGACGATGTTGCTCAGGGCCCTGTACAATGAGGCCGATTTCACCTCCAAGGTTCCTACACCTACCACGTTCTGTGTCCTTGACTGAAGGACTTTCATAGATGTCACACACATAATCTACACGCATTGCTCTTCTACAGAGATTTACCATGATGTCCTTTGCAATAGCACCATAGGTGGGTGCTATACTCTCTAATGACTGTATTGTGAACATTCCATCCACCACACAAGCATCCACAGATGTAGGTGAAACACCTGTAACTTTTCCCTCTAGTATATGCATCAGTTTGGTTTTGTTGCTTTTCATAACAGTTCCATCAATGTGTGCTAGTGACATTGGTACTGGTGTTAACGGAAATTTCAAAATTTTACGAAGATCTAACTTCTCTCCTAAAGCTAGGAACAACAGTCTACCAATATATCTCTTGTCCCTTGAACTTCCTTAATCTTCATATCCTTGGTTGATACTTTTATCTTCATCGCCACATTAGTAAAATTTTTTACTTTATGCCTAGGAACTGGTTTTTCAAACCTGTTGGAATCTGTAAAGCACTCGCTGGTAAACTTATCACACCACTCTTTGCCTTTGTCCATACAGTGAATGAGGTCTCCTTTTACATCGCCTGGTGCTGCATTCCCAGTGCTTATACAGTACACATTTTCATCATTCAGAGCTTCTCCAAACGAATTCAGTGTGTCTGCTATTCCTCTTACTAGTTTTTGAAGGTCACTGTTATCTTGTTTGACACGATAGGGTTTCAGCTCCTGAGATGTATCGTTAGTTTTTGTTACACCTGATTTTTCCAGTAGATCACCAACAACTGCACTTCTTACAGTTTTTGTCACCATCCATTTTTGACGGGCAGAGAACAACTGTGAGAACGCCGATATGCCTTTCAGTCGTGATGCTGCATTAGCATTTACAGTTTGCTCCAAGGTCATATCCACAGGGTTTCTTGAAAAGGATTTAGCTGACCTCCTGATAGAGAGACCACCATTTTCAAGTACTCGTCGCAAAACTGGGTGTGAGTCTTCAATGTTTATTAGGTTTAGTAAGTAGCATACCATGTAACATAAATAGTTGTGGCGATTTGTTGCAAAGAACATGTAACACGTTTTTTCAAGACTGTAGGTAAAAAGTCCCAGGTCACTAGTACGACAGGCCCTACTAAACTGAAGAAATAGATGCACCAGATCAATATACAGAATCCAATACCTTGCAGCTGCTCCATGACATCCAGATCTTGTTTTGTTTGCGAAGTGTTCATATTCATCCATTAGGGTTATATATGTCGGTGTACATTCTAGATTCTTCATGTCAGCAGCTGACTTCAAAGTATGCAACTTTCTTTGTAGGTTTCCAGGTACTGCTCCATTGGTTTTCAGAAAGTTTTGAAAATGCAATACCTGGAAAGCTGTAGCTAGCAGTGGGTGCAGTCGTTTGCAGCGGTTGAAGTGTTTTCCGCCAATAAATCCTCAAAGCTATCCAAGTGCCAAGACCTCTGTGTCCACAAGAATATGGGGTCCTCCAGATTCATCTATGAAATGTCCAAGTGAAGCAAAATAAGCTATTATAATGTGAAAAGCCAAAGCATATAAACAGATTATCATATTTTGGAGACTCTTGGTCCTGTATCTGCATAACTGGTTTTGCGATTGCCAGATCGTAGGTTACTAGGGTGTATGTATCGCCACACTCCTTTGTAACAGTCTGTGAACGTCTCATCGTTTCAGCAACCACATCCAGTCGTGTCAGGGGTAGATGTAAGTTTTCCATGTATCTGACAATCTGGAATGGAAATTTATCTTCTGTGATGCGTGAATTCCAACCGGACCACACTGGCGTATCGTCAAATAGTTCACATGACATTGCCCATGCTATATCTCTTCTTCTTATCTGAATCAGGTGACTGGGTTCATTAACTTCTTTAACTGAATAGTTGAAAATTGAGATACGAGGTTTCTTTGGATGTGGAATACGATGAACCATTTCATAGTCAATCTTTCTTTTTCGCTTAAGTTTTTTTGGAGGCATGTCTGCTTGTGTTGTATCTTTACCTGCTGGACTGGTGGTTGATATGTCTTCTTTAAGAACATTTTGGTAGCAAATGCCAACAGTATCATGTAAAGTCCCTTTCCCTGATAAGGTTTCAGTATTTTCATCATAATTGTCCCATGCTGTACCTGTGGACAAACCAGGCTCTTGAACTATTACATCTGGAGCTACGCTTCGCCTTCTTACCACAGTGGTTGCCATATCTGTCTCTAGAGCTTCGGCTACATTTAAGCTTATACAGTGACCAAAATGGTTGAGTATGTCCAAGACCTTCCTGCTTCCAGTCATGCTCTTTATACCAAGTCCTAAGGATATGTGTTTTGCTGGTTTTACCCTTCCACGCATTGTTGCAAATACTGAATCATCAGCAGATGACTGCACATAATGTTCAACACGTGGACTCATTACAGAGGAGTGGCTGTCAGTGTAGAGTGCCTGTAAGAATAGAAGTAGCTCTTCAAGAGCATCTGCCTTGCCAGCACATAAGGTATCAACAGAGATGTCTTGAGGCAGGGGTCTTGTCTTTTCCTGTAGCTGCAGAATGATAGACCGAAGTTGTAGGGCAGCATCAACAATGGTAGCATTGGTAGAAGAAAGCGCAAAAAAGGCTTCGTTGATTGCTTCATGCATCTCAATATGATTAGCGCAGACCACAGTGCCCTTGTTTGACAAACGATATGTCCTTAATCTATCACTGAACTGTGTCAATATCTTCTCACATAATTTCTGTGATGTGTATGAAGAATCTTATTCACCAAGGTCCATCAATATCCTGAGGTACCGGGACTTCGGAGAGCTCAGTAATTCAGCACAACCTTTTTGGATAATAAATGAAGATATGTGTTCAGACAGTCTTTTGAAAGCTATCTCATGGAGGTCATGAAGTTGAGCATGTTCACTGTCCTTGTGCGTCTTTTCACGTCTTTCCGCTTCATTCAAATAGTCTTTTCGACAACTATGATGATATCTAACTTCCTTTGCTATAAAATCTGCATTACCTATTTTCAATAACAAGACTTCCTCCTTAAGCACAGTTGCAGCATATTTAATTTTCTTCTGAGCATCAGAGGTTTCACAGCTCCCTAAACCATCATGTTTCCCTTGGCATTTTTTTCCGAGACCGGTTGCAGAATATACACACAGGTTGGAGAACTCCGGTGTTGGATGTAGTTGGAGAGATTATATATATTTTCGATCGTAGTAATGGTACTGGAAACCATTATCTAGGATGTTTTAGGAGAAAATGATTCATATCATCATTTGGGAAAATTTAATTCGGCACACACTTACGGTATTAGACTATTGTGTTCCCTGTATTACTTCTAGGTTGCTATTCATTGGTTCATATTTATATAGGTGATTTACACTACATAGGTGTTAGTCAGCTTTTACTCATACAGCTAAATTTTAAATTCTGATAAATCTGTTAGTGAGTGTGGTGATGCATCTGTTGGGCAGACAAGGTAATTTATGAATCTCTTGGTTTTACAGATCTGTCTATGGACAATATTTCTAAAAGTACCCCCAACCATTGAAATTTTGGTTTATTTCACCCACATTGTTTCTTTGCCTCTAAGCCTTTTGTGTTTAAGGTAATCATTAATGGTTGAACCTTGTTTAAAATTATTACTGAAGCCTGAAGCAAGTAAAGTGCAATGGTCTGTCTGTCTCTGATGTTAATGTAAGTTTTGTACATACAGCGATTATGAGTAATGATGTGTATTGTTTTTGCACTCTTGACAGTTGTTTGCTCATTGTTTAATGTTAACCTAGCTGCAGTCACTTGTCTTTACGGACTTATCTCTGGCGATGAGGAAGGATGGCTACTAACCACATTGGCAACATTGAACCGTTTGAAGACGGGGAATATGTTAATGCACGGTGTGAGCGTTTTGACTGCTTCCTGTACTGAACAAGATTACAGCGGAGAAAGAGTGTCGAGCTGCATTTCGGTCGGCTGAGAAGTCGTCTTATATCCTCATCCGTGACCTGGTTTCCCCAGAGGTGCCTGCTGCCAAGAACTATCATCAATTGAAAGAAATTTCGACTATCCATTTTGAACCAAAGAAAAACAAGTCTGCTCATGGGTTCAAATTTTCATTGGTGCAATCAGATTGGTGGGAGAAAATACAGCTCCTTATGTTGCTGAACTGAAGAAAGAACCCAAGATTTGTGAATTTGGCTGCTACTTGGAAGAAGCGCTATGTGACCATCTTGTTGTTGGGATCTCTTCAGAGAAAATTAAACTGTTGGCTGAAAATGATTTGAATATTAAGAGAGCAGTTGGTATTACATGCAGTATGGAGATGGCTGAACTCCATTCGAGGAATATGCAGCTGGGAATTGCCGAGAATCGCAATGCATATAGGATCAAAACTAAGTGCTGGCGATGCAAGAGAGGTCCTCACGAGCCTAATGACTATAAGTTTAGACATATGAGGTGCTTTTCGTGTGGCTGCTTAGGACACACAAGATCAGCCTGTTGCAGTTCTTCAGATGGAATTAGTCACCAAGATAGAAAGGTACATGTTGTTGCAGATAACTGTGTTGAGGGCGTTAATCAGTCGACAGGTCGCTCCAGTCAGGGAGCAACAAACTTCAGCCTTAAAGGTGCAGCTGGTTTTGATGCGAGGGTCCTACATGTTGCTTGGAATGCTAGCTGCTATGTACCGTCAGCTGCTATGTACAGGCTCCTATGTACCACTGCTTTGGTTTATATGTACCATTGTTGGGCTGCTATGTACCGGCTCCCATGTACCACTGTTTTGGCTTGTATGTACCAAGCAAGGCTGCTATGTACCAGATACCAAGTAGGAAGATAAAATATTTGTTGTGAGAAAAAAAATTAAAAACACATGATATAAAAGTAATGAAACTACATTAAAAGATAACACAAAAGCATACATATATTAAAACTGCATACAGTAATTAAAATTTGTCAACCAATAAAATTCAGCATACTGTACATTGACTTAATACAGGCTTAGTCCTCAGCATGATCCAGCAGTTCAGCGCACCGGTTTAGAAATTCTGATGTTATGGATTTGTTCTCATATTTCATCCATAGGTCGTCGAGGCTAATTTGCTTTTGGATAGCATGCTTCCTTTGGTATCTATACATTTTCTTTTGTTTTACTAATTGTACAATCATAGGAATTCTACTAGATTCGTCATGTAGAATACTAATTAAGAGGTACATGTTTATAGAATTGGTTTTTGCTACCCTGTTAATTGCATGGTGCCACCCTTCTGCATCTTTATTAGTCCGAACAGGGCGCTTGTAAGAGCTCCAAGAATGTGGAGGATGCATCTTGTTCCTGATCCAGTTTTTTTCATAGTGGGTAATGAGATCTTGAAGTTGCTGATCAGGAAGTGGCTGGCTAGTGATATGGCAAAAAGCTGGCTCTATATGAGATGGAGGTAAGTTTGGCAGCGGTATTAACAGCTGAATGAATTGTCTTACAGCGAGTTGATTAATTTAGGAATTTTGTAGACCTAGTCTCTTCACTCTGCAGTACACTGCTTGGGCCCAGTGAAACCAGCAGCCATGAACAGAAGCCTCGGGAATGCACACTTGCACTGCTGACCATAGTGCTCTTTCAAAATCCAAAACAACTTCGCAAAGAGATGTTGACGTTAAATCAGTAATTTTTCTTGTGACAGCTACATAGTCTTTTTTCTTTCTTCCTGACATTAGGACAAAGCACAATGGAACCTGTTTCATAATTCCATCTTTCTTTATAAAACTGTGCACACCTGAAAGTTGAACAAACAGGGTACGAACAATTTTAAAAGTTCCGTCCATGTACTAAACTTTAGCTTTGGACAGGTGTTACAACTGAATTGGTTTTGCAAATATGATATGCTGTTGTCCATTTTCAAATAGATCAGCTTGAAGAAAGTCCTGTGGGACATGATCTGTGTTTAATTCAAAACTAATACCTTCAGGGTGTTTTGGACGTTGTCCTTCCCTGGCGCGATTGGTGCATCTGACTAGTGTGTTTATATTTGGTAAGGGAACATCTGAATTTTCACAGCTTGAGAGTGCTTTCTTGACTATTACCCCAGATGATGCAAATGGAAATTCCAAAGCAGACTTTTTAACAAAAGCTCGTGCTGATGCTTTGAGTTCAGCACCAGGATCCCCAGGATGTGTGTGTTGGTGGTGTCCACTTTTGAAGTTTATTGTTCCTATTTGATGTGAAATTGTTGCATAGCACTTTTTACCACGGTAGCTGCATATCCGTGTGACTGAGGCAGATGACTCTCGCTTCCTGGTGTATGTAAAACCCAAAGAATCAGCGAGGAGAGAGCTGCCTTTTCTTGTTCCATAGGAAACAATTTTGTAGGTCACAGGAGTGTCTGCAAGGATCGTTGTTGGTAACGCTTCATCCTCTAATGATGTTTCTGCAGCTGGCGTGATGTCATCAATTGGAAGTGTGATGTTGAAGTCATTGGGTGTGTTGTTCATTGTTGCAGGCTGTTCTTCGACTGGGAAGGCATTAAAAGGATCATCGGCATCACCTGAAACCAGGGTATAAAATATCATCACCACCGTTTTTATTTTCACCACCCCACTATCATCATAACCACCACCATCATTCTCATCACCCCCATTATCAACTATCATTATCATTCCCTAACAAACAGAAAGATAATTGTACCTGAAACTAGTTCCTCGTTGGGCTAGTCGATTCCGTTCTCAGCTAGCACTCTGCTGGCTGCGAGTTCGATTCTCCGACCGGCCAATGAAGAATAAGTGGAATTTATTTCTGGTGATAGAAATTCATTTCTCGCTATAATGTGGTTCAGATTCCACAATAAGCTGTAGGTCCCATTGCTAGGTAACCAGTTGGTTCTTAGCCACGTAAAATAAATCTAATCCTTTGGGCCAGCCCTAGGAGAGCCGTTAATCAGCTAAGTGGTCTGGTTAAACTAAGGTATACGTAACTTTGTACCTGAAACCTCCATCCAATCAGGACAGTCTGGGCAACACCACGTGAAAACTTCACCAGCTTTCAATCGTCTGTTTATATTCCAGTTGAGGTTGTGATGTTGCTGTAACACATAAGCGGTGGCGCCACTTGTTGCATCCATCACAGATAAGGGCTTCCTGTCTAGGGCGAGCACACAATCCACATCCTGAGCAAAGGAAAAATGCTGATGCCATGTTAGTATAAAATGGTTAACTGAGGATGCAAGTTCACTGGAGTTTCGAAGCACTGAGTTCCTAAGCTGTCCTTTTTGAAGCAAATAATGAGCAGAGCTCTATTTGCTCTATTCTCTATTTGCATGGCAAACAACCACTGGAGTTCCTAAGTTGTCCTTTTCGAAGCAAATAATGAGCAGAACACTATTTGATCTATTCTCTATTTGCGTGGCAAACAACCACTGGAGTTCCTAAGTTGTCCTTCCAAAGCAAATAATGAGGTACATAGCAGCCAGGGATGGTACATAGCAGCCAGGTACATAAAAGCCATAGATGGTACATAGCAGCCAGGGATAGTACACAGCAGCCAGTGGTACATAGCAGCTAGTGGTACATAGCAACCAATGGTACATAAAGGCCTGTTTCAGTTGCTTGTATAAACAGGGTGTCTCCACCTCCTATTAGATTATACCCTGCTATTATCGATGTCAGAATCTGAATGGAGTTAGATACTGGAGCAGTAGTTTCTATACTCTCTGCAATAACTAAGGAGACCTACAGGTATCAAGATTAGGCAGGTGAGACTACCTTGGCACCTATACCGGCGGCAGTGTTGCAGTTGTTTGGAGAAGCGGAAGTCCAAGTTCAGTATGGAGGAAGAAGAAGAGCTGTTGTATAAACAAGCGTGCAATCCGTCTTGCTTAATTTGGCCGATTTTTCGAACATTAATGAAGGTTTCGGTTACAAAATTGGACTGAGATGTAGGTGAACATGCAGTGATTTAAGTGACATAACTGTTAAATGTTTTTTTGTATTATTGTTAAAATCCAGAAGTGAAACAGGGTTTATAGTAGCTAGGAAAGTCCCGGCCAGGAGAGGAAACCCTGGCTGGGGTTTGGCGACACTAGCGCCATGTATTGAGAGAAAAACCTGTAATTAGAAAATTGATATGCAGGGAAAACTACTGTAAAGAAAAAGCCCGGTTGAAAATGGGTACTTATAAATAAACATTTTCGGAGGCAGGACTCCATAGGACTTTTATTTTCAACTTATGCGTCAGTTGAATTAACTAGAAAAGTCCTATTTGATACATTGAAAATAGAAAGTAGGAAGATTGTTGGGGTTCAGAACCAAACTAAAGAGAAAGTAGTTGTGAAATTTCTTGAAAACGAAACCTTTCTGAATGTGGTGCGAGCTTATGAGGATAAAGTGATAAAATTTGACAAAACGGAAACTGTTAGTTATCAATATTAGTTCAGGGACGACATACGTCTCAATGCGGAATGCCCCATTTGAAATGGACGATGAAGTAATCATTATGATTCTAGGTAAAAAGGGCAAAGTACAATCAATCAGGAATAACAGGTATGCACACGGTCGTTTTGAGGGAATGTTAAATGGAATAGTGCATCCATGTTATTTTGGGGTATTTTCATTTATTTAAATATCATAACTATTAACGTAAACGGTTTAAATAATTTGAAAAAACAGATTAAACTCATTAAATTCATGCTTGCGCATAAGATAGACATATGTGTACAAAAACATAATGTTAAAGAGAAAAATAGACTAGAGTATATTGAAAAACATTGCCATGTTATATTAAATTCAACTCATTTATTAAAGGAAGGGACTGCGGTGTTTATAAACAAGCTATCGCAAGTGAACATCATGAAAAATGAGATGGATACAAAGGGCCAAATATTAAGTGTGAAATGTTGTATAGCTGAAGCAGTATTCCAGGTTATAACTGTATATGTCCCCTCGGGTAAGGACAAGAGGAAAGAAAGAGAAGAGTTGTTTAATACTGATTTGTTATATTTTGCACGAAATAACTTGAAAAATGTCATTATAGCAGGAGACTGGAACTGTGTAACTTGTAACTTGTCAAAGGGATGTCTCTACAGGTGACAAATGTTTCTTGTCCAAGACCTTGATAAGCTTAAAAAATTCATTAAGGTTAAAAGATGTATGGGTTTTGAAAAACAATTTTGTAGTCTTTACATATATAAGGAGGAATTATGGCTCTAGAATTGATAGAATTTATGTAAGGGATTTAGCTTGTAATGTTACTGAAACTTTAAACATTCCCATTAGTTGGTCTGATCACATTTTAAAAACTAGTATTAAAATTGATGATAATCTGAAATGGGGTCATGGATATTGGAAATTAAATTGTAATATTTTAGAGAGTTACCTTGTTGATGAGAACTTTCAACTGATGTGGAACGATTTAAAGATGAAGAGGGATAACCATGTTATTGGCAATATAATTGATTGGTGGATATATACAAAAAAGTGTATAAAGAGCATTTTTCGTGAAAGCATCAAAGCAAGAGACACAGGAAAAGTATGGGTTATTAAATGTATTGAAAGCACATCTTACGAATTTGTATCATCATCATTGTTACAGGCAGTCAATTTGAAAAGATATCTGGATTAAAGTAGCGGATAAAAGCAACAGAAGATAAAATATGTGAAGGGGTAAAAGTTAGATTAAGAACAGAGGAAAGAATTCAAGGCGAAAAAATGCCTCATTATCTGTTAGGAAAAAAAAACTCATGTGGCAATGATTTCCAAATTAAAAACAAAAGAGGGGGTATATGTAACGGATAATAAAGCAGTGGAAATACATACAGTAGAGTACTATGAAAAATTGTACAATAAATATGAATGTAATACCCAGGTTCAAAATAGAGTTTTAGATGTTATTACTGCAGTCTGTTGTAGGCAATGAGGAAAATGAATTATTAACAGCAGAGGTAAATGAAAACGAAGTACGGGAGGTTATATCATCGGTGAAAAATGGATAAGCACCTGGCATAAATGGATTACCAGTAGAATTTTATTAGAAAATGTGGAATATAATAAAAACTAGAATTTTTAGATGTAATTAAGTATATATATCTTTAAAAATATAGTGATTGTTACTGACATGAACAAGGGAATACTGAAATTACTTTGGAAGGATGATAGTTCACATTGCATTGATAATTTAAGAAATATCACATTACTAAATATTGATTACAAAATAGTTACAAAGATAATTGCAAATAGATTAAAAAGGTTACTTCCACTGTGCAAATCACCTGAACAGTTCTGTAGTGTGCCAGGAAGATCAATAACAAAAGTAAATACAACGGTGAGAGATATGATATATTACATAAATGAGAAAGATATGCAAGCTGCTTTAATTAATTTAGATTGGTCAAAGGCCTTTGGTAGAGTAGATTTGGAGTTTCTGTTTTAAGTGCTAGAACGGTTTGGATTTTCCTTTAACTTCATTGGTCTAATAAGAATGCTATACACAAAAGCAAATAGTGTGGTGAGTATTAATGGCAACATTTTCCATCAAAAGATCAGTCAGACAAGGTTGTCCTTTGTCGATGATGATGTTCATAATAGCGTTGGTAAATATTCGCCTGAAATGCCAAATAATCTAAGAATTTGTGTTGTTGTTTGGTATGCAGACGATAGCTCTATTGTAGTATGTAGAGGTGAAGGGATAGAAGAAAGTTTTAAGATCTTAAAAATGTATGAGGATGCTACTGGTGTAAAGTCACCACATCGGCGCCAGCGTAGTGTTTCGGCGGCGCCATTAAGTCTCCGCTGAGCATGTTTTCTTTGGTGACTTCCCATATTCTTCAAACTCAATTAGTCACGCCTAAAACGTGCCAGGTCACGCATTTTTAATCATTTTTACTTTATGTGTATTTATACAAATGTCACACATTGTGTATCACATGTTTCTTCATTCACAGGCATCAAGACTGTATCCATACTGTAGTTTTGTGTGTTTTGTATTGTAATTTGTACTCGTTCACTGCATATTATTGTTTATTGTTTCGACCTCAGGTCACAGTCAATTCCATTGTCTCTCGCGGGCCGGCGTCAGTCGGCCGCTATATAAACTGCCTGGATCTGTAATAAAGCAGCAGTAACTTTTACCTGCTCGTTTCTTTGACACCTTACAGTGGTGACCCCCGGAGTATCCCGGAGCCATTAGCGGACTGACATGGCGACTTAGTCTTGGCTCCAGGATTTCTCCAAAACGCTCTTAGCGGCCTAAACACGGCACTGTAACCAGCGTTTGAGCATGCTGACTCTCGTCGGTGTACCCCACCAGCGTCACTAGCGGAACCACACGGCGCACGAAAGTGCGTACTGACGCGAGTACCCCACTCCAGTAAGGGGTCAAAGGAGCGAGCATAGACGCGGATATCCCCTCCTTCATGCAGTTAAACGCGGACCCCACGGACTCGGAGGTTTACCTGCCTCCCATCACACCCGCGCCCGCCCCTGCATCGAGGCCCTCCCAGACCCACCATCAGCGCCGTCGCCCCCCACCAGTATGCACACCTACTGTCGGAGTTCCCTGAGGTATTTAAGCCCGAGCTTCGCCAAGTCCCCGGGGCCCCAGCCAAGCACGGCATATACCACCATATAACGACTAAAGGGCCCCCGACACATGCAAAGTTCCGCAGGCTTCCCCCTCAGCGCCTTCAGGAAGCGAAAAAAGCATTCGCGGAGATGGAGCGGATGGGCATCTGCAGGAAAGCCTCCAGTCCATGATCCTCCCCCCTCCACATGGTGCAGAAACCGGACGGCTCCTGGAGACCCTGCGGCGACTACAGGCGGCTCAACATTGCAACAGAGCCCGACCACTACCCTCTACCCAACATGCAGGACCTCACGGCCTCCTTTCACGGGGCCAAAATATTCACTAAATTGGACCTTCTTAAATCTTATTTCCAGGTACCTGTTGCGCCAGAGGACATACCAAAGACAGCCATCATCACGCCCTTCGGGTCCTGTGTGTTCGCCTTCTCCACCTTCGGGCTGAGGAACGCCGGGGCCACCTTCCAGCGGCTCATGGACAGCATCCTGGGGGACCTAAAGTTCTGCGTCTGCTACGTCGACGACATTCTCATATTTTCCAGGTCTCACAGCGAACACCAGAGACACATCAGGGCAGTCCTCCAGCGCCTCCAAGAGAACGGCCTCATCGTCCGTTTTGACAAGTGTACCTTCGGCGTCCAGAAAGCAGAATTCCTGGGTCACGAGGTGTCTCCGACAGGCGTCCACCCTCTTACATCGAAAGTAGCAGCCGTAGCCAGGTTCCCGACACCCACCTCCATCAAGGCCGTCCAGGAGTTCCTTGGGATGGTAAACTTCTACAGGCGGTTCATCCCCGGGATCGCGCACACCACGGCCCCCCTGACGGAAGTCCTAAAAGGCCAACCGAAGTCCCTGTCTTGGGGACCCAGCCAGCAGCAGGCCTTTTCCCTGACAAAGGCCGCCCTCACCAAGGCAACCGCCTTGGCACAGCAGGATCCCAAGGCCCCCCTCCAGCTGACGACAGATGCCAGTAACGTCGCCTGTGGTGCTGTTCTGGAGCAAATCATCAACGGCGCCCCCCAGCCCATCGCCTTCTTCAGCAAGAAGTTCAATCCCGCAGAGACCCGCTACAGCACCTTCGACAGGGAACTCTGCGCGATGTACCGCGCAGTTCGGCACTTCAAGTTCCTCCTGGAGGGGACGCCCTTCACAATCTTCGCAGACCATCAGCCACTGGTTCACGCCTTCACAAAGCAGGGGGACGCATGGTCTTCCAGACAGCAGCGCCACCTCTCAGCCATAGCCGAATTTACCTGTTCCGTCAGGAACCTCCCCGGCAAGAAAAATCCCGTAGCAGACGCCCTCTCCAGAGTCGAGTTGAACGCAGTGCAGCTTGGTGTAGATTACCAGGACCTTGCCAGAGAACAGGCCGCTAACCCAGAAACCCCAGCATACCACACCACCATCACATCCCTCAAGTGGCGGGACGTGACCCTCGTCCCCGAAGGCCCCAGCCTGCTCTGCGACATCAGCACAGGTCAGCCCCGCCCTTTGGTTCCAGCCTCACACCGCCGCCAGGTATTCGACATAATTCACGGCCTCTCACACCCCTCCAGCAGGACCACGGCCAAACTGCTTTCAAAAAAGTTCGTCTGGCACGGGGTGCAAAAGGACGCCACGGCCTGGGCAAAACAGTGCTTGCAGTGCCAGACCAGTAAGGTGGGTCGTCACACGCAGTCGGGGGTAGGCGAGTTCCCACAGCCAGGGCGCCGCTTCGGCCACATCCACATCGACGTCGTCGGGCCCCTTCCCCCATCAGGCGGATCCAGATA
This sequence comes from Macrobrachium rosenbergii, assembly GCA_039081455.1. Taxonomy (NCBI): domain Eukaryota; kingdom Metazoa; phylum Arthropoda; class Malacostraca; order Decapoda; family Palaemonidae; genus Macrobrachium; species Macrobrachium rosenbergii. The sequence continues at coordinate 18,699,251 of JANJGK010000001.1, read as the reverse complement.
CCTCTTGACGGTGGTAGACCGTTCAACGAGGTGGCTCGAAGCCACCGCCAGCGCGTGCGCCAAGGCCCTGCTCTCCAGTTGTGTTAGCTGCTTCGGCGTCCCGGACCACATCACAACCGACAGGGGCCCCGCCTTCCTCTCCGAGTTGTGGTCTGCCCTGGCTCAACTGCTGGGAACCACGCACCACACCACCACAGCGTACAACCCAGCGGCCAACGGCCTGGTCGAACGGTTCCACAGGTCCCTAAAGTCATCCCTCATGGCCCGCTGCACCGCCGAGGACTGGAAACATCAGCTGCCGTGGGTCCTCCTCGGGTTGAGAACCGCACCCAGAGCCGACGGCACCCCATCTGCAGCTGAACAAACCTATGGGGAACCCCTCGTGGTGCCGGGAGAGCTCGTGACGGATGAACGCCACTCCCCATCACTGCAGAGGCTTCGCGACGTGGCCGGCAAGTTCGCCCCTTGCAGGCGCTCATACATCGACAAAGCAACCACCTTCATGCCGCCACAGCTGTCATCCGCCACCCACGTCTTCGTCAGAGTCGACGCCGTCCGTCCACCACTAACCAAGCCCTACAGGGGACCCTTCTGCGTGCTGGAACGAAACAGCAAGGCGTTCCAGCTGGCACTCCCTGGCAAGGACGACTGGGTTTCAATAGACCGGTTAAAGCCCGCCTTTCTGTCGGAGAGTCCCGACAGCGACGCAGCACCCCTTCCGCCCAACCGCACTCCAGCACGCCCTCACCCCCGCAGGCGCGGCCGCCCCAGGAAGGGACCGCCCAACCAGCAGCCTCACAGGCAGGAGACCCCTCCGTTATCTTCAAGGAGCCGCGGCACCCTTCAGCGTCCCAGCAGATACAGGGATTAGTCAGACGCGCCCCTAATCTTGGGGGGGGGGAGTATTTGTAAAGTCACCACATCGGCGCCAGCGTAGTGTTTCGGCGGCGCCATTAATTAAGTCTCCGCTGAGCATGTTTTCTTTGGTGACTTCCCATTTTCTTCAAACTCAATTAGTCACGTTTAAAACGTGCCAGGTCACGCATTTTTAATCATTTTTACTTTATGCGTATTTATACAAATGTCACACATTGTGTATCACATGTTTCTTCATTCACAGGCATCAAGACTGTATCCATATTGTAGTTCTGTGTGTTTTGTATTGTAATTTGTACTCGTTCACTGCATATTATTGTTTATTGTTTCGACCTCAGGTCACAGTCAATTCCATTGTCTCTCGCGGGCCGGCGTCAGTCGGCCGCTATATAAACTGCCTGGATCTGTAATAAAGCAGCAGTAACTTTTACCTGCTCGTTTCTTTGACACCTTACACTGGCGCTTCTCTTAACTTGAATAAAACTAGCATATTTGGGTTAGGGCAATAGAGAAACAGAACGTTATGGCCAGTACAAAATTTGAACATAGACCGATAGCTGAAAAATTTTAGGTATAACCTATTTTAATGATCCTTGTAAAACAAGGGAGGAAAATTAGAACAAAATTAGAGAAAATGTGGTGAAAATGGTCGGCTTTTCATATAATAGGAAGTTCACAATATTTCAAAAAGCTATGGTCATTAAGATGGAGTTTTTATCAAAATGTTGGTGTATAGCCCATGTGATAGCGATCCCCAAAAATATTGAGAAGCAGATAGGAAAATGTATCTTCAAGTATTTATGGAAAGGTAATTACCAGCAAATTAGCAGGAAAACAATGTGTTTGCTAAAATTAGAAGGAGGGTGTGGAGTAGTAAAAATTGGCTCTAAAGTAAAGGCAATTCTCTTTTGTATTTTTATTTTATAAGAGTTTTTCAAAAAAAGAGTTTGGTTATGAGCTAATGTTGTATTAATGTAAAATGAAAGAAGCTACTTATTAAGTGATAATGGAATTAAAGATGCTGCAGTAATAACCACGCCCTATTATGAAGAAATAATTTATACTTTAAGACTAGTCATCAAGATGGATGTTTATCCACATTGTAAAAGTAGCAATGTATATAGATTTTTAATGGTAGATAACTATAAGCCAAATGTTCAAATTAACTACCCATTGTTTAACTGGAAGAATATATGGGTAAATGTAAATAGCAAGTTTATAGAGCCACATGTCCGAGAAGTATTGTATCAATATATACATGAAGTATTGCCAGCTCGGGACCGATTACATATGATGAACATCGTACAAGATGATGTATGTAGTACTTGTGGGGAAAAAAAACTATGATGCATTTATTTTATTTTTGTAGTATGAATAAAAAGTTAATAGAATGGTTTAAAATAGAATGTTTTGAAAAAGTGTTAAAAGCCTTGTGTAAAGTCAGAACTAAGAATTTTCTTCAAGTACTAAAATTTGATTTTGAAGCAAATAGTTTGAAAGATAGGAACACTGCAAATGTATTATTAGCAGATTTTATATCTGGTGTTTGGTATTGTTATAAATCTGGGTTATTGTTAAATGACCCACATTTAATTGTTTTAATAAGAGAAAGTATATACAGGAATAGGTATGTACAGTATTGCGTAAATCATTTAAAAACATTTATTCTCATTTTACACGTAGTTACCTGGAATTTTAATATATACAGATACATATGAGTGTGTATACTATAATGGTTATGTATACTATACGGTGTATGGGTATATGTATATTTGTACATAGTAAATTTAAGTATATTTATATACATAGTAAGTTTAACTATATTTATATATATAAAATATATATTTGTTGATTTTGTAATTGAATTACATATATTGCATATGTATTGAATAGTAAAATGAACTTTAAAATGTATTTTTCTAAATAAAAGATAAAAAAAAAAAGTTCAGGATGGCAGCAATTGTGCTTCTTTGCCAATTGTTACTAATTCTAATAATGTAACATTATTTGGTCAAGGCTGGTTAAATGTAGTTCCTCTTGATTGGGTTAATATTTTTAAATCAGTTAAACACGTTTCAAGTTCTTGTAGTTTAGAATTAGATCATATTCCAATAAAAAATTAAGAGGTTTTTAGGGATGAACTAAGAAGTGTCCGAGGCGTAAAAGGCAAAAATTAAGTTGAAGGAAAATACAAGTGCAACATTTTTTAACCCCAGAGTAGTTCCTTATGCCTTGAAGGAAAGTTGCTCGAACTAAATAGTATAGGGTATTGGAACCAGTAAACTGCAGTGAGTGGGCCTCCCCCCTTGTTATTGTGCTGAAGCAAACTAATGATGTAAGGTTATGTACATATTTCAAAGTTACTATTAATAGGTATATGAAGGTTGACAATTATCTACTACCAAAACAGTCATAATTTTGCTAGTTTAAATGGAGGGATTATTTATTTTTTTTTTTTTCAAAACTGGATCTTTCACGAGCTACGAGTATTTGGAAGTAGATGAAAGTAACAAATATCTATTAGCAATAAATAGGCATTTATGATTGTGCCCTTTTAAACGCCTGCATGTGGATTGGCCTCAGCTGTTGCTGTTTTTCGGATGGAAGTGGAAAAATTACTGAGTGGTATTCCAGGTGTAGTGGTCTATTTGGATGATGTTTTGATTTGTGGCCGCACTTCTGCTGTGTTGTGTTAGTTATTTAAGACATATCGTTAGCAGGGATGGATTAAAACCTTGTCCTGGTAAGGTGACAAGAATCTGAAATCTAAAACGACCTAAAAATGTAATAGAGCTTAAGTCCTTTTTAGAGTTAATAAATTATTACGGTCGGTTTATAAAGAACCTTTCGACTATAGTAAGTCCCTTAAATAAGCTTCTTAAGAGCTAATGAGATGTGGTTGTGGACAGCAGTGTAAATATCCTTTTATAAATCTTAAGGCACTTTTAGCTGATGTCTCGTGCTGGCTCATTATGATGTAAAAACTCCTATAAAATTAGAATGTGATGCTTCATCTGTTGGGACGGGGGCCGTGTTATCGCACGTATTTCCAGATGGGTAGGAGCGTCCCATAGCTTATACAGCACGTTCTCTCAGTGCCTTAGAGAGGAATTATTCTCAAAATGAGAAGGCCCTTCTCTTGTTTATGGTGTTAAACGCTTTCATCAGTATTTGTATGGCAGGAAATTTATTTTGGTTACTGATCATAGGCCTTTGTTGGTTGGCCATAAGCCTTTGTGGGCTCCCAACTTCAGCAGCTGCTAGATTGCAACGTTATGACAGTATTTCATCAGTGTACACTTATGAACTGGAGTTTTGGGCATCATAAAAGCATACAAATGCAGACGCCTTGTCTAGAGACTCTAGAGTCTAGACCGGAGAGGTTGGATGTCAAGGATGCGTCTTCAATATTCAGTATTGAGTAACTACAGTAGATAAAATCCCTGTCAACTTCTCGAAAGCGGGAGGGGGGAGGTAGTGCCGTCAGTGCACCTCAAGCGCGGTGCACTGTGGGCATTAAGGTTCTTTGCACCGTCCCTTCGGCGTCTAGCTGCAACCCTTTTCATTCCTTTTGCTGTACCTCCCTTCATATTCTCTCTTTTCCATCTTACTTTCCACCCTCTTTTAACAATTGTTTCATAGTACAACTGCGAGGTTTTCCTCCTGTTACACCTTTATAACGTTTCTCTCAATTTTTCTTTCAGCGCTGATTGACATGTCCCAGCGCTTGGTCTTCGGCCTAAATTGTATATTCTATTCTATTCCATACGCTACGTAACCAGAACCGACCGTATCTTATCCAAGGTTTATGAATATGTTATGTCTGGTTGGCCTAACATCGTTGGGGAAGAGTTATGGATGTGTATTGTGGGGCCGAAGAGTAGTGATGCCCTTTGCATATCGGGGCCAGTTTTGAAGAGAAGTACATTCTGGATATCAAGGTATTATTAAAACAAAATCCTTGGCTCGATTGCATGTATGGTGGCCTGGAATAGACGAAGACAGCGCGAGCTTGGTGCTTGGTTGCACAACTTTTCAGTGTTAGAAATAAGCCTAGTCCCGATCCTCTTCATCCATGGGAGTGGCCTAGTGGTCCTTGGCAAAGAATTCATCCGGATTTTGCTGGTCCATTTTTGGGAAAATTTAAGTATACCTTAGTTTAACCAGATCACTGACCTGATTAACAGCTCTCCTAGTGCTGGCCCGAAGGATTAGACTTTTTTCACGTGGCTAAGAACCAATTGGTTACCTAGCAACGGGACCTGCAGCTTATTGTGGAATCCGAACCACATTATAGCGAGAAATTAATTTCTATCACCAGAAAAATTTCCATTTTGTTATCGTTGATGCTTTTCCAAAGTAGATGGAAGTAGAGGTCATAATGACCTCTACCTCCAATGACAACTACCTCCATCCACTTTGAGTAAGCATCAACGATAACAAGATAAAAATTTCACAAAAATGGACCTAGTCATTAGTTCTACGAGTAGTTTAAAGCCAATTAGTATTTTAAGAGAAAAGTTTTCGTCCTAATGGCTTTCCTGATATAAGTTTCGGATAACGGAACTGCCTTTACTTCATCAGAATTTTCCATTTTTACGTAGGCTAACGGGATACATCATATTTGTTCTGCGCCATATAAACCAACAACTAATGAAGAAGCCGAGAGGGCAGTGAAAACTTTTAAACAAAATCTTAAAAAGGTAAAAGGAAAGGAGAATTTAAAATTAAAGCTTTGTCGGTTTTTAATGCAATGTCGCACTACATCACTTGCAACAACTGGTCTTACTCCAGCCGAGGTTTTTTTAAAACGTCATGTCAAAACGAGATTAGGTTTTCTTAATCCTGATAAAGGAGCTGAAACGATAAGGAAACGTGACACTGATTTCGGATGCCAACCGTAAATTAAGAACTCAAGCGGAACAGACTGTTCAGCTTCATCCACATTAAGGGTTGGGCTGAATTTCTGAGTTCTGGCGGTTCCATAACAAATGACGCTTGGAAATATGTTAAAACAAATTTTCTTTAGATTATTGTTTAGATAAACATTCACCGCTGGAAGATCCTGTGACTAAGGAGTTGAGTAGACCGAGTTCTGATAGTGTATCCGACGGAGGAAATGAGCCATTGCCTTTGACTTTGGATGATCATGTAGCTTTAGCTCCTAATTCCACTGGTGAGAGACGTTACCTTGTAAGGGAACGTCGTCGGCCGGACAGACTTACATATTCTTGATGCTATTTATTCTAAGTTATATTGTAAAAAAAAAAAGTCTTTTTGTATTTATATAAGTAAAGTTCCTAACCCTGGAAATTTTTAGAGAATTACGAGTTCTTGAATGAAGGATGTGTTTTATTTACTGTCAACTGTGTTTAATGAGTTCATTTTACTGTGTGAATTATGAAAGTTTTCTGTGTTTTTTTAAGTTAGCGCGGAGGAGTGTTGTGTATTGTTATTCCCTTTATAGCAGTTGTTTGCTTGTTTAGTGTCAAGGTAGCCGAAGTCACTTGGCTTTAAGAGTCAGTTACGTACCTGCCTCCGTACCGTGTGTGCCTACTTTTTATTGCATAATGAAGACTCAATTAACAGGTCATTTTTCTTCTCCCGGACTTATCAAGTAACTTAAACAAGATTCGATATTAAAGATTTCATGGTAGAGGGAGGTTATCCCAATTTCTCAGTTGAAGTGTCTAATTCGGGGACCGAAAAAAAATTAACACATTTTAAGATGTCTCGTATCAGTACTTAAAACTGCTGTGACATCTAAATTTTAACATTTCAATTTTGGCAACTGGGACTACAGCGTAATGATTTCCATACTCCCGAGTTTCATACGGAATTAGACTTACGGATGAGTGCCATCCTAATTATTATATGACCTATACAATTAATAAACGATTTCAGAGGTTAGCCATCTTCCATGACGTGACTGGGCAAAGTCACAGGAGCCATGAGCAAATGTATAATGTCAATGATATTGTATGTTTTGAAGTGATCACATAGCCCATCTATTCTTTCAGTACCATCTCTCTCTGTCAAATAGAGAGATGGTACTGAAAGATTGCTGTTGTGATGGTGTGAGAGTCAGCAATTAGGTTCGATTACCGACTGACAGCATTTTAATAGTTGGCTGTTGATGTGGAAAATTTACAATTTAGGTGGAAGCTTTTGTTGTGCGTAATTCGTTTTGCTGGCGGCTGATTTTGATTTGAGCTTGTAATCTCCTGTACTATGAATACTTGATTTTGATAATGCACGATACATTTCTATTTATACTATTTTCTCTTACTTCGTTTCATTTTACTAATTATTTCCTTGACGCAATCCAATCTACGTCTCTCTCGAGTTGAGTTTCAGTTAGCCCCTCAGGCTGACCCACGTGGGCTGGCCTTAGTATCGTTGGTTGAAACTGCTTCCGAATGCAAGGGGCCCTTCATACCTTCTCAGACGCTTTGCAAATCGGGAGTAAAATGAAACTACAGCTTTTTTTGGAAAGTGTTTACTGGTACACAGAAGTGATTATGGAAGTCGATAGTTGATAGACACAAGGAATTCGCCGAAACTATTTAAAAATTTTCATGTCATTTTAAAGAATATAAGAATGTTAATCTATTTATGGAGTATCACCCTGGACTTCATTTGGAAGTTTAAATATTAAGTGAACTTCACAATGAATAGAATCAACTGGGAAGAGAATAAAAACTGAAGAATGCCTGCCGTGCCTCTGTAATGCGTTTGAGAGAAGGCCCTTTTCCGAATGTCTTGATTAATATGTTCTCTCTTTTCAGGCTCTATCTCACATTGATAGAAATTTACTTTCACCAAGGCTGACAAGATACCTGACATCAGGATACATGGATCATAAAAGTGACCTTTGCTACTTGGTAAGTGTAAATAGCCACTTCATAAAAATGTATTAATTTGTATATAAAAACTGTACTTCCTGGTCAGAATAAACTATTTTCACCCCCGACACCGTCGCTCTCTCTCTCTCTCTCTCTCTCTCTCTCTCTCTCTCTCTCTCTCTCTCTCTCTCTCTCTCTCTCTCTCATATCGCTGGCAACACTGATCTTCTGCGGTTCCTTTTCCCCAATCAATGGTTACATGAGCCTGCATCCTGCAACCAATCCGGAAAGCAAATTGAATGACGGGTCTGCCCCTGTTATCAGTGTTATTTTCCTCGAAACTCTTTGCGGATGACGTGTTCTTTCGTGTAGCTATTTTTATTTCATTCATCAATACTTGCATGGGCGTTCTCAAACCCCTTTTCCAAAACAAGGACCTTTGGGTGTCTAAATTCCTCTCCTTTCATGGTCGTTGATGTCATGAGAGAAGGGGGAGCGATGTAGAATAAAGAGGGATTTGCTATGCATTTTCTATACTTGTGCAAACACTGCATTGGATTTTCCGCTAGATAAAAATAAAACAAATTGGCAGGACATGTCACCCATCACCATTCACGATTGCAGATTTTCAAACACTAAAATGGAGGTAATGCACGAAAGACAATGGTGTGTTAAGTAAAACCCATAAAAACGAAAATTATATTCACTTGGCTTTCGAAAGCACCATCCATCTTCCTACTCTTGAAGAAGGGACTTGGTTCCTTCAGTAGCTGCATAAATATAATTTTCGCGTTTTGTGGGTTAACGCTACTTAATCTCGTATACACGGAAAACTTGATTTTCACAGCAGAATGGTGTGTCTGAACTTAAGGAAAACAAAAGACACGGCACTTGAGCCTCTAGTTTGTAAAACAGGAGTGAGGGACTTGTATTACTTGGCTTAAGCTGATCTTATGCGAGAAGGGCGAAATAGGACGCTTAATAACTGATAGTTAAGGATATAACTAGCTTTAGTACAATTTAATTAAGCTACATGATTTAGGCTTAGGTTGTGGGTGGGGTGGGGGATGGGTGTTATTGGTTGCATTTGAGAATGAACGTCATCTTCCAGAAAAATCAAACTATACCTGGAATGTATTTTGCGACCTCTGCAATGCCCTAGGAGAGCTGTTAATCAGCTCAGTGGTCTGGTTAAACTAAGGTATGCTTAATTTTTTCTACAATGGAATTACCTGCTGAGAATGAGAATTGGTTCCCTATAAAGTTTGATGACTGAATAAAACTTGAATTAAAAATTAGTAAGTATCTGTTGAAAAGTATACATCTAGAAAGATGAATGTTAGTATTGTAGTATGCACATTTTGTTAGTGTATATATTAATGTTCAACATCTACTTTTAAATCAGGACATATTTTACTTCTGCGTCGTAGCCAGTCTTTTATCAGAAACGAATCGACACTAGGTACCAATGGCATCTCCAAGAGTAACTTGAGAAAGGCAAGAGTTCAACGGTCAAGCCTTGAGTTAAGAGGTCCAGTCCTTGGTATTTGTGAAAATGAGACGTGCGTGATGTGTCGCAGGAACAGCATTGATTAATTTTGCTTCTGATTACTCTATATTCAGCAACCATGGGGACTTCACAGTTCATTTTGGCTAAGTCGAGCTTCAGTATTCGAGATTACCGTACAACTTATATCACCTAACACGTCTGCCTATTGGACCGTCCTCCACTATTTAGGAACACCGCAGGGAGGACCTTCCATTTCCAAATTTCGGTCCTGGGCATTTTCTTTCCAATAACACTTACAGAGGCTGAGAATCGCTATCATTCCCCCCCACCCCCCACCCTCTCTTTTTTTCAATTCCACAGTTACGATCTCCCAGGACTGTTTAGGTCTCAATCATTTTCGTAGGGCCGCTCCTAAAAGGGGCTTTCCTAGTGATTCTGTGGCCAAGTCGAGAATGTAGGGAATAGAGAAACTATTTTATACAAGGTTCTGGATAATGATGATTTGTTCCAGTGATTGTGATATAGCAATTATTCAGTTTGTTTCTTAGGGCTTTTAGTTTTCTGTAAAAGAAAGCTATTGAGATGGCTATTTTTATGTCCGTCCGCACTTTTTCTGTCCGCCCTCAGATCTTAAAAACTACTGAGGCTAGAGGGCTGCAAATTGGTATGTTGATATCCACCCTCCAATCATCAAACATACCAAATTGCAGCCCTCTAGCCTCAGTAGTTTTTATTTTATTAAGGGTTAAAGTTAGCCATGACCGTCCGTCTGGCAACGCTATAGTACAGGCCACCACCGAGCCGTGGCTGAAAGTTTCATGGGCCACGGCTCGTACAGAATTATAAGCTGTACAGAAAAGTCGATTGCGCAGAAGAAACTTCGGCGCATTTTTTACTTGTTTCTTATTGGTTCGAAGAGGTTTCCTCCCAGGCCCTACAAAATCCAGTATCGTGGCTGTTAAATCTTTCTACCTCACAGGGATTCATATTTCTGTTTGTTTCGTCTTTTCAGACGTTTGAATTGCACTTGAAAGATTTTTTTTAACGTATTTCATTTTGATATTAAACATATTTTCTTCATACAACAGAAATACATTCTCAGCCAAAGGTAATACAAGTACCCCGAAATGAAATGCAGGAAAAAACTACTAAAATATTATTCTAAGGGATGTCTTTCTTTCGGCGGGTAAATATACAAACTGATGAGTTATCTTAAATTGGACGTGTCAGAATTCTGTATTATCTTATTCGTGTAAGGCTTCTTCGTCCCTCTGGATATGCTGTTTTCCTTAACAATGCGACAGATCAGTATTCGCATTAGTTTTACAAAAAGGAAACTTTAAACTTTAA
>JANJGK010000001.1:18644452-18684452 GCA_039081455.1 Macrobrachium rosenbergii | reverse complement strand
GCACGATTGTAATTAACCTGTAATTAACCACAGAACTTCATCCAAAAAGCTAGGGGACCTGATGGGAATGTAGGGTTATGGTGGGGTATTACTATCCTGCAATTTGGGTGACCCCTAGGGAAAGTGGGGTTATGGGTGGGGTAGACCGCGGATAATAAGAAAACACCCAAACTTTACTGTTTACGGCACTGCAGAGATGAAAACCCCCCAAACAAACATAGAAACAACAAGATGACAAAGGTAGCCGTTACAAAGATAAAAGCTTTTACTAATACTGCTATTTCGAATGCTGCCACGCATTCGCATGCGCACTCTTATGGGGGAACTTTGGTACACAGGCCGACTCCTTACTGAGGAAAAAGGGGGGGCTGGGGGGATAATGTTCGTTTCCGGTCCTTCTAAAGTTTCAATTTATGGCAAAATACATTTAAATCCCCAGGTGCCAGTACTAAACATGGCGAAAGGGCTTTCAGGAGGAATTGAGAAGCTTCTCCCCCCTTTGAAGGGGTGTGGGGGCGGGGGGGGCGGATAATGTTCGTTTCCGATCCTTCAAAGTTTCAATTTACGGTAAAATACATTTAAACCCTCAGATGCCAGCATTAAACACGGCGAAATACATTTGATCCCCCAGGTGCCAGTACTAAACACGGCGAAATACATTTGATCCCCAAGGTGCCAGTACTAAACACGGCGAAATACATTTGATCCCCCAGGTGCCAGTACTAAACACGGCAAAATACATTTGATCCCCAAGGTGCCAGTACTAAACACGGCGAAATACATTTGATCCCCCAGGTGCCAGTACTAAACACGGCGAAATACATTTGATCCCCAAGGTGCCAGTACTAAACACGGCGAAATACATTTGATCCCCCAGGTGCCAGTACTAAACACGGCGAAATACATTTGATCCCCCAGGTGCCAGTACTAAACACGGCGAAATACATTTGATCCCCAAGGTGCCAGTACTAAACACGGCGAAATACATTTGATCCCCCAGGTGCCAGTACTAAACACGGCGAAATACATTTGATCCCCCAGGTGCCAGTACTAAACACGGCGAAATACATTTGATCCCCAAGGTGCCAGTACTAAACACGGCGAAATACATTTGATCCCCCAGGTGCCAGTACTAAACACGGCGAAATACATTTGATCCCCAAGGTGCCAGTACTAAACACGGCGAAATACATTTGATCCCCAAGGTGCCAGTACTAAACACGGCGAAATACATTTGATCCCCCAGGTGCCAGTACTAAACACGGCGAAATACATTTGATCCCCAAGGTGCCAGTACTAAACACGGCGAAATACATTTGATCCCCCAGGTGCCAGTACTAAACACGGCGAAATACATTTGATCCCCAAGGTGCCAGTACTAAACACGGCGAAATACATTTGATCCCCCAGGTGCCAGTACTAAACACGGCGAAATACATTTGATCCCCCAGGTGCCAGTACTAAACACGGCGAAATACATTTGATCCCCAAGGTGCCAGTACTAAACACGGCGAAATACATTTGATCCCCCAGGTGCCAGTACTAAACACGGCGAAAGGCGTTTCAGGAGGAATTGAGAAGTTTCTCCCGTCGTTGGAGTGGGTGTGTGGGGTATTCATACGCGATCCTCACAGGCGTTTCCAACTACTGCACCTCCCTGTTTGCGTTGGAACGGTTCATAAGTATTTCGTTTCAGTACACCGGCTGATTCCTTGCTGCACACTCCTTTGAACCTAAAACACGCCACCTTTGGCCGTTACGTGCGAAAACTCTTACGTCAACTGCCGGGAAATTAACGTATACTTTTACGGCAATTACGAGATGTTAATTTACCTGCGTCAAAATCACGGCCTTAAAAAAAAAAAAAAAAAAAAAAAAAAAAAAAAAAAAAAAAAAAAAAAAGCGAATTTTAGCCCCCGGTGCCTAGTGAGTGCAGTCTCGGAGTCCCTAAGGTAACTTTCTTAGGGCTTCTTTTCTTAGTGTACCGGACTGTGTTTTTTTTTTTTCAGATTATTTTATGAATTCGGAACTCTGAAGTAAATCTCCGTGCCTGTTTTTACCTTGGAAACTGTTTTTTTCTACACTTTTAGGGCTGCTGGTAAAGGAGTTGAAGTTTTGTTTTTGTCGGTCACATGTTCTTTGTTGACCTTACAAACCTTGCAGTTCGTTCGGGTCGCCCCAGGTCCCTCAGTGTGAGGCACCTCTGATGTCTACCAGAGTTAAGGGGCAAATAACAGTTGGCCGACAATAAACAAACTCACCTCCATTATCAGCAGCCCTAAAAGTGTAGAAAAAAACAGTTTCCAAGGTGAAAACAGGCGCGGAGCTAATACTTAGAATTTCCTATGTATGTATGTAGTATATATATATATATATATATATATATATATATATATATATATATATATATATATATATATATATATATATATAGATATATATATAGATATATATATAGATATATATATAGATATATATATAGATATATATATAGATATATATATAGATATATATATATATATATATATATATATATATATATATATATATATATATATATATATATATATATATATATATATATATATATATATATATATATATATATATATATATATATATATATATATATATATATAATGTGTGTGTGTGTGTGTGTGCGCGCGCGCGAGTGCGCATGTGTGTCTGTGTGTAAACGTTGCTCTTTTACAAGGTGTTTTGAGTTAAAACCAACGTCTCGCCCCACTGATCTTTTGGGTAACTATTTTGTTACGTTTGCACGTGCACGTCAGAGAACTTTATTTGTTCTTTGTTCATTTTGAATTGCCATAAACAAAAAATCCTTAAAGAATATATCCCACTGGCAGTTTTAGCTTATATTCAAGGGTATTCTGTTAATTTTTCTCATTTACTTTAAAATAGGGAAAATGTATAAAAAATTTAATCATTTCACAATTCATTAATTTTTTACGTTACTGATACTATGAACATTGATCAGGAATTCTAATCAAGTGTATCAAATCAAACTTTTCTTTGATACTACATCTTGCAATCACGGTCCAACAGATTACGAACTTTTTAAATAAATTTATTTTTAAAGACGAGAGAAGTGTTTTGGAACACACACGCGCGCGCGCGTAATGCATTTATTTGTTAAAATGGAATATCCCTTAATTGTGTTTCAAGAGCAGTGTACATTTCTTAAATTATGTATTAAATATTTTCTCTCATGAGTCTTACTGTTAGAGATCAGATTGTTTACATTTTAACAAATGAAACAACGATCTTTCCAAGTTGTTGTTCATGGCAGTTTGGGTCTGAAATGACTACCTGTTCTGTAGATGTTTAACATCAGATGATTTCCCCTATATACTGGAAAAGTGATTTTACCAATGTAAATGAGATGAGTATAGTTAGTGTTATTGTGAATATTAATGACCTTTGCTCCTTCTGTTATATTCATTATATTGTTCTGTTATTTACGTTAGTTTTAGTTATGGTGGTGATACGTAGTTCCTATTACATATCTCTTGCGTCATCGGTTTAAATCAGGCAATTAGCGGTTTGTATTATTTTCATTTGTAGGCTTAAGTCAAAAATTACCTCTGCGTCATATTTTCAGGTCCGTTGTTAACGCATCGCTAGAATCTCTTCTCACTCTTTTTATTCTTTATTTTACAGAATTTACTCGAAATTTATTTTTGAAATAATTCTCTGTTCGTCTGTCTCAGGGGGAGGGCGGATGGGTCGACCCCAGACATCAGGACACGGCCTGGGTGGGCGTCAGGCTCCGAGATCTCAACGATAATCCACCTCAATTCGTCCGTCCCCACGCCCACGTCACGATAAGCGAGGACGCCCCCCTGGGCACTTTGCTGACTACCGTTTCCGCCTACGATCCAGATGTTGTAAGTATAATCACTGTGTAAACTGCTTTCAGTTTTAATGACTCTGCTTATGATGTGCCTGTTTTAACAAGGAAACCCTGATTTTATTGAGCATGAGGTTCGATCTAATGGCTTATTGCTACCCAGTTCATTTACTTAATGCAATACTCCATGCGTAGTGGCACGCCTGTCGACTCTGCAATTGGTATCCAACATAATAGGTAACAGTGTGTGTTTTTATTTGCGTATGCATTGATCGTTTTTTCTTATTTATCTGCAGCACATAGTCTGTCAGTTTACGAGTTATTTATATTAAATTTCATTCTCTCTGTTCGTTTCAATTATATGACAGGAATACTTACCAGCCTAGAACTGCTTTGTTGATGATATACATATGAAAACTGGAGATAAAGCACTGAGATTATTTAGATTTCGCCGCTTTGCAGTTTTAATTTTTTGTGTTCGAGGAAAACGTCGAGACCCTCCTTTGTAATGAAATATAGACACACTTAGAACATGACACAAACTTCGGTACAACTAGAACGAGAAAAATTACCAGAATTTTAAAATATCTAAGTTATATTCCTTTTTCTATGCGAGGAAAACGGTTATGCTATTTCAGTCAAAAATAGTATCCATTCTCTCAGATTGCCAAAAATTCCACTATTTAAAGAACAGGTTTCGTTTTCCAGTCTTGCTTATTCGTTGTTTAGAGCCATAGTTCTAGAACTTGACCGACAGTTATATGCAGGCTTTTTCAAAAGTGATTTGCCTCACCTACACAGAGAGATGGTTATTATTATTATTTTTGTTTTTAGCTACTGCATAGAATTATTGGTGCTGTAACCTGTATATATATAATGTTATTGATTTATTGACATTACGAAAGGTATCCATGAAACCTCATAGTTCCTTAGAGATCGATGGACATTGTCGAATTATTTCCATTTTCATAGATGTTTAATGAGCCCCCAACAACTAAGGAAGTCTGAAAGTTTTATTCCGATAGACAGTACGCCTTCCCAGTATATTTCAATAGACCCCCATCAAATAGTATGTGACTATGGTTACCTGCGTATGTTTCCGAGCAATTAAAGTCAGTAATGTTTAAGAGATATCACAGGTTTCAGTATACACAAGTGGAACCATATTCCCGTTAGATATTTATATCACATATAACAATATTCATGACGACGAGAGCTGTGGTATCAGCTTTAGCGAATCATACTTTAGGAACAAAACACACATCCGAACACACTTGCTAAGCAGATCTCACCCCGTGTTATCCTTTGAACTTCATCTGTTTACCAAGCAATCCAACCGTTGAATAAGCGACACCGCTTTCCGTGCTGAAATACGGAGCGATGTAGTGCTTATTATTCTCGTTTTTACATATTCAGCAAAGGACAGAAGTGTGCAGTTTCCTTTACTGAAAAAAATATACCTTTGAGAGTGCACATAAAGGTTATTCTGACTTGAGATAGTCGAATGTTGTTGCATAAGGCTAGCTTGCACTGGTTATAATTTTTGTGTCTTATAAACAAGTATGAATTAATCTGGTTTTGCGTCTAAAAAATAACATTTATATAAAAGCTGCACGTTAAATTTTTTACTGTACACTATTGGTGTCTTAGTTCTAAAACAAATGAGCTGGATTTTCACTTTTCATAGAAAATCAGGTAAGACTTTATTATATATAATTAACAAAATGTTTTGCCATTTTAATCTCGAAGTGAATGAAGTTTACAAAGACGCGTGCAGATCTTTAAAACAAGGGAGAGTTTAAATAACAATTGAGATTTTGCCAAAATAAGTGGAATATAAGCATTCTGAAGACTAAAAAGGCATTCTTATATGTAACTTGATATCTGTTAATGGCAAGTAAATGAATACGTGACAGTGTGCCCAAATGAAACAGAAAAATCTGGAAAATACTAAGAAAAGTGAGGACAGTGATATATGTATGATATAAAGGAACTAAAATAACAAGAACTGAGCAAAAAAACCTTATAACGTACCAACAACAGATCTAAAAAAGGTTTTCACTATTGAGAATAACAGTTAGCAAGACAGGGGACTGTTCGTTGTTTTGCGTGTATAGCTTTCAGTAAGTGTTTAGTAGATGGGTCTGCGACTACTGCGTATGGAAATGGGTATAATTACCTTCAAATATACAGATACACAACTCGCCGAGACTGTCATCACCAACGCTACATTATAGTCCAGCGCATAACTTATCTGCGACTCTCTCTCTCTCTCTCTCTCTCTCTCTCTCTCTCTCTCTCTCTCTCTCTCTCTCTCCATGTCTTTTTTTTTGTTGCTAAATAAGTTTAAACAAACTTGACCCCTCCCTCCCAGTGAATATCAAGTCCCTAACTCAGTTGACGATGGTAGATAAAAAAAAATATGCTTTCATAAACTGTGGTTTACCTGAAATTAAGAGAAAAATATTTTATATTTCCTGGAAATGGAAAACAGTTAAAACTATGGGGAGAAACAAGATCCCTATAATTTGCAACCCAGGAATTCCCCTTTGCCTCCTTCCTTTTAACCAACTACCACTTCTTCCAAAGTCCCTTTAACTAAGTCTCCATTCTTCGAGAAATCCTTTAACACTTCCAGTTCTTCCAGAGTCGCTTTAACAAACTGCCAGTTCTTCCGAAGACCCTTTAATCAACTGCCAGTTCTTCCAAAGCCCCTTTAACTAACTGCCAGTTCTTACAAAATCCCTTTAACTAACTGCCAGTCCTTCCAAAGACCCTTTAACCTAAAGTACTGCCTGTTCTTCCAAATTCCCTTTTACTAACTGCCAGTTCTTCCACAGTCCATTTTACTAGCTACCAATTCTTCCAAAGTCCCTTGAAGTGACTGTTAGTTCTTACAAAGCCCCTTTAGCTAATTACCAGTTCTTCAAAAGTCCCTTTAACTTACTACCAGTTCTTCCAAAATCCCTTTAACGAACTGCCAATTCTTCCAAAAATCCTTAAACTAACAGTCAGCTCTTTCAAACTCCCTTTAACTAACTGCCAATGCTTTCAAAGTCCCTTTAACTAACTGCCAGTTCGTACAAAGTCCCTTTAACTAACTGCCAGTTCTTACAAAGTCACTTTAACTAACTGCCAGTTCTTCCAAATACCCTTTTACCTACTGCCTGTTCTTCCAAGTTCCCTTTTTACTAACAGCCAGTTCTTACAAAGTCCATTTAACTAACTGCCAGTTGTTCCCAAATCCTAATAACTAGCTGCAACTCTTCCAAAATCCCTTTAACTAATAGTCAGCTTTTTGAAAGTCCCTTCAATTGCCAGATCTTTCAAAGTCCCTTTAACTAAGTGCCAGTTCCTACAAAGCCCCTTTAACAAATTGCCAGTTCTTACAAAGTCCCTTTAACTAACTGCCAGTCCTTACAAAGTCCCTTTAACTGACTGCCAATTCTTACAAAGTCCCTTTAACTAACTGCCAGTTCTTCCGAAGACCCTTTTACCTACTGCATGTTCTTCTAAGCTCCCTTTCCACAGTCCATTTTACCAACTACCAATTCTTCCAAAATCCCTTGAAATAACTGTTAGTTCTTCCAAAGCCCCTTTAACTAATTGCCAGTTCTTCAAAAGTCCATTTAACTTACTGCCAGTTCTTCCCAAATCCATTTAACTAACTGCCAGTTCTTCCAAAATCCCTTTAATTAACAGTCCGCTCTTTCAAAGTCCCTTCAATTGTCAGTTCTTTCAAAGTCCCTTTAACTAACTGCCAGTTCTTTCAAAGTCCCTTTAACTAACTGCCACTTCTCACAAAGTTCCTTTAAATAACTGTCAGTTCTTCCAAAGTCCCTTTAACTAACTGCCAGTCCTTCCAAAGTCATTGTAACTAGCTGCCAGTTCTTCCAAAATCCATTTAACTAACTGTCAGTTCTTTCCAAGTCCCTTTAACTAAATACTAGTTCTTCCAAACTTCCTTTAACTAACTGTCAGTTCATACAAAGTCCCTTTGAATAATTGTCAATTCTTCCAAAATCCCTTTAAATAACAGTAAGTTCTTCCAAAGTCCATTTAACTAACTGCCAGTTCATCCAAAGTACCCTTAATTACCAGTTCTTCCAAAGTCCCTTTATCTAACAGCCAGTTCTTCCAAAGTCACTTTAAATAACTGTCAGTTTTCTAAAGTCCCTATAACTAACTGCCAGTTCATCCAAAGTACCTTTAACTAATTGCCAGTCTTCAAAAGCCCCTTCAACTAACTGCCAGTTCTTCCAAAGCCCTTTTAACTAACTGCCAGTTCTTCCAAGTCACTTTTATTAATTGTCAGTTCTTCCAAAGTCCCTTTTGTTAACTGCCAATTCTTCCAAAATCCCTTTGTCTAACTGCCAGTTCTTCCACAAATCCTTTAAATAAGTGTCATTTCATCCAAAGTCCCTTTTACTAATTACCAGTTTTTCCAAAGTCCCTTGACTGTTACTTCTAACAATGTCCCCTTACTTAACTGCCAGTTCTTCTAAAGTCCCTATTACTGACTGCCAGTTCTTCCAAAGTCCCTTTTATTAACTGTAGATTCTTCCAAAGTTACTTTTACTAACTGTCAGGTCTTCCAAAGACCCTTTAACTAACTGCCAGTTCTTCCAAAATTCATTGGCTAACTGCCAGTTCCTTCATAAACCCTTTAAGTAACTGTCAGTTCATCCAAAGCCCCATTAACTAATTACCGGTTTTTCCAAAGTCCCCTTAACTGCAAGTTCTTTCAAAATCCCTTGAACTATCTGTCGGTTCTTCCAAATTCCCTTTACCCAACTGCCAGCTCTTCTAAAATCCCTTTAACTTAGTCAGTTCATCCAAAGTCCCTGTAACTAATTAACAGTTCCTCCAAAGTCCCTTTCACTGACTGCCACTTCTTCCAAAGTCCCATTTACTCACTGCCAGTTCTTCCAAAGTCCCATTAACTAATTAACAGTTCCTCCAAAGTCCCTTTAACTAACAGCCAGTTCTTCCAAAATCATGTTAACTGTCAGTTCTTCCAAAGTCCATTTAAATAAATGCCAGTCCTTCCAAGTCCCTTTCACTAATTACCATTTCTTCCACAGTACCTTTAACTAACTGACAGTTCTTCCAAAGTCCCTCTAACTAACTGCCAGTTCTTCCAGAATACCTTTTAACTAACTGTCAGTTCTTCCAAAGTCCCTTTAACCAACTGTCCGTTTTTCCAAAGTCCCTTTTACTGACTGTCAGTTTTTCTGAAGTCCCTTTTTGTAGCTGCCAGCTCTTCCAGAGTCCCTTGTATTAACCAGCAGTTCTTATAAAGTCCCTTTAACAAACTGCCAGTTCTTCCAAAGTCCCTTGAACTAACTGTGAATTATTCCAAAGTCCCTTTAGTTAACAACCATTTCTTCCAGAGTCCCTTTAACTAACTGCCAGTTCTTCCAAAATCCCTTTAACTGTCAATTTTGCCAAAGACTTTAACTGAGTTCTTCCAAACTCCCTTTAAATAAACTGCCAATTCTTATAAAGCCCCCTTAACTAACTGCCAGTTCTTCCAAAATACCTTTAACTAATTTTCAGTTCTTTCAAAGCCCCATTAACTAATTGCCAGTTCTTTCAAAGCCCTCATTAACTAATTGCCAGTTCTTCCAAAGTCCAATTAACTAATTGCCAGTTCTTCCAAGTTTCATTTAACTAACTGCCAGTTCTTCCAAAGTCCCATTAACTAATTACCAGTTCTTACAAAACCCCCTTAACTAACCAACAGTTCTTCCAAAGTCCCTTTAACCCACTGCCAGTTCATCCAAAGCCGCCTCAACCAATTGCCAGTTCTTCAGAAGCCCCCTTAACTAACTATCAGTTCTTGCAAAATCCCTTTAAATTAGTGTCAGTTCTTTTGAAGTCCCTTTTACTAACTTCAGCTCTTCCAAAGTCCCTTTTACCAATTGCCAGTTCTTCTAAAGTCCCTTTTACCAATTGCCAGTTCTTCCAATGTACCTATTACTGACTGCAAGCTCTTCCAAAGTCCATTTTACCAATTGTAAGTTCTTCCAAAGTCCCTTTTACTAACTTCTAGTTCTTCCAAAGTCCCTGCAACTAACTGCCAGTACTTCTAATGTTCCTTCATCTAAATGCCAGTTCTTCCAAAATCCATTGAACTAACTGTTAGTTCTTCCAAAATCCCTTTAACTAATTACCAGTTCTTCCTAAGTCTCTTTAACTGACTGCCAGTTCTCCCAAAATCCCTTTAGCTAACAGTCCTTCCAAATTCCCTTTAACTAACTACCTGTTCTTCCAAAATCCCTTGAACTAACTGCAAGTTCTTCCAAAGTCCTTTTAACCAACTGCCAATTCTTCCAAAGTCCCTTTAAATAAATGCCATTCTTCAAAAGTCCCTTTTACTAACTGCCAGTTCATCCAAAGTCCCTTTGTCTAACTACCAGTTCTTCCAAAGTCCCTTTTACTATCTGCCAGTTCTTTCAAAGTCCCTTTCACTAACTGCCAGTTCTTCCAAAGTCCCTTTTACTATCTGCCAGTTCTTCCAAAGTCCCTTTCACTAACTGCCAGTTCTTCCAAAGTCCCTTTAACGAATGGCGAGTTCTTCCAAAGTCCCTTTTTACTAACTAACAGTTCTTCCAGAGTCCATTTTCCTAACTGCGAGTTCTTCCAAAGTCCATTTTACTGACTGCCAGTTCTTCCAAAATCCCTTGAACTGCCAGTTCTTCCAAAGTCCCCTTAACTAATTACCAGTTCTTCGAAAGTCCCATTAACTAACTGGCAGTTCTTCCAAATTCGCTTTAACTAACTGTCAGTTCTTTCAAAGTCCCTGTAATGACTGTCACTTTTTCTAGTCCCTAAGCTAACTACCAGTTCTTCGAAAGTACCCTTTACTAATTTCCAATTCTTCAAAAGTCCCTTTAAATCTCTCTTACTACCAGTTCTTCCAAAGTCCCTTTTACTAATTACCAATTCTTCCAAAGTCCCCTTGACTGACTGCCAGTTCTTCGAATATCCTATTAACTAACTGCCAGTTCTTCCAAAGCCCATTTTACTAACTGCCAGTTCTTCCAAAATCCCTTTAACTAACTGCCAATTCTTCCAAAGTCCCATTAACTGACTTCCAGCTCTTCTAAAATGCTTTTTACTAACTGCTAGTTCTTTCAAATTTCCATTAACTGACTGCCACTTCTTCGTAAGTCCCTTTTACCAACTTCCACTTCCTCCAAATACGTCTTACCTCATTTCCTTTTGTTGAAGATTTCCCAGACGAGATTTCCAGTGTGAATTGAACTGCTGTTTGGTATGGCCCATTTTTAAAGTTCATTTCGGCTTCAAATGACAGTGATTGTTATAATAAACTAAGGTGGTTCTTGAACTGTTTTCTAATTATTACCTGTATATGTTGAGCGTGCATTCATTTTTTTACATTTCCTGTAAATATTCACAAATTTCTTGAAGTCTGAGTCTGTACACTAATTTAAACAACAATCAAACACGCACAGAACAACAACTGTTTTTATAACAGACAAAACATTTGTTTTTTTTTTTTCCAAAGCGTTTCTTAGTAGTCAGCTGGAAAGACTGTGTGCTTTTTATCGGTTCTGTCGATTCATGAACCAACAAGCATTAAACAGTTTCTACTTTTTTCAACATTTTGCGGAAATGTTTCACTGCTGGTTTGAAAAAAAAATTATTTAATCTGGTTTTATTTTGTTTTTGTTTTTGGGCTAGATAGTAACACTTTTGAGAGAGAGAGAGAGAGAGAGAGAGAGAGAGAGAGAGAGAGAGAGAGAGAGAGAGAGAGAGAGAATGAATTTAAAGTAGATTAACTCTGCATTAAATCGGAAATAGTTATTCCTTCTGTATATCAACTCGATTCCAAAATTCCTTTTTTCCATGCGATTCTAAGCAATTCTTTATACCCCTTTGGCAGAAACGTTGAATATACTTTTGTGCCAACTTAAAAAAATTCTTAAAAACCCACTGGAGATCTTAAAACGTCAATGTGGGTGATTGTATGAAGCCGAGTCTTCAAGAATTTTTTTATTCGATTCTGCAATACTAGAGACTGAGTCCTGCATTCGTTAGTTTATTTTATGACAACGGTGGCTATCGCTGTAAGGAAGCTTTTCTTACCGTGTTTGAGTTTTGAAGTTTCTTTATACGTTTCTTTTAATCTTTTTTTTTTTTTTTTGTTAATGAGTCGTTTCAGGTATCCATCGTTTGTCTCAGTTTTCATTCCCTTCTTGAAAAAGCTTCTTAAATGTGATTTTTTTTTATTGCTTAGACTTCATATTTGAGGTTATTGATTTCCTGGTATCATTTTTTTTTTACAAATGGCTTCGAGTCTTCACAAAACAACATTTAATTTGAATATTTAATTTAAAGGTAAAAGTTAATTAAAAAGGCTTTACATCTCGTAAGCGTCTTTTCTTTTGCAAGTGTGTCCGAAGTGGTTGTTAGTTTGAAAATAGTTCCTGTGTCATTAAGCTCCTATGATACCATTGTGACGCCAGACCGGTAATAATAAATCAAAAATGTATCCCGTGATTTCCATTCTTACAAAGCTTCTACAGGTTACCCTGTCTCTTCATTCCTGACCTGAGAGGAAATTTGAATTATACGTAAATGCAGTTCTACATGATAAAGAGTCCTTCAGTAGGTATTTACAGGTCTTTGACGAAGAAAAATAGAAAATTATTTATGGAAAATATCTATGCATGTATACACACATTCATTTTCTTACTTATAGTAGGTGCGTCCGTTACGTCTGTGTTTTGCCATCTACTGTACAAATGCTAGATGGCCTTTCTCTTCATGTTATGGTCTGTTGAGTTCTTTTCTCTCTCTCTCTCTCTCTCTCTCTCTCTCTCTCTCTCTCTCTCTCTCTCTCTCTCTCTCATAGTTCTTCAGACCATATATATTTGTATTTTTCCCTTTTATTCCCAATTCTGAAGGGGGAAGCCGGCCAAGTGGACTACTCGGTGGTGGGTGGTTGGAACTCGCTCCAGGTAGACAAGAGCGGGGGCGTGACTCTGTTCCGCCGTTTGGACCGCGAGACTGAAGGCGGCGCCCTGGGCGTCGCCAGAATCCTGGGCACAGACAGAGGAGAGCCGCCCCTGACAGCCACCGCTACGCTGACGATGACGGTGACAGACGTCAACGACTGCCCCCCGCGCCTGCTGCCTCCGGACGTCCTCCACGTGACAGAGGGCGACCCTCCCGCCCTGCTCGGTGTCCTGGCAGCTACTGACGATGATATTTGGGCGCTGGGGCATGGGCCTCCCTTCAGCATGTCGCTTTCGCCGTCGAATCCTCCGTATGTCACGGATCTCGTCAGTCTGAAGTTCCATCAACGTGAGTATGACGATAATTGGTTCAGTAGTTTGGTTACTGTGTATGGGTCTCAGACTGTCATGCCAGGCACTTGGGTACTTTCGGCCATTCAGCATTGAAGGCACTAAAAAGAATGAATTAGAGTGGTTGGTCAGCAAAATAGAGAAATCCAGAAAATAAATGAAATGAGGCATAATGGTCTAAGGGTTGAACTAGAAGAAAACCTAATAGTTGCACCAAGAAGTAAGAATTAGAGCGGTTAGGCTGCGAGGTTAAAAAATAATTAAACAGAATAATTAAACTGTACAATATGTCCCAAGGTTTATATTGATCCCGTTACCCTTTTGATTTTCTAGAACAGGTGGATACGATTGATTATTTTCTCGTGTTTTAACAATGATGATCTCGATGGAAAACGTAGCAAAATATAGTAGGAAATAGAAGCTTAGATGCTGTTTTGATAATTAGTATAATACGAAGGTAGTCAAATATAACCTGCTGAACCTGTGATTCTTATAATACGTAGAACTCGTTTCATCGTGGAGGCGTGTTGCTGAATTTATCTGGTGTCATTTTATTTGTTATTCTCCTCATTTGCATTATTTTGGGCTTTTGTGTCGGTTTAAGGTGTTGTACAGTTAGAATACCTAATTTGTTTCGTCAGTAACAAGTTAGTCATGTTGTACACCTAAAATTAATAAGCCATAGTAAGGATAGAATACTCTGGCTTGTAATGGACTTTTTTTTATTATATTGCATGATAATTGTAGTCTTCGAAGACACAATTCATAACTCCGCGTCATGAAACTTTTCATAAACCGATTTTTCCAACCAAGCATGATCCACGTCATAGCAGTAGTTGTAGTAGTAGTAGTAGTAGTAGTAGTAGTAGTAGTAGTAGTAGTAGTAGTAGCAGTAGTAGTAGGGAAGGATTTGCCCTATGTGGCTGCTGCAGTCTCTTCGCAGACAAAATTTTACTTTTTTTTTTCTGACCTTGTAATGAATTTACCGAAGGTGATCGAAATTATGCTGGTTATGAAGGTCTTTTCTTATTTTAATTCATAGTATACCGTTTTTTTACGCATATATGTTAACAGGGCATTCCTTATCGTCGTAGCTTGTTTTTTGACAGACAAAAAGGCCATCACACTCTTACATCCCCCCCCCCGCCCCCAACGACTTAAGCTCATGTATTAGCCTTGTATATTGTGCGTCTCTAGACGGTTTTCAGCAGGGCCAAACTCGTTTATACAATGTGAATACTTTTGTCCTATATGTCGAGTACGTAGACACAAACACATGACACATACGCATATACTCGTACATACGTACGCCACACAGACATTATGTATGTAAATATATATATACACATATATATACTATATATACATGTAATATATATGTATATATATATATATGCGTGCATACTCTATGGTTCTCTTAGTAATTTTGTATTTTTCTGCATTTTTTACATAGAACATTATATATATATATATATATATATATATATATATATATATATATATATATATATATATATATATATATATATATATATATATATAGAGCCTCTATAAAGGATTTATTTCTGTAAAATTAGAAATGATTCTTTAGTAATTTACTAACTGGCGTCTTCGGAGAGGAGACGTCTTCGATTCCCTACGTGATTGATTGAACGCACCTAGCTTATCATAATATTATTTTTTTTAAATATGGATTACGGTGAACATTTTGTTCTTCAGTCAGAAAAATGAGATAAAGGATCTGAGGGAAGAGAATCAATTACTTCTTAATCAAATTTGGGGATGTATAGCGGCTTGGTGACAACGTTACAAACACGTGAGTGAAAACAAAGTCAACAACAGCGAGAGGCGGGCGAGATGAGCCATGCAGTCTCGCCAAAGAGAAGCCGGATGTGTGGCGTAGCTTTGAATGTTACTTTCGGGGATAGATTATGGATTAAAGTGGAGGGGGGAGAAAGGTTTTATTTAATTTATAGAAGTCAAATAGAGAAAACAGGCTATGGATTAGTGAAGTTTAGGGGAACCTAAATCAAGTCATTACAAAGATACAGTATGCACTGTGTTGAGGCGGGCTGCTGAACCTAGTACTACAGGGATGGATGGCTGCTCCCAGTCGCCCCAAGACCGGAGAGGGTTAAAGAACAGGATTTAAAGGTCAGCGAAAACTTGTTTGACGGGAACCAATTCCTAAAACCACATGTTGCGGATGGCGGGTACCAAATACTTCCTAAAATCAAGTGTGGCGGTTCCATTTGTATCAACGTTGACTGTGATAGTATATTTTTTCACTCTCTTTAGGCCTTGCTTTGTAACATGGTACGAGCAGGATTTTCTCTTAACGAACCGAATGGCTATTATTTTTCGTAGCTTTTTTTATTTAATTTTCCAAGTATATTTTTTTTAGCTTTGATCATAGATTCCAAATTGTGTTTTTATTTATTTTTTTTTTAGAAATAGATAGCGGATCTGAGCGTTTCTGTATATTATCTGAGAAATCAGTGATGACTTCAACACGAAGCCATTTCCCCTAAAAGCGGGAAGTCTCATTGCTGCATTCATTCTGTAACAGATGACTTATTGAGAGCAGATGCGTGAATTGTCTTATGGGTGTTCATGATCAGATAAATGATTATTAATATAATATACTGTATACCCTTTAATGGAGAAAAAAAAATAATCATTAAGGACAGGCCACTCTGGTTTAATGGTGAGATTCTAAGACCATTTAGAGAGGGGAAAAAGGACGTAAAGAGGACAAATAGCGAAGGTTAAAGACCGAAGGTGCATTAGAAGAATGTAGAACAGTCCGAAACCGTTACAGTTATCAAATAAGTAAGAGAAGCAGGAACGGATATGAATAAGTAACGTAGACTTCGGGCTAGCTTAACTGGAAGTGTAAAGGAACAAAAGCCAGAAGGTTTCAGTGATCAAGAACTCGCTGCTGATCATTTTCTTGAATTTTTTCAGGAGAAAATTGAGAAAATTTTTTGTTGTTGAAACGCCGACTCGGATAAATACCACACTGCAAACTAAAACTAAAAATCTAACGAGATTCAATCTTTTTTATCTTTAATTTAAGAATGCTCATTGTGCAATATACATAGGCTCCAATTACAGTGTGACATGAAATCTCCTGTAACAATGTTCATAAAATTTTTTTCAGTACATCACTTTAAGGCTATCTTAAATTTGCTTTTATCATAGAACATTTACCTTATATTTAATAACAATTTTCTATAATCCGTAACCATTACACAATGCTTAGTCATTAATATTCAAGATGTTTTTTTAATATACACGTTAGGAAATAAGTTTCTTAATTTTTAATTTATAATTCTCCATTAACAGCTTTTCCCGAAGATTCCATGTATGTTTTAGAATACTAAATAAAACGTTATTTTCTTTTCTACAAAACATATTCCAAATATTTCCTTTCATACGTACTGTGCAAAACCCATCAAATCAATGCCCAATCTAGTAGCGGGTAATCACTCTGAGTGTTGAAGACACTCTGAGATAACAGTAAGTTTCCTTACATGTAACAACGGAAAGTCTTTTGCCTATACATTTTCCTTATTACCTCAGTGGTAATTCAGTAGAACGCCGGTGTCACATAACATGCATCAACTATATCCCTTAACAATAACAAACAATTAAATCTAGGTTTACAATAATACACACTCAAACCAATTCCATTTAAAACATCTTTCAGTGCAGCTTGAGTTTTATAGTACACACCAAATATTCCCAATCCCCTTCACTTCTGCGTAAACACAAGGTAGCCCTTTTTATTGGATTGTACATTCCCCCCCAAATGTACCGAAAGATACATGCATTAACCTTACAGCTGTATTATTTCTTTATTGGTGGTACCGTATGGGCTATATACCATACTTTTGATAAAATCAAAGAATTTGCAACTGTTCGATGCCAATATCTGACCATGTTGGGTTGGAAAATTCCTCATGCTTTGTTGATATAACAGTGAGAGTTATAAGTGTCAGTATTTCTGAATGCAATTCTCTGCATCTGAGAAAGGGGCTGTTGTTGAGCCGATATTGAAAGGTGCATTGATCATCAAAGTTTGAGTTCTTTTAGGTCTGTTTCGAATTTATTGTCCAAAATGTAAGTATATGTATTACTTGAGCAACTAGTTAGCCACCTGGAAGGGTAAATGCTTTACCGGATAGTCAGTCGGCTTACAAACGATTATAGTCTACAGAGACTGCTGTATGCCCTGTTGTAAATATATTAGAAATGACGGATGAAGGCAAATGTGGTATTTTGGGATCAGCGCTGCTTTTGATACAGTTGTTTATGAACTAATTCTAAATAATTTACAATCGGTTGGTATTACTGAAAAAGCTTTTGAGTATTTGAAAGATTAGTTATGTGATAGAAAATATTGTGTACAGATTGGAACTCTTACTCACCTTATAAAACATTAGGAGTAATAGTACAACAAGGAAGTGTTATAAATCATTAGGAGTAGCAGTACCACAAGGAAGTGTACTTGGGCCATTTTTATTTTTTATCTACACAATTGGATTGTCAACCATACTAAAGAGACATGGGGTAAAGTTCAAGCTGGCTGTAGATGACACCCAATTTTATTTTTACATAAACAGTGTTGAAGATACAAATCAGAAGATGAATGATGTTCTTACCAGTGTAAGGAATGAATGACATTTAAGCAGTTGAAATTAAATGAAAATAAAATTGAATTTATGTAGGTAGGAAGGAAAATTGATTTAAGAAGCCTTGGTGATTTTCGGCTAAATATAAATAGTAATGCAGTTCCGATCGCTAAGATAGTACGTCATTTGGGTGTACTACAAGACTGCGATCTGTCTCTCAGTACTCAAATAAAAAATGTGGTCGGGGTTACTGGCCATCATCTGAGAAATATTGCCTTTGCTCAAAAATATCTTGATGAGTTTTTTATGAAAAAAAACTTTTCGTTAATTGTCATAAACAGAGTGGACTATTGAAACTCTATCATAACCTTTTTTTAAGATACAATTGAGGGAGTTGCAAATTATACTAAATAGAGCGGCAAGATTAATGAATAGTGTTGCACCACGGTATAGGATTAAGCCTGTATTGTTCGAGCTGCATTCGGCTCCTTGTTAAAGTTAGAATAATGTTTTAAATATGAATAATGACCCACCAAGCTGTCAGGATTGGTTGTCCAAAATTTTTGAATGACTTGCTGGTGTGATAGCCTACAGCCAACGGATGGAATCAACACAGTAGTTGCAGATGGACTCAGGTTATTCGAGCTAAGATGCGATGCGAATTTAGGCTTTAGACTTAGAGCCTTTAAATTTGCCGCTCCAAGATTATACGATCAGCTCCCATGCACTCGATATGAGGAGGACTGAGAGTATCAAGTCGTTCAAGAAAAAATGAAAGACTTCTTTTTTCTGAGTGTATAACCATGCAGATTTGACAGTTGCTATGGAGTACTCTGTTTGATAAGAGGAAAAGATCCCAGAATGTTTCTGCATTTATTTTGTCTTTGATGAATTGACTTTGCTGGTCTCTCAGAGCGCCTTTGGAGTGTGACCCTGAACCCCCCCCCCCCAAAAAAAAAAGCAGTAAACAGAGGCCCCGTTACGGAAAACACAAACAATAGCGGCTCTATGCATCTACACAAAAGGTACATCAGTTCGAACCTCTCTTACACCTACTGCTCCGTTCACCTTTCTGTCATCCATGTGCTTTGGCGTTTCCTGAATAGAACGACCCTGATTTCCAAAACGTCTTTTGATTCTTTCACCAAGGTTAACCTTTTACTACCTCTAAGCATCTCCACATTCTCACTAGGCTGTGCAAGCAGTGTATCTGAACAGCTGCAGATCTTTACGAAAAGAAAACCTTGGAATTCCCTAAATGACCAGACATGCGTATGAGACAGTGTATCAAAGCAGAATAGGCTAATTTTGGTAAAAATACACTTTACGTGGTGCACTGTATGCATTACTAAAGGCTGCACCTACTTTCCAGCTTTTTACTTTACTTCCTTTTTCTTTTCCTCTCTTCCATCTTGCTGTCCAGCCACTCTTGACTCTCTCTTTTCGCTCCCTGAATGGGACTAAGAGCCCCAGTGCTCGGCTTTATAACCAAATTTTCATACATCAGATCAGCTCACAGGAAAAATATGCTGTGTAAATAAATACTCCTTGTGTTTCGTTTTATAACGATTTTGTTTGTTTGCTTGTCCTTTGCTCCACCAGATGGCGACAGCGGTCGGGGAGGAGCTGAATTATGGACCCGAGGTTCTCTGGACCGTGAGACCCATCGGACGCTCCCTGTAGAAGTCGTGATTGGCGACGCAGGAGGACTCAACAGGACACAGACCGTAACGGTTGTTGTCAAAGACCTGAACGATAATCCCATGAAGCCAGCTGCCAAGACGGTCTACCTGTGGAAGACCCAGGTGAGAGAAAGAGAGAGAGAGAGAGAAATGATGATAATAATAATAATTTTTATTTCCAGTATACACGACAATTTGCAATGTGTATTAGAGAGAGAGAGAGAGAGAGAGAGAGAGAGAGAGATAGTTTCTTGTCTGCATAATAATTTTAAATAAACTTTGTAACTAATCTACGATTTCACAAAGCAATTAACGTTTCCTCCGCAGGGCAGCGGAACAGAGGCGCCCTTAGGTCGCGTGTACGTGGACGACCCAGACGACTGGGACATAGCCGACAAGACGTTCCGCTGGGCTGGGAAGCCGCATCCCCTCTTCACACTCAACGCTGACGACGGCTCCATTTTTGCATCCAGCCTCGTGCGGGAAGGGAGGTGAGTCTCACTTGAAACTTTCCTATATGAGCCAATCAGACAAACTTTAATAATAATTCAAAGTGCTTGGACAAAAAGGGTTGCGTATGTCTGCTTTTGGATTTCCTTTCCTCATAGAATGAGCAGTTGCCATTGATGTTGGTAATGAATCCCCTGAGCTGTGAACATACACATCATTAGCTATTTTGAACTGTTGAGTGTATCTTATTTCATTTGCTCATACAGTCGTGTATTTTTGTGTTCCTCCTCACCAACTACGGTAAAAGGTCCTGTTTACGTTGTTGTCATATCAATGACCTCGTTTTGCATTTCCTTTTACACTTTCGGGTAACGCATTAACTCCGCTTATTAGATCGTTTTCAGGATATTTTTCGCATTATCATTTGTTTTAATGACATTTTCATTGAATTGTTTTATATTGCTTAATTAAAGCGTAATACAGCATTAGCGTCCCTTGATGAATCAATATTAGAACACTCCTCTTTTACATGACCTTTTTTATAATATTTGTCAACAGATTAAAGTTTGTATTCTCATGATAACTTTTAGAGTGCTCATTTAGCAGAAAACTGAATAAAATTTCCTGCCTTGTAATACCTTCGTTATTGAAACATGATTCGGGTGGGCGTAATTATCATAGCTGAAATTATGTAAGCAGTTCGAATAATGTTTGAAAAACACTTATATTGTGCATTTTAGATTATATTGAGAGTAAATGCCCGACAGAAGTATCGTTATTAAAAAACACTAGCTGTAATCTCAATAATGATGACCAGGTATTTCGTCGTGAGTTGTAATAGAGAAAAATGTATATTTTTATTCTCATTGGGAGGTAAAACAGATGAACGTGAATATTTTAAAAAACAATATTCAATTTAGCGAAATTACATCAATAGCCAAAATTCCCTGAATGCCATTTGAACGACGTGAGATAACTATTCTCTCGTTTGGTGCTAAATCATTATAGCATTAATCCCACGTCAGTCTTGGAGGTCAAGGGTATGGTATTAAATTCCAAAGGTATTGTATTAAATTCCAAGTGCTTTGTATTAAATTCCGAGAGTATTTTATTAAATTCCAAGAGTATTGTGTTAAACTCCAAGTGCTTTGTATTAAATTCCAAGAGTGTTGTATTAAATTCCAAGAGTGTTGTATTAAATTCCAAACCGAAACAAATGCATAAAAACATGACCAGAGGCACATGAGTCCTATGTTAAAACCTTGACTAGCGGCCATCTTGAAAAATGGCGGCCATTTTGGAATTTTGAGTGGACACCCAGTAATTTTCAAAAAGTGGCCTATGGAGAAGATATATACCAAATTTCATGCTTGTATCATCAACTGAAGTATTTCAGTGGAAAAAATTATTTCATCTGCTGCACTATTGCCATTCATGTCACATACATACATACATACATACATACATATAATATATATATATATATATATATATATATATATATATATATATATATATATATATATATATATATATATATATATATATATATATATATATATATAATGTAATGATAATGTGTATAACTGAGAATTACATTCCCATGTTTACAGAGAACAAAAATACCTTTTCGTACAAATGGGGAAAGTACAAGCAAACATATTAAAATTGATTATCCTTCAAATTCCTCGGTTACCATCGATTGCTCACTTTACCCCAGAGGTAAATTTCCAAACGCCGGCACACGCCATCCTTTTTTGTATCAGGGTTACGTACCTTATCATAGTTTTCGTTAAACTGGTGTGGATAGAGTATGGTTTATTCCATGGACTTTACAGTTATGAAAAAGCAGTAAAATCTTTCCTATGAATAATGGAACCCTCTTACGAGATATATCCGGTGACTTTTTGAGCGGGTAAAACAGGAGGTATTTTGCTATTGGATGACACTGGACCATATGTAGTATAAATAAAAAAGACGGTAAAGTGGTCACATTTACGAGAACCATGATTTTCTTATTTGAATAAAATCTTTTTAAACAATCAGAGTAAATCGAATAGATGTGAGGTCAAAGTAGCTTTTGAACTTATGAAACCGCTGAGAAAAATTTTTTTTATAATTCTAATTTTGATGTAGACAGCAAATTTTTGATCCCACGGAAATTGCTGGGTATAATTTCATATTTCTTTAAAATCCCTCTTACACGTATCACTCCTGATATCTAGTCGAGTGGTATCGAATATTGGAAAAATGAAAATGTAGTTGGAATGTCCTCTGACAGAGTACCGTGGTACAGCAGAGCTGGTGATGCAATTCTAATCCCTGACAAATTTTAGGCTTTTACGGAGAACAGCATTTGTTGCAGATGAAAGATTTTGAAGTAAATTTAGGACGTGGACATTTGGTGTATGTATTTCACGTTTAGCATTGTTGAATATTACAAAGGAAATGAAACTAGTAGTAGTAGTAGTAGTAGTAGTAGTAGTAGTAGTAGTAGTTATTATTATTATTATTATTATTATTATTATTATTATTATTATTATTATTATTATTATTATTATTATCTATGTGTGCAGATGTTTGTCTCAGTATAAAAAAGGAATATAAAAAAAATAAAGACGATTAGTGAAAAGTAGAAAAATAACCCAGCATATGAATTAGTAACAAGTGATTCTTTACCCAAGAGAACGAATATCACTAACATGGTTAAGAAGGCTGTTCCACCGTTTCTCGCAGTAAAGGAAATGAGCGTTCCAACAGTTTTGAAAGCAACGAATAGAAAAATTTCTTTGCGCGGGAGTGAGTAATACCTGGTCACTTAAAAGTAACATCGATTCTGCATCTTGACTGAAAGAGCAGTACAAAAACCGATGAGACTTAAGCAATAAAGGGTTTAGCTTAAGTTCTGTTTTGCAGGAAGCTTCTGGAATCTAGCTAAACAGGAAGCCTTCAGTATATACGAACTATTTTCTTTATAGCAGCTATTTTTTTTCCTACATCGTGCTGTCGTGATACCGATATTAATTTTATTTATTCAGTAGATGAAACCTAATCATATGGAACAACCCACGAGGCTATTGATTTGAAATTCAAGCTTCCAAAGAATATGTTGGTCTCAGCCTTCCACCACAGACCCCACACCGCGGCAGTAACTGATCATGATACAGAGCCAGTGATTTTTCATTGCCCGAGGGGTTGGGGGTGGGGGGCGAACTCATGACATCTGAGTGGCATATCATGACACTAACCAGTATACCAGTGACCAGCGACCGGCAACTAGATGGCTTCAGAGTGCAGTATTCCTACATTAGTAGTATAATAATAGCGTTGATGTTTGATCCTTTATCCTGCAGAGAAGCAGACATCCTCCAGGCAAGCAGCTAGAGTGATGAAATTATATCACGTGGTGCGAAAATTAAATCTTGGACTGAAAGATAATGTCGACAATACTGAAAAATCCGCAGAATTAGTAAGCGTTTTAATTCCCATTAGCATATGTAATGTGAGTATTTGTGTGCATACGAAGTCGCTTTCCGTGTGTTAGGATAAGGTATGAAAAGATGAGATAGAATAATGTTTGCATTAGCTAGTGAAGCGAAGCTAGAAGAGACTAATAGTTATGTCGAAAAAGTTAAGTATATCTTAGTTTAACCAGACCACTGAGCTGATTAACAGCTCTCTTAGGGCTGGCCCGAAGGATTAGACTTATTTTACGTGGCCAAGAACCAACCGGTTACCTAGCAACGGGACCTACAGCTTATTGTGGAATCCGAACCACATTATGACGAGCAATGAATTTCTGTCACCAAAAATAAATTCCTCTAATTCTTCATTGGCCGGTCGGAGAGTCGAACGCTGGGCTAACAGCGTGCTAGCCGAAAGCTCTACCCACCCCTCCAATGAAGAACTGTAGTACTCAACTACCTTGACATTCCCATGGTAAACTCATCAACTGAAATTATAGTCATTAAACAATAAGTTTTTTTTTTCTTTTTACTGAAACTTGTCGTGATTACTCATATTTCATTAATAGAAAGCTGTAGGTTTGTCGGTATTTTTCATTCTTTTATAAATTACTTTTCTATGACCAGTTCAACGGGAAATTTCCTAAGCCAGGTAAGTAATTCGAAGTTAAACTGTTGCTATGAGGCATTTCATTCAAGACGCTGTCGTACTTGAACCCACTACTGGACAGTTTAATTCGAAGTGGTCTGATCCTAGTTGACTTATATTCTCAGTCATTTTTGAATGGAACCAACAGTAATTACAAGCGACCACATCCTATATTCGTTTGTGTTTGGATGAAAAGACATTGAAGCTCTGTAGTGTTATGGTTTCAAAGTTGCGTGATCTCACGTTCATTTATAGCAAGTCACCAGTGAAGACAGGCAACATTATGACTTTAAAGCGCCGTAATTCCACTCACTTTCATGTCTTCGGTAAAACGGCGAGAAACGCAGTGCTCTAGTTTAAAAGTTAATCGATTTCATATGGTTTCATGTTTGGTTGAAACCAGTACTGGAAACTGACACACTTATATGGTTTAAAAGTTTCTCGATTTTGTAAACACGAGATCACATTATTTAGGTGAAGTCTCAATTGATAATGTGTCCTTTTCAATAAGTTTTTTTTTTTTTATTTTAACAGATGTTTCACATTCACAATTGATCCATTATCCCCTTCTCTGCCGAAAGCGACCAGATTCGCTGAACAGCAGCACCAATATGCAGTAAATGTGCCTCGCTGTCGAACTTCTCAGTTCCAGAGTTCCTTTATTCCTCAAACTGTTGGACTGTGCAACAACCTCCCAGAGTATGTCGTGCATTTTGAATTTCAGAAGGTTAAGCGAAGATGCAATGCATTACTACCCCAATACTGTTCTCCTTGCGTTTTAATAATTTTTTATCTATTTATTAATTTATTACTTTATTTTTTTTCTTTTTTGATAAGTGGCATCTCCTCTTTGTGTATTTCCCTTTACCTCTTCTTATTTCTTCCTAATGAACACCATATTCTTTGGAAGCTTAAATTTCAAGCCATTTACCCCTGTGGGCTTGTTACATATAAATAGGTTTCATCTTCTGAATAATAATAATATTATAATATTCACGGTGACTTCTTACAAAGTCTTAGACAAATATTTCCAGATTTTGATTCACATTACAGTATTCCTTTACAGCAGTAAATGCAATTTTCTTTGTGTTAGCAACTACTTTTTATGTTCACCTTTAGGATTAACTTTAGAATATATTTTGCCGTGAAATAAACATTTAGAATATTTGTATCAAGTGGACGTTCTTTACGAAATGCAACAGCTTGTGCCCGTAGCGGGGCATTGCTCTCGGTACACCTCACGGGCTGCACCGTAGGCATTACTTAGGGTCTTTGCAGGGTCCCTTCGGCCCTAAGCCACATTTCATTTCATTCCTTTTGCTGTACTTCCGTTCATATTCTCGTTCTTCCATCATCTGTACTTTCCAGTCTCTCCTAAAAGTTGTTTCATAGCGCAATTGCGAGTGTTCCTTCTGTTACATCTTGAAAACTTTTTACCCTTAATTTCCTTTTCAGCCATGAATGACCTCATAGGTCCCAGAACTTGGTTTTTGGTCAAAATTTTATATTCCATTCTATTCCAACAGCTTCTGCAACCAGAGTAAACGAAGAAGAGGTCGTAGAGTTTTAGAGTGGTTGAAACAACATTGGTAATGAATGTTATATTGTAATTATTACGAATATTCCTCCATTATATTTTCTGGAACAGGTACCTGTTGCACTTTGCGGTGAGTGACCGAGTGTGGAGCCAAGTGGGTGTTGCTGCCAACGTCACTGTGGTGGTCAGGACCCTGACCCACGATGCCCTGACCCACGCTGCACCAGTCGTTCTGGCTCCTGTTACTCCAGCCGACTTGACCAGGGGATGGACGCCCACGGTCAGTAATGCCGGAGAACTTTTAGGCTTAGGTTACTGACGAATCCGTTTTTGTGTTTCTTGGACTGTTTTGCTTTAGTCCCAAATCTGACGAAATTTTGACAATATCATCGAAAATCTTCGACATAAAAAAAATACCTCAGATTCTTTTTACTAGATAAGAAGCAGAGTTTTAACCTAATTTTAATTATAATTTCTCAAGAAAAGTACACTGCTCGGATACCTTTTTTTATTTTACTCAAGTGTGATTTTATAAAAAAAAAAAATATCAGACCTTTAGAACTTCTATATCATCCTTTAATCTTTTATGAAAGTCAGATGTCAAATGAGAACATAATTTTGTCCATAACGTTGTAACTATAAGAAGCAGAGGCAATGTATTTGATATTATACAGAGCGAAGTTAGTCACGGTCAAGGCAAAAAGCTGAAAGGTCAGTAGTCAAATAGGAGTTATGGTTATCTTGAGGATCAGTTTGTTTGTGTGCTAATGTGACAGCCATTGTACTAAATGGATTTTACTTCGTAAAAGTAACTTTTTTACGGCTTTATCTTCTGATTTTTTACCTCATATCATGATCATTAGCATTATTTTTATTTGTTCTCCTTTACCCGACGCAAGAGTGGAGGAGGCGGTCTTGGAAAACTCCTGGCGGCAGTTCACGACATAATTTCGGAGGGTCCCTCCTACAAAGTAGAAGTCGTCAGCGTCTACGGGAATAACGCTCTTCCTGGGATCACTTCCACAGTCTCCTTCACTTCTCCCAAAATTGAATCGTCATCCAGTCACCCACAAGAAGGGGAACAACCAGTTGGTACTAACTCATCCAGTGAGCATCCGGCGCCAACCGCCTGCGTCTGGGTGAGCGTGAAGGATGACAAGGATGCTTTTGTAGACCCTGTCAGGCTACAGGGCTTGTTGTCTCTCCACAAGAACAAGGTGAGGTGATTTTAAATGCTTCACGAGGTTGTGTCATTTTACAGAATGTTAATTTGAATGCCCCCAAAAGTATCTCCAAGATAGTAATTGTTACTTGGCATTGTATTGTAATTGCTGCCGTGTTTTGGTAAACATAGATTCTGTTAATTTTCCCTAGTCACGGAAGATTATCATTATGTAAAATCCTGAAAACACTTAGTCATCTGAGCATGTTTTTAAGAAAAACTACGTTGCGAAGAAGTGTTTTTTATTCGTAAACGGTTTCATAAGTAAAGTTTATAAATGATATCAATATAAATGACGAAACCTTCAGCATTTATAGATAAAAGCTTATTGTCTCTCAATGACTAAAGCATAATCGAAATAAAAATGCTGAAAAATGTCGCAGACGAACATGTTTTTCTTGTAGGAAATGCAGGGGGAAAATGCAGTACGGTGGTACTTTTACCGAACACCCTGCTGGCCATAATCCTGTTTCTGGAAAGGAGAAGCAATGACATTTAATTATGACATCACTGAGTAATAAATGACAGTGGCAACTATCATCGACCGGGTGATTGCTGATTAATTTTGAAATGGAAAGCCATTGGCCCTCATCGAGAG
Source organism: Macrobrachium rosenbergii (assembly GCA_039081455.1). Taxonomy (NCBI): domain Eukaryota; kingdom Metazoa; phylum Arthropoda; class Malacostraca; order Decapoda; family Palaemonidae; genus Macrobrachium; species Macrobrachium rosenbergii. The sequence goes on along the minus strand of JANJGK010000001.1, from coordinate 18,657,004 downwards.
CAGTTTTATTTGAGGGGGAACAGAGAATAATGGAAAACTGCCAAAATATCCATCTTTTTATTCTAATTTTTAGAATTTCATTTCACGTTGAGGGTAATGAATGCAGATGCTGTTTTTTCATGTTGTCGTTGATTCTTTTTCATTGTTAAATATTCAGGATTGTCATAAAAACCAGCATTCTATTTTTAGAGTCATATCTTGGAATGAATACCGACTTCTAGCATTGAGCTGATCAAATCAAAATCAGCTCGACCAAACAAGCTGTGGTACAGTAGAAAGTTATGTAATCCATATAAAATATTCGATTTCATAAACAATTTTTTATAGAATACATTTTTACAGCCCGTATTTGTAAACTACTACAGTACGTGTGCCGTCATTAAATCGTATTAAATCGTATTGATAATACACCAAGTATATTAGTCGCTAAAGATGGATTCCTAGGGAGTCTGACCCTCATCAGGAACAGCCAAACAAGCGCTGTAGTCAGTCAACATTTTTATTCCAAAGGGACGTTTCAGCTTCAACACATTAAGCCATTTTCAATCTAAATAAAGGTAAAACATCAAAACATAAAATTGTATACTAGTAAAGTACAAATCAAAGGAAGTTCAGTTGAGAAAAGAATACTTGTTTTCTATAAACTATGTTACCATCAATAAAAACCCGCTACTCTGGAAAATAACATAATTGCTTAAACTAATACAGTTCAGTGAATTACTATGTTATTAAAAGTAAGTCAAATAAAAAAAAATCACAGGCATGAAATAAAACATAGGACTAAGAAACATTAAAAAAAACAAACACACAGACCAAAGTAAAAAATAAAAGAAAAATTGCACAATAGATAAATTAGCTCGATGACTGGAGAGCCAGAGCTGCTAGAAAATTAGTAGATTATGGATAACGGAAAGGAAGCTTGATCATGGTTGAGTTATGGCTTAAGTTTGCGAATGTATATCGATTCTAAAGTTCTTGAATCTGATAATTTTGAACAAGAATCTACAATTTTAAAATCCTTTATACTTAGTCTTGCCTGACTGCAACTAATGCAGTGTTCACGGATTGAAGACTGCTGCTTGACTGCCAAGTCCCTCTACCTGTCCTATCACTGATCCCCGCCTGCTGGCAGCATTTTGTTTTGAGCGCCTTTATGGAGCTACCTAAATACCCCACTTGGCAGTTGGGGCAAGTTTAATTATCAGCAATACCAGAAGGCAGTGAATCAGGCAGTTTGTCTTTAAGTGGTAGTAAGATTTTTATTGTAAAATCATTATTAAAAGTTAATTTAAAATTAATCTATGGATAAAATCTATCAAAACAGTATTTCAGTTCCCTCTCAATTTGCTTAATTTATTTACCAATGAAAGGCAATTTGCAATAAAAAAACTATTTTAGGAACTGTAACAATTGGCCCTTTAGGACTATAAACATTTTCCAGAAATAGCCTAATATTTTTATTGACCAAACTGGTTGGGTATCCACTATTTGTAAAAAAAAAAAAAAAAAAAAATTCCATCTCTTCTTGAAACAAAGGGAAATTTTAACATAAATTATGAGCCCTGTAGATTTAAGTATTAATTGCGCTTAACTTTAAAATGTTTGGACAAAGACTAGGAAACACTCGAACCTAATCCTGAAAAAGTAGGTTTCCTGTAAACAGAGAATGAACTCTCGGACTAGAAGGAATGTTGTGAGTTCTGACCAAGCCTGTCGTGTCTATTTTTATAGTTTCATTTACGACATAATGACTTCTATCAGTAGGAGATACATTTATGAAGAAAAGATATAACAAACATCTATATTAGATGTTGGTATTAAGGACGGGATATATGCCCCTAAGAAATCATAACAAACCCATGCAATGACTTAGGTCTGTTGTACCTTTTCTTAGGGTGAAGACCCACTTACAAGCAACTTGTTATATTCTAATTCACTAATCGAATCATTCTTTCTGAACTTCCTTAACTGGTGATTGATATTGTCTTTTGTATTCAAGCGTGTTTTATATTTATCTTCTTGAGGACATTTCATAAATTTTGAATTGTCAGAGAGTACAGTTGCCATCTTTTCGACATAATCAGTTCTGTTTAATATAGCAGTGCGCTTACCCTTATCTGGCTTAGATATTACAATGTTTTTATTCATTTTCAATTTCTTAAGTATATCTGTATCCTTAGTGGAAATGGTGTTAAACGAATAACGATAAAACGTTGGGATTTTAGTGATACCGCCTTTTACATTATTCACGCACTCCCCGAATTCTCTTCTATAGGTGGGTTGTTGCTTTAGTCGGTAGAGCAAGTGCTCGAAGCACAACAAAATGGACTGCTTGGGGTACCTAAACAGTGGGAGGCAGAAGTTCGTTCCTAGTGTTAAAAACAATTTTTCTTTGCTGCTGAGTACATAGTTGGAGTAATTGTATATGCATTTGTCTTCTTTGTTTTGGTTCAAGTCGAAAGATACTCCGTAGTTGACAAACTTCCTTCTGTGAATACTTATTACTTGTTCGTTGTACCTCAGGAGGGAGTTTTGAATAAAATTTTTCACGTTTTCAAGATTGCCATAAAATTATTCTTGACCCGATCCTCAATGGCGGCGATATCTTGCTTCAGACGGTATTACTGTCTCCGTTTAGTAAACCATAAGGCACTTATTGATAAACTTCAGAATCTTGGAGTGGGTGGATATGTTTAAGGACTGCTTCAAGATATGCTTGCAGGTTGGCAGTAGCGAGTTGCCGTTGATGGAATCTTTAGTGAACCAAGACCTATTGGTTCCACAGGGTAGGGTTTTTGGTCCTCTCTCATTTTTAGTGTATACAAGTAATATGGTTGTTGGCTTGGAAAACTAGCTTGTTCAGTATACAGATGATGCAACACTAGTGGATGTAGTAGTCTCCACTCCTGAGAAATGTAGCTGCTCGAAGTATCAGTCGTGACATGGAGAGGATTAGTAAATGGTGTGATCGGTGGAGTATGAGGCCGAACTCCAATAAAACGAAAATACTGTTGATTAGCAGAACTCGTACAGATTTTTTCCACCCCATCCTCCCCTTCAGGTGGGTGAGACTCTGCTGAATGAGTCCGAGTCTTTAAGTATTGGTATAATTTTTGACGCATTTTACTTTTGAGAAACATCTAATGAAAGTTTCAGCAAAATCCGGCGTGAAAATTAGTCATTGTGCGTAAGGCCTCATACATTTATAACAGTGATAAAATCAATGCAACCTGCTTTAGGTCTTTTGTCCTTCCTTTACCAGAATACTGTTCTCCGGTGTGGATGTCTGCTTCTGCCAGATATTTATTTCTTTTAGAAAGAGTGGTTCGTGGTGGTAGATTTGTTTCCTAACATTAGCAGTTATGACCTGAACCATCAACGTGCTGTCCCTAGTTTGTCAAATTTTCATAAGTTGTATTTTACAGAGATCTTTCACTTTCACAATTGATCCCTGGTCCTGTTTTCCTGCCGAGAGCAACCAGATTTGCTGAACACGCAGCATCAGTATGCAGTAAATATGTCTCGCTGTCGAAGGTGTCAGTTCAGAGGTCTTTGATTTCACACACCGTTGGGTTGTGGAACAGTCTCCCTGAGGATGTGTAACTGGAGCTTCAAAAGTTCAAGCGGAGATGCAACGCATTACTGCTCTAAAACAATCCTCCTTGTATTTTAATCATTTACTTACATTTTTACCTATATACTTATCTATTTCTTAATTTATTTTTTCTCTTCTAATAATATTGAAAATAGTTTCTTATATTATTACATTATTAGAAACTCTGGTCTCTTATTTTTGTTACTTCTTTCAGATGAGTGTCATGTTCTTTAGAAGCTTGAATTTGAAGTCGGTGGCCCCTGTGGGCTTGTTCCATATGGAAAGGGTTCATGTTCTGAATAATAATAATAATAATAATAATAATAATAATAATAATAATAATAATAATAATAATAATAATAATAATAATAATAATAATAATAAAGAATGCATGAAACAATCCCTAGTAGAAACCTGCGGTCAAGTCTTTTGGCATATTTAAAATAGTTTTTTACTTTTAAAGGATGCTTGCGTAATATATATTGCCTATCAAAATTAAGAAGTTTTATATTAGATAAGTGCAGAATGACACTTTGGGATTAAAGAGTGACCAGTTCATTTTCAACTGAAGCTCTGAATCCGAATATTAACTTGAATTATTTCCCGCTGCCCGCCTCCTCCACAGGTTGTCCGCATATTGTTATCAGTATTTTTTTATTATTGCTTAATTTTTATATCATTAGAGTCCCGGTAGTAACTAGTAAAGTCATATTTTTTCAAGGCTATTTTTGCATTATTTTTTGTGTATAATCCTGTGTCTATCTTATGAATAAGTGCTTAACTAGGAGTTTAAAGTCTAATGAATGCATTCGAATAAGATGGAGTTTACTCAATCAGAGGCTGATAACATCAGCAGTGTTGCCCTGACGTAGTGTTAAATAAAACATTTCGAAGACAGATCAGCAGACACCGGCTATAGTTATGTTTAACGGTACATAGAGGAACAAGAATAATAAGACGATATTGGTTACTTGAATGTATGGATAAATGCAATTTGCCTGTGCATCATAAGCAAATAACGTTTTGATTGTCATGAACGAATCTTTTGAGCGGTTGGTTGAGATGTGATTTCTATTTGTTTTAACAAAGAAATTAATATCTTTAGCATCTTTGTTTGAAACGAATGATCGATATGGCCGTTAAAAGACGCTAAATATTTGTATAAAGGAATAGGTACAATTCAGTATAAGCCAACTAACGTGACTTTCTTTTTCCAACAAAAGTTAGAGAAAGCCACTGGCCTCTCAGTGTCCCTGAAGGACCCGCCCCCTGTCTTCGATAAGAAAGGATCCTCGGTCCTGCAGGTCCCTAAGAAGGACACGGTGAGCAGAGGATATCCTCCACACCTCGAAGGACCAGAGGACTCTGCTCTTTCCACTCTCAAGTTGTCCTACGAAGACGGTGCCTCTGTGGCCTCTCTCGCTTCGACAGCCCTTCCTCTTCAGGTATTTTAGTTTCTCATTGTTTATCCAACAAATTCTAATGGATTTTTCTTTGTAATTAGGCGAGAATTGAACATGAATGTTTCCCCTATTAATTTTATTCTCCATTCTCCGAAGTGCGTTCATTTTTTCCCTCAAGTAATTTTCATCGCATCTGTATTTTATTATTATGGGCTTTTATTTAACTTGATTTCTGTGTGTCTGTCTGTCCTCAAACTTGTAACTCGATTTTCGACCTGTTCCCTTCGTCCGAGTGACTTGAAATTTTGCATGGTTAGTCAATCCCGGTGACAATACAACCTTACATGATCAGTAGGTCAGCAGTGACCTCTAGTGACCCTACAGTGACCTCTCGCGGTATATCAGGACTTGTATGAAACTCTTCAGATTTTTCACAACTTCTTTTACTGGTAGACTCTGTCTTCTATATAACCCCTCCCCTTCCCCCTTCCCTTTTCCATCCCCCTCCCCTTACCCCTCCCCAGCACACGATCAAGTGTTAATTTAGCTGTGTTCTCCCCCTCCCCTTCCCTCTCCCATCCCCTTCCCCCACCCATCCCCCTCCCCCTTCCCTCTTCCCTCCCCTTCCCCCACCCATCCCCCTCTCCCTTCCCTCTTCCCTCCCCTTCACTTCCACCTTCCCTTCCCCATCCTCCTCCCCTTCCTCTTCCCCTTCTCCCTCCCGTCCCCTGTCTTCCTCCTTCTGGAGCACATAATCAAGTGCTTAGATGTGTCCTCCCCCTCCCCTTCCCGCATCCATCCCCCTCCATTTCCCCCTCGCTATCCTCTTTCTCTTCCATTCCTTTCCCATTTTCTTCCCCTTTTTCCTTCCCTCCCCCTACCTCCTCTCCTCCCCTCCCCTCCCCATCCCCCTCACCTTCCATCTTCCCTCCCTTTCCCCCTCCCCTCCCCTCTACATTCCTCTCCCCCTTCCCTTCCCCTTCCCTCCCCTTCCCTCTTCCTTCCCCTCCCCCTCCACTTCCCTTCCACTCACCTTCCTACTTCCTCCCCCCTTCCTCTTCCCTTCCTCTTCCCTTCCTTTCCCCTTCCCCCTCACCCTTCCCCCTTCCCCCTCACCCTTCCCCCTTCCCCCTTCATCCTTCCCTCACTCTCACCCGTAAGCGGATATCAGTTTCGTAACTGCATTCATAAATCGGTTAAAATTTCTGTCAAAACTAAAAAGTATGAAATAAAAAAAATATTAAAAGAATTTAAACATGCTTTTATTAAAATGCACTAAAAAGTAAAAAATAAATTTTGGAGACACCATGTTTTTCTCACAATTAATCATGTGCACAAAAATAAGAGCGTGGGCCCCAAACATGGAAGGAAATGCTACAAGAAATAAAATAAAAATATATTTCTTTTCTTGTAGCATTTCCTTCCATGTTTGGGGCCCACGCTTTTAATTTTGCAGACATGATTAACTGTAAGAAAATCCTGGTGTATCTCCAAAAATAAATTTTTGCTTTTTAGTGCATTTTGATAAAGCATGTTTATTTTTTTTTATTGATGTAGGCTATGTGGGTGACTAGTAAGAATCCATAGCGTTGTGTTCGTCATGGCAACGCATTCTTAACCTGAATCGTCAAAATATTAAGGTTTGACAGCCATGAGTCTTCAGTTCACTTACAACTCTGTCAATATCCAAAGCATTTCTCTCTCATATTTCTTGGTTACTCTCAAATGCCTTTCGATTAGCAGTTATCTATATAATTATGGCAGAAGTATGGCGTAGACATTTACTTAAAGGAACAAGTTTGTTGGTCTAAAACAAAAACAAAATTATAAAAAAGGAGATAACTGTCACACTTAAAGCTTTAATGTTCGAGATCAAAGCATGAAGAAATTTGAAAACCAGATACAAGATGTGAAGGTTATGGCGTAGCAATTTGAGAACTGTCATTTTGATTATTGCAAAATGTAATTAATTTTTATGTGAAGGCATTTTTATATTTTTTATTGGAGCTTTTAGCGACTTAGTTATGAAGTATGTCTCCATGAAAGTCTGTAGTAAGAAAAAAATCATTCCTTATAAAAAAAAGTTTCATTAACCATTTCTGAGGCATCTCCTAAAGAGAGTTGTCATGTGAGGTAATACTAAACCTTGGAAGAATACAGTTGAACAGTAAGGATCTTTCCTAGATAGTGACCCCCAAGGGTTTCCGGGGGTCGTTATCTAGGGATAATATTTCTTGGGGGCCATTATCTTTATGATATTTACTCTTTTGTGTATGTTTTTACGGTAATCCCCAGCGGGCTTGTACTAAACACCCCGCAAAGGTGGATACATACCGGGATAAAACCCTTAGGGGTCACTGTCTAGGAAAGAGCCGACAGTAATGCCCAAACCTTTTTGCATACATCTTTTTGCTTTGTCTTCCGCCTTTCTAAGGGCGTTGTTCTTAAAGCGTGGAGGGAGTCCCAGAAGCCTTTTTCCTTTCCAGGTTGTGGACACGAACATGACCTCGTTGGTGACTCCTCTCCTCATCCGGAGCCACGAGTGCGTGTCCCAGGAAAGCCCGAGGGGCCGCGGCCACGGCCACGCTTCCTACGACTCTGACACCTGCGCTCCCTCCAGTTGCCTCAACGGAGGCAGGTGCGTCAGATTCCCTTCGGGAAGCAGGTCAGCACCTCGTGATTAACTCTTAAAAACTTCACGTTGTACCAGGAGAGAGAGAGAGAGAGAGAGAGAGAGAGAGAGAGAGAGAGAGAGAGAGAGAGAGAGAGAGAGAGCGAGAGAGAGAGAGGGAGAGAATGTCCGAAAAAGATGAACTCCAAAGTTATTGTAACACAACGGGTAATCATTTATCATTACATATGGAGAATGAAGAGGTGCTTCTTACTATGTGTATCGTATTCATGTTTATTATTTAGCATACCTTCTTTATTTTCATAATCCTTAATTATTTAATAAGAACAGCAAATAGCACATTGTATACCTGGGCAGTTTTTTTTTTTTGTTATTAGTAAGGAAAGGCATTTCATGTTAGAAGATGAAAAAGAAATTTGTATAGATGAGGGTGTTTATTGCATAACCAGTTGTAAATTACATGGCCTTGTAATGAAAGTACTTTTTCAAATGCATAAGCCTGTATCGAGAAGACAATGTTTAAGGGCAGAAAAATAAGCGACCGTGGTTGCGAAAGCTTTTGTTAAGACAACAACCGGGAATGTTGCATGTCTACGTCATCACGAACCTTCTTCATAAATGAGTAGTAAAACATCGTGCGGATGCTGTATGTAGAAAGGAAACTTTACAATTCAGTATGAGCGAAATAATAGATATTCGATGGGATATGAATTATAGGGAGTGCTGCAAGGCAAGGAAACAGAACTTGAAGTTAGTATAGATGAACTCTGTGAACGTGGACTCTGGTATTTGAGAGAAAATAGATAAGTTTTTCTTTTACTTAATTTCTATTTTGCTGCAATAGAAAAGGAAGAAAATTATAATTCATTTATGAGCTAGGTTCCACACATGCATTACTTTGTTACCTAGCGTCGAGGTGGGTAAGTAATCATTTGGGAAAAATTAGAAATTTCTTTTGATGTATTTAATTCCCGTCATTTAGTTAAGCGATGATTACGCAGTAACTTATATCTGTGTACTCGTCAAATCGCATCTAGATACTTAACGTGATAGCGAAAAGCAATATGAATAAATGTCATATTTTTCCTTGAACTGGTGGCAGGTGCGTGTGCCCGGGGGGATCGTGGGGTCCCCAGTGCAAGATCCTCTCTAGGACCTTCCGTGGATCTGGCTGGGTGTGGCTGAAGCCTCTCCCTCCGTGCCTTCCCACAACGTTGTCCCTTCGTGTCCTGACGCGGAGGCCTCACGGGCTGCTCCTTTATTCTGGTCCCCTGGCCCCGCACTCGGAGCCTTTTGGCTCCTCTTACTGGGGTCTTCCTTCACCCATGTTGGCTCTGCAAGTGGTAGAGACTAAGCTTCAGCTCATCGTCGAAGGGATTGGCAATTCTTTCGTCCTCACAGTCAATGCGTCGGTCACTGACGGCGAGTGGCACACTGTACACCTTCACTTGCGTCCACAGGTTAGTTGAATATATATTGTGAGGCGCATATTTTGGTCAGTACAAGATTGATAAGACCGTGGGCTTATGTGCATTTTCGCACAAGTACCAAAGTGGATGTCTCTTCATTACTCGTGCAGGACGAGGTATTCCTGCTGAAATGAATGAACATTAAAGGTATACTTTACCTAATAATTCTGTAGAAATAAAATTAATTTTGATATAATCATTCATATTATTGATATTTTAATTTCTTTTTTATCTAATCATTGAATTATGTTCCTAGTTGGCAGAAGACTGTTATGGGTTGCAGAGAGAGAGAGAGAGAGAGAGAGAGAGGAGAGAGAGAGAGAGAGGAGAGAGAGAGAGAGAGAGAGAGAGAGAGAGAGAGAGAGAGAGATTAGACGTGAGTGTTGTACAATACAGTGGATGAATATATTATCCATGCCTAGATTTTTTCTTTTGGTAATGAAAATTGAAACGGGTATTACTGCAAATTTCTCTGGCCACTGGGCACTTGACAAACAAAAAGCATTAACTGACTTGAGTGTGTTTTATGAGAGGAAACTCATTACGAATGGGATATTTTCAAAAAAGTAATTCATATGCTTAACTTTAGTAAGACTTCCTCAATTTTATAGACTTTCAATACTTTGGAGACTCCATATTACTGTGCAATTGCACCAAAAAAGGCACTGACACTCGAGAGATGAAGTCATTTTGAGTTTTATTCCCCTTAATTTTGATGAGAATGTGGATCCTTGAAATGGCCTAAAGAATACAGCTTTGTAAGGCAGAGGGATACTTTGGTTACCTTTTAAAGAAAAAATAGTCCCTGCAATTCCTTGTTTTCAGGGAGTGGCTTTGATGGTGGACTTCTGTGGCCTGGGATGGGACGAGAAGACCAACGACGACTCTCATTGCGTCGCCAGGAAGTCCTGGGGCCTTCCGGAAGGTCTGAGAGCATGGGAGGTGCTGGGCCCTCTACAAGTAGGGGGTCTAGCTCAAGGACCACAACGGTCAAGGGATTATGGATGGAAACAATCTCCTACACCCCATTCGCTCGATGGGTGTCTTTCCAATTTAAAAATAAATGATCAGGTGAGGGTCTTTTAAATCAGTAGCCAGAATGATTTAGTGCATAAATAGAAGTATTCCAAATGGAATTGTAATGGTATTTTGGTATAGGTTACTCATTCCGTTCGTGCAAAGAGGCGATCGAAAAACCTGTTTTTCCTTTTTTTCAATAAAATGATAAAAGTTAGGCCATTCTTATTAACATCATTGACACTACTAACACCACTGTTAAAATTAAGAAATTAATGATTATTGAGTACAGTTATTCTGGTTTTCAGCAAAAATCTAAAAATAAACTAACGATTAAGAAAATAGTGTATGTGTGTGTGTGCGCGCGCGGGGCCTTGTGAACACATATGTGTGCCAACAGATATAGTGTAATGAGAGAAGTCATCTAGATATAGATAAGTAGAACTATATGTAGATGCAGGTTAGATGCAGATATAGCTACAGCTATGCATACAGATAGATAGCAGATATAGCTATAGCTATGCACACAGATAGTTATAGTAACACGTCCAGACAGTGATGAAAGAGAAATGATAGTCTTCCAGCTTTATTGCAGCTAATGGACTTGGGAGAGCCACCATGCAGCAAAGACAGCACAGCTGGCTGTCAGCCGCAAGAAACAGCATGTCCAGATGGCCCGGGAACGTGTGGCATCAGAGGTGCCTGCGCAGGCGGACTGAACCACCCTGAGTGCCAATGTGACCCTGGTTGGACAGGGGTCCGTTGCGACGCCCCAACGGCCCCAGCCACTTTGGGCCCAAAGTCGTACATGAAACTGGCGCTGTCTTTCACCCCTTCGTCAAGGGTCGTGAGCGTCCAGCTGAGGGTCAGGACACTTGGCGAGCCGACGGGGATGCTAGTTCGTCTTGCTGCTCAGCACACGCAGCATTCTTTCACTGTTCACGTATGTTATAAATTGGTCAGGTCTACGTCACCTGTTGTATAAGTTAAGACTAGAAAATCATGGTAAAAAGGAGCTATCAAAACTCCATTTTGATATCGTTTCATAATCTTCCCCTAGTCATTTTAGTATCTGTCAGCCATATTACATCTCCAGTAGGAGAACTACTATAAAATCACGAAAATTCTATCAAAATTTCTGTTTTTTTTTTTTTATACTCTATCTTATCCAAAGCAGTGTCTTTCCTGTTGTCAATATAGTATCTGGTGAATTTGTAAAGCTCGACCAAAGATTTTTCAGTCCTTATTTTACCTTATGGATACTTTTACTTCTACCATCTATGCTTAGCTTCGAGCAGGGGTGGCCTGCGCGTCAGTGTCCGGCGCAGGGTGGGCAGCCAGGGTCGCGTGCGTCGAGGGCAGGCCCGTGGGAGACGGCCAGTGGCACACCGTCAGAGCAGAGAGACACGGCCACAGCCTCCTGATCAGCGTCGACGGAGGGGACGAATGGCGGGTCAACAGATCGATCCCTTCCCTGGTGCCCGGGAGGCCCAGCAGCCTCCAGGAGGAGATCGCGGGCCCGCCAATGCCTCTGGAGATTGACAAGCATGACGGAGTGACGGTGGGCGGGCTTCCCGAGTTCCTGGGCGTCAAACTCGTGACTGTTGCAGATGACTTGCAAGACAGTGAGTACAGGAGAGTTTCAGGTTGGTTACAAGTGGGAAGATAAGGTCTTACTGAACAACTGTTTTCTTTAATAGTCATTTGGTAGTTAGTTAAATGCTAGACTTTTTAAACACTGGTATTTTTAGTTTTAACTTTTTCATTTCGAGTGTTCCTTTATCTTATTTCACATTTTTAATTTATATTTTGTAGTTATCCCTTTATTTTCGTAGTAACATACCTCGTGAAAAAGAAATTAAGTACGGTTTCGAAATGTTACAGATTTCCCCTGAATTCTTGTATAAATATACTTGAATGTAGACAAATCTGCAAATTTGTAATTATGACGAAGTGTGTATTTTCCTATTTTTCTATTTGTTTTTTTCTGATACCTCAAAGACAGTGGATTCATTTAGTGTACACGTTTAAAATCCTTATTTTGAATGTATTGTCCTTATTCAGTATACTCGGATTTTTTCCCTTTTTTTACTTGATATGTGGCAGTGGATTCCATTGATGTACATTAATGTAAAATGCTTACTAAGGTATGATGTTATCCCCAGCATGTATAGACGACCTGAGAGTGTCAGATCGCCAGCTGCCGCTTCCCCCCGCAGTCAACGGCAGTACCTGGGGCCAAGTGACCACCTTAGACGGATTCATCAAGGGCTGCAACCCACCCGCCTCTTGTTTGAACACGACCTGCGACCCCCCGCTGTCCTGCCACGCCTCCTGGACGCAGCCTTCTTGCAGGTTAGTTGGTGATTCCCGTATCCTGTGAAAGCATAGCATCGACTGTCTGTTCTCTTAATGATTAACATGTTTTCCTGTTTA
>JANJGK010000001.1:18592930-18644352 GCA_039081455.1 Macrobrachium rosenbergii | reverse complement strand
ACCAAATTACTAAAATCATCGTAACCTCTTCATAGCCTTGTCAAGTTTGAGTTATTCACCTGTGTCAAATATTGTGTTGCTGTACAATAAAAAAAAGTAATACTGGAATATGCAAAGCCCATAATACTAACCACAATTGTAAGGGTCCACCTAGCAATATTTTACTACATGAGAGCAATAACTGTCCGGCTACACAATAAACAAGGAGCGAATGCACAACCATTTCGACTTTAGGCAAAGTTGAACAATTGCAGCAAATTTCATGAGTGGAACATGTAGGATTCATTCAAACTTAGATTAATTTTTAGCAAAAAATACAATGCATTTAGTTGCAGGAGTACGTTTTCGCAGACAAAATGAAGAGAGGGAGGGCATCACAGAATTAGGTAATTACACCAATATTAGGTCAATTTTCAATAAATACTCTCAATGAAATACATGTTTGACCAGATATATTTAATAGGTCACGACAAAACCCAAGTCACCGACTGCATTACCAAATACCACGGAACCCACTACTTACAAAAGAGCATAAATATTCTTCCGAGATTCTTACCAGCATCAGCTAAGCAGCCGGAAGAGTTCACTCATTCATGGTACGATCAGTAGACAGAATCTTTTAAGAAACCAAGTCAGACCTTCTAGAGAGTCCTGTAAACCAACAACAGTTCAGGCAGTAACTACTCGTAAGAACGTCAGTAAACAAAACATCGGTTCGCCTAAGCCACGGTTTGTAACTATAAGCTCTCTCAGCCAACCTTAACAAGCTTGTAATAGAGAGCTGCGTCATAGTTCTTTACGTAAGCCTCAAAAATTATGAATGAATGAAACAAATGCAAATGACATTAGCAAAGCAATCTAACCTATACCCAACCCAACGCTCTTGTCATTTTACTTTTACATTTGTTTAAAAAAAAGGGGAGGCACAGGATTCATAGTTGTATATATATAATTTATATTTTGAAGAAGGTTCCCACATAGCCAAGTGAAATGTTTTTACATAAATAACATTGGGCTTGGTTTATGAGTGTTTGTAAAAATTAGAACTTTTTATGCTATTTATTATAAAATTACTAAAAATAGCAATAGTTCTGCTATTTATTTATTGATTAAATTACAATGCTTCTACTAAAACATTCACTTGATCACATCTATCAAACTCTAACCATTTGGTTTTTCTTTACCTCTTGCGTAGGCGTGTGTAAATATAATTATCATTACTTTTGCCACAATAATTTTCATAATTTCACTCTAACCATTTGCTCTTTAAGATGACAATTAAGAAACTATGTGTACTGACAACAACAATAATCTGTATTATATAGATTGTGATAATGTTCTTCTTCGCATGACTTGTCCTAACGTAATTAATGTGAATTACCAGTTCCTTGAACGTTTCTTAATAAACCAGGGTGGCCGTATCATGAACAGAGTAATAGTTCAGTTAAGTTTCAGAGTTGTTCGGGTTTGAGGGATAAACGCACACACACACACACACACACACACACACACACACACACACACACACACACATATATATATATATATATATATATATATATATATATATATATATATATATATATATATATATATAATCACACCCCACCCACGCACAATAGCAATCAGGGAACAAAAAATTGAGCTTTTTGCTTAGCAAGACCGACAGGTAATTAATCATGAAATGAGTGATACTTTCATTTCCTCTTCTGACATGATATATTGCTGGTAGACCACTCTAGAAGCATTACTCTCTCTCTCTCTCTCTCTCTCTCTCTCTCTCTCTCTCTCTCTCTCTCTCTCTCTCTTGTTTGTTTTGATATAATATCATCACTTGTGTATTGAATTTTTACTTGTTTGCTTATGGAATCTGTGACTTCTGTAATTATTATTATTATTATTATTATTATTATTATTATTATTATTATTATTATTATTATTATTATTATTATTATTACTAGATGACCGTTTCACCAATAAATGGTATAAAAAAACACATTGTTTCAGTTTTGAAAGCAAAATTTATCCAAATATGTAAGTGCGTAGTAGCGGAACAAAATGATACCTTAAAAAAAACAATGAATATCTGTTGTTTACAAAAACGTTAACGAGAACGGGAAAATATTCTCAACTCACCATAATCAAAATACTAAATTTAAGTTCTGATAAATATTTACTGGCAAAAATTAGCCAAAGTACAGAGTTGAAATAATGAATAATATATTAAGTTTTAATTATGACCAAAACAACCTTGCAAACTGGCTGAGAATTGGCTCCACAATACTCTGCAACTACGCGAGTTTAAATGGTCTGAAATGTTCATAAAAATAACTTAGCATTATACACTGATTCACGCAAATGTTTCGCTGTAAAATGTTAAAAGACTAAAAAAGCCGACTTATTGCCGAGGCTGAGCAGGAGTAAATTTCATGGAAGTAATAACTGCAGATGCAGTAAGTGACCAAATATCTTAAAATACAGACTGCATAAGCGCTTAATTAAAGGTGTATATATCCCGAAAACTGAGTTGATTTGATTTTACGAAATTTAGGCTGTGAAGCGAAGCGCCGGGGCACTTTTATCCACTCATCGCTCGAGATAATGAAAAGAGAAAGCTGGAGCGATTTGACAGCGGGGTGAAGAAATCCAGAAAATGAGATGAATTACAAGGGTCTAAAGGTGGGACTTGGATAAAATCCCACAGTTGCACTAAGAAGTAATAGTTAAAAGAAGTCAGACCACATCAGTGAACGAAGCAATCGGGAATGGAGGTAAAGTAAAAGGCTAAAAAGTGGGCTCAGTTACGGGCCGAAGGGACGCTGCAAACACCCTTTAATAATGCCTACAGTGCACCACGTGAGCTGCTCCGACGACACAACACCCCATACTGGATATAGTGAAAAGAAGCCATTATCACTCAGCCTAAACAGAAACAGAATAGAAAATTTCTATATAACTCACCAGAATGCTCCGGCATTCACAAGTTACCAGTAGCAAATGAGAATCCCACGAATGAAACACTGACATCCACGTTGAAGCCAAAAAGTGAATTGAATATTGCAAAATAAACTAATTACAAAGTGAACACTGAGAGTTGGGAATGAACGTTATGCGCGGGAGTCATAAACAGACAAAATAAACAAGTCAGGAGGAGGAGAAGGAAATTCGAAAGTCAATTCCTGTTTTTCAAGTGACTAAATGTCTTGGCTACGGGGTGACTAAAGAAAAGTGAAGTATCTGGCGATAGAAAAATAAAGAATTCCATTGTTTTAAGAGGATAACCATGGGTATTCCTAGAGTGTCTTTCCTCAGGGGGTCTTTAGCTGCATTTGTTTCCACTTACATCAGTGCATACTTAAAAAACTACTATATATATCTAAATCAGTCAAGACGTCGTAAAATCTCTACTATATTTCCTTACTTACGCTAAAGAATACCTAAACCCATTTACTGTGGTATTCTATTCAACTGCGTGATCGAAGGCTGCAAATAAGGGATTTACCGCCATAGAATATTTATTTATTTTTTTTTTATATTTTAACTTCCAAATTATAAAAAAGTTTGTGTTTCTGTCATTTAATTAATATTTTTCTTAACAAACACATCATTTTTCTACAAGAGAGGAGGTATATAGCTACGATGTGATGAAAGTCTAAGGACAGAAATTTGGCAGAAGATATGTTTGTTATGAAATGTTTACCATTTACTGTACTATAGTCCAAAAATCAATAGTCTGAAAGAGGGGCCAGTTTCTGTTATGGGAATATTCATCTGTTTTAAAGTGCCATGTTCTAGATTTTCGTTTCGAATGAACTACAGTGTATTAATGATTTTTGTTTTGTATACAACTTCCGAGTGTGTGTGTGTGTACGTATGTGTGTGTGTGTGTGTGTGTGTGTGTGAGAGAGAGAGAGAGAGAGAGAGAGAGAGAGAGAGAGAGAGAGAGAGAGAGAGAGAAAGGGTTAAGCCTTCTCCCTAGAGATGCGAGTACAGTTCTGAAGCAGCCAACATAAATAGAGAACAGTTGAAGTGCTACACGAATTACAGTATCTCTCCGAAGGGGTTGCTCGTTGTACTCAAGAAGTCTCGACGGAGGTAAAGTTCCTCAACAGCAAAAATAAAACCTTAACAGGGCACTTTCACGGGAACTTGCTTTTCTTTTGTGACATTGGTAAACGAGTCTCACTTGTTGCTCTTTCAGCATATAATAACTTATCTTCAGTGCATAGCCTACCTTTTGTGAGAGCACTTTTGACGAGGGGAAATATATTAATAGAAGTATTTTTTTCGAATATGAATTGCAATGGCAATTTTGCCTCATTTATGTTATGTTAGCGTATTCTTAGTTTTACGATGCAATCACAAGGCAAAATATGTGTAGGGCCAAAAAACGAAAGGCGAAACAAAAAAAAAAAACCGTAAGAGGTACAAATGATGAAATGAAAAAAACAGACAATTTTAGGAAATGAATAAGTAATTTATAATAAAAAAGTGAGAAGTACTTTTCATTCGTGAATGGTCGTATTTATTGAGGAACAGTAATTTTGTGTATGATTTATCGTTTTAGTGAGTGATGAAACCATCATATGAAATGTGAATTGATAAATTTTTAATATCATGCCTTATGGACTGCTTAACATCAAGAAATGAAAAACCAATTTGCATACAAAAATTATATGGTCAAAGAATCTAGCTGGACAACCGATGACGAATG
Source organism: Macrobrachium rosenbergii (assembly GCA_039081455.1). Classification (NCBI taxonomy): domain Eukaryota; kingdom Metazoa; phylum Arthropoda; class Malacostraca; order Decapoda; family Palaemonidae; genus Macrobrachium; species Macrobrachium rosenbergii. The sequence goes on along the minus strand of JANJGK010000001.1, from coordinate 18,639,638 downwards.
GTGGTCTCATGGTTGTGAGGGGCATAGTAAAATTCTCTCTCTCTCTCTCTCTCTCTCTCTCTCTCTCTCTCTCTCTCTCTCTCACATACATGGAGGGATATGCAAAAACTTGCAGCTCATTTGGAATGAAAATTTAGAACATCCCACTATAACATAGATATAATGTTCTAATACAAGATACTGATATAATGATCCTGTTGCATATACAGCAGTTTCATATTCTGAATTCTTATGGTTACCTCAAGGAAAAACTACAAAAATAAAAGAATGTTGTTTCTTATTCTTGAGAAGTAGACCCTCTTTCAGGCAGGTCTTACTGAAAAGGATAGCTGTATTCTGCGAATTTTTCTTATACAGGAATTTTTCTATTTTCCTTATAATTCGCATCTCAGGCTTGGCGATGTTGGTCAGCAACTGGCCAATATTCAGTGTGAGGTGAGGGAAGCGTTTTTATTGAATTATTCATTCAAAAATATGTAGATTTCTTGTTTCTCCAGATCCTTCTCAACCACGTCCAGAGGATGACCATCGAGCTGGTCGAAACATGTCGACGGTACCACAACCTGAAATAAGAAAAGAATCCAGAATCCGAACCACCACCGAACGTAACCACGAAGAAACCTACAGGTTTTTGAATGAATAATTCAATAAAAACACTTCCCTCATCTCACACTGTCCTTTTCTGTTATGAATACTGGCCAGTTGCTGACCAACATCGCTGAGCCTGAAAAGCGAATTATAAGGAAAATAGAAAAAATCCTGTATAAGATACATTCGCAGAATACAGCCATCCTTTTCAATACTCCCGATATTATTTTATAAATATATTTGCATTATCTCCTTATACAAATAATTCACAAGTCTATAAGTGTACACACACTATACATACATACACACACATTATATATATATATATATATATATATATATATATATATATATATATATATATATATATATATATATATATATATATATATATATATATACAGGAAGATAAATGTTGATAAAGATATAAATATTCAGTAGCCAGCTGAAAAATTCAGTGCTTTATACAAGGAAAACAGTTTAATTTTCCTGTCTGATATCTAGAGCAAAATCATCACATAAATGCATGCATTTATATACATACAACGGATAGGTTACCAGGCAGTTAGTATTCATTCGTATGGACTTGGCAGTATTTAGAGCACAAACTAGTATTCAATGTATGATTTCGATAAAAGTTCGTATCATTATCTCTTTACTTTCCATTAAAATGTATCATTAATTTTACGAAAATAGCAATAGTTCATTTAAAGATTTGAGTATTAAAGAGAATTAAGTTATAAATTCAGTAAATATTCCAGTTAATGACATATTCTCAATATTTGTCAACTGTTCCTTTACCCAATATCTGACTATTGGAGAATCTAGACTTTTTTTTTTTATTTAATGCTGCCAGGGAATCATTTCTTATCATGAAGATTTACTGAAGGATAAGTCTTTCCACTTTTGCTGCTTACAAAAATGGGGAAAAATGTGATACACTGTTCCCAAAACAGACTATAAATTTCGGCAAAAAAGTTGCAAAGTGATAGACTACTTGAACGAAACCTCAGAAGCAATGCGATTTAATACTTCATAGGTTGGGCAAGATGTTTTATATAAAGATTCATGTCAAACTTTACCTTAATATCAATCGATGAATGATGCAGATTAGAAAATCATATGAATTATATCATATGGAATCAACGTTTATTCATATCTGAAGTACAATTTAGTTTTTATGTTAATTATTGATGCCGTATCCTTGAACTCGTGGAATGAAATTTGCTGGAGAGAGGCGAGTAGGTAATACAGTTGTAACAGGAGTTACAGAATTATTCGATTAATTGTATCTGATATCCGTTACCTTTATAAATGAGAAAGTATTACAGGAAACTCGCAGTACGAGTTTATATAAACGAATAGGGAAAACACACACACACACACACACACACACACACACACACATATATATATATATATATATATATATATATATATATATATATATATATATATATATATAGATAGACAGATAGATAGATAGATAGATAGATATAGATATATATGTGTGAATATATGCATATATGCATGTATGTATATATACATATATGCATATATACATACATACACACACACATATATATATATACATATATATATATATATATATATATATATATATATATATATATATATATATTATGTATATGTCTGTATCTATCTATCCATCTATCTATCTATCTATCTATCTATCTATCTATCTATCTATCTATCTATATATATATATATATATATATATATATATATATATATATATATATATATATATATATATATATATATATATATATATATATATATATATATATAATGTGTGTCTGTGTTTTCCCTGTTCGCTTATATATATATATATATATATATATATATATATATATATATATATATATATATATATATATATATATATATATATATACATATTTTATGAAAAACAAGTGTAAGAGTGGGAACTACCCAATGACGAAAAAATCAGCCTACATCTCCAGGAAGAGAAAGTTATGGGAAATGGGGCCAATAAAAGCCAGGGAAGAGGCCTAAGGCTCAACATCAGAGAAGAAAGTCACTGGACCGAGTCGTCTCAGGACTGTTAAATTCGACCAAGTAAATGTGGAATATTGTGGTCGGACTGTCATTATGCGATCGTCTACCCGGGGACCTCGTCGTTCCTTCAAGTCCCTATTGAAGGAAAATACAGCAGATGAATTTCGCTATCTTCAAAGGGAAGAAACGAACTGGAGGGAGGGTCCCAAGGAAATAAATATTCTTTGTCTTGGAAGAATTGCACTCGGCTAACTTATGCGGACTACGTTCTTGAATTGATGTCGTAATTCAAGAAGGAACATACTTGGATCAAGACAAGTAAAAGTAAAATCCAGGAATGCAAATGTATAAATTGTTCTTATAATTGAATCTTCGTCAAATTGTAAACTAAAACAGAAGTGTGAAGGAAGTTATCCATGAAAATATGAACTATATATTGAGAGAAAACGCCTTGTGATACCACTAAATCTCTGGAGTATACAATATCACACATAACAAATCTATTCAAATTCTCACAGAAAGGAGGTATAAAATCATAATATGTAAGATTCGTGAGAGTAATGATTAGACTTTTATTATGTGTATTGTCGAGATCTCTCACTTAACTTGTGAATCAATATAATAATTCCCTGAATACGTATGGAACTGCAACATTACTGAAATCAGAACAAAAATGTTTTCAAAGATAAATAAATAAAACACGCCATCCCTTAGTGATGCTGATCATTCAAATCCTAAGTGATAAAACAGTATTTTAACTAGAACGCCAACCCTCTGCCTTAGCTAGCAGGTGCTCATGAGCCCTGCATTATTCACAACAATGACAATAAAAATATGCAAACTGACGGTAGGGAATAACGAATATATCACCAGATTTAGTTAGTTTCATTTCAGCGTGTCGTTACAATTACAGTTTCGTCAGGTACGAAATATCAGGACAGACCAAGACCTAAAGAAGACTCTCTGTACCTTGCCTGTTCGTTCCCTCCTGCCTCAGCACAAGTGTATAGAAAGCTTTCATGGAAGTTACCGAGCCGCAGGAGTTGGGTAAATGAATGTCCTTCGACCAATAGGCAGTCAGATGTTTTGGCTTCTCAATAAACATTCGATTTGGAACTGTAACTATCAAAATGGTGTCAGTGTATATTTCTTAAAAATAGTTGCCATGTAGTTTTGAAACATTATGTTTTATCCAGCAGGGAAATGGTAAAAAAAAATCAAAACTGAAGATAATGTAAACAAAAGAGAATCGGAATAAATCACGAAGAAAACTGTTTATACAGCTAATTATATATATATATATATATATATATATATATATATATATATATATATATATATATATATATATACTCACACACTTATATAAGTATAAATATATATATATATATATATATATATATATATATATATATATATATATATATATATATATATATATATATATATATATATATATATATATATATGACTTTTTATCACATCACCGTGATTCATATACAAGCATTAAGCTACAAACGTCCTTTAATATCCAATTCGCTCTACCTCGGAAATAATATATTTTCATATGTGTTACCGAAGGGGAATTTTTTAGTTGATAATAAGTTCGTCGTCCTATGGGCTCGATCCAACGAAAGACGAGAACTCAGGACTACAGTGACGCCTTTACCCACATGGCCAACAAGTGAGGTATAAGTTGATACCGGCTCCCACCTGAATGGGATGACTGGAATTACTTGTGAATTAGGGAGGTGTCCCTCAGATTTGGGTGACACTTCTGTGGTGTGGCGCCTTTTCAATAAGGTGGCACTGTGACTGAGTGTGCCGTGTAAAGGTCACACTTATGACACACTGTCTCTCAAGGTACAGGTGTAGCTTAGTCACACGGGACCTTTTGTCTTTGGGTGGTACTATGGTGCCAGTGCATTCCGAAGAATCAACATTCTTTTGGGATATAACTAACTAAGGGAAAAATGCACTCTGCCCAAGCAGAGCATAATTAATAAATAGGAGGAAAAGGAAAGGTAAGAGGGACAGATAGGTAAGTGCTTTAGTGGGTTATGACAGTGCCTCAGGTTAGTGGCACTGTGGAAAAGAAGAATTAATTTTGGTTGCTTTGGCACTCATGGGTGACGAGTTCCTAGTACTATCTGTATTCTTTCCTTTCGTGTGGAGGGAGGGAGTCTTTCGTGCTTAAGTCTGGATAATAAACCCCACTCGTGATGGACAGTTGTTAATAACTGTGGTTAATTCTTAACTTATCCTCAACTATTTGTGGGACAGAGGTGTGTTTTGTTTTTATGTCGGCCCGTTCCTTCTCTGAGGACAGTGCACATAGACTCAGTTACTTAAACGCTTAAGAAAGTGAGTGAAAGAGAAAAGAGAAAGAAAATGAAGCAAGCATTAACACACAAGTGTGAAAGCAAAGATGGCACTGCGTGAAAGAATGAAAGGAAAAGAAGGGAAATTTAAATTAATACTAGCAGGTTTTCTTATCATGAATACTCTGATTAATTTGGCAATGTTAGGTAATGCGTTATCTGCCAATATTAATGTGCCCCATTACCCCATGCTCTTAGTAATTTTTGCTGATATTTTTTAATTCTCGTACTGGTAAGTATTGTTAAATTATCTGGAGTTTCTTGTTATTTTCTCTTTATTTAAGTCCCTGCTAAGATGTATATTTGTGTAGGAACTTCCTTTATATTTCCTAGCTTTTTTTATATTCCTGAGTAACAGGCTAAACTTCTTTTTTTTCTCTTTAAACACGTATAAAATTATTTGTACCCAGTTTTCCCTGCAGTTGAAGTATTATTATTATAAAGATTTGGGAGTACAATAGTACGCTGCGCGAAGTATTCGTTAGTGCATATGAATGGACGATTCTTTGAGTGAATGGGTTAGACGTCTGCTCGTGACATCACACAGGGGAATCCCAACGCACACGAGTCTTGTTTACACCAACTCCAAAGATTTAAGATCGTGGACGGGTCATGTGACCACACACAGCTGATGGCAAGATAAAAAACGGTTCCACTAGGAGCGAGCTGGGGCGACACCGACTGGCGGAGGAATACGAATCTCCCGCCTTTCACTGTTATTACAATACTGTACAAAAGAAGAAAGCACTTGAATTCTTCTTGCAAAACTTAAAATACCACAAGTGCGAGTTATTTTACGTTATGAAGATGGAAAACGAATTTGTTATGATCTTCTCTTTATATTTTTCCGGTGTCATAATTAATTACTACCCTTCGCCGCCATGCTCACTGCAGGGCCCTTCACGATACAAAGGAATGGATATGTGACGTTCTTACTGGCCTGACTTACTTTAATGTAAAAGGTAAATTATGAAATTAAACACTGATACAGTTATTTATGTTATTAACAGAAAAGAAATTTAATACGATTTCGCACGTATGAAAGTAATTCTCTTAGTGACGTTCAGTCGGTGGCCTTGTCTCCAGGGTTTCAACTTGCTGCTTTGTGAAAATAACCTAGGGACATATAAAATTCTGTTCTACCTTACGAGACAAGCGCTGGGCACACGCTCTCCCTGTACCTCTGTCATGCAATAGCTAACTCGTTAAAAAATTTAATATTTTGCATTACTCATTGGCTGGCGAATAGCAAAATATTAAATCTGACTCTGCAACTCACTGCGACCTTGACTGGAATGCGGCCTGCCTGAATGGTGCAATATTTTTAACTTAAGCAGTTTCTGACTTTTTTTTATCAGTAAATTGTAAACACGTTCATATACTAAACATTTTCCTACCTACTCTATCTTTTTCTTGTAAAAATTAAAATAATTTTACTTACCTTGGCCTGTATCCATTTTTTTTCTTGGGAGAATATCGCATGAAATTAATATGATCTGGCTTTTATCTTTGAATTAATTAATGTTTAATTTTCCGAGTTCTTTATATTTCTTTGGGATAGCTAGCATAAGCTAATTAACTGTTTACAGAGATCGTGGCAAGGTATCGCCATTGTTACGTGGGTCCTTCAGCTAATGAGTTTAATTATGATTTACTTTGGTTTATATTGCCTTGCTTTACCTAAGACCCACATAATTCTGTCAATTAAGGCTAAATGTAACGTTAAAGGACAGATACTGAATAGATCAGGTCGCCAGTTAACACTCGTATGAATTCAGCAAACTTACTGGAACACTAATTTAGCAAAACAAGTAAATTAAATACAGTGAAATGGATTATTTACAGGAGCTAATATCAGCTCAGAGTATAGTCCATCTTAGGACACATTTCATTGCTACATAGAATGAACGCAACAGATTTAGGTTTCTCAGATGCTGTATCAGGAATTTACTGCAAAGTCGAATTAAGGCTTCTTAATACTAATGATGCAGGTTCTTCTCCCAGAAAGAGGAAGTTGCGCAGGCACAAGGCGTGTGGAATTCTGGAAAAGGATATATCCAGATAACAATCTTGTATTACAGAAACTCTCACTTGTCATTACTACTCACAAGGGGATGATTCTTAGTTCAAAAATAATACTGTACATTTAACACCATGGACGATAAGTTATGTGACTTCACTAGACAACAATAATTGTACTTGATAGATAACTTCATAAATGGGATATGTTTTACTAGGATTTCCTCACCAGTGACTGTTTAGGAGAGGAAGGTTTGAACAAGGGAAAATGAGTGTTTCAGTCGAAGGGAAAGAGAACTGGGAGTAACTGTCACAATCAGACTTACCTCTGGGGGAGATGACACAATGATCAGATGTATTAGCTTCCTTGGTCCGTTTGGAATAACAATTTTCTCCCTCGCGTTCCAAGAGGGACAGAGTGACGAAGGGTCGGTTTAGTGGACCGGCCGAGATGTGTCTTGCCTCAATGAGATCTCAACTCAGAGTCTGTAGATGGGGGTTGTCTCAGGTCGCGGCTGTTTTCAAATTTCTCCTGCCCAGGTTTTGACCTGAAAGGACAAAGACTCGCCAGTACAAAGGTCACAGAAAAGTAAGCTTAAGGTACAGTGTATCTAATGTCTGTCCTAGCGAAACCTATCCCTTCTTATATCCCTCTGAACTAAAATTCTTACCCCTTTGACGTTTGGGATCTGTTCAAAACAACTCCTGCCCACTTGCTTCTTCCGACATCATATGTCCTCTTACTTTAACAAAGATAAATTTCTTGTATTCGATTAAAGCAAGGAAGAGAGGTCGAACAGGTAATATTTATAATAGCTTCCCATTTAAGAACGCATTCGCGCGCACACACACACACACACACACACACATATATATATATATATATATATATATATATATATATATATATATATATATATATATATATATATATATATATATATATATATAGATATAGATATAGACATACACACATTATATATTGTTATGTGGTTCCTTCGGCTAATGAGTTTAATTATTATTTACTTTGGTTTATATTGTCTTGCTTTACCTAAGACCCACATAGTTACGTAGTTCTGTCAATTAAGCCTAAAAGTAACGCTAAAGGACAGATACTGAATAGATAAGGTCGCCACTTAACACTCATTAACAAGAATAGAGGTTTATTCATAACCACATGTATGAATTCAGCAAACTTACTGGAACACTAGTTCAGCAAAACAAGTAAATTAAACAAAGTGAAATGGATTATTTACAGGAGCTAAAAGTAGCTCAGAATATAGTCCGTCTTAGGACACACTTCATTGCTACATAGAATGAACGCAACAGATTTAGGTTTCTCAGATGCTGTATCAGGAATTTACTGCAAGGTCGAATTAAGGGTTCTTGATACTAATGATAGGTTCTTCTCCCAGAAAGAGGATGTTGCACAGGCACAAGGTGTGTGGAATTCTGGAAAAGAACATATCCAGATAACAATCTTGTATTACAGAAACTCTCACTTGCAATGCAACTAACTAAGGATTTACCTGGCTCTAGAATGGGATATGAGCTATAATCACTTACTTTCTACAGAATCCTAACACTACTTAAATGTGTCTACGCACTGTTATGTGCTACCTCTGATGATCGTGATATTCAGTCCTAGACCAATGGTACATTCAATCGTATCTTTTATGACATAACCTATTAGAAAACTGTGGTAGCACCAACATAAATGTGCGTGTCTTCACTTTACACAATGAAAAATACTCTTAACGATTACCAAAGTTGCTAGAATTATATCCATTATCCTCTTTATGTGAATAAGGACATTGAAAGGAATAGAAGGAATTCATTTGCTTGTGTGTCCCTGAAAAGACACGTATTTGAATGATTTTGTTTTATATTTGTACTGCCCCAGAATTTGTTATATTTTCGTCTTCGATGGTACATAACATAAACCTCAGAATAATGGCAAGCCATCATTAAGGTTTTTTTTAAATAAGTGAGGCTTATGGTGATCATTTATTGGTTCATAAATATCACAACGCATTGATTTAGTCATACCGAGTGTCATTATAATTGCGAGTGGGAATCCGATGTTATCTTTCATGGCTAATTTGTTTTATACTCATACTAACACACTAAGCTTTACTTGAATTAGTACATTCAGCTGTACTTAAAGTAACTCAGTAAGTTTTACTTACTGTAAAAACACATTAAGCTTTACTTAAAGTAACATATTAAGCTTTACATAATGTAAAACATTAAGCTTTACTTAAAGTAACACAGTAAGCTTTACTTAAAGTAACACATTAATCTTGACTGAAAATGCAACATATACCTTTTTATAAAATGCAAAAAAAACTATTTTAAGGAAAAAGGACATGCTGAAGGCAAAGACAATAGATTCATACTGAAAGTGACACATTCAGCTTTACTTGCAGTAACGCGTCAAAATTTAAGTTACTTTAAGTAAAGTAACACATTATAAGTTACTTAAAGCAGCATATTAACCTTTACTTAAAAAGCAAGACATTAAAATTTTCATAAAATTTTAAAAAGATGATTGTAAGAAAAAAAAAAGACATGCTGCCAGCAAAAACATATGAAACAGACAGATACTCCTTCCATTTAGAAAAGGAATGATAAAATGATAATTATTTTAGGTATGTCTACAGGGAATATCAGGCTTTAGGAGTCTCATTGTCAGTCTGTCAAAGAAACTTAAAAACGGAAGCGGATATATGTGCATTATACATGCAAATACTAAAAATTAATTCTTGATACTATGGCAGTGTAGTAAATTAGATTGAAACGCATATCACCCTTTTTAGAAACATACAGTACATCTGAAAATACACTTTAATGATTTCATTTATTCCGAAATTTCTTCTCGTTACTTGAGGTAATTTTATAGCAAAGTCGGAATAAAAAGACTTTGTGTGAGTGTTATAAAATTAATAAGTTTGCTTTGATACTTCGAACGGAATGAAATGAAATATAGAATTTAGGCCAAAGGCCAAGCGCTGGGGTCTATGAAGGACGAAACATTATAGCTGGACGTATTTCTCTTGTGCAACTCGCAGAAATGTGAATAGGGATGTTTGTTTTTATTGTGCATTATCAGTTTTGGCTACGATACCTTTACGCCAATTATAATCACGATGCGTAAGTCACAGCAATGTGTTCAAGATGTTTTTATCCAGGTTTGCATTTCTGGTATGTGATACTTAATGTCGAATTAAATGGAACAAACTTATATAACCTACATTATAAAGTGATGCTGAAAAGCTTCAAAGGACCTGAAGTGAAGTCTTGGTTAAGCTATTACCATTTCACTGTTGTTGAAAAAAAAGCACCTTTGATATTGTTTCCATTATTATTTTTATCATAATACCACGAAAGCAAATACATAAATAGTAGGATAACGATAATTTTTAAAGTATCGTGTCAAGCCAATCCCAAGTATCCTTGGGCGAGTCACTTGTGAGATTTCATCTACTCTTTAAGAGCAAAAACAAGTCGTTGTCTCGGTGTATTTATGAAGATCGGGCAGTGTCCTTTGTTCCGCAGGAATTAATGCAGCAGGAAAACCCAGTGATTACAAAATCATGACTTTAATAAACCATTCAGACTGAATTAAGCTTTTATGGAGATTGGATTACGTCAATAGCGCTGTTGAGAGAGTCGATTTAAGAGGACCTTAATACTTTAATTACAGTGCGTGGTTAATGCGAATATTATAACGAATTATTATGATGATAGATACATTAAAGGAAATACGTAAAATTGAAAGAAGAATACCATCTTACTATTGAGAAACAACAGTAAATAATGAACATATTATTTATTATTCTTATATTATTCAGAATATGATGCCTAATTCATACTGAACAAGCCCACAGGGGCCATTGACTTAAAATTCAAACTTCCAAAGAATATGGTGTTCATTAGGAAAAAGTAAGAGGAGGTAAATGAAAATCCAGAAAGAAGACCGCTCACTTATTAAAAAAGAAAAAAAAAATGAATTAATGAAATAATAAAAAGATAGTGTATTAAAATGCGAGGAGAATAGTATTAGGGTAGTAACGCATTGCGTCTTCGCTTGAACATCCGAAGTTCCAACTGCACGACATTCTCTGGGAGGCTGTTCCGCAGTCCAACGATTTGAGGAGTGAAGGACTTCTGGAATTGTTCGGCAGCGAGGCACATTTACAGTATACTGGCGCTGCGTTCAGCGAATCTGGTTGCTCTCGGCAGGTAAAGGGGATCAGGGATCAATTGTGAATGTAAAAGATCTCTGTTAAGATACAACTTATGAAAAAGTGACAAACAAGAGACCATCCGTCGATGCTCTAAGTTATAACTGCTACTATTAGGAAACAAAAACCTACCACCTAGAAACACTCTATCTAAAAGAAAGAGGAAGCACAAATGAGCTATAACTGGTTACGTTGATTTTTCACTGTTATAAATATATGAGTCCTTACGAACAATACCTAACTTTCGTGCGGCATTTGCTGAAACTTTCATTAGATGTTTCTCAAAAGTAAGATGTGAGTCAAAAGTTACACCTAAAACAGTTAAAGCTTCAGACTCATCCAGTAGAGTGCCATCAACCTGAAGGGCAGAATGAGTTGGAAAATCTGTACGAGATCTGCTAATCAATAGTGTCCTCGTTTTACTGGAGTTCAGCCTCATATCCCACCGACTACACCGTTCCCTGATCAGGTCCATGTCCCGATTGAGGCTGAGGGCAGTTTCATTTCTCATAAGTGGAGACTTTACTGCACCCACAAGTGTTGCATCATCGTCATACTAAACAATCTTGTTTTCGAGGCCAACAACCATATCACTTGTATACACTAAAAATAACAGTGGACCAAGAACACTACCCTGTGGAACTCCAGACACAATAGGTCTTGGTTCACTAAAGATCTCATCCACAGCAACTCGCTGGTGCCTACCTGTACAGAAATCTTGAAGTAATCCTAAAACATATCCACCCACTCCAAGATTCTGAGGTTTATAAATAAGTGCCTTTTGATTTACTAAATCTGAAGCACCACTAAAATATATTTGAATTAATCTACATTCAAAACCCTTGTCAAGGTTCCCTTGCACATGGCATGTCAAGTCTAAAAGATCATCGCAGGTACATAACTGCTTTCTATATGCATATTGACTATCAGCTAACAATCCTATAGATTCCTCATACTTATATAGCGGCTTAAAAATAAGTTTTTCAGCAACTTTGGAGAGCACAAGCAGAATAGAGATTGGCCTGTAGTTAAGCAAGTCTGCAGATATGCCACTCTTTGGAACAGACACTGAATTACTAAGTTGAGCTCATCCGCAAAGACAATACATTGACATAAAAATCTATAGAATCTACTAATCTTGGGAGACAACACACTAGATACTTAAAAAAAAAAAAAAAAAAAAAGGGAAGAAACCATCAGGATCTTCTCCACCTCAGCTATCAAGACTGTCCAGAATTTTCTTAACATCCCTAGAGTGAAATGAAAATTTTGTAAGAATAGGTTCAGGATGACAAGTATCAGGGAGAGGGATACTCTTAGCTGATTGCTTAGCTTCAAACGCTCAATGAAGCAGTTTAGCCTTTTCTTTAGGGCCAGTAACCAATCTACCATCATCTGTTAGTGGCGGTGGAGTGGAAGAAGTCGCCTAACCCTAAGGTAGATGATACCAATCTGGTCCACCACAGCTGAGATTGAGTGATTCCTTCAAGTATCCTCTTCAAGGAATTATTGTTATTTCTCTCTGCTGTACGCCAAGTTATATTCACAGCACGGCGAGACTCAAGAAAAATGGTGTAATTTTAATTTGAACGATTTCCCCTCAATGCGTTGAATTTGGTCTTTTTGTCATGGTGAGCTCGTCTACATTTATTAAAATAACTATCAGCATTTCATTTAGCTTCTTCTTGGGATCAGGATCTAATATAGCAACTGAAATATTAAGTGCCCGACAAGCTTCAATAATGCGATCCCAATTGACACTAGATTTCAGCCAGACCGTTTTTTCAATGTTGGCATTAGGAATATATGAAACAATGATCAGAAGTGCCTACATATTCACTGACCTTGGACTTCACAATAGCTGGAACATCTGTGAATAAGAAGTCTAATCTATTATCAGAAATGCACGTAGGTTCGTCAATTAGCTGGACGAAATCGGAGGATAGAGAACTCAAGAGCTGACCGGTCATGTTGATGTGTGGAATTTGAATTTGGCCACTCGCTGTGCTTTGCATTGCAGTCTCCACAAATAACGAATGAAGCTTTTGAATCCTGTGACTGTGCCATACTAATCCTTTCCAAAACACGTCATGTATAGAATCGTCGATATTTGGATTACGGTAAACAGCAAATACATAAACATTGTAGAACTTACTGAAAATTTTAAAACAAAGAACTTCATGGCAGCTGACGATAAATAGGTCGTCCGGACTTAGAGCATGTGGGATGTTACGACGATAAACAAAATCAGGGTCATCAAACCCCGGGATTAAAAACGCAACCTTTGACTTGTTACTACTTACAAGAGTTTCAGATAAAAACATCAAATCGTAGTTATGGGCATAACTCTGGAGATCAAGAAAATTTTACCTTGAGCCCGAATATTTGAGTAACGTACTTTATAATTTTTCTTACTGTAATGGGTAACAGGCCCAGGGTTCAGCTCAATGTCTCCCGAAAGAATTAAAGTTAACAACATAAAATCAGTATCAAAACTAATAAATCACCAGAACGATAAACAATACTATCAACAGCAACAATATTTACATAATTCACAAAAATTCTGTTGAAAGTACAGTATAAATAAACACACACACATATATATAATTATATGTATATATATATATATATATATATATATATATATATATATATATATATATATATATATATATATATATATATATATATATATATGTGTGTGTGTGTGTGTGTGTGTGTGTGTGTGTGTGTGTGTGTACTGTATGTATGTAATGCAGAGGATTCTTCAACATTGGCTTTTCTATTTTTGTAAGTTGTTCATTTAAAAAATCTTTTGTCAATTGATCAAAATGAATTTTTTAAGTCTTTCAATTTGGACAACGTACAGCGAGTATGACATAAATGGGAAGGAATACATTTGCAGATGACAACATATGTGACAAAATACTGATACGTTTCCATTTTTCCCCCTTTCGAAAATTAAGAATCGTGAGGGATGCAGCTAAAAAATGCAACTAAACCAAATGCAACAAAACCTAAATATTATTCTGATCTTTAAAGAAAATTGTTCCATTAGTGAAGTTGAACGGGAGTAAGGGTATAAGAGAAATGGTTCCAACTGACTTTAATAGTAGACAAAACAATCTCGTCAGTAGAATATACTGACTCTCGGAAGCAGGTCAATTACAACGAAGACAAGATGAAACAGTCCCAGTGAATGACATTGAGCGTAAGACATAGTACTTTATTTTCCGGATTTGGAAGGTAAAACAGTCTGTCATTAGAGAATGAGTACAATACGCCCTTCTGTACTGCTTCAGATGAACACCAATTCGAGACAATGCCCCTACACAGTAATCTAACCAGAAAATAAATTAATAAGGCAAGTGGTCATTGTATCGTTACGTCACGTGGAGAATCTCACATGAAATAATATTAAACTTGAGAGTAGGAGGAGGAAGGAGAGAGAAATATGGTAAGTTAAAATAACGTCTTTTGTCGAAGTTTTGTACTTAATTATGTCGATAGGCAAAAACCTCTGCCCCACGAGGTGTTTATCTGAATGCCAGTTTTGGTGAGCGAGGTCATTTATGTGTCAGCTGTCAAGTAGGATATTCCAGTTTTCTTTAGTGATCTGACTCAAGATCGATGTCATAGGTCATCAAGTTATTACAGATATAAGTAATGATGAATACCTTAACCCATTCTTATGGAATATCCATAATTTTCAACAGGTATCTTGTAGGCTTTTTAGACTTTTTTTTTTTACATTTTTGTACTTATAGTTTTGTCCCCCGCCCCACAAAAAAAAATATGAAAGCGGCTTTCTTCAAGTAAATTAACGGACATTCAATATATAGAATAAAATACACGATTTCAAATGAGAACGTACGCCGAAGAGGAATTTTGCTAGTATTACTGTTTATCTTAAATCCATGCATTCTGAAGAGCTTTCATTGGTGGGAGTATGAAAAAATATGATTACTTTATCGTTAAATTATAATTCCTTTTCATTGTAATTGTATTATAACCGCGTAAGCAATATCACTGTAATTTAAAACAATTATTGTAATCTGTGGTTCTTAGTGCTTTGTTCATTTATGCAAAATAGTATTAATTTCAATTGTATTAAGTGAGCAAATTAACATGTGATACTGAAACATTCAACATTACCTCAGGGAGAATGAGATCTCAAAGCGTTCAAAGCGAACAGTGTTTAGAACCTACCCGTGATTTGCTTAATCGGTGGTCCTGATTGGCTAATGCCTTGCTGGTAACACCATGGTCTGAACTGCCGAAAGACTATATTAACAGTGGGCCAAGGGCCTCCTGGTCTTAAGAAAGAAGACACTGGGAGGTTGGGGGAGGAGGGGATAAAGGAAAGGAAGATTATTACACTTGGTGTCAAGTGTTCTAAGCGAGATCATTTACATTATTTAATGCGTCAAATCTCAGGTGTCATTACTAAGCTGGTAACGACAGAATAATGAATATTTTTCGTACTGAGGAGTCTGAAAGCCAAAGGGCACGTGTTATGCACTCTTCAATAGGAATTAATATCGTGATAACCTGACTGATATTTATGCAAGTTGGCGGTTTTGCAAGAATATTCATCTCTCTCAATATTTATGAATATTAATTTTGAGATTTTTATACTGGCCGAATTATTGACTTACTACTTTGCGTAAGATATCAGTAACACTCTAAATACAGATAATGAATTTTGTAATGTCAGTTGTTAAATAGTTTGATAAAAACGAATCTTTTGTAGCATCTATTTTACTAGTATTCTAGCAGTGTTGGTGGTAATCATGGGACAGTTTTGCTTTTAGTGACGTCCGAGTGATATTCAACATCAACGCTTTCTGTCTCTAGTGGAATACATAGAAATGGTCCTCCTCAGTAACAAGAAAAATAAAATGGTATTTTAAAAGACGCCGTAAGAACTGCGAGGTGCCTTAGAATTTACGAATCATGGCTACTCTTAGCACTTAGCTGAATCTGGGCTCTACCACTTATACTACATAGGAACGAATACAGTACAATAAACACCGCAATCTACGAAAGAACTTTAATTGGACGACAAGACTTTTGATAGCGAGATTAGAACTTCTGCCATTTACCCTTACGAGGAAATGTGCCATGGAGTCATTCAGTGATTATAGTTATAGGTATAGAGTAGTCTTCCTTATATGACCATACAAGCTGCTGCAACCGCCCGCTCGTAAGCTCCGGGAACCATTGCGCATAACTTTGCTGCTTTATAACATTTAAGTAATTGAGGCACCGTGACCCCGAGGTAATGCAACCGTCTTCAGAAATTGTTACACACTCGTACACAAAAGGAAGTCGAAGATACGTAAGTACTGCTATGTGAACCATTTTGTTGGTAATATATAAAAAAAAAAAAAAAAAATATATATATATATATATATATATATATATATATATATATATATATATATATATATACATTATATATATAAACATATATACACACACACACACACACACACACACACATATATATATATATATATATATATATATATATATATATATATATATATATATATATATATATATATATATATATATATATATATATATATATATATATATAATCGGTGTATTTATGTGTTGTTGCATTTATTACAAAAAAACTAACTTTTGCTCCTGACATAAAAATGAATGTAACATCTCATGTAACTCGAAATATTAAGTCCTCCAGTAACTGTATCTTAGAAGGTCCTGGATTCCACTTATGCGGGAAGAGGAACGTTTTCATTCATTCCGGACGCCAGTGGCTGGAATTTCCCAAGCGGTGACAAATTCCCGTGTACACATCTCTGTGGCACCACTTACATCCGAGCAATCTAAAGAGTCTCAAGAGCTAATGGGAGATGCAAATGAAGCACCTCTGAGGATCAAGGAAGGAAGCCGTGTGGAGTCTTTGGCTAATGCTTGGACCAAATTTACTGACTGATTGGGACATGTAATATTTTGCTTGCTTCTATGTGTTTATTCTCCTAGGGAGCAGATAACTTATGTTTATTTTTCGCTTGCTAACTCTGATGTATTGCCTGTGTACTGAAGAGCGGCACACCTTTTCAAATATCAATGTTTGGAAATACAATGGCTCCCGTAATTGTTGAAAGTCTGTGGCGTTTCTAACGTTTTGTTGAATAACATTAACAATTCCCTCCTTTAAAACACAAACAAGCTGTATTACATAAATACATAAGCATATATATACAGTATATATATATATATATATATATATATATATATATATATATATATATATATATATATATATATATATATATATATGTGTGTGTGTGTGTGTGTGTGTGTGTGTGTGTGTGTGTGTGTGTGTGTGTGTATACTTTTTTATAAGGTACAGTTTAGATGATAATTTACTAAGACTAAGACACACTGCTATTGAATCCTTTACCGTGAGGGGGAAAGGAAGTTTAAGCCAGTAAAAGCAGATTCATATCCGCTCATGACAGTTCTGTAATAAACTCATATCTTTGCAATGAGAGAGATTAATTACGTAAGTCAAATGATTATTTGAAAAAAAACTAATGGCTGCTTTGAGCTGGAAATATAAAATAACAAAGAATTGTCATATATTTGTCAACAAAGAGCAACAGGAATATTATTAAGAAACCGTCTGAAAATGAGCGAAAATTTCACCCTTAAGATCATCATACGATAGCAATACAGTCCGTTTAGTTCTTCATTGGAGGGGTGGGTAGAGCTCTCGGCTAGCACGCTGTTGGCCCAACGTTCGACTCACCGACCAGCCAATGAAGAATTCGAGGAATTTATTTCTGGTGATAGAAATTCATTTCTCGTCATAATGTGGTTCGGATTCCACAATAAGCTGTAGGTCCCGTTGCTAGGTAACCAATTGGTTCTTAGCCACGTAAATAAATCTAATCCTTCGGGCCAGCCCTAGGAGACCTGTTAATGGGCTCAGTGATCTGATTAAACTAAGATATACTTAACTTAATACAGTCCGTCTTCTTTCGTACTCTTGTTGCATCCTTTCTCGCCTGCAGCAAGACACTTTGAGGAAGGAATGCGAAAGGTTGTAATTTTTCGTACGACGAAAATATGCTCCGTGGCCATTCTAGTTAAGCAAAGAAGGCCTCATAGACTTTTTACCAAAGGAAACCGTGCGAAGTCTTTCGCACTACAGTGAAAGGAACAAATACTTAATATGCAGAATTTGGCACAGCTTGTTAATTGTGCTTTCGTATTTTAAGATGTCAGAACAAAAAATAACATACCTTAAAAGTATTGTATATCACAATACTTTCGAAGATTTACTTGGTACAGAAGTTTTACATTATGTGTCCGATGGATCAGTTTAGTTTTAGCAATGATCAAAAGTACTTTCAACCTCTCATTGTGACATGGTTCATAATTGCATTCTTCAGAATAATAAAAACCAGTTGTCCTTTACGTACCTCTTCAATCATGCACAATTTCGTATTTCATGTATAAGAGAAAGCAATGAAATGCAACAAAATGTGTATAACTAAAACCATCCATGAATATCCCCCTTGCTGTGTGCTAATAAGCTAACAGGGAAATATTACATGCTAATGATATATGCTAAGTATAGTAATGAAACTGTAAAATGAGTTTTACAAGAGACTAGGATCAAGATTCTCACAGACGTCTTCGGAACGTCAAGACTCTGAATTTACATATTTCCTCAGGGTTCCTCACAGGATCTGGATAGTTAAGTGGTCAATAGACCGTGGAGGCTCATCCTCCGGTAAAGGAAAATGTTCGACGATACATCCGCCCATAAATACTCTTGGAGGGGGGGACCTTGTGCCCCCAGCGCGTAAAGTCTAATTGAGGTGGTTTAGTTAACAAACTAGACTCTCCTATTACTGGAAAGACTTTTTCGCTAAAATTAATTTGCGGTCAATCTTCTTCGTAAGATTTCTTCGTAAAATTATATGCTTTCGTTTTCTAGTTGACAGTTTTGAGGAAAAGGAGTAGATAACGATGAGAAAAACAAACATTCAGAGACTTGGTAGTCCTTACTCAACAACATGACAGTCATTTCCTAACGTCATTTAACAACTATTATTTCAGTATATGTAAATATATATACTTGTATATATATATATATATATATATATATATATATATATATATATATATATATATATATATATATATATATATATATATATATATATATATATATATATATATATATATATATTGTGTGTGTGTGTGTGTGTGTGTGTGTGTGTGTGTGTGTGTGTGTATTTGTTTTTCTAGTTTGGGTAGTTTATTGATTTTTTTTTTTATTCTCTAA
Organism: Macrobrachium rosenbergii; assembly: GCA_039081455.1. Lineage (NCBI taxonomy): Eukaryota > Metazoa > Arthropoda > Malacostraca > Decapoda > Palaemonidae > Macrobrachium > Macrobrachium rosenbergii. Next base: position 18,620,025 of record JANJGK010000001.1, on the reverse strand, counting down.
TCAAAAGTAGAGAATGTTGTCAAGAGAAGGAGCAAGTGCTTTGTTTTACGATCATCGTCAATATTATTTAATTTTCCTTTTTGTCACTGTAGTTATGTTGTTAAATGTTTTATTATTCTAATTGTAACTGTACCCATTATAAATTATTTCAGGTTTATGTTCAAGGAACTAATTACTACTTATGTGCCAATACAAATACTGTGAATGGTTCAACATCTACTCTCCATTTAGGGATAAGCAAAATAATTAATAATTGAACCTTCTGCAAACAGAAATCTCTCTCCTAGGAAGGTATTAGCTAAAGTGTGGGCTCACGGCTTTGCAAGACGATAATTGAGACAAGACGTTCATCTTGAAAATGGTGCTTTATTAAAAACTACAGTGGGTTGCTGCCCAGTCAGCGACCAGGAAATTTGCATAATAACTAACAGAACAACAATGCACATGCATTCGGTTTTGGACTTTAAATCTTCTATATAGACGAAGATCAGGTGTGTAACGGAAGTCGGCGCTATCCTGCTGGCTTGAGGTGTTGCTATGAAGAATGACGTGAGAACCACGGTCTGGGTTGCAGGCAGAGAGAACCTTAGAGAGGGCCGACTTCCTATGTGCTGCCTTGTAATTGGCTGAGCGCCGGCGGCCATTTTGATTGTGTGTAACTGGAGGTTGCTAAAGACCAATGTCAACTGTGATCTTTTGTGTACACCTTCATGTTCTCAAAGTGTACAGTTTATGAAGCAATTGTATGTTACAATGAGACTAAAATATCAATTGAAAATCAAGAATAAAGCATCCAAAGAAAAGAAATTACGTAAAAACAGGAAACTGTTGAAAATTCCCATAGATGAATTCATATTAATCCAATGAGTATTTTGTTAACAGGTCTTCACACTGACAGATATGTATAGCCCTGTCTAACTCGATTGAGCTTGGTGTGTGTTAATGCTTTTGGTGGTGGACTGGTGGTGATTTTAATGCTAAACAATGTGTGCCATGAGTATGTGTTGATGCCTTTGGTGGTGGTACGTGATTAGTAACTAAATACTTCTTATTTCCAATAGGTTGTGCACAGGCATAGCATTTTGTGCATATTTTGCTAAGGCATGGTATTTGCGAAGGCTTGACATTTTGCTAGCATGTTCTTCTCCTAGGGCCTATTATATCTGCCATCATTTAATGACACTGAAGTACAATAATTACTTTTCCAGATGCAGTCCTTTCACAGGTAATTTTGCATAGCCTAAATGTTTGAAAATATGTATTATTTTATTTTACAGAACTTTGAATAAAATTGTTTAAACATTTTCCCAAGGTTATTTTGATTTTATTTTATAGAACTTTGAATGAAACTGTTTAAACATTTATGGGTTATTTTTGTTATAAATATACCACATACATGTCTGTAAGAATATCTGAGAAGAATAAAATTTTTATCCCACTAAGGAATTACCTAAATGGGTATTATTTGGAGCAAAGTCTGTTCTGCTGATCAAGTCACATTTGGCTGTGATGTATCTGAGTGGTCCTCTTACTGTTACATACTTACATAGGCCTATGTGTACCCTTATTTTCTGATATACGTCCATAAAATTAACAACCATAACAGCTGTCAAATATATAAACATTGGCAGTTTGTTGTGTTCCAGCATAAAGGCAAACTGTTGGCCCTACAGTGGGTTGTAGTGCACCCAGAGCATGCTTGTTTACAAAACGTTGCTGTCACTGCAGCTCCAGTTACACACAATCAAAATGGCGGCCAAATTACGCTGCACATATGAAGTCGGCCCTCTCTATGGTTCTCTCTGGTTGCAGGTTATCACAGAAGTTGGTGTCATCCTGTCGGCTTACTGTGTCGTTCCCACAGCCTGGGAGTCACGAAGCACAGCTTCCTCATGGGTACTTGGAGCGACTGAAGCCAGATCTCGAAGTTTGTGGTATAGTGAAGGTTTCCACATTATCTGCAACAACAAGCTGTTTGTCCTATGCACAAAACGTCTTAGTAGTGTGTATGATAATTACAAAAAAACTGCTGTTCTTAGAGTAAGATCATAATTAGGTTAAAAGGGAGGTGAATTACTAAGCAGTGCAAGATTATCAGCACACCTTATAGTTTCTTCGGTTATTCCTGTTCGGGTACAATGTTTACAGGAAAAAATAAAAAAGATTGTTATTAGCATAATAATAATAATAATAATAATAATAATAATAATAATAATAATAATAATAATAATAATAATAATAATAATGTAACATGTGGTTTATGGTAACCTTACTTGAGCCAAACATGGTTATGGTTAAAGTTTCTTCATTTGTACTTGTTCGGATACAATGTTTACAGAAAAATTAAAAAAAGATTTTTGTTATAATAATAATAATAATAATAATAATAATAATAATAATAATAATAATAATAATAATAATAATAATAATACTAAAAAATTTAAAATAATTTTGTTAGCATAATAATAATAATAATAAGCAGTAAAACTTAGCCAGTGCGCCAGAAAAGATTCCGTTGTTCGTGCACGAAAGCTGATTATTTACACGATAAACAGAAAACAATCAATTTCACGGGAAAACATTTTACCCTGTTTGCCCGCTAGATATTATTGTTTGTTCGATTCACAGCAGAGTAGGGCACGATCGTTTGATGCTTTGAGATTGAGCAAGCCCTGGGCTTCTTTCTCCCTCTCTCGTTCTCTCTCTAGTATTAGCAGAAGTATACTTCGGACTTTAGGTACGCTAGCTCCTCTCTCTCTCTCTCTCTCTCTCTCTCTCTCTCTCTCTCTCTCTCTCTCTCTCTCTAGTATTAAATTTAGAAGTATACTTCGGAATTTAGGTAAGCTCTCTCTCTCTCTCTCTCTCTCTCTCACTAGTATTGGGAAAAGTATACTTCGGACTTTAGGTAAGCTCTCTCTCTCTCTCTCTCTCTCTCTCTCTCTCTCTCTCTCTCTCTCTCTCTCTCTCTCTCTCTCTCTAGTATTCCAAGTATACTTGGGAATTTAGGTAATCTCTCTCTCTCTCTCTAGTATTAGGAGAAGTATACTTCCTATTTAATGTAAGCTCTCTCTCTCTCTCTCTCTCTCTCTCTCTCTCTCTCTCTCTCTCTCTCTCTCTCTCTCTCTCTCTCTCTCGTATTAAGAGATAGAAGTAAACTTCGTACTTTAAGTAATCTCTCTCTCTCTCTCTCTCTCTCTCTCTCTCTCTCTCTCTCTCTCTCTCTCTCTCTCTCTCTCTCTCTCTCTCTCGTATTAGTCGAAATGTTAAGTACGTTAAGTAGTCTCTCTCTCTCTCTCTCTCTCTCTAGTATTACGAGATAGAAGTATACTCCGTACTTTAAATAATCTCTCTCTCTCTCTCTCTCTCTCTCTCTCTCTCTCTCTCTCTCTCTCTCTCTCTCTCTCTCTCTCTTCGACAGTCTATGTGCACGACTGAAGTGTACGTGGAAATAGACACGTTAATAGCAATTTCATGTATTCACTTACAGAATATTGTAATTAATGCAAAACATTACTTTTCTATTTTCTTGATTACTGAAGAAGAAAGAAAAATATTTACATTACAGATTATTTATTTCATTGCAAACTATTCTATACATCTTATTCTCTCGCCCTCTTAGCTTCAGACTGGAAATTCTCTCTCTCTCTCTCTCTCTCTCTCTCTCTCTCTCTCTCTCTCTCTCTCTCTCTCTCTACTTGATCCATGCGTGGTGAGCTAACTACACAGCTGACTAATGGATCATGACGATCTAAAGAGTCATATATCAAAAAAATAAGTCGCCGGTGTGCAAAGAAATTAATGTTTGTGTTCACTATGACCTACATACAAATCTACGTTTTATATATATATATATATATATATATATATATATATATATATATATATATATATATATATATATATGTATATTTATATATATATATATATATATATATATATATATATATATATATATATACATATATACATACATACATACATATATGTATATAATATATATACATATATATATATGTATGTATATATATATATATATATATATATATATATATATATATATATATATATATATATATATATATATATATATATATATATATATATATATATATATATATATATATATATATATATATATATATATATATATATATATATATATATATATATATATATATATATATATATATATATATATATATATATATATATATTTCAGAAAATATGGCTGCTACAATTTTAAAGGACACATATATGCATTTCATAGCTTCAATGCTTTAAGATGTGATGGAAGAATTTTTGGAGTGAGATGGTACTGACAGAGCCGTCAGTTGTAAAATCTTTGTATTCAGCAAATAGTTTGATTCCTCAGCTATCTGCGTGAGAACCTCAGCAATATTGGCAGTCAGGTGATCTCCGAAGTGTTATGTATATTCGTGAGTACGTGCGTTAATTTGATCTAGATTATCCCAAAGTCTGCCCTAAAAGTGAGTTTGATCGTTCATTAACGTGATAGAACTGCAGTTGTCTAGACGTAGCTTTGGAGAGGATCCAGGCTTTTGAATCGGCAGATAAGGTAGAGTTTGAAATCTCTGTTTTTATGGGTGGAAATTGAACTTGTGATTTTTACCATGATTTTCTGATCATTATGAACTTTTGAACTGGTGTGGGAGATTTAATATGAATATTCATACCTCTTTTATATTATTATTTTGTTATGTTACGTTTGCCATATCTTGGCTACGCATTTTACACTTTCCATTATTGTGTTTTGCATTTCATATGTTTTTGGGAGTTTTCTATCATGTTTAATTCTTCCGACAGATGTCTGTGGACAGTGTGGACTGGTTCGAATAACATGTGGTAGACTGTTTTTTTTTACATGACTTTAGTTATTGATTTGGGGAGTATGTGTGAGTTTGGATATTTTCAGGCTATTAGCCATAATGAGACTTCTTTAATCAGAAGTGTTTTGCAGTTCAGAGTTTAGTTATCTGACTCGATATTTCATTTATTATGCATTTTAATCTTTGCTTTGTTTTATTCATTTCTTGTTGGGCTATTTGAATAATAAACTTATTTTTGTAGAAACTATTGTGTTTCTTTAGATAGTCCATTCAATTGCTTGGTGAGAATGAGTGAGATTCGGGTGGGTGAACTTCGGTGAACGATGAGAGAGAGAGAGAGAGGCGATACGCGGTGAGAGAGAGAGAGAGAGAGAGAGAGAGAGAGAGAGAGAGAGAGAGAGAGAGAGAGAGAGAGAGAGAGAGAGAGAGAGGGGAGAAAAATGGATGCAAGTGTTATCGTGAGCGAACCTTCATACGCCTTTCCCTGAAGAAAGATTGTTAGAGCACGTTACGTACACTTTCAAAAAGTGTTAATTCTGTTCTTGTTACAGAGTTAAATGGTGGCAGCATGATTTTAATGTCTTTAATGATGGCGAAAGAGGGAGATTGCTAATAGACTAATTGGTAACGTTGATGCCCAAGGCATAGGCGACTTCACCTAAGAGCTAAGGCGACGAGTCAGTGTTGAATGACTGAGTGGGTCGTGATTACGTGTGTACACGGGTGATTACGCGCTAGTACGGGGAACCTTTTTTTTTTCCGTCTCTATTCGAGTATTGGGAGTGGGGAGTTGTGAAATAGATCTGGATGATCTCTAGAGCAATTTTGGGGTTAACAAAATACCCAAACAAGTGTGAATAGTGGCGATTGTGAGTTAATTACGCAAAGTGATTAGTCAACAATAATCACGGGCGTTGTTTGCTTCGTCTTCGAGTGGGTGACGTCACAGGTTAGCAAGTAGAGTGATAGGTGCTCCGTTTTCTGTTTCAAATTGGTAAGTACCCCATTCTCGTAAGTTGCGCAGAACGCCGTTTTCTGTTCTTCTTTTAGAGGGGGTAACTTTTACCTTTCTCTAGTGTTCTTTTTGGTTTATTTTTTATGTTGTTACGCTCAGGACGTGTGATTACTCACAAAATGCCGGACGATGCAGCAAGCACATCCCAATCAATTGTGGTGCATAAAGTGACGAGCGTTAGTGCGGGAATTAGTAATTTTAAAGGGTTAGTTGACGGGAAGCCAACACAAAATATAGAAACTTTCATTGAGTCAGTGAACAATTATCTGAATTCCAAGAAAATTACGAATGGCGCTGAAGCTTTAACAGAGGCTAAATCATTTCTGGATTTGGATAAAGGAGATATTGGGAAACGAGCACGCAGTTTCGGGTTCAGAAGGTGTAAAACTTGGAATGAACTGCAGAAATTTCTACGAGCTACTTATGGCGGAGTTCAACGTGAATGTGCAGTTCGGAATTTGCGAGAGTTTCTCAAAATAAAGAAGGGCAATGATTCACTAGTCACATACAGTGCGAATTTATTTGATGCAGTAGTTGAATTAAAGAAATCTATAACAGGTTCTCCATGGGTAACTGGAAATAATATCTCTTTAGATAATTTTGAAAGATTGTTACACTTTGCTTGCCTTTTAACGTCGGTCCCAGATGTAATTGTAGATAGTTTTGATAAGAGAATTGATCAGGATACAGACGAATCCTTTTTGTTTGCACAGATTAACAAAAATCTAGCAAAATGCCCGACACTGGACAGTAGTTTTGTACAGGGAGGTGCAAAGATGTCAGCTGCGGTTTCCAAACCACAGAATAATGATAGTCGCTCGCATTCGGGAAATGATGCAACAGCGAAGACATGTGCACGAGTAGAATCGAAGAAAATTCCAGAGAGATCAGTCACAACGATACGTTGTTTTAATTGTGATAAAATAGGACATAGTAAATCAAATTGCAGAGTGAGATATTGTTCAATTTGCAAATCTTCAGATCATGGATGGAGATTTTGCCCAGCCACAAAGAGTAGAGAATATTCAGGGAAGTCACGGGGAGGTTTTTCTAGATATGACAGGAGAATTCCACATGATGCAAGTTCTAGATACACAAAGGAACAGCAGAATTTTCACAAGATAAGTTCGAAAATGGACACAGGATAATGAGTAATCAGGTCTTAGAGTCACTAGAACCTAGGCCGATTGTACGTGGATTCTCTAATGGCAATGAAATTTTTATTTTCATTGATTCTGGTAGCTCAGTTAACTTAGTAAATGCTGACCTTTTTCACTCGAGGTTTCCAGAGTGCAAATTAGTCCCTTCTAGTGAAACAGTGTGTGATGTACAAGCGAGGAAACTGAATATTTTAGGTTCGTCATTTCTTACGCTTTGTATCGGTGGAAAGACAATAGTAGAATCATTTTTGCTAGGACACCCTTCTTGTATGCGACATAACATCAACATTCTTACGGGAGTTCAGGGGATAACAATAGGTGAGTCAGGTTGTTTTGTTCCATATATACACAGGAAAAAAACTTGTGAGAAACCTAAGACACAGTCGGAGACATGTGTAACACAGTCATTAGAGAGTGAAGATATTCCGCAAAGATCTTTCAAAGGATTTTTGTTGGAAGATATTGAATTGCAACCGCGAGTTCCTACATTGGTTAAAGTGTCGCTGAAAGAGAAGAATTTTCCTTCTCAAGTGTGCGTTGTTGAGGGAACCGAGAAATTCAAAGACGTTGTGAGTACGGTGTCAGTGAATGAAATTTCAGTCGCAGGCGTGACTTCAGTAGAATTAGTTAGCTATCAAGACTCAGTGAAAAAATATCACAAGGGTACTTATGTAATTGATTTTGAAGAGTTTAATGAAGAGCATAAATTAGTGAGTTTTTGTGGAGACGGGAATATGTTTCCTAACGAGGAGCAACAGTTCCGAAGTCAGGTTCTACATGAACATTTGGCTAAAGTTGATTATCCTGAGTATTCAGATAAAGTAGAGAAAGTGTTGAAAGAATATCTAGATATCATTGCTTTGAAGGGAGATAAATTAGGAGTTACAGATGTTTTAGAACATTCAATCCGCCTAGAAAAAGGTACAAATCCCATATATATTCCAGCATATCGAATTCCTTTTAAGATCAGAGAAGAAGTAGAAAAAGAAGTTCAGAAGTGGGAGTCGGAAGGCATTATCAGACCGTCCAATTCTCCGTTTAATTTTCCTTTGCTTGCAGTTCCTAAGAAAGACGGTAGTATCAGAGTTTGTGTAGATTTTCGTAAATTGAATGAAAAAACATGCCCAGATAGATATCCGGTAGCTTGTTTGCCTGATTTGTTTGTTGAGATCGGTGGCAAGAATATATATTCATCTATAGATCTTATGCAAGGGATTTTACAAGTTCCCCTTAGCGAGAGTAGCCGTAAATATACAGCATTTTCGGTACCAAAAGGACATTACGAGTTTAATAGGATGCCTTTTGGATTACAAGGGTCCCCAATAACATTTACTAGACTGGTTAACACAGTACTTCATGGCTTGTTAGGAAAGTCGGTGTTTGTGTACATGGATGACATTCTCATATGCACAGGTACAATTGAAGAACATCTAAAGGTGTTAAAAGAAGTCCTCAAGCGATTACGGTTCGCTGGGTTAAAGGTCAAATTGGCCAAATGTGAGTTTCTGAAGAGAAAAATTGTCTATTTAGGACATGTTATCTCTAAAGAGGGAGTTAGAGTGAATAATGAGAAAGTTAAAGCCATTGTGAATTTTCCAGTTCCCAAAACCAGGAAACAGATTCGTTCGTTCCTAGGTATGTCGGGTTTCTTTCGCCGTTTTGTGCGGAATTTTTCTACAATAGCGTCTCCATTGACAGATTTGTTACGAGAAGACGTTAAGTTTGTTTGGGGTGATAGTCAACAATTAGCTTTTGAGAAGCTTAAGAACACTTTGGTGAACCCACCAGTTTTGAAGTTTCCAGATTTTAGTCAACCGTTCACCTTAGTGACTGACGCGAGTCAGGAAGGTATAGGTGCGTGTTTGATGCAGAAATTTGAGGGGAAATTACACCCAATTGCTTTTTATAGCAGAAAGTTCAAAACGCGTGGTAGTAACGAAAGGCTGATGTCAGTTGTGGACAAGGAGGCTTTTGCAGTCGTCTCTAGCCTTGTTCATTTTAAGATGTTGTTGTTGGGAAATAAAGTTGAGATTTTTACAGATCATCAACCGTTGTTAGAGCTTTTTAATAAGCCAAATTTGTCGCCCAAGAGAGCACGTTGGTTCCTAACATTGAGAGATTTTGATGCAAACCTCAAATACATTGAAGGTAAGCATAATGTAGTTGCAGATGCATTGAGCAGATACTTTCCGGTTGAGGATGAGGAAATACACACCGAATCCTGTGTGGGAGAAGAGAGTAAATATTTGATGTCTAATGTCTCTGATATTAGTAGTTCTGAGAGATCGCATGTAGAGGACATACACGTTCCTACAGTGCATACTTCGGGGAGAAATAGTGAGTCGGCAGTCTCGGGAGAGATTGTTATTCGTGATAGTGAGAGTAACGCAGTGTGTTATATTACGGGTGAAAATGTCACTTGGGACATAGGCTTGCTTGAACAAAAGCAAGATGAAGATAAATTGTTGTCAGATGCTAAGGCATTTCTTAGGGGAGTTTCACCGAAGAAAGGGTATAAGTTGCCTTTTTCTGGTCTAGAGTTGGAGAATAATTTATTGGTGAGGAAAGTTAAGTATAACTTGCGAAGTACTCGAAGCATGGGTGAGATTACACAAATCATCGTCCCAGAGAGTCTAGTACCACAAGTTCTAGACATTGTACATTGTAAATTTGGTTCGCCTCATTTGGGTGTAGACAAGACGTATGAAAACTTCAGGTCAAAGTTCTTTTGGAAAAATATGTTTTCCGCAGTAGAAGCATTTGTGAAGAAGTGCGCTATTTGCAATGCGAATAAGCCAGCGACGACAGTGTCGTGTCGTTTGGGTTCATATCCCATACCACATAGGCCGTTTCAGAGAGTGCATATGGATATTCTGGGTAACTTCTCAGAGTCCGCTTATGGTTATAGACATTTATTAGTAGTTGTTGATGAGTTGACTCGCTTTGTCGAGATTTTCCCACTGAAGTACAAATCAGCTGAGGAAGTTGCTATAGCGTTCTTTAAGGGGATAATTTGTCGATATGGTGTTCCTGAATGTCTGATCACAGACAATGGTAGGGAGTTTATTAATAAGACTTTAGACGGTCTTGCTAATTTGTTGGGAATAAAGAAAGTATCTATAATCCCGTATAGACCTGAAGCGAATGGGTTATGTGAGAGGGCGAATCGGAAAGTAATCGAAGCTTTGCGCATGACGGTGGGTGGTTCCGATACACATTGGGACAGATCTTTGGATGAAGTGCGATATAGTATCAATACTATGATGAATGACACAATTAAGATATCTCCAGCAGAAGCTTTGTATGGATACAAGTTGAAAGGACCTTTTGATTTGTTACCAGAGCGAGTTCAGGGTGATGTTACGGTCACTTCATTGATAAATACAGCGAGAGAAAGATTTGCACGTATCAGTAAAGAACTTGAACTTAGTTCGCGTGCAATGGTAGAGAAAAGTAACGCGAAATCGAGGGGAGTAGCTTTTTCGATGGGTGATAGAGTGTTTGTTAAAGTGAATGTTCGGAATGATCTGAATTATAAGTTAAGTCCGAAGTTCCACGGACCTTTTGAGATTGTAGAGATCAAAAGAGGGAATAGATTTGTAGTTAAAGATGTAAACACTGGAGTGACGAAATTGACCCATATTTCGAAGTTGAAGAAAGTTGGGATGTAATGGAACATTTGTATATAGTCATGTAATGGAACGTTTGTATATAGTTAGAGGGATAAATGAGTTGATATTTGTATATATATGATATTTTTTTTATTTTTTTTTTGTCTCTTGTTCATTCTAGATGTTGAAGTTCTTAATCATTTGTTTTCGAATGATTTTGGGAATTGAGACATGGGCTAATTTCATACGAGATTTGACCCGTGTGTTAGTGTGTTGGTGTGTTAGTGTGTTATTGTGTTATGATGTGTTTTATCATCTGACGCAATATCTTTGTTGTTTAGGATTTTTTTGGGGAGGTACTTAGTATATCGGACCGAACAAGTCTGATCTTTTTTTTCGGGTTGGGAGATCGTATTTGAGTATTTGAATTTTTTTTTTCCAGTTCCTTTTTTTTAAATTAAGGGAGCTGTATTGTGAGTAGTTGTAGTTGTTAAGATCGTGGGAGCGATTGCCATTACGTCAATTGCTATTTTGTTGCGAAATATTTGCTAACCGGAGTAGAACTTTCATGTCTTTTACGAGATATGATACCTTTTAGTGTTTCGATAGGATTCTCGAGTATTTTTTTTTCTGTTGGATAGTTTTTTTTATGAGTGAGTTCCGTAGAGTTGTTGTGCTTAATAGTGAGTTGACCGTGATTATTCTGAGATACAAACTTGGAATTAGTTCACATTAAGAGAGTTTGACTTTTGCGTTAGTAGCTTTGTTTGGTTCAGTAACATGAAACCTTTTTGTTATTAGACTTTTTTTCGAGTTCATTTTGGGAGACTTAGTAGTGACATGGGATAGATTAGAGACCATGTTCATTTTGGGAGATCAATGTCAAGGTTCGGGAGTTGATTATAAGACAAGTTGTACTTTAGTTAGAGCGAAGTGTGTGTGTGACAGTAGTATTTTCCAGTTGCGAGTTGTGTCTGTGGGTGGTTGTGAATTATCATTAGTTCATGGACAGACTCCGACAGAATGTGACTTTAGACAGTTCCTGCGAGATTACCACATTGAGTCCACCAGTACTCTAACTGCCGCGTTCTGCAAAGAGTGCAGTTACAATGATGTGCCAGAGCAACAAGTCGACATCATTCGTTCTTCAAGGATCCAAGCTGTCTGATGCTGCATGCCGTGTGATGTCTACGGACTTTCTCGTACTTAGCCGTGCTGTATTCAACAGTTCTGAGAAGATAATTATGCGTCATACGCATAACGAGCATTTGGTAGTGGCGGTACCTACAACCAAGGTGCCAATAACGGTTCCACCGTTGGAAGACATTGACGATTCCGTGATGTTCCAGTATCAGGAATATATTATGCCGACAATTTTAATTGTCTTAATAGCTATTTTACTGATAATTCTTGTTGTGGGGATAGTAAAGCTTATTCGTGTTTGTAAGATTACATGTAAAGGCTCTAAGAACACAACCCCAGTGACTTTGGAAGTGCGTCATGAGAGCAGTCCTTAAAGCTGCAGTGCAGTAGACATTGCTAATTGAGCATAGCTCTATTTTGTTATGTTTTATACATATACTTTTGTTTTAGTTTGCCGTTAAGGAGAGCGAGACGCTCTTATGTGGTGGCCGAGCTCTATTTCAGAAAATATGGCTGCTACAATTTTAAAGGACACATATATGCATTTCATAGCTTCAATGCTTTAAGATGTGATGGAAGAATTTTTGGAGTGAGATGGTACTGACAGAGCCGTCAGTTGTAAAATCTTTGTATTCAGCAAATAGTTTGATTCCTCAGCTATCTGCATGAGAACCTCAGCAATATTGGCAGTCAGGTGATCTCTGAAGTGTTATGTATATTCGTGAGTACGTGAGTTAATTTGATCTAGATTATCCCAAAGTCTGCCCTAAAAGTGAGTTTGATCGTTCATTAACGTGATAGAACTGCAGTTGTCTAGACGTAGCTTTGGAGAGGATCCAGGCTTTTGAATCGGCAGATAAGGTAGAGTTTGAAATCTCTGTTTTTATGGGTGGAAATTGAACTTGTGATTTTTACCATGATTTTCTGATCATTATGAACTTTTGAACTGGTGTGGGAGATTTAATATGAATATTCATACCTCTTTTATATTATTATTTTGTTATGCTACGTTTGCCATATCTTGGCTACGCATTTTACACTTTCCATTATTGTGTTTTGCATTTCATATGTTTTTGGGAGTTTTCTATCATGTTTAATTCTTCCGACAGATGTCTGTGGACAGTGTGGACTGGTTCGAATAACATGTGGTAGACTGTTTTTTTTTTTACATGACTTTAGTTATTGATTTGGGGAGTATGTGTGAGTTTGGATATTTTCAGGCTATTAGCCATAATGAGACTTCTTTAATCAGAAGTGTTTTGCAGTTCAGAGTTTAGTTATCTGACTCGATATTTCATTTATTATGCATTTTAATCTTTGCTTTGTTTTATTCATTTCTTGTTGGGTTATTTGAATAATAAACTTATTTTTGTAGAAACTATTGTGTTTCTTTAGATAGTCCATTCAATTGCTTGGTGAGAATGAGTGAGATTCGGGTGGGTGAACTTCGGTGAACGATGAGAGAGAGAGAGAGAGGCGATACGCGGTGAGAGAGAGAGAGAGAGAGAGAGAGAGAGAGAGAGAGAGAGAGAGAGAGAGAGAGAGAGAGAGAAAAATGGATGCAAGTGTTATCGTGAGCGAACCTTCATACGCCTTTCCCTAAAGAAAGATTGTTAGAGCACGTTACGTACACTTTCAAAAAGTGTTAATTCTGTTCTTGCTACATATATATATATATATATATATATATATATATATATATATATATATATATATATATATATATATATATATATATATATATATATATATATATATATATGTACAGGGTGTTTCGAAATTAGCGGCTCTCCCCCCCCCCCTATACAGCATAAACTAAAATTGATATGGACAAAAACAAAAGTAATTCAGAACAGGTATTCATTTAAGTTTCTCTCTGAGTATTTAATATTTTGTGTGACCTCCATCTGCCTGTACCACAGCCTGTATTCTTGAGGGGTATGATTTCAGCAAATTGCAAAAAAGCTGAGACTCAAACTCCATTTCCCTGAGCACTTCCGTCATCTCTCTTCGCAGGTCGCCAAGGCTTGGACCAGCCGCTTGGTATAACATTATAGTTCACTGTGCACGCTTCAACATGATCCTTTAAGATACTACCAATGTTTTCACACACATTCAGGTCAGGGGAGGTACCTGGAAATTCACTTGACGAGAAGAAATCGATACCACTGTTTCGAAGCAGCTCCTGTGTCTGAAGAGCCTTGAAACATGGTGCCTTATCATGCAAAAATGTGACTTCTTCAACAGATAACACATTTTCAGGATCCTTGAGGAAAGGAAATACTCCACCAGTAAGCACAGTTTCTCTGAAGTATTCGCCATTCCATGACTGTCCTTTTTCTTTGATGGTCCACATTAACCATTTGGCTGTGAAACAGAGAAAAATTCCCAAACATTCAGGAAATTTCACAACTTGGCAATAGCGCATGTCATCGCTGATATCATCCAACTTTGAAGCCCAAATGATGTCAGTTTTATGATTTGGCTTCCTGACTGTGTAAATGAAGAATTCATCTGATGGGGCAACATGGAGAAAGTCAGCTTCATCCCAATCTTTAAGAAATGAACATCAAAACCATGCACGGTCTTCTCTCTGATGCTAAGTGATGTTGGGCTTGCTGATAACATGAAATGGCTTGATACCAGATTTTTTCAACTCATGATATACAGCACTGTAACTTCTCTTCTTTCCCCTTTTTGTTTCTAGTTCAAGCGCCAATGTACGTAAAGACTTTCTTGGTCTACCCACTGCCTCAGCTATGATGTCTTTTGACTCATGAGAAAGGACTTCAGGCCTTCCAAGATTCTCACTCTCTTCTCAATGACAGTCATATGGATTTTTGTTCCAGTTTCTTTTAACAAAGGATTCATCTCTTTTAATGTATTTAGCCATCCAGGAATGTGAATTGAAGGATGCGCCAGTATCCCTGGCCTCTCTGAAGGTTATAGCCCAGATTCAGTCAATCCATCTGATTTCCTCAGAGTCGTTAGCCATGGCTGTATCTAACTCCATCACTCAGTCTGAAAATACAAGAAATGTACAATGAAAAATAGCTTAATAGAAACTTAAAATAATGTACTTGGAGGTAGGCTATAGCAGAAAACTTCATAACTTTCCATTTGTTCTGTGGAGGGGGGGCCTCTAATTTCGAAACACCTGGTATATGTATGTATATATATATATATATATATATATATATATATATATATATATATATATATATATATATATATATATATATATATATAAGGCATACAGCAGGGTCCATAAAACGCATCAAAAAGACCATAATTTATTCATACGAGACGTTTCGCAGATGTAATATGTGCATCTTCACTCTGCAAATATAACAACTTTCGTTAAAATTTACAAAAAAAACTATTTTAAATGATAAAGCTTAGAGGAAAAAAAATTATTTACAAAAATTTAAATTAATATAACTTGAAATGTATACAGTAAAAAGAAACCAGTGCTCAACAAACCTTCCAAAGGAGAAGGAGAAGAACGAATGACCAAGACCTGACCCCACCCTACGACTTCAGTTATGCTAGATAAAGAGGAGAAGAGGAAACGTTAGAGTTCAAGGACGGAACAAGCCGTTTGATGTATAAGGACTCAAGGGTGGTTAGGTAATTACTATGGTTTGTTCCACCAATAATAGAGAAATGTTTTTTATTTATTTCGATTTTACATATGGAGGCATGGTTCTTTATATTAGAAAATTCTGGTTTACTCAGTTTCTGACCCGTTCTAAGACTGTATCCCACATGGCTACAATATTTCACGTGCAGTAACCTACGGCAAGATCCAACATAGATACCGGGACACCCCGGGCACTTGAATTTATAAATAATGCTAGATCTCATGAAGGCCTGCAGTTTATCCTTATAGCCAAAGAATACACCGATTTTGAGTGGATTGATTGGAATAAATTGTATCTTAAGGCAGCCAAATTCCTGTTCAATTATTTGTTTAAATTTGGCTGAAAACTTGTTGTCAAAAATAAACGGGATTGTTGCATATATATTTTTCTTTAAGACATTATAGGAGGGTGTCGGATTAGTGAAGTGTTGTGACAGCAGTCTGTTAATAACTTTAAAAAAGGTAAAGGATTGTTGCTCTCTTTTTCCATGGTAAAGTTTATATTTTGATGTTGCTTATTAATACGGTCCAGAAACATCTCTCTATGCCAAGGTTCCATGAACAACGCGAATGTGTCATCAACATATCGTCTATAATAGACAGGTTTACACACATCCGGACAGTTAGTTTAAAAGGTTTCTTCTAAAAAAAGCCATAAAAATATTAGCAAACACAGGTCTCAATGGGGAGCCCATGGCAACTCCATCAATGTTTGTTTTTAATGGTCAGCTCTTTTCGCAGGTCGATGGAGTTGCCATGGGCTCCCCATTGGGACCTGTGTTTACTAATATTTTTATGGCTCTTTTTAGAAGAAACCTTTTAAACAAACTGTCCGGATGTGTGCAAATCTGCCATCGAAACTGGATTTCTGCCCACCTTTTGGATGGTGGCCTGTCCCCTTAAAGAAATCAGCAGGTGTCAGACCCACTTAAGGGTGGGTATACCAGTTCAAGACATAGGCAACATAGCCTCTGTCATTGAAACCGGATTTCTGCCCACCTTTTGGATGGTGGTCTGCCTCCTTAAGAAAATTAGTAGCTGTCAGGCACACTTAAGGGTGAGTATACCAGTTTGAGATATAGGCAACTTAGCCGCTGTCATTGAAACTGGATTTCTGCCCACCTTTTGGATGGTGGCCTGCCTCCTTAATGAAATCAGTAGCTGTCAGGCCCATTTAGGGGTGGGTATACCAGTTGGAAACATAGGCAACTAAGGCTCTGTCATCCAAACTGGATTTCTTCCCACATTTTGGATAGTGGCCTGTCTCCTTAAGGAGATCTGTAGCTGTCAGGCACACTTAACGGTGGGTATACCAGTTGGAGACATTGGCAACTTAGCCTCTGTCATCGAAACTGGATTTCTGCCCACCGTTTGGATGGTGGCCTGCCTCCTTAAGGAAATCAGTGGCTGTCAGGCACACTTAAGGGTGGGTATACCAGTTCGATATATAGGCAACTTAGCCTCTGTCATCGAAACTGGATTTCTGCCCATCTTTTGTTTGTTAGCCTGTCACCTTAAGGAAATCAGTAGCTGTCAGACCCACTTAAGGGTGCATATACCAGTTCGAGATATAGGCAACTTTGCCTCTCATCGAAACTGGATTTCTGCCCACCTTTTTGGATGGCGGCCTGCCTCCTTAAGGAAAACAGTATCTGTCAGGCCCACTTAAAGGTGGATATACCAGTTCGATACAGAGGCAACTTAGCCTCTGTCATCGAAACTGGATTTCTGCCCATCTTTTGGATGGTGGCCTGTCTCCTTAAGGAGATCAGTAGCTGTCAGGAACACTTGAAGGTGGGTATACCAGTTCTCGACATAGGCAACTTAGCCTCTGTCATTGAAACTGGATTTCTGCCCACCTTTTGGATGGTGGCTGTCTCCTTAAGGAAACCAGAAGGTGTCAGAACCATTTGAGGGTGGGTATACCAGTTCGAGACATAGGCAACTTAGCCGCTGTCATGTTCTTCACTGGAGGGGTGGGTAGAGCTCTTGGCTAGCACGCTGTTGGCCCAGTGTTCAACTCTCCAACTGGCCAATGAAGAATTAGAGGAATTTATTTCTGGTGATAGAAATGCATTTCTCGTCATAATGTGGTTATGGGTCGAATTCCACAATAAGCTGTATGTCCCGTTGCTAGGTAACTAGTCCAGTCTTAGCCACCTCAAATAAATCTAATCCTTCGGGATAGCCCTAGGAGAGCTGTTAATCAGCTCAGTGGTCTGGTTAGACTAAGATATACTTAACTTAGCCTCTGTCATCGAAACTGGATTTCTGCCCACCTTTTGGATGGTGGCCTGCCTCCTTAAGGAAATCAGTAAGCCATCAAGCCACTTAAGGGTGAGTATACCAGTTCGAGACATAGGCAACTTAGCCTTTGTCACTGAAATTGGATTTCTGACCACCTTTTGGATGGTGCCCTGTCTCCTTAAGGAGATCAGTAGCTGTCAGGCGCACTTGAAGGTGGGTATACCAGTTTGAGATATATGCAACATAGCCTCTGTTACTGAAACTGGATTTCTGCCCACCTTTTGGATGGTGGGTTGCCTCCTTAAGGAAATCAGTAGCTGTCAGGCCCACTTAAGCTAGTATGCTGATGTAAATAAATGAAGAAATACCTATTATGAAGTAAGCAACGAATAATTAAAAACTTTTCAGTTGGGTAGTACAGCTAGCCCAAGAAATGAAACGGTAAAAATGTATCGGGCTAGTACAGGTAGCCTAAAGGGTTCAAAGGGCTAAACCAACATCTTAGCACTGTGAACAGGATAAAAGTTTCAGTTTAAGTACGTCCTTAAAAATCAGCTAAGTCTTCCCACTTAGCATGGTAGGTGGTTGAGAATGAGAGTGTAAGCCGTTTTTGTTTTATGTTGATCATCCACCCTCCAACCATCAAACCTACCAAATTGCAGCCCTCTAGCCGCAGTAGCTTTTATTTTATTTAAGGTTAAAGTTAGCCATAATTGTGCATCTGGCAACGGTATAGGACAGGCCATCACCGGACCGTGGTTAAAGATTCATGTACCGCGGCTCATACAGCATCATACCGAGACCATCGAAAGACAGAGCTATTTTCGGTGGTTTTGATTATAGGCTGTACAGAAAACTCGACTGCGCTGAAGAAACTTCGGCGCATTTTTTACTTGTTTTCTACTGAAATTTATTTAGCAGGGAGATATTATGAGATGCACTGATTATCAACTCTAATTACTAGCGCATTAGTATTATCTCAGAAAATACTACAGACAATTTTCTACATACCAGTACAGAATTCTTGGAACGTGCAATTTCATCAAGCAATTTCTGATGTCACGTCACGTAATTTACAAAGGTTCTTTTCCCCCATCTGCTTAGGACTGAGCTCCTCTCCGTGGCTCCTGGGTCCAGGGCAGATCTGGACTCTTGCCAACCGGCATTGTTTGTATGAAGATTTGTTTCTGCATGACCTCCTGCTGGACTTTTTTTTTTTTATATAATACGAGTAGCGCAAATAAGGCTGCTTGCTTTTTAGAAATAGATTTATCAATGTATGAACCAAATTTTAGAAAGGCCTTTAATTTGGTGGGATAATTTATCAGTCGAATTATTCGCCATTTAAATGTTTAGTATGTCTTCCCTTAAAAGAGGTAATTACTTGATTTCACTCGAAATTACGGTTCTTGCATACATGGCCACATTTCTTAGTAAAGAAAAAAAGAATTCTGAAAATAGCTACGATGTTCTGACTGCCCTTTTTACTTTCGTTTATGATGCAAATAATAACAACGAATCAAACAAAATTTATCTGTAATGTGTCGATATTACCCAAACTTTTACTACCAAATAATGACATATTTTGCATCCTTCTTTTTCTCATAATTAGTGTAAATAGAGTTATCAGAAATACAGGTGTTGATATCCTTAGGCCGTATAATCTTGCAAATTGTTATCTAAAACGTTTATCACTTTATTCCTGAACAACTGAGATTACGATTACCCTTGAATAAAAATTCTTTCCAAATGATCAACAAACCTTATTTAAAATACTGCATGAACAAACACGAACTGCCGTTCGGCCAGTCGGTACCACGCCATTAATAAATGACCATAAAGTTGATATGAACGATATAGTTTAACTCAAATCCGTCATGGGTCCAGTGAATTTGGTGTGATTTAAAAATGTTTAGTATATTTTATCAAACTATATTTTATCAAGTCCCCAAAATGTTACCAAAGTTATGCTTTAGGATCGCTGTTGCAAACACGTCATTTTTATGACCGTAATGGATAACGGATATTAGCTATTGGCTCTCATCTTTCCATCATGCTTGTTGACAGGCTGGATGTAGAAATTTTGCTTGATGTACTGTTGTTGCTTTCATCAAAAGCGAAATAAAAAAGGATCGTGAGAACATCATAGGTACTTTTCAGAATACATTTTATTCATAATTTTATATTTGCTTATATTTTTGGTATATGTACATTAGCTGTATTCATATGAATCAAGTTTTCAATTTTAATTACGAAACGTAGACATGTATGCAAAAATACTAATTTGGTAAAAAAAAAAAAAAAAAAATTTACATCATCCAAGGACACACGCCGACTAAAGTCTGATTTTCAATAACCTGCTAAAATAATGTACACATCAATAATTTCGTTTATACTGGGTTTGGACGGAATTCTCCAAGTCACCAACTCTGCGCTACTGGCATCGTAAGACGGGTGCCCAAAAACAGAATCAGTGATCCTTAGAGGTGAAAATCTATGGATGAAGAGTACTCAAGCAGTACAATGACCTTGTTCAAAGAGTTACAGATAACAAGGAGTAATTGCAGAATGCTACCCAGTTCCTGAGTTAGTCGAGTTTTTCAGCTCATTATGGTTAACTGAAAATATCTCTTACAGCTGTATTAGATCGGTCATAGAATTCTACAGCAACCTTGAGATTTTGACAGTGAAATCCTGAACATGCAGGTTTCTCATCGTGTGGATATCCAAATGGCGTATGTCCAAAAGGAGAGTATTAATAATTATATATCTAAAATACTCTGTAAAATTCCTAATTTCCAAAGAAAACAAAATTGTTCTATCCAAAATAAAATTGAGAAAATCTTTGGACTAATGGAACTATTCATCACTTAAAATTTTGAGATGTAAGATTTTAACTGAAAATAATGTAAAATGATAGAAATTTAGATGACTCTCAATAAGATACTCGTTTACTTGTATCTATATTTAATAAAACAAAATAAAAGTAAAATAGTGGCAAGAGAAGGAAAATGACTGAGGAGGGGAAGCGAACTGATAAACGCGCTCCGTAAATACCTGCATAATTGGCCATAATTGAGAGGACTCACTGATGGCAAAGGTCACTAAGAACTCCACGGTTATTTAGGCGTCCAAAGTTATAGTTTCTATTTCAGCAATCATGTACCTTTAGTGTCCTGTGAGGAGGAAGCGAAAATGGGAAAGGCCGGTACTCCTAACTGGGTTAAATGAACCTTTCCGATTAACTCTTCGAAAACTTAGATACACCCTTAGCACGTCAAGGACACCCAATAAAACTAACTGTACATAGAGGGCAAAGACTTTTTCACAAGTGGAAATTAAAAAAAAATTTATATTTCTATTTTCAACCAATGAAATATTCCCTATGAAAATTACTACAGAATTATTATAACCCGCCCCGCCGCCCCCTCCCCCCCCAAATAAAAAAACATTTTCGTAAATGGTGATATCAGCTAAAGGAATGTAGACTTAGGTCCTGTTGAAAGCTCAATATGCCTTATGTTTCTGTGCGTAACAGACCACCTCAAGTCAATGAAATTCACTATCCTTTTGGGTAAAAGCATGCAGATCAATGGAATGTTCTGTGTCATTTCAAAATAACTTAAATATTGCCATGACGTAGGCTGGAAAAGTACATTAGTTACAAAAGTCAGAAAAACTTTGAGCAAAATATGCATGGGCATTTTTATATACAGTACTGTACAAACAAAAGCAACAGCGGTAGCATGATAGCGAAGAACCACAGGGACCTCCAGTATATGCACCAGTTTCATAAAGCTAGAAATTCCTGGGTGATAAGGTTCGAGAGAACCTTTGATCATGGTCTTAAATCATTACGTAGTTGGGAACAAGGAAACGTTTCCCAGCAACTCGCACTAAAATTAAATATCTACAGTTACCAATACCCACATCAAATCTTCCTTAAACTTTAGTCTTTAAAATTTTAAGCCAGGACATCGAGTTTGACTAAGCCATAAATGTTAATCTTAAGTAGTACATTCAATAAACTACAGTCAGAAGGATAGCCCTGTAACAAGTACCATCAGTATTACTATGCATATAAATTTAGGTCTAGAACGTTTGCAATTTAATATTTCATTGCAGAATTTTGTCAATACATGTTAGTTCGTTAATCATCTTTGGGTACGCTTAAAGGACCCGTTTGCTCTTAATGTTTATCTTTATGTTGTTTTGGTTGGCCTAAAGATGCTGCTACAATAACAGCGATCGGCAACTACGTCATCACTTTGCGCTTAGTTACACACCGCCACACAAGGTCGGACAAACAAATCAGCACGACTTATGCTGTAATGGCCACAGCAGGGACGTTTCCTAACATTAAGTTGAAAGAAACTGATGTTCCTGGCGCTGCTTTTGTGTTTAGCAGTGTGCTAGATCATTCAGTATGTCAGCTTAAACGTTGGTTGGAGTGCCGTGGTTTGCCAGAGGTGGAAAACAAGGCTGTGCTTAAAAAGGTGAGAACAAAAACGTGTTATGAAGTATTGAATGAAATAACCAGAAAGGCTCCAAGCGTTTCTCGTGGGTTAAAATCCTATTATATATATATATATATATATATATATATATATATATATATATATATAACGGTATTATTACAGTTTCGGTCAAATTCGGATACGTATTAGTTTTTTACTTGTTATCATTCATTTTTGAGATGATTCATACAAAAAACTTACTCGAATCTTGCGCAAATTAATGGTTACGGAGATATTTGCCGATGAATACTGTTCCTTATTGTTATCCCATCAAAGTACGAGTTACAAGGTAAGACAATACCCCGCCCCCTCCCCCCCATAGATAACACGGCAAAATTGTCACCAGTCAACACCGAAAAAAAACAACGCCACGTAACCTAGGGGTGTTGACTGGTTACAATTTTGCCGTGTTAGCTATGGAAGGGGGGAGGGTAGTCTTACCTTGTAACTCGTACTTTGATGGGATAACAATAAGGAACAATATTCATCGGCAAATATCTCCGCAACCATTAATTTGCGCAAGATTCGAGTAAGTTTTTCGTATGAATCATCTCCAAAATGAATGATAAGTAAAAAAATAATACATATCCGAATTTGACCGAAACTGTAATAATACCAAATCTATATATATATATATATATATATATATATATATATATATATATATATATATATATATATATATATATATATATATATATATATATATTGCATTTTATATTTAATACGGTAACCCAACTAAGTACGTTTGGAGTCTGTGGAATTAACGTAATACTGACCTTAGTACTCGTATTATAATTTATATGGCCTTAATATATATATGTTTTTATTTCTATCTCTCTCTTTTCTGATATGAAAACACAAAGTATTCATGTAACCTTTCACTTGGTTCAGGTTGTCGAGAGGACATCATTATTACCATTGACGGAGGTAAATGGTACCAAAAGAAAATAGAGAAGATATTTCAAGACGAACTTGACAAACAGTCCGGTCACACCAGTTCCTCCCCAGTTCCATGTAATCTACCAGTACTGCCAGTTACTGGTTGGAACCTGGAAACTATTCCCTTCTGTGGGGCACTCAACTGCGTTTGTATGTCCGACCTGCCTGATGTAAACACGAGCATGCGCACTGGCGCGGCCTATTTTTAGTAACGGGACAGTTGTCGATCGCTGCTATTCAGGTAAACTTAACAGAATTTTCAGCCTTTCGTACTCCCCCAAAGAATAATATGAATGGACTCAGTTACTCGTAATAAATAAAAATTAAGACCTCGGCTAACAATAGCATAAGTTCTGAAAATACTTATTCTCAAAGCTATAATATCAAAACAGTAATTAACACGATTCTAATCAATGATGAACTAAACGAACCTCTGTTCCCAGTCAAAGTACTGTTCGGAGTGGAAGCACCCAAACTCCTGGACATCATTATCCTAAAAGACATTAATATCAAATGCGGTCAAGGACACTCCACTTCCCTGAAAGAATAAAAATTAAACCAAACGACGCATTTACCTAGACCTAGACATTCAGTCAAGGGAACGTTGAGTAACCTGAACCACATGCTTTTAACAATAATTTTGCAGAGGAATATTAACCACAGACCTTAACAAAGATCACAGTCTCGGGTATTAACCACATAACCCAAGAACATTTAGCTACTCTTCATTAACAGAACGTCTAAAGGTTTTATAGAGTATCAGGTCAAGTTTCACTGGTAATAGGCCAAATAACGTAGGGTAATATAGTTTGCGGAATAACAAGAAATTACACTTGGTCTTTAAGAATCCAAAGAAAGATGACATGGGTTCAGAAAGCATGAAATTAGTGTTAAACAACCTAAGTCTCATCATGCACCACAAATCATATTAAACTTATTGGGCAGCAAAGAATCTACCATATGCTTCAAATAAAACTCATAACGATGAAGAACAAAGAAGTCAGTAACATAGAGATGTGGAAAATTAAGCAAAAATTTGGAATACGAACTGTTTAAAACGTTGTATTATAATTCCTTCCGGTTGGTTCGAGAGCCTGCAACTAGATTGTCTTCCACTTTTCTCGTTGGGTAAGGGTAAACATTTTAACCTCTCTCCGAGAACCGGGAAAGGACTGCAAGAACGAACTGAAACACTGCAAAGAGCCAGCGGAGCAATTTAATGTAGGTTCAGCGCAAGCCTTCAAACTAAATGTTTCCCTTCGTAATGGAATAGGGGTGTCAAGGATTGATTTTACTTATCAATTTTCTCTAGAAATTTTCAGTTTGAATATGTTTATTAGATAATGCTTATCGTAACACCAAATTGACGAAAATCATAACACTAAATTAAAGAAAAGGCTGAGATTAAGATTATTGAGGATAATTCATATTTACGTCATCCTATGTAATTTTCCTTGATCAGTGAATAACCTGAAGAAACAAATATGTAATCAGACACCCAGAAAGGCAAAAAAATTATATTTTCACACCTGATATCTTTCCACAATCATAAACTGTGCAAGAGCGCTGCATTTATCAACAAAACCACCGCTGCTAAATTAATCAGTTTATTTTCTCGCCACAAAGTTACGCAGCCAGGTATGTAAAATGATTTTACTGTACGACATTTCCAGATATTTGGGGGGGGGGGATTTATGAACCTTTTTGGGGGGGGAGTTCTTCAGGTTCTTGAAGTAAAAAAAAAAAAAAAAAGATAATTGAAAAAATCCGGCAGCAATTGAGGCAGCCAAGAAGTATGGAGCTAAGTAACACAAAGCAGCGACCAGAAAACTAATTTATTCAAAAAAATTAATTGTTTAAATATATATATATATATATACAGTATGTATATGTATATATATATATATATATATATATATATATATATATATATATATATATATATATATATATATACACATATATATATACATACATACATACGTATATATATAATATATATATGTATATATATACACATACATACATACATACATACATATATATATATATATATATATATATATATATATATATATATATATATATATATATATATATATATATAATTGTGTGTACATATATGTATATATATATATGTATATATATATATATATATATATATATATATATATATATATATATATATATAATTGTGTGTGTATATATGTATATATGTATGTATATATATATATATATATATATATATATATATATATATATATATATATATATTTACAAACCAATCAGTACCTTAAAATTATTTAAATTATATTAGTCATATTACATCAGAGTCATCAGATCAAGCAAAAGCAAACATTCAATTTAACAACCGTAACCATTTAAACAAAGCAGACTCATCATAAATTACATCAAATTCATCAGATAAAGGAAAAACAAGCGTTTAATATAACAATTGTAACCGGAAAAACAACATTACGAAGTCAATACATAAAATCAATAAACATTCCACATAAACGGGGGGAACAAGAACAACAAAACCGAATTAGTGCATAAAGTTAGAATCAAATACAAGAGGGACCCACTATAGGATACAGAGCCAATGAAATACGGTTTTTTTGGCAACACCTTTTTAACAAAGCATCGGATAAAGGTGAAAGTGGCAAGTTTATATTTTAAAACCCTACCTAATTTTTGCAAGTATAATAAGTACCCAAGTTCAATAGTTTTGGTACTTGTCAGAGTAAAGGTGTATTTCTTATGCCAAAGCCATCAAAATCATACGTAATGGTTTTGAACACAATAGTGACGTTTACTTATGACATCATGAGGCTCCTTCCACAGTGAAGGCTTTAAATATGGGGAAAACGTCTCCTCACTGTGGCTCTGCCCACTTGGTGATGGCATATTCACTAACTGATATTAACAAGGCAAGAGAGACAAGGTCTACCCAACTGGGTGGAGTAGCCTTCCACGTGGGTAAATACTTAGGGGATGACGTATCTTAGAGGTACCTGCTCATTACGGTAATTCACCTGCTGATGCAATAAGGAGGTAAAGCTCCGCCTACATGGGGAATTTTGGGGGAAGTGAGCAGTCCTTCTCTTTCTCACGGCCTTGGATATTGTATCCATCTTAGGCTTCAGGAGTATCAATGATGGCGAGCAGGATTTGTCATTGTTCCCTTGATTGCGTTATCATTCTAAATTATTTTCATTACCATTATTATCATTATATTACTATTTTGTGGAGGTTTCATCGCAACTTCCACAGCAGTTGTTGGGACTAAGTTGTTCGCTTGGAATTCTTCCATTTTCTTGATATGCGTATTGTTTGTACTTTACAAATAATTCAATGTATATAATTCATCCACATAATGAACTAGTCAGTAGCTCATTTGTTTACATCTATTCAGGGCGCAAATACAAAGGACAATCCGTTTTGTTTTACCTCAGGTTTCGACACTATAGCTTTCTATTTGCAGCAAGTCAGGAGCGGTCACTAGAAGTCGAGTTCAAATGAAAAGCAATGATACCTCATTTCCCTCAATTGTTGGAGGTGTAAAGGTCAACGCCACTGTTTTATTTCAGTTAATGTAACCCCTTGCTACTTTTCTGTTTTTTATGTATATCACACAGCACCCTAAACGGCGCTGGTATACTCACTGCAAATAAAAGGTAATGGTAGGACTCAGGATTCTGAGGGCAAGCTATTATTTACCTACTTAATAACAATCAAATGTAACGCGATTTAGGCTATATTGATATGTATGGAAATGAAAATATATTGAAATCTGTTTAAATGAGGAATATATAGTTGTGATAATTGTGTTTTAATAAATATGCTTTAACTTACAAATAAAACGTCTAACACTAAACATAATTTATTCACAAAATGTCTCATCGTCACCCAAGGAAGAGGTCATTATCCCCGTCCTCATCGTCGCTACCGATGTCAGTGATGACTGCTT
>JANJGK010000001.1:18569429-18587830 GCA_039081455.1 Macrobrachium rosenbergii | reverse complement strand
CCCAGTTGGCCTCCTGCACTGCATAGGTTTACATGTCTTAGGTGTAGTGATTTAAAAGGGTTCTTGTCAGTCAAACTCAAACCAGTATTCGCCAGGTAACACTGATAAACAATCATAATTGCAATGACATAACTATCTCTCTCTCTCTCTCTCTCTCTCTCTCTCTTGAGATATATATATATATATATATATACATACTCAAATGCGGTATAAGGAATTTCATTCTAAATTTATAACAGTATCATAATAAAGATGCTTGTATATACGGATTAATCATATCCTGTTTGCCTTATTCTGTTCAGCATCCAAATCTCAGACTCACTCTCTCTCTCTCTCAATATATAGTATATATATATATATATACATATACATATGTATATATATATATATATATATATATTATATCTGACATACGCCAAAACGGCCCGATCAGCTGATTTAGAAGTGCAATGAATTAAGGTTGCACTTCTTAATCATTATTTTCCCCACAGTTGAAACAGTATACAAATGATTTATAAAATTTAGATATCAGACTCCAGTGGTCTTCATCTTGAAAGCAGACATGAGAGAGAGAGAGAGAGAGAGAGAGAGAGTTGCTTTTTCATGCTAATGTATAATTTCATTTTCCTAATTTTATTCAATTTGTTGTGTAAATATGAAGCGTTGCACAAGAGCAAACACTGCTCATATGTGACGTTACGCGAAGTGAACTGACGAACGCAAATGGTTGTAAGTTTGGGGCGAAATTCCCTCATTAGATTTCCAAGTTTTCACAAAGTTTTGCCCTTAATAATTGGATTTTAGGTTTTGCACGAAAGGCTATCAGGCAAAGAAATATAAGAGGCAGTGGGTGCACTAGAATTTTTTTCCAGCTTTACTTCCGCGAGTAAATTTTTTTTTTTTTGAAGGCGATTATTTTTAGCACTTTTACTTCATTTAATTTCTTTCCACTATCTATCTATCTATCTATCTATCTATCTATCTATCTATCTATCTATCTATCTATATTCTATATGTATATGTATATGTATATGTATATATATAAAATATATATATTTTTATATGTATACATTTATATACATACATTATATATATATATATATATATATATACATACGTATACGTACTGCATACACATGTACAAGCAAGCATACGGTTATGCAAATACACACTTGTATGTACATTCACATGTGCAGTATATGTACATATGTTGTGTTTGTGCAGGTGCATGTTCATACATGTGAATTTGCATGTGCATGTTAATGTATATACATGTACATGCACACACTTTAAGTGTGCACATATTTATATATGGGCATATGTCTTCGTACATGTTTAATGTGTATGTATATGTTTGTGTCTGTAACCGTGCATGTACATATGCCCATGTGTATACATGCACATATGTACGTACATGTAGATGTGTCTGGGCATATGCATTTCTATGTGCAGGAACATGCACATGCATACGAAAATGTGGCTGATTTTGTACATGTGCATGGGTATGTGTATGTATAGGTGCATATGTTTGAACACATGCATGCACGTGTATACATGTCCATGTGTATGTAATGCACAAGTGTATGTACATGTGCATGTGGATATATGTGTGCACATGCATGTGCATGTGTATTTATGCATCATGTATATCAATATGTAAATGTACGGATATGTACGAGTATATGTGTGTCTGTATATGGATATGTTGAAGTATGTGTACTTGTATAAGTGTATGTATGTACATACATTCAGAGACATATATACACATGTATGTACATACACACGTGTATGTTTAAGTTCATACATATATATGTATGCATATATATATATAAAATTTATATGTATAGATGAACATATAGAGCCTCGGTGGCTCAGTCGGTTACAGCAGCAGCTTCGGACTTCGTAGAGGTCTGTGGCGCGGGTTCAAAACCCGCAGCCGACTGGTCAGAGAGGCAGACACTTTGCTATCCGTGTAGACATCCCGGGATTATATATGTAATCAACGGATAGGTTTGCTTAAAAAGCAAATGGATGTTACAGACTAAATACACACACAAAACAAAGCCACTACAACACCTTCTAAAAACATAACAAACATCTCACACGTCTCGAACTCTCGCCATACCCGCGCAATAACTTCTCGCTGCTGGGAAGAAAGGGCGTTGGGTCGGGTATGATACATGAAACATACGTACCGGGGTCTAAGCGATGTCAGGCAGGGCAGCCGATCGAGACCACAGGTCTACCCCAAAGCCAAATCAAAAAGTCCTTCAAAAGAAGGCATCGTGCTTACCCCATACAAAAATGGGAATAAAAGCACGTTAAAAGAAGATGAAGAAGAAGAAGATGAACATATATATGTATATTTATGAATATATATATTATATATATATATATGTGTGTGTGTGTGTGTGTATATATATATATATATATATATGTGTGTGTGTGTGTGTGTGTGTGTTTGTGTGTGTGTTTGTATATGCATTACGTATTAGCCAGTAAAACCTGAGGTTCTTTTAGAGAGCAGGGTACAGGGTCGTCATTACGTGTCAACTGACCCAAGATAATCTCTCTCAATCTTCTTTGCTGTTTACGATGGGGATGTTGTTGATGGCATCACAGTTTCACAACCCTCGGGGAATATATTCTTCATAGTTGTTAGCTTAATTAAGGCGGTAGGACTTTTTAAGATTAGCTGTCGGTTCAGTTCATTAGGAAATGGACAAATTCTACAGACTGCAAGATCATCAAATGTTTCACTCTTTACGTTGATTAAGAAAATGAATGTATCCTAAAATAATATGTAACTGGGACGTAATGGACAAGATATATTCAAGCATACTATTAATCTAATATAATACAGAAAAATACGTCTGCCTATGATAAATTCGAATAATTCAATTAGATGCTTACTTTTGTTTGCTGAAGCATAGCACGTCTATTTTCCTCAGTGGCATATTAATAAGAGAAACACGCAAATGTGAACAGCCTCAAAATTCTTCCATCTTCAAGTTTTCCTTCATATCCTTGCATGAATCTGTGAAAGACAAATATTTATAAACGACGCTAGTAAACCTGCGCTTGGAAAAGCACTTAGCAAAACGCCTTGAAAAAGTCACTTCTCCCTGAAATTAATGCAAGCTTTCATAACACAAAAGACTGGGTTTGAAATGCTCGACAGTTCCTCCTGATACATCAGACGTATCCCGTAGAGGGATAGTGCCGTCAGTGCACCTCATGCAGTGAGCTATAGGCATTACTTAAGGTTCTTTGCAGCGTCCCTTAGACCCCTAGCCGCAACTCCTTTCACTCCTTTTACTGTAACCCTGTTTATATATTCTTTCTTCCATCTTACTCTCCACCCTTTCCTGACAATTGCTTCATAGTATAACTGCGAGGTTTTCCTCCTGTTACACCTTTCAAACCTTGTTATTTTCAATATTCCTTTCAGCGCTGAATGACCTCATAGGTCCAAGCGCTTGGCCTTTGGCCCAAATTTAAAATTCCATTCCATTACTACGTCAGATGTAAATCAGCACTTTTCCTGCGCTCACAACAATTAAGCTCCGAAGGCAAAACGGGCAAAACTGATTGCAGTCCCGACGAATTTTCCTAAAAGGGAGTTCTGCTGGCAAGAATCCAGCCATTTCTCGTGCAGCCGAAGACGGAGAGGTGCTTTGCCCCCGAAAAGTCTTGCCGGAGAGAAACTTCCTTTGGTCACCGGATGTGACACTGAAGGGTAATGACTATAAATTATGCGTTCGTGGATGTGACAGGGAACGCGATAATCTTGGTAATGCTCTGCTGGGGTTTCAAGAGTTTTCCCAGGAAAGAGTTATTGTATTTGGAGATAATGTTTTACTTTAGTTAAGTGTTATACCTAATATTACACTTTACATAAAAGCTGTACCGATGATACTTCACTTTTTGTAAAAGTTATACCGATAATATTTTGTTTTAGATAAAAGCTAAGGCCATAACTTTTCACTTTAGTTAAAAGATATGCCGATATTTTATCACTTTAGATAAAAGCTATACATATAGTACTTCACTTGGGATGAAAATATACCGATGACATTTCACTTTAGATAAAAGTTATACCGATGATATTTCAAACTTACTTTTGTGATAAACAGAGTCTATTAATGCTTAAAATGAATTCATACAGACACAGTTCAAAAACCTGAAATATTTTCTTATCATTTATATATACGAAGTATAAAGTAGTTGGCAAAGGAAATAATAATTTTTCTTAATACACCGGACACCTCTGCGTATTTATGAAATACGCTAAATAGAGAACTTTTATCATTTACCACTTAAACAATCTGTTGCAGTCTATGCCACTTTAATTTTGCTTTCAACAAACCTATGCCAAGGACTGAGTGCGTCAACCGAACACTGAAGAAACTTTAACAACACCATGGTCATTGTCATCCTAGCGTTAATTCTCTTTCCGGTCAAAGTAAAGACACCATCAGCAATTCAAATAGTGGAGCGGGTAACTACAAAAAAAAAAAAAAAAAAATAGGGGGCGAAATGCAAATGGTGATACAAGCATAAATCTTGGCTCAACTATTCTTCTTGGCCCTTGGTCTCATTGTTAACCTCTGGCCACACAAAATTTTGCCATTTTCCAAGATGGCCGACAGGTTTTCAAAATGGCGTCCTGTGGATATTTGAATATTGTTATTTAATTGATTAATCACATTCAAATCCCTGAGTCACTCCCAGTTTATATTAAAATATTAAAAACAAGCCTTTATATATGTAGATACATAATTTCCCTGCATAGAAATATCCAAGATGGCTGTCACTATATCAAAAATGTCAGCCAAAATGCCAAAAATTGGTACTTAAGCTCATATATGAGGCTAAAGGTCGGGTAATACATGGATTTAGGGTAACTTTAGCCTGATCAGTTCATTTTTTGTAGATTAGAAATCAATCAATCCCCAGTTAATTAATTTTCATCCTTATTTAGGAAAAAATGGGTAATAAGCTTAATGTAAAAGTGTAATAGTGTAGTGTCAGTGTACTACCAGGGCACTGATTGACACTATAGCTGTGAAACTCAGCATGGGGTTCAGTGCTAGCTCATGGCAGAGATTTGTTATTAGTTTCCCAAAAGCTGTTTAGCTAGCCCCACTTCATAGTTAAACAGCTGCACCTGAATTGACAGGATGTGCCAGCGCAGGAGAGCCGAGCCAAGGAAGATGGGCTTTAGTCTTCTAGATGGTGTACAGATCACATGGGAATTAAATAGCATTGGATGAATGATTGGGCTAGGGGTAGGATTACGACATATCTGAGCTTGATAGTGCATATATGTTGTGTAGGTGGTAAAAGGATAAACCCTCGGCCTATAGAACAAAAGCAATGCCAGAACAATCTTGGAAGTCAACGTCTTTCCTGAAGGGAGATAGTACGACTAACTGGAAGCTTTGTTGCTTGTGCCAAGAGGACACACGTGAAAGACTAGTTGATGCATCTGGTGCTGGCTATGTTACCCTTGCTACAAACATTCCTAAGTTCTATAAGTTAAATGCAATGCCTATACCATTTCATCCCAAAAGGCTTGATGAAGGTGATGGAACTCTGCAAACCTTTGAAAATAACAAAGCAACATATCATGGATCATGTATGCTGAAGTTCAAACAACAAAACTAGAAAGGAAAAGGAAGTCATTGTGTAAGACAAATTCACATGTAGCCAGAAGGCAGATGAAGAAGGTGCAGAAGAATCTAAGACTGAGAAAGAAGGAATATGCTTTATTTGTGACCAACCAGCACCAATCAAAGATTTACAATTGGCCATGACATTGCCTTTACATGAAAAGCTGCAACGATGCGCCACCAACCTACTAGATGAGAAACTTCTGGCCAAGCTTAGTGCTGGAGATATTGTTTCTCAGGACCATATGTATCACTCATCTTGTCTGACAGGTGTGTACAGCAGGAGAAGGGCCTGGCTAAATTCCCAGAAGATTGGAGATGATTATGTGCAGTACAGACAAGATGCATGTGCCCATGCTTTTGCTGAGCTTGAGATGTACATAAGAGACAAGCAGTTGACTACAGATGGGTGCTGCTATTTTACAATGGTAGAACTTTATGATTTGTACAAACAAAGACTGGAACAGCTAATTGTTGATGCTTCCTTTGTGCACTGAACACCGTTGAAAGAACAGATACTTGCCCGCATCCCAGAACTGGAGGACTTTAAAAAGGGAAGAGAAATTAGGTTTACCTACAAAAGAAAAATGGGAGAAGCCATAGCCATGGCATGTGACTACAATGATGCACTAATCATGGCCAAAATAGCTAAGATATTGAGGAAACAGATGCTTGAACATGAGATAGAATTTGATGGAACCTTAACAGCAGACACTAGAAGAGAATCTGTGCCACCAAGTTTGTTGGAATTTGTAAGTGTGCTACAAAACGGTGGCGATATAAAATCCCAACTTAAATATGGAACAACATCTACTGATCTAGCTTTAGCACAACTTTTGCACTTCAACTGTCGAAAGAATCCAGCATTTTCAACATTCTCCAGACATTCCAAGTCAAGAGAACCTTCGTTTCCAATATATATTGGTCTCCTAGTCTTTGCAAAAACCAGGAAGCGTCAATTTATTGATACATTCCATCACCATGGAATCAGCATCAGCTATGATAGGGTTCTGGAATTGACTAAAGAGTTAGGAAAAGCAGTTGTAACAAGGTCTGCGGAGGAAGTAGTACTTTGTCCCACTACACTAGGAAAAGGGCTGTATATAACTTGTGCTGTTGACAATCTGGACCATGATCCAAGTACCACAACTGCACAAACATCCTTCCATGGTACAGGTATATCTTTGTTTCAGCATCCGAGCACTGATGAAAAGGGTGAGGACAGAAACTTGGTTCAAATCATCCAAAGTGGAACAAAGTAAAAAAAAAGTACCTTTTCTTCCTGAATGTTACACAAATGTACCTCCTGCTCACTTTAAACATGAGAATCCCCTCCCTTCATCCATTGGAAGTGCAGGACACCAACAGGTTGTGCTTTCAAAGCATCTTTCTCTTAAGTATGAATGGCTTGAGAAAGTCAGTCTGTCGGGCAGGAATGAAAATGCTGTGTCCATATCTTGGGCAGCACATCACACTTCTCAGAAGTGACAGGCCCCATTTGAAATAAGCTTGTCATCAATGTTGCCTCTTTTTCAAGAGGCAGCTCATTCAGTTGCAGTGATAAAACATGCCATGGATATTGCAAGAGCAACCACACAGTTTCTCAATCTTGGCCAAACCCCAGTTCTAGCAGTTGATCAGCCACTATTTGCAATTGCTAAACAAATCCAATGGGATTGGCCATTGCAGTATGGTGATATGGTTATTATGTTTGGAGGGCTGCATATACTGTAGAATTGGCAGCATTCAAAATTCTGAGTGATCTCTTGAAAGACAGTGGCTGGACTGGTGCTCTTGCAGAAGCAGAAATAGCTACTCCTGGAGCAGCAGATTCGTTTGTTTCTGCTTCACATTTGAAGAAGACATGTCTACCCCACCAGGTGACAGCTTGCAGTTTATATCAGCTGGGCAAAACTGCCTATATGGCATATATCCAGGAAGCAGAAGAAGAAATTGAGCTAAGCTGTGAAAGCTGGATCAGAAAACGAGAATCAGAGTGTCCCCAATTCTACTTTTGGAATCTTGTGCTTCAGCTAGAACTTCTAGTGTTTGTTTTCATCAGGTCATACCGAGAGTCTAATTTCCAATTGTACAAATATGTGCCGCAGGAAGTCATTCCTTTCTTCTTTGCCCTGGACTATGTACATTATGCCAGGTGGCTTTCAATTCATTTGAGGGACATGGAGGCTCTCCAGAATGACACATTTGATGAATTCACAAATGGAAATTTCACTGTCCACAAAACCACTCGGCCTTTTTCCTCAATGACTATAGACCAAGCACACAAGCAGAATAATACTCATGTGAAAGGAGATGGGGGAGCCGTTGGCCTATTTGAAGATGAAGATGCTCCCAGAAGGTGGACAGTGGCTGGTCCTGAAGTAAGCCGCCTGATCGTTGAGTTTGAGACTAGAAGTGATACTGATAAAAAATCTGAGGGTAAGCATCATGATGAAACTGAAACTATGCAGAAAAGGTTTCTTGAAATGTTTGAAAATCTGGCAAAAGTAATCAAAGAAATGTGCAACCCTTTTGAGGAAGATTCAGTGGATCTGATTGTGCTAAACAGTCATGATATTATGGACAGCAAAGTCAGTGATCCTTGAGATCTATGAAGGGCCTTGGACAGACACAATTCACAAACTTTATTGAAAGGCTCAAGACACCCAGCAAATTCTATGAACCAGTACACAAGAACAAAATTCTATTGTTTAGTCGCAAGATGTCTACTACAGAATCCAAGGGCAAACAGTCACTGCAAGCCATAAAGGATGATTGTAATCTATTCTCACGCCCCTTCATATCATGCCAGAACAGACAGTGTGATTTTAATGAATTCTTTCAACATAAAAATCAAAATTGCCCACCATCACCATCACAGAATGGACAGATCCATCAGGGCACCAAGTCACAGTTGCTGCCTCTACTAGAACAGCATGCATCAGATATCCCTGACAAAGAGCCTACCGCTGATGTTATCATAATGGATGGTGCAGCTCTTATAAATGCTCTGAGACCAACCAAGGGGTCTACATTTGAGTCTTATGCTAAAGAAGTCCTATCCAAGATTCAGAAGCACATACAGAAGTGCAAGCAAACACACATTGTATTTGATGTGTATAGGACAGACAGTATGAAAGCACAAACAAGACAAAAAAGAGGCACAGAAGTTTGCTGGAGAGTAATTAGCACAGCGAAAACTCCGGGCAATTGGGCCAGCTTCCTCAGGAATGATCACAACAAAACTGAACTATTTGCATATTTGGCAGACACAATTATTTCATCTCAAGCAGATGATACATCATGCATAATTGTCACTAAAGGGGATGCTTCACTTTGTAGCAAAGCTGAACAAGACGCTACTGACCCACAAGGCTGC
Organism: Macrobrachium rosenbergii; assembly: GCA_039081455.1. Taxonomy (NCBI): domain Eukaryota; kingdom Metazoa; phylum Arthropoda; class Malacostraca; order Decapoda; family Palaemonidae; genus Macrobrachium; species Macrobrachium rosenbergii. The sequence goes on along the minus strand of JANJGK010000001.1, from coordinate 18,578,776 downwards.
AGTCACGAAGAGGCAGATATTAGAGTCCTTTTACGTGCTGCATATGCTGCAAAGCATAAAGATATCTCAAGTGCAATTATATATAGTACAGACACTGACGTTGTCATCATAGCAGTATCTAGCATAGAAAAAACTGGTTTGGACGAATTATGGATTAATTTTGTGGAGGAAAAAACATGAGGTGGATACCTATCCATGAAATTGCAGCAGCCATGGGACCAAAAGCCTCAGCCCTTCCCTTTTTCCATACATTTAGCGGGTGTGACACTGTGTCTGCCTTTCATGGAAAGGGGAAGAAGTCTGCATGGCAAACATGGACTGTGTTTCAGCTTGCCACACCCACCTTCACCAAACTAAGTTTAACACCAGCAGCTGTAGAAGATGAAGACCTGCAAATTATTGAAGAGTTTGTGGTGCTAATGTATGACAGAAGCAGTTCGTATAAAAATGTAAATGAGGCTATACTTGATCTCTTTGCAAGAAAGCAAAGAGCTTATGATTGCATTCCCCCTACAAGGCTGCTCTTAGAGAGCATTGCAAGAGAGCTGCCTTTTAAGCAGGGCACATTTGGTGCCAGTCTTTAGTATGTCATACAGTTTTGCCCAGTCCAAGGCACTGGGGATGGCAACAGATTGATGGCACCTGGTTTCTGTATCGGACAGATTTGCCAATAGTAGCAAAATCTTGCCAAGAACTAAAGAAGTGTGGCTGCAAAAAGGAATGCCATGGCAGGTGCAAGTGCTACATATCTGGACTTAGCTGCACAGCTCTCTGCAGCTGCACTTGCTAAAACTATTTGATACACAAACATATTGGTTTCTCTCAGGAGAAACATACTTTTTTATCTTTGGCGGCCATTTGGAAATATGGTGTTCATATGGTGGCCATATTGGAAAGATGGGTTCACTTTATCTCTTCATGACAGCAAGAATGCCAAAATACAAATTCTCTATCATTATATGGACAGTATGCAACTTTTATAGGCTTATGAAATGAAAATATTTGAAATATACAGCAAATTTGCCGCCATTTTGGAAAAGTGTCAGCCATCTTGGAAATAGCCAAATATTGAGGTGGCCGGAGGTTGATTTTGATTTATGGGGATAATAAGAGTTCTCATGCCAAATCTGTTGCTTGCATCACCATTTGCACTTTTTTCCCATTACCCCGCTCCACTAAAATGCAAAGGAGATGATTAATCTCAAGCGACTGAGAAAGCGCCTGATGGCTGCAGGCTGACTGCCAAAGCACCGTCTGGTGATGCCGATGTCTGATTAATGTTCAAGTTCCCCGCCACAAATAGGTATTATCCGAATAGATTGTAAGATCATGTTCACAGGGTCGGGTTCTTGAAATTTTCAATCCCCTCGACTATACGAGTACTTAAACACGCATTTTGATGAGTGTTCATTTTGATGAGTGTTTGGGATTTACTTCAAGTTAATCAGTTCATTCGCGGTAAGAATGAACACAATCTTTTAGGGATAAACATACACTTAAACACATTGAAACACATACACAGAGAATCCAGTAAAGCTTTTCATTTATTATATTCACTGCTTTAATATGAAATGTTTATAAATTCTCCCTGTACTCTCATATCCTTAAGAATATGAAATAAATCCTAAATCCTGACACAAAGAGCGAAATGCCACCCCTTTGATCATAAGTTAAACAGCTCGCAATATGTTTGTATTTATTACAGGGATATCTCGGCAAATATGTTGTCGGTGAGGAATATTGCATGCATTTGAGGATATGTGAGTTTGCATACCAGTGTTTATTGTTATTTATTTGTTAGCGTATATTTAAGGTATCTGTTCAAATGGCATAAATAAACAGTCGTTATTTTACTGTTATCAAATGCTGCATGTAAAAGGGGATTTTTTTTTTGTAAGGTAAGGGCAGATTAAGGTTGGTTAATTATTGGAAGATGGGTGAAATTTTTATTTTTGAATAAAAATAAGCATCAATGAGATATATCTCCATAACAAGAAACTTGTTTCTGTAAAGCTGAATAAAAAAAAAATTAGACAGATCAGATTGGTCAGAAAAATGGTAAGAGATTTTGCAATATATAGTAGTTAAAATACAGAACAGATTGAGGTCAGTAAGAAATAAGCAAAACAGTTATTCTTGGTTTTTGAGATGGAGAAACCTGTGAGCTTGTTTTAACTTTTTTTTTATCCCTTTATGTTTTATCATTCAAAAAGCGCTGATCCATTTTTAAAAGATGATGGTAATTTATTCCTTCTCAATGAAAAGTGTATGAAAAATTATGTACACGCATCCTTGTTTAAATGAAATTCAAGCTGTTCGTATACAGAAAATAGTCAGCGAACCAGTTGTCGTAAATTTCCAACCATCACTAAACTTGTCACAGAGATGTCACCATTAGTAAAGGGAGGGACCTAGAAATTCATTGCACGAACTGTGTACAGAATGTTCCCTGTCTTATTGATGGCTTACCTTAACGAGATTGGGTCGAAATCTCTTCTTGTACCTAAATTTTCAAAGGCGGATTCGGATACTCTGGCGTTTGCAGTTGAGGGAAATTATCTGCATTGTGAACACTCTTAGTTGAGGAAGACACTAAGGGATTTCAGTGTTCCACATTCTAAGTCTTCAATTCTTTATAAAAACTTCACCATTTGAGAAACTAAAGTTCGGCTAATACGATCATATTCACATGTACACTCGAGCACGCTTACATACATACTCACATGCACACACATATAATATATATATATATATATATATATGTGTGTGTGTGTGTGTGTGTGTGTGTGTGTGTTAGTTTGAATACTCACCACTGTCTCTTGTAATAATGTGACCTAGATGGAGCAAAACAGGTATCAGATCATACTATGGGTCTTAATATCGATTAATATTAACACAGCAAAATGGAGGTGAACAGAGCAGGCTTTTTAGAGAGTTAAACACACTGGTGATAATTTCTCTGCATGAAACGCCATATCTGACTAACAAAAGTGTACCAAATTCACTCAGTAAATCAACAGAGGTACGATGGATTTTTGTTTTCAGAATTCTAGCGTTAATCGTTTCTTCTATGTGTGGGCCGAAGTTGGACCCAGTAACCACACCGAAACAACGGTAATTTTGGTGAACTGGAACACAGGATATTCATATCAATTGAATGTCTATTTCGAGAAATATTTGTACTGATTTTATGCTTGGCACGGAAGGCGAGTTTGAAAAAACGGTGAATGGTCGTCAGTTATTTTTGTTGCTTCGAATAACTTTATTGAAGATTTCTCCACTTTTCAGGAATATAGTACCGAGACTTTATCGTTATTGCTGATTGGCTGCATGTATTGACATTTCAATCTGCAGTATAAGGCCGTTTTATTTTAAATGAAGATTATCCCCAAATAATAGTTATCTATCTCTTCTTTTAGAGCTTGTAAAACAGATATCAAAATGTTTCTTTTTATGACAATTAACTGGAAGATGAACAACCTATTCATGAAGATAGGAAAATCTTCTTCTGTTTTCAAAGCATCCGGATAAACCTAATTCAGTGAGTATCGAATTCGCATCATTCAGGTACATAGTTTATTTGCCAAATATTTTTACAAAGTATTGGAACAGAGAGATATCGCGATATGCAACTACTTGAGAAATACAAATGGCTTCTTTTCCGTTACCGAGAAACGTTGGAATTCAGGCACCTTTATGAAGAAGTTTATAAAGTTTTAGGTCATTCAGTACGAACCCACATTGTGCTGAACCGAGATATATTAAAATTAGAAGCCGACAAAGAAATAGGATTGTTTTCCTAATGATATCTAGTCGAAAACCATTGGACGTAAAGTAATAACCCAATTTTAATAAATTCCTGTGAAATACAGGAAAAGAATGCTGTTTTATTTATAGTTGAAAATATATGTAAAACATTTAGAGAGAGAGAGAGAGAGAGAGAGAGAGAGAGAGAGAATAAAACATCTAAAAGGTCTCGGAAAATTTCCATATCTGAAACGTAATCTCCTTTCAGTAACAAGTTTATAGAGGATTTTGCAGTGGTTATCATCTTCTAATATATCAGACGGTTATAAAACTCATTTATTTTTCAATAGAGAATTCTTTTAACACTTATAATGAAAAAGTCTGGTGTTGTTCTACTGCTGCTATAGAAATGGGCCTGAATATTAAAGAAAACAAACTGTGAGGAAAAATAATTGTTAAATAGACTTATTCCGTTTGATTAATATTTTTGTAAAACATGCAAATTATGAGGGCAAGTTTAGCTTCAACGCCTAAATTAATATAGATTTGCAAATTATTTTGGTAATGTAGAATGAAAGAGATAACACTGATTACAACTTTTTAATAGATAATTGCAGAGTTGAAAGAAGAACTAAAGAGATTGAATTAATGTAAATTTGTAGAGATCGCCTGTTTATTGCAAGGCACGGGGGATGTTGCTAAATCAAACATCATCGGAAGAGAAAACCAAATGGTTTATGTAACAGGATCAACACTTACCACATCCTTGAATTGTATCCATCACTAAAAGACCAGAACATACCTTCATTCCCCGTGGCACGTGCCGGATGTGACGTTCTTACTTCGTGCAGTTCAAAACGTTATGGCAGAGGTTAAATGCATTCAAGACCTTTAACCTCCAGATATGAACTTGACCTTGGCTCTGACCTCATTCGCCAAAGTTTAAGTCTGTACCTCGTATAGTTTTAAAGCTGCAGAGAAAATGTTTACTAAGACTGATCTCAATAGTGGAGTGTGTATGGAAAATGTAAAGTTTCTCTCTCGTTTAATACAAAAGTTACGAACTGTTTAAAATTTCTATATGACCTTTGATCTCTAAGTATGAGTTTGACTCTGCCCTTGACCTAAATCAGTTCATGCTTTATTAATGGGGCATAGGTATCAGTTTGGAAATCTCCATCTCCTATTGTTCAAAACTTCAAAACTCATTGCCAAGACCAAAATCTTATTTGAACTCTACACAGTTCTATCAGCGAACAAATAGGCTACAAACCGTGCCTACATTATATATAACCGCATATCCGAAATAATAATGATAATAATTAGAAGAGACGACAGTGATGATGACGGATAATTAAACTAAAAGGAAGTAAATGGGTAAAATATTATTATTATTATTATTATTATTATTATTATTATTATTATTATTATTATTATTATTATTATTATTATTATTATTATTATTATTATTATTGGCAGCACAGTACGTAGTAATAACGCAAAAACTTCCTATTTAATTTTATATCTGTTTTGATAACTTGAGGATTTTAATTACAAACTGTTTTCTGATTAGAGCGTTTTCTTCTTCTTCTTCTTCTTCTCTCTCTCTCTCTCTCTCTCTCTCTCTCTCTCTCTCTAAAAGTAAAAGTGCTCACATTTTAGTATTTCCAATTGTTACAGTCCCTTTCGAAGTGCATTACACTTCAGCTACCAATATTTTGCCAGTCGACAGGGAAATATCCGCCATGGAATATTTTATCTATTGTGAGAACATTAGCAATTGGAACACTGACCTGTCTTTCAGTATGATCAGTCTGAGAACAGTTTTTATGTTCTGCAAATGCAGTGTATCATATATTTATGAGTAATAATTTCCTTTAGAGATATTTGCTTCCTTAATTTTTATTCACGAAGTTTCTCTCTTGATTTATTTCTAGTCAGTCATCAAAAACAATATTTTCCCATAGGTTATTCTTAGTCTTTTTTAATTATTTAAGGTTTGTCATTCTGCATTGAAAACATTTTTCCTGAAAAATAAAGGCAGAAAAAAGTACCGAATGAGGTACAGGGTGCTCAGAATAACCTGACAGTTCCGAAGCTAGTACAGTCGTAAAAGGTACTGCTGTGAAATAATTCCCAAAATGTAACAAATCATATTTTCAAGGGTAGATAATTCTAACTGTTACATTTTTGTAAACCTGGCTACTAGGTTAGGTTCGCCAGTATAGGCTGAGAAGCCATAGTGTACTGTTATTAGTACGAGCAATTACTATCTCTCTCTCTCTCTCTCTCTCTCTCTCTCTCTCTCTCATTTTGAAACGCATGTCAATAACAGCTGAAGCAAATATACACACACTTTTTCGTGATCCTACTTACAGACCACATGTAATCCAACTAAAGAGCATATTGGCAGTGTTAATATTACAGTGTATTTGAACTAGGATGTACATCGTACCACGAGGGGTTTATCACCTGATCTAAACAACGTTTGATAACAGTGCATTTTCTGTGCATCTAAACATAATGGCTAGTTTGGGATGCACAAAAAATGCACTGTTGTCAAAAGTTGTTTAGAGCAAGTGGTAAACCCTTTGTGGTACGGTGTACTTCCTAGTTCAAATACACCTTTATTGTTCACACTGCCAATACGCTCGTTAGCTGGAATCGTTAAAAATAAACTTTTAACTTTGAACTTGCGAATTCATTTTCTTTGCTAAGAACCTGGTTGTAAATTTCAGAAGTTTAGTGCAATACTAAAGAAAGATTTTAAACTGTATCGAAATATATACGTTTTGATAATAGCAAGAACATCGTACCGTAATATATTTTCAATAAATATACTTGAGTTGCACTGTACAGTACTCAAATGTGCGGCTTCTAACGCCTCGAATTGCAGAGGTTAACTTTTGCAATGGGCTCAAAGGTGAAATTCATGTTACAGTCTCTTCACAAAAGTCCTGGATACAGAAAAATATTTTTTTCTGAACAAACAAATATTTTATTATTATTTACTTGTAAAATGCAAGGAAAAGATTTTCTCTAAAGTCAAATCCTTAAATGGCAAACCTTATCACCTCAATTTTTAGTCAGTGATGTTTGCTTTATTTATTTTCTTTCATAAATCATAATTCATATTTAATCTATTATTGATATCACGTTACCATACTTCTCGTCATTATCATTATTCTTATTTTTTTTGTCTTTTGAAAAACAAAATACAGTATTTCATAGAAACTTTAATACAATACTGATTAAACTAATGAGTGATTTAATGAGTTAGTTTTTAAATTCTCAGGCTTGTTTATGTAGGTTTAATTGAACTTTAAGGAGGCTTCCTCGAGAGGGAGCGTCAAATACTCTCGAGCGATAATTTATTCTACTCTTTCATTTTCTACTTATATATTCATAGCTCAACCCAGTTAATTATATGAATTATCAAAAGTTCATACCTTTTAGTAGCGCTGAAACACAAAACAAGGGAAATGAAGAATAAACTATAGCAGACAAAATAAGAAAACAAATAGAAATGAGGTACCATTATTAGTTAATACTGCAGATAGTCATTTAAAGTATTAGCATATTTTGAGGCTTATATACAAAATATTTACAACAAATATAAGATCTAAAACGGTGGTACTTATTTATCAGGCTGCTACATAATATGCAGGCGAGCAAAACTCGATAAAGTAAAAAATTATCTGAAGCGACCATCAGATGATCGAGGCAGTTTTGCTTTCAGACATTTGAGAAGCTCCAGGCTGCCATCTGAAGGAGAGAGAGAGAGAGAGAGAGAGAGAGAGAGAGAGGTTATTATAAACATTCCAGCCTTGTAAAGAATTCTTTTGTTGTATTTCCTCAAAAAAAGATTAGGAATTTCCTGCAATAAACCTCGTTTTAGGCCTTACAGCCTCAGACTGTTTTGACACCAAACGATTTGTGGGGGGGGGGGGCACCGTTGAAAGGGAATCCCTTTTTCAGTGGTTAGGATTCGTCTTCTCAGTTCTTCTTATTAGATCTTTATCTACACTTGCCAGATGTCAGGTCTCTTTTCCTGCCCGGATTGACGGGTTCCTTTAATGGAGACTGAGAACGAGGTCACATTTTTCTATTTCTTTTTTTGAAATATTTGTACGGTAAAGAAAAAGAACTAGCAGACGGACAGATAGTATAAGACAGGATATGGGGAAGGAGGGAGAGAAATTGCTTTATCAGTTCGAAAACTCTCACGTTTATTTTGGCAATGTATTTTATGAATTAATACACTTTCATATTTCATCACTAGTGGATATAAAAGGATGGGAATTCTTTGCCCAAAGCTTGAGTTGTTTAATCGTGGTGCTCATAAAGACTACAACTGCGTTATTTCTTATTGTTTTCAATCTAAAAACAGTTAACGAATGTATCATTTTTAAATCATACCAGTATGTACTCGGTCACCCAATTAAGTGAGTAGTGCCCAATTGTTTACGTCAAAATGCAAGGAAACCTTTTATCTTAATTGGAAACTTCACCACTCCTTCCAGTGAAAGTACTCCGCGTTTATGCCAATGTTCCGTTCGGTGTTGTCAATAAATAATTCACTCATTTTATCTTATTCCATAAAAATCAAGTAACTATTTCATATTGACTGTAAATAGAATAAAAAAAAAGTTAAGTGACATGGGATTAAAGTTAAGGTCAAGGTTAGACTAAAAGGACAAATGTCTACATAGAAATAAACTTTGTCTGTAACATTTGATTTATTTGAGATAGAGACTTCTTAAGTAGCATGCATAACCTGCTAATGATGTTAGTGTGTTTAGGTCAAGGTCATTTTGAGGACCTTCATATAGATCAAAGGTTAAGACTTTAACATTTGCTATAACTTTGAACCACCAATGATTCCAGTACGCAAGGTGACGAGGTCCAAGGGGTCATAAAGGACTGCCCAACCTTTAGTGATTGATGGCGTTGGAAATATTTTGTATAACAATGTTCTAAAAAACCCGCTGTAATGAGGTTTCTTTTCATGATATGATTTTTAAGAATCCATGGGTAATGATTATGTATATGCAATTGAATTCAGTTAACCAGAAGACTTAAGAAATTCTCCATTACTAATTTATCCCTTTGTGATGTCTTTCTTCTTAACTTAATTATTGCATGCTCTTATATTATCGAACTCTAATTTATTGTGCGCCAGATCAAAGTCGATCACGGAGAAATGATGTGAGTGAAAATATAAAATCATTTCACGTGGATATAATGAAAAAAATATGAAGTAAAAGTACTATTGTATTTTAATTCAACAGTAAATATATTTCTTGTGAACCCGCACTTTACAAACAAGGAAACAACAATTACAGATTCCGCAAGAGTGCTTCCACTGTAACATCTTATACGCAGATAACGTTCAGTTTATAAGATGAACTTTACACAGTCTCCTAACTTTAAAGCAAAGTTGATCCATAATACACAGGGAACAGTGGTAGATCCATAAGGCTTTGTCACCATTTTTACGTGAGAGCTCCTTGCTTGAAAGGTAAGCTTATTTTCATTTTTGATTCTCTTTTTTTTTAGGCTTAAACCTCTTGACAAGAAAACCAGGAACAGAGTTTGAA
>JANJGK010000001.1:18556929-18564429 GCA_039081455.1 Macrobrachium rosenbergii | reverse complement strand
ACATTACACTACTTTACCACTGAATGAAAGCTTATAGAATACAAATGCCATACAAAAAGAGGGGGAGAGAGACAAAATTTCAAACAAATGTATATTTTATATATATATATATATATATATGTGTATATGTATATATATATATATATATATATATGTATATGTATATATATATATATATATACACACACACAAACACACACACACACACACATATATATATATATAATAGTTTGAATATTTATCTCTCTCCCGTCTTTCTTTCTTAAACATTTTAAATGCCAGTTATATTCTATAAGCTTTCATTCAGTGATAAAGCAGCGTAGCCTACTCGGTTGATAATGGGATCATTACCTAAAAACTAGTATTTAATATTAAAATCCTACCGGATACTTTGCTTTAGGCAGTTGTGTTCCAGTGACTTTAAATATAAATAAAAGACCACAAAAATAGTTTGAAAGTGCCAGCTCAAATTCCATGGGTAAGGGAAGCTGAACCGGAATAGATAGAAAAAAAAAACACACAAAGACACATACATACACACACACACAGTACACTGGCCTAGTTCAACCGGATTCCATTCTCATTAACGTAAATGTTAATAGTCGCTGAGGCTTCCAGGGAAGCGATATTAATGCGAAGTTTGCTGTTAAGAGATCGCGGAGGATTAGATTGCGAAGCGGTACGCAGAGGGATATGTATTTTGGTGAACCGCTAATGTCTTTTTAGCCTTACATTTGCAATAAGGACACAGTTCAATAAAGTCAATGAAGCCATTATTGTGTCTGTAGATTGATCAAGTCCAGAGGTCTATGCTAGAGTTGTTTGTCAGTTAAGACTGATTTATGAAAATTCGGCTAAAAAAGCTAAGTTTTGGGAGACTTTCTGCCATTCAGTGCTTCAGGCAGTGGAACGAGGGAGTTGGATTGGATGGTACAGCAAGACTAATGAAAGGAAGAGGAATGGAGGTGAAGTAAAAGGCTAGAAAGTGGGTGCAGCTAAGGGGCGAAGGGACGCTGCTAACAATATTTAGGCCTACAGTGCATTCACGTAAGGTGTCTGGTGCACTCACGGCAGTACCCATTTACTGGGGCTGGCCGTTATGGGCCGCCGTGGGACTAAGCTGGCATAGGGCCTGGTTCAACTGTTAAACCAGCAACCCAAAGATGATGCACCTTACTTAAACTTGGTGAACTAAGCAGCTACTTTGTTCTCGTTTACCTTTCTACTTTCCCTTTACTCTTTTCTTTGCTAAGATTAGGTGTTGAATTAGTTTTATATCTGTTGCCTTGAAAAGACGTCACAAACTATAGACAGTTTAAAGCAATATCTAAAACTCGCCTTCCACATGGAAACTGAATGAAGGCACGGAAGGAAACTCAGACGAACGAATTGTCGATATGAATATCAATGGGCCTTTGATAAGATGCAGAACAGCCGGAGCATGAATTACAAAAATATTCATGCCTTCTCATTAAGCATTCCAGTCTTGCCTTTCAGTCGAACTATTTGTTTTGGCTTAACAAGAGCCTCAAATTCTACGCTGATATGGAAGTCCAGAGAAACTAGATCGTTACTGTATAATTTTATGTAATAGGTTCAATGAACTTCTTGTCTGCAACAAATTAAAAAGCGTATAGTTTAAAAAAACGGAATACTAGAAAACAGCCCGTGACAAGTCATTCAAGTAAATATTGCTATAGTATTGCCACCTGCCTAAGATTCACCCTAAAATAATTAAGTATTCAAAATCAGTTCAACAAGAGGTCATACATTGGAATTTATTAATGTTAAAAATGGAAAGGAACTGGCTAACAGGAATTCAGTTGGTTATTATAAAGGTAAAATATTGCAACCAACTGAATGATACCATATAACTAATAATCATTACACTAATTTACAAAAATCTCGTTAACAGAAAATATTAGCAAATAAATCTTCTGTTATGTTTTTACTTCTCTTTTTTGGCATTTTTTTAAAGAAATTTTAAATCTCATGAGCATAAAAACCAGGTCAACCCACCAAGTAAATCTGCTGTAAAAGGTTTTTGAAAATCCCCTAGAATTTATAAAGGTTCAGTTGACTGGCAACTCGACTGGATCATTTTAGTTTTTAAGTATTTAAAAGGACGTTTAGACAAAGATGTGTTTGCCTTCCTCGCTGATTAAATCACACCCGACGACGGAAACGCTGTGATAATTTTACCATTAACTCTTGCCAAATGGTTTCAAACACTCCTAAGAAAGAGAGAGAGAGAGAGAGAGAGAGAGAGAAAGAGAAAGAGAGAGAGAGAGAGAGAGAGAGAGAGAGAATCACTAATAAACGTTCTTATACGCTGCTTGATAGAAATTTTATTATATACTGGGGTATCCGTTATGAACTCCTGAGGCTTATTTTTTAAGGACTGCTTCCATAGATCAGCATTTCACTTTTAGAGTAACATACTACCTATCTGTAAGAATAATTTCCAGCTTGATATCACCGTTTGAAATCATTCTGCTCTCTCTCTCTCTCTCTCTCTCTCTCTCCCCCCTCTCTCTCTCTCTCTCTCTCTCTCTACACACACACACCCAATAGCTTTATTTCAGAGCCAGTTCTTCAGAATCAATCCTCTGTACAGCCATCACAGTGAGGAAACAAGATAAAGAACTTCGCTGATGGATCCAGTATTGTTTTCATTTAATCAACATCAAGGGGAACCTTGTAAACAGAAGGAGAAACTAAGGCATGTAAACTCATCGAGGTGAACGATATTCAAACAAGATTAGTTTCTTGTCATCAATGCCATTATATTACAAAGCGAATTCATCTTGTAATTATGAAAGTGGGGGGAGCAATTGAGAGACATATTCTCCTGAAAGCAAGTCCTGTAGATCTGATGCGTGGGGTTATAAATATTGCTTTGCAATGCTGCAGAAGAGGAAAACTTTTCAAAAGAAAGTATTTCAAATGACTTTAACGAAGTAATGATAACAATGAGACAAAAACTGATTGTCTACTTAAATAAAGCAACGGAAAATACTAGTTACTTTCCAAAGAATACATATGTATATATATGTATATATATATATATATATATATATATTGCTTTGTAATGTGTATAGCATTCTATGATTTTGATGTATTTACTATTCTAGTTGTAATGTGTTTTGTGTAATAATAGTAATTGTTGTACATAGTGTAATGTCAGGTCTCAAAAAAGTTAGTGATGTAGATAGCTTAACAGCGTAATTTGTGCTTTGATTCATTTGTCATCACAAAAGATAACGCGTTAACAAATGAGGGAATGACAATCAAGTAGTGTAATGTTTTATCTCATACGAGAAAAAGACAAACAATTTCGCAACGTTTCATGCACTGTTCTGAAAACCAACTTTGGTTCTTCGTGTTGTTTTGAAAGCGTGCCATTTGTGACTAGCCAGCTGGCATCTGGTTTGATCGTGTTGAGATTTCAGTAAGAGCTTCATCCCATATGATTTTTTGCTCGAGTCACGTATACCTTTTTGAGAGTGAATGCACATATCTCGATTGATTATGTCATGTTTGTAAGACTGTGTTGCTCTGATCATGCACTGTGCTAATGCGCTGGTTGGCCCTAAAACGTTTTGCTCTGGTAATGATGTTGTCCGATTGTTTCGTTTCTAACTGGAATCCAAAAATTTGCTCATTCTGATTTCAGAGACCATTTGTGTGGTTCTCTCTCTCTCTCTCTCTCTCTCTCTCTCTCTTCAAAAGAGAGAAGTTATTAACGTAAAATATTTGTGTAGTCACTGTTATTAGTTTTAGTTTTTGAGATCCAAATGTATGAAAAGTGTGTAATGGCGTTTATCAGAAGTGTGCTTTGTGAATCTCAGGCAGCTGCATTTCAGGTGATTTTTCAAAAATTTTCACAAGCTTGTGTAAGGTAAAGTGAATTTTACTTATCATTACCATGGTATAATAAGGTATAGTATGGAAATTTTGCCTTAGTGAAATTACTATTGGTAAATCTTTTGTGTATTTTTGTGTGTTACTGTGTTTGCAATCTCTTGATTTTCCACATTTTATATACTGGTGATTTAACTTTTATTTACTTAGCATTTTCAATATTTCTTGATAATTTAACAGTGCACATTTGATTTAATTTTCATTTACTAAGATTTTCTTTTCAAATCTTGTGTAATTCTTAATAGTTTAAATTTTGCTTGATTAATTTAATTTCTTGATAAGTTAAAATCTTTGTGATTTAGCTTTTTTTAATAATTTTATTCAAGAATTAATTAAATTTTGTGTTGTTTTCAAGTGATAGTAAATTCTTTAAGATTGTGAATTCTAATTATAATTTTTGAATTTAAAAATAAATTTTTGTATTAAAAAAACAAAAAACAGTGTTTTGTTTATTGACCCAGGTGAATAGGATTATTTGTGTGCATAAGGCAAAGTGATAAGCATGTTTTGTTCCTTTAGTTTTGCTGAAGTGATTTAAGACGAGGGAAATAGTTAAAGTTGTTTGATGGAGTGATGCCCTTTTGCTCTAGAATACTTCTTGTTTAATTGCTGATACTCACAATTGTTTTGATAAACTTAGTCTGATTTCTCATGAGATTAGTAAGTTTGTTTAGGGATCACTGTTGCCTTTAGCGTACTCAGTCATAATTTTTATTGTTATGAAAGTTCAGGTATCTGGCTGAAGTGAGGTAAATTTGTGAAATCTGTGATTAGTTGTGTAATAACCAGGTACTGGGAACACATCATGACAGTAAGAATTTGGTGCCCAGACATGGGAACAAAACTAAATATCACTCTGGTTTATGGTTTATACTGGTGGTGTTAGGGATATATTTTCATAGGAGAGTGACCACATAGTTATTTTTTTGCATTGTATTGTGAATTAGTTTAGTTCAGTAACTTAGAGAAAATGGCTCTGTTCAATGTGCAGAAGTTTTTAGCAGCTTCTTCCATCCAAGAGTTATTTGAATCCAACCTGACTAAGGCACAGTGTTGGACTAAGGCACAGTGGACTGCTGTAGTGGTGGCATGGGGGGTTAATGTGTCTAGTGGCATGATTAAGGCACAAATCAGATGTGTTGCATTTCAAGCATCAGTGGACTCTGGTAAAATAGATGAAGAGTTAGGAGAGGCACAAGAATTTTTAAATGCAGCTGAGGCAGAATTTATAAATAAGCAAGAGCAAAAGAAAGAGAAAGGTGATGCAGAGGTAGAGCTTAGACGCATAGCTGCAGAAGAAAGTTTGATTAAGCCGTAAATGAAAGCCGAAAAAGAAAGAGAGGAAAAAGAAGAAAGTTTGATTAAGCTGAGAATGCTGGCAGAAAGAGAAAGAGAAGGCAGAGAGATAAAAGAAAGAAAAGAAAGAGTAGAAGAAAGAGCAGCAGAAGAAGAAAGAGAAAGAGCAAATGAAGCAAGGGAGGAAAGAGAAAGAGCAAGGAAGCAAAAAGATTATGAAAGAGAGATATAATTAATAGAAGCTTGCTCCAAGTTACCTGTAACACTGTCAAACCCTGCCCAAGGTAATTCAGACCCTGCATTTGATAGTAAGAGTGCCGAACTTAATTCCAAAGTCACAGAAGAAGCTCCAGATGATTTTTTTGATCACTTTGAAAAAGTGGCTTCAGGTATGGGATTGCCAGAGGATAAATGGTGAATCTTGCTACAGTGTTTTCTCATTGGTATTGGAACAAGTGCCAGTTTAGCCTTATCAGCTGATCAGTGTAAAGAGTACAAGTGCTCAAACACAATGTGCTACAAGTTTACCAGATGGCCCCTGAATATTACAATGAAAGATTCAGATCTTTGAGAAAGGATAACAAGATGACTTTCTTGGATTATGCCTACAAAGTAAGATGTTTCAAACGATGGTTGGAGGCTGCTAAAGTTAAATCTATGGATGAACTTGAGGAGTTAGTAATCCCAGAGCAATATTTTAGAGGAATTCCTTAACACATAAGAGCCTATTTAAGAGAGAGAGAGAGAGAGAGAGAGAGAGAGAGGTTAAGAAACTTGACAAAGTAGCTACATTGAGTGAGGACTAGAACATCATTTGTAGCAAAAGTAATTATAATTTCAAGTACCAGAACCAACAACGCACAGGTTTTAGGTCTCATCCAAAGTACAAAGCCAGGTAATACCCCTTATCAATCAAATGTTAAATCCTCATCATCTGCTCTCTCAAGACAGATACAAAAGTCTAATGTTGTCTGCTTCAAGTGTGGAAGGGCAGGACACTACAGTCGAGATTGTTATCAGACGCAACAGCAGACCAAACCAGTTGGTCTAGTGGTTAAAGGTAACCAGGCGAAGCAAACTAAGAAGAGTAGTGTAGGGAAGACTGAGACAGTTGGGGTGACTGAGACTAAACAAGCCAAGTGTTTGGCAACCAGTGGAGATGTAACCTCAAGTAGTGAGTGGCTGAGCAGCTTGGAGGCTTTTAAGCCACGTATCTGAGAAGGTGCGCTGACAACTCCCTCCTTGTGTGTGTGCAGGTACCAGTCAAGGTATTACGTGATACTGGGAGTAACCATAGTGTGGTAGTTCGTGGTGCTCACCCACAGTTGGAGAAGAATCTCACCAAAGATTCAGTTATTTTGAAGCGTATAGGGGGAGAAGAGGTAACTCCTATATGCTGCTTGTACCTGTAATGTGAATTGGTGACAGGGAATGTTGATTTTGCTGTAAAGGACTCACTAGCTGTTGAAGATGTGCATGTTTTACTGGGTAATGAAGCAGGTGGTGTACCATTTGTTCCTTGTCCTATAGTGACAGACAAACCGCTGAGGATTAGTCCTCAGTAGATTTAGAGAAGAAGAACCCCCACCTGTTTCCAAGTTGTGTAACTACCAGAAGTATGAAGAGAACTGTGCCTACAAGTGAAGAAACTGAGGATTTACCTGCTCCATAAGGATCAAGTGAAGAATCTTTGAGCTTAGAGGAGCTATTCCAGGAAAGTGAAGTTTCCCCTAGTGTTAGTAATGAAGAGATTTCCCAAGGAGACGAGGATCCTGTTGCTCTTGAAGAGACTCAGAGTAGTCAGAGTGTTCCTGAAGGCAGTAGTGAAACTACAGTAGCAGAGTTAGCAGATATTGAGAGTTCAACCCATGAAGTTGGTCAAGTGACTAGAAAGAGGCTAATGGAACTGCAGAAGAAGGACACAACGCTGGCAGATTTGTTTTTCAGAGTTGTTGATAAAGAAGAGATGCAACAAACTCACACCTGTTATTATCTAAAGGAAGGATTGCTAATGAGGAAGCATCGACTTGCAGATATACCGGGAAATGCTGAATGGGGTGAATATCATCAAATTTTGATTCCATATAATTTACATTGAGGAAGCAAGTGGTAGCAGTGGCACACGAGTCTGGACATATGGGAATCAGGAAGACCGTAGAGAAGATTATGAAGTATTTTTTTCTGGCCTGGACTTCACAAGGATTTTAGCAGGTTCTGTCGAGATTGCCACGCCTGTCAGATAGCCGGAAAGCTGAATGAAATAATTCAGAAAGCCCCTTA
>JANJGK010000001.1:18545428-18556829 GCA_039081455.1 Macrobrachium rosenbergii | reverse complement strand
GAATATCCTGTGTTCCAGTTCACCAAAATTACCGTTGTTTCGGTGTGGTTACTGGGTCCAACTTCGGCCCACACATAGAAGAAACGATTAACGCTAGAATTCTGAAAACAAAAATCCATCGTACCTCTGTTGATTTACTGAGTGAATTTGGTACACTTTTGTTAGTCAGATATGGCGTTTCATGCAGAGAAATTATCACCAGTGTGTTTAACTCTCTAAAAAGCCTGCTCTGTTCACCTCCATTTTGCTGTGTTAATATTAATCGATATTAAGACCCATAGTATGATCTGATACCTGTTTTGCTCCATCTAGGTCACATTATTACAAGAGACAGTGGTGAGTATTCAAACTAACACACACACACACACACACACACACACACACACACACACACACACACACACACACACACACACACACATATATATATATATATATATATATATATATATATATATATATATATATATATATATATATATATATATATATATATATATATATATATATATATATATATATATATATTATATGTGTGTGCATGTGAGTATGTATGTAAGCGTGCTCGAGTGTACATGTGAATATGATCGTATTAGCCGAACTTTAGTTTCTCAAATGGTGAAGTTTTTATAAAGAATTGAAGACTTAGAATGTGGAACACTGAAATCCCTTAGTGTCTTCCTCAACTAAGAGTGTTCACAATGCAGATAATTTCCCTCAACTGCAAACGCCAGAGTATCCGAATCCGCCTTTGAAAATTTAGGTACAAGAAGAGATTTCGACCCAATCTCGTTAAGGTAAGCCATCAATAAGACAGGGAACATTCTGTACACAGTTCGTGCAATGAATTTCTAGGTCCCTTTACTAATGGTGACATCTCTGTGACAAGTTTAGTGATGGTTGGAAATTTACGACAACTGGTTCGCTGACTATTTTCTGTATACGAACAGCTTGAATTTCATTTAAACAAGGATGCGTGTACATAATTTTTCATACACTTTTCATTGAGAAGGAATAAATTACCATCATCTTTTAAAAATGGATCAGCGCTTTTTGAATGATAAAACATAAAGGGATAAAAAAAAAGTTAAAACAAGCTCACAGGTTTCTCCATCTCAAAAACCAAGAATAACTGTTTTGCTTATTTCTTACTGACCTCAATCTGTTCTGTATTTTAACTACTATATATTGCAAAATCTCTTACCATTTTTCTGACCAATCTGATCTGTCTAATTTTTTTTTTATTCAGCTTTACAGAAACAAGTTTCTTGTTATGGAGATATATCTCATTGATGCTTATTTTTATTCAAAAATAAAAATTTCACCCATCTTCCAATAATTAACCAACCTTAATCTGCCCTTACCTTACAAAAAAAAATCCCCTTTTACATGCAGCATTTGATAACAGTAAAATAACGACTGTTTATTTATGCCATTTGAACAGATACCTTAAATATACGCTAACAAATAAATAACAATAAACACTGGTATGCAAACTCACATATCCTCAAATGCATGCAATATTCCTCACCGACAACATATTTGCCGAGATATCCCTGTAATAAATACAAACATATTGCGAGCTGTTTAACTTATGATCAAAGGGGTGGCATTTCGCTCTTTGTGTCAGGATTTAGGATTTATTTCATATTCTTAAGGATATGAGAGTACAGGGAGAATTTATAAACATTTCATATTAAAGCAGTGAATATAATAAATGAAAAGCTTTACTGGATTCTCTGTGTATGTGTTTCAATGTGTTTAAGTGTATGTTTATCCCTAAAAGATTGTGTTCATTCTTACCGCGAATGAACTGATTAACTTGAAGTAAATCCCAAACACTCATCAAAATGAACACTCATCAAAATGCGTGTTTAAGTACTCGTATAGTCGAGGGGATTGAAAATTTCAAGAACCCGACCCTGTGAACATGATCTTACAATCTATTCGGATAATACCTATTTGTGGCGGGGAACTTGAACATTAATCAGACATCGGCATCACCAGACGGTGCTTTGGCAGTCAGCCTGCAGCCATCAGGCGCTTTCTCAGTCGCTTGAGATTAATCATCTCCTTTGCATTTTAGTGGAGCGGGGTAATGGGAAAAAAGTGCAAATGGTGATGCAAGCAACAGATTTGGCATGAGAACTCTTATTATCCCCATAAATCAAAATCAACCTCCGGCCACCTCAATATTTGGCTATTTCCAAGATGGCTGACACTTTTCCAAAATGGCGGCAAATTTGCTGTATATTTCAAATATTTTCATTTCATAAGCCTATAAAAGTTGCATACTGTCCATATAATGATAGAGAATTTGTATTTTGGCATTCTTGCTGTCATGAAGAGATAAAGTGAACCCATCTTTCCAATATGGCCACCATATGAACACCATATTTCCAAATGGCCGCCAAAGATAAAAAAGTATGTTTCTCCTGAGAGAAACCAATATGTTTGTGTATCAAATAGTTTTAGCAAGTGCAGCTGCAGAGAGCTGTGCAGCTAAGTCCAGATATGTAGCACTTGCACCTGCCATGGCATTCCTTTTTGCAGCCACACTTCTTTAGTTCTTGGCAAGATTTTGCTACTATTGGCAAATCTGTCCGATACAGAAACCAGGTGCCATCAATCTGTTGCCATCCCCAGTGCCTTGGACTGGGCAAAACTGTATGACATACTAAAGACTGGCACCAAATGTGCCCTGCTTAAAAGGCAGCTCTCTTGCAATGCTCTCTAAGAGCAGCCTTGTAGGGGGAATGCAATCATAAGCTCTTTGCTTTCTTGCAAAGAGATCAAGTATAGCCTCATTTACATTTTTATACGAACTGCTTCTGTCATACATTAGCACCACAAACTCTTCAATAATTTGCAGGTCTTCATCTTCTACAGCTGCTGGTGTTAAACTTAGTTTGGTGAAGGTGGGTGTGGCAAGCTGAAACACAGTCCATGTTTGCCATGCAGACTTCTTCCCCTTTCCATGAAAGGCAGACACAGTGTCACACCCGCTAAATGTATGGAAAAAGGGAAGGGCTGAGGCTTTTGGTCCCATGGCTGCTGCAATTTCATGGATAGGTATCCACCTCATGTTTTTTCCTCCACAAAATTAATCCATAATTCGTCCAAACCAGTTTTTTCTATGCTAGATACTGCTATGATGACAACGTCAGTGTCTGTACTATATATAATTGCACTTGAGATATCTTTATGCTTTGCAGCATATGCAGCACGTAAAAGGACTCTAATATCTGCCTCTTCGTGACTGCAGCCTTGTGGGTCAGTAGCGTCTTGTTCAGCTTTGCTACAAAGTGAAGCATCCCCTTTAGTGACAATTATGCATGATGTATCATCTGCTTGAGATGAAATAATTGTGTCTGCCAAATATGCAAATAGTTCAGTTTTGTTGTGATCATTCCTGAGGAAGCTGGCCCAATTGCCCGGAGTTTTCGCTGTGCTAATTACTCTCCAGCAAACTTCTGTGCCTCTTTTTTGTCTTGTTTGTGCTTTCATACTGTCTGTCCTATACACATCAAATACAATGTGTGTTTGCTTGCACTTCTGTATGTGCTTCTGAATCTTGGATAGGACTTCTTTAGCATAAGACTCAAATGTAGACCCCTTGGTTGGTCTCAGAGCATTTATAAGAGCTGCACCATCCATTATGATAACATCAGCGGTAGGCTCTTTGTCAGGGATATCTGATGCATGCTGTTCTAGTAGAGGCAGCAACTGTGACTTGGTGCCCTGATGGATCTGTCCATTCTGTGATGGTGATGGTGGGCAATTTTGATTTTTATGTTGAAAGAATTCATTAAAATCACACTGTCTGTTCTGGCATGATATGAAGGGGCGTGAGAATAGATTACAATCATCCTTTATGGCTTGCAGTGACTGTTTGCCCTTGGATTCTGTAGTAGACATCTTGCGACTAAACAATAGAATTTTGTTCTTGTGTACTGGTTCATAGAATTTGCTGGGTGTCTTGAGCCTTTCAATAAAGTTTGTGAATTGTGTCTGTCCAAGGCCCTTCATAGATCTCAAGGATCACTGACTTTGCTGTCCATAATATCATGACTGTTTAGCACAATCAGATCCACTGAATCTTCCTCAAAAGGGTTGCACATTTCTTTGATTACTTTTGCCAGATTTTCAAACATTTCAAGAAACCTTTTCTGCATAGTTTCAGTTTCATCATGATGCTTACCCTCAGATTTTTTATCAGTATCACTTCTAGTCTCAAACTCAACGATCAGGCGGCTTACTTCAGGACCAGCCACTGTCCACCTTCTGGGAGCATCTTCATCTTCAAATAGGCCAACGGCTCCCCCATCTCCTTTCACATGAGTATTATTCTGCTTGTGTGCTTGGTCTATAGTCATTGAGGAAAAAGGCCGAGTGGTTTTGTGGACAGTGAAATTTCCATTTGTGAATTCATCAAATGTGTCATTCTGGAGAGCCTCCATGTCCCTCAAATGAATTGAAAGCCACCTGGCATAATGTACATAGTCCAGGGCAAAGAAGAAAGGAATGACTTCCTGCGGCACATATTTGTACAATTGGAAATTAGACTCTCGGTATGACCTGATGAAAACAAACACTAGAAGTTCTAGCTGAAGCACAAGATTCCAAAAGTAGAATTGGGGACACTCTGATTCTCGTTTTCTGATCCAGCTTTCACAGCTTAGCTCAATTTCTTCTTCTGCTTCCTGGATATATGCCATATAGGCAGTTTTGCCCAGCTGATATAAACTGCAAGCTGTCACCTGGTGGGGTAGACATGTCTTCTTCAAATGTGAAGCAGAAACAAACGAATCTGCTGCTCCAGGAGTAGCTATTTCTGCTTCTGCAAGAGCACCAGTCCAGCCACTGTCTTTCAAGAGATCACTCAGAATTTTGAATGCTGCCAATTCTACAGTATATGCAGCCCTCCAAACATAATAACCATATCACCATACTGCAATGGCCAATCCCATTGGATTTGTTTAGCAATTGCAAATAGTGGCTGATCAACTGCTAGAACTGGGGTTTGGCCAAGATTGAGAAACTGTGTGGTTGCTCTTGCAATATCCATGGCATGTTTTATCACTGCAACTGAATGAGCTGCCTCTTGAAAAAGAGGCAACATTGATGACAAGCTTATTTCAAATGGGGCCTGTCACTTCTGAGAAGTGTGATGTGCTGCCCAAGATATGGACACAGCATTTTCATTCCTGCCCGACAGACTGACTTTCTCAAGCCATTCATACTTAAGAGAAAGATGCTTTGAAAGCACAACCTGTTGGTGTCCTGCACTTCCAATGGATGAAGGGAGGGGATTCTCATGTTTAAAGTGAGCAGGAGGTACATTTGTGTAACATTCAGGAAGAAAAGGTACTTTTTTTTTACTTTGTTCCACTTTGGATGATTTGAACCAAGTTTCTGTCCTCACCCTTTTCATCAGTGCTCGGATGCTGAAACAAAGATATACCTGTACCATGGAAGGATGTTTGTGCAGTTGTGGTACTTGGATCATGGTCCAGATTGTCAACAGCACAAGTTATATACAGCCCTTTTCCTAGTGTAGTGGGACAAAGTACTACTTCCTCCGCAGACCTTGTTACAACTGCTTTTCCTAACTCTTTAGTCAATTCCAGAACCCTATCATAGCTGATGCTGATTCCATGGTGATGGAATGTATCAATAAATTGACGCTTCCTGGTTTTTGCAAAGACTAGGAGACCAATATATATTGGAAACGAAGGTTCTCTTGACTTGGAATGTCTGGAGAATGTTGAAAATGCTGGATTCTTTCGACAGTTGAAGTGCAAAAGTTGTGCTAAAGCTAGATCAGTAGATGTTGTTCCATATTTAAGTTGGGATTTTATATCGCCACCGTTTTGTAGCACACTTACAAATTCCAACAAACTTGGTGGCACAGATTCTCTTCTAGTGTCTGCTGTTAAGGTTCCATCAAATTCTATCTCATGTTCAAGCATCTGTTTCCTCAATATCTTAGCTATTTTGGCCATGATTAGTGCATCATTGTAGTCACATGCCATGGCTATGGCTTCTCCCATTTTTCTTTTGTAGGTAAACCTAATTTCTCTTCCCTTTTTAAAGTCCTCCAGTTCTGGGATGCGGGCAAGTATCTGTTCTTTCAACGGTGTTCAGTGCACAAAGGAAGCATCAACAATTAGCTGTTCCAGTCTTTGTTTGTACAAATCATAAAGTTCTACCATTGTAAAATAGCAGCACCCATCTGTAGTCAACTGCTTGTCTCTTATGTACATCTCAAGCTCAGCAAAAGCATGGGCACATGCATCTTGTCTGTACTGCACATAATCATCTCCAATCTTCTGGGAATTTAGCCAGGCCCTTCTCCTGCTGTACACACCTGTCAGACAAGATGAGTGATACATATGGTCCTGAGAAACAATATCTCCAGCACTAAGCTTGGCCAGAAGTTTCTCATCTAGTAGGTTGGTGGCGCATCGTTGCAGCTTTTCATGTAAAGGCAATGTCATGGCCAATTGTAAATCTTTGATTGGTGCTGGTTGGTCACAAATAAAGCATATTCCTTCTTTCTCAGTCTTAGATTCTTCTGCACCTTCTTCATCTGCCTTCTGGCTACATGTGAATTTGTCTTACACAATGACTTCCTTTTCCTTTCTAGTTTTGTTGTTTGAACTTCAGCATACATGATCCATGATATGTTGCTTTGTTATTTTCAAAGGTTTGCAGAGTTCCATCACCTTCATCAAGCCTTTTGGGATGAAATGGTATAGGCATTGCATTTAACTTATAGAACTTAGGAATGTTTGTAGCAAGGGTAACATAGCCAGCACCAGATGCATCAACTAGTCTTTCACGTGTGTCCTCTTGGCACAAGCAACAAAGCTTCCAGTTAGTCGTACTATCTCCCTTCAGGAAAGACGTTGACTTCCAAGATTGTTCTGGCATTGCTTTTGTTCTATAGGCCGAGGGTTTATCCTTTTACCACCTACACAACATATATGCACTATCAAGCTCAGATATGTCGTAATCCTACCCCTAGCCCAATCATTCATCCAATGCTATTTAATTCCCATGTGATCTGTACACCATCTAGAAGACTAAAGCCCATCTTCCTTGGCTCGGCTCTCCTGCGCTGGCACATCCTGTCAATTCAGGTGCAGCTGTTTAACTATGAAGTGGGGCTAGCTAAACAGCTTTTGGGAAACTAATAACAAATCTCTGCCATGAGCTAGCACTGAACCCCATGCTGAGTTTCACAGCTATAGTGTCAATCAGTGCCCTGGTAGTACACTGACACTACACTATTACACTTTTACATTAAGCTTATTACCCATTTTTTCCTAAATAAGGATGAAAATTAATTAACTGGGGATTGATTGATTTCTAATCTACAAAAAATGAACTGATCAGGCTAAAGTTACCCTAAATCCATGTATTACCCGACCTTTAGCCTCATATATGAGCTTAAGTACCAATTTTTGGCATTTTGGCTGACATTTTTGATATAGTGACAGCCATCTTGGATATTTCTATGCAGGGAAATTATGTATCTACATATATAAAGGCTTGTTTTTAATATTTTAATATAAACTGGGAGTGACTCAGGGATTTGAATGTGATTAATCAATTAAATAACAATATTCAAATATCCACAGGACGCCATTTTGAAAACCTGTCGGCCATCTTGGAAAATGGCAAAATTTTGTGTGGCCAGAGGTTAACAATGAGACCAAGGGCCAAGAAGAATAGTTGAGCCAAGATTTATGCTTGTATCACCATTTGCATTTCGCCCCCTATTTTTTTTTTTTTTTTTTTGTAGTTACCCGCTCCACTATTTGAATTGCTGATGGTGTCTTTACTTTGACCGGAAAGAGAATTAACGCTAGGATGACAATGACCATGGTGTTGTTAAAGTTTCTTCAGTGTTCGGTTGACGCACTCAGTCCTTGGCATAGGTTTGTTGAAAGCAAAATTAAAGTGGCATAGACTGCAACAGATTGTTTAAGTGGTAAATGATAAAAGTTCTCTATTTAGCGTATTTCATAAATACGCAGAGGTGTCCGGTGTATTAAGAAAAATTATTATTTCCTTTGCCAACTACTTTATACTTCGTATATATAAATGATAAGAAAATATTTCAGGTTTTTGAACTGTGTCTGTATGAATTCATTTTAAGCATTAATAGACTCTGTTTATCACAAAAGTAAGTTTGAAATATCATCGGTATAACTTTTATCTAAAGTGAAATGTCATCGGTATATTTTCATCCCAAGTGAAGTACTATATGTATAGCTTTTATCTAAAGTGATAAAATATCGGCATATCTTTTAACTAAAGTGAAAAGTTATGGCCTTAGCTTTTATCTAAAACAAAATATTATCGGTATAACTTTTACAAAAAGTGAAGTATCATCGGTACAGCTTTTATGTAAAGTGTAATATTAGGTATAACACTTAACTAAAGTAAAACATTATCTCCAAATACAATAACTCTTTCCTGGGAAAACTCTTGAAACCCCAGCAGAGCATTACCAAGATTATCGCGTTCCCTGTCACATCCACGAACGCATAATTTATAGTCATTACCCTTCAGTGTCACATCCGGTGACCAAAGGAAGTTTCTCTCCGGCAAGACTTTTCGGGGGCAAAGCACCTCTCCGTCTTCGGCTGCACGAGAAATGGCTGGATTCTTGCCAGCAGAACTCCCTTTTAGGAAAATTCGTCGGGACTGCAATCAGTTTTGCCCGTTTTGCCTTCGGAGCTTAATTGTTGTGAGCGCAGGAAAAGTGCTGATTTACATCTGACGTAGTAATGGAATGGAATTTTAAATTTGGGCCAAAGGCCAAGCGCTTGGACCTATGAGGTCATTCAGCGCTGAAAGGAATATTGAAAATAACAAGGTTTGAAAGGTGTAACAGGAGGAAAACCTCGCAGTTATACTATGAAGCAATTGTCAGGAAAGGGTGGAGAGTAAGATGGAAGAAAGAATATATAAACAGGGTTACAGTAAAAGGAGTGAAAGGAGTTGCGGCTAGGGGTCTAAGGGACGCTGCAAAGAACCTTAAGTAATGCCTATAGCTCACTGCATGAGGTGCACTGACGGCACTATCCCTCTACGGGATACGTCTGATGTATCAGGAGGAACTGTCGAGCATTTCAAACCCAGTCTTTTGTGTTATGAAAGCTTGCATTAATTTCAGGGAGAAGTGACTTTTTCAAGGCGTTTTGCTAAGTGCTTTTCCAAGCGCAGGTTTACTAGCGTCGTTTATAAATATTTGTCTTTCACAGATTCATGCAAGGATATGAAGGAAAACTTGAAGATGGAAGAATTTTGAGGCTGTTCACATTTGCGTGTTTCTCTTATTAATATGCCACTGAGGAAAATAGACGTGCTATGCTTCAGCAAACAAAAGTAAGCATCTAATTGAATTATTCGAATTTATCATAGGCAGACGTATTTTTCTGTATTATATTAGATTAATAGTATGCTTGAATATATCTTGTCCATTACGTCCCAGTTACATATTATTTTAGGATACATTCATTTTCTTAATCAACGTAAAGAGTGAAACATTTGATGATCTTGCAGTCTGTAGAATTTGTCCATTTCCTAATGAACTGAACCGACAGCTAATCTTAAAAAGTCCTACCGCCTTAATTAAGCTAACAACTATGAAGAATATATTCCCCGAGGGTTGTGAAACTGTGATGCCATCAACAACATCCCCATCGTAAACAGCAAAGAAGATTGAGAGAGATTATCTTGGGTCAGTTGACACGTAATGACGACCCTGTACCCTGCTCTCTAAAAGAACCTCAGGTTTTACTGGCTAATACGTAATGCATATACAAACACACACACAAACACACACACACACACACACACACACACACACACATATATATATATATATATATATATATATATATATATATATATATATATATATATATATATATATATATATATATATATATATATATATATATATATACACACACACACACACACACACACACACACATATATATATATATATATATATATATATATATATATATATATATATATATATATATATATATATATATATATATTCATAAATATACATATATATGTTCATCTTCTTCTTCTTCATCTTCTTTTAACGTGCTTTTATTCCCATTTTTGTATGGGGTAAGCACGATGCCTTCTTTTGAAGGACTTTTTGATTTGGCTTTGGGGTAGACCTGTGGTCTCGATCGGCTGCCCTGCCTGACATCGCTTAGACCCCGGTACGTATGTTTCATGTATCATACCCGACCCAACGCCCTTTCTTCCCAGCAGCGAGAAGTTATTGCGCGGGTATGGCGAGAGTTCGAGACGTGTGAGATGTTTGTTATGTTTTTAGAAGGTGTTGTAGTGGCTTTGTTTTGTGTGTGTATTTAGTCTGTAACATCCATTTGCTTTTTAAGCAAACCTATCCGTTGATTACATATATAATCCCGGGATGTCTACACGGATAGCAAAGTGTCTGCCTCTCTGACCAGTCGGCTGCGGGTTTTGAACCCGCGCCACAGACCTCTACGAAGTCCGAAGCTGCTGCTGTAACCGACTGAGCCACCGAGGCTCTATATGTTCATCTATACATATAAATTTTATATATATATATGCATACATATATATGTATGAACTTAAACATACACGTGTGTATGTACATACATGTGTATATATGTCTCTGAATGTATGTACATACATACACTTATACAAGTACACATACTTCAACATATCCATATACAGACACACATATACTCGTACATATCCGTACATTTACATATTGATATACATGATGCATAAATACACATGCACATGCATGTGCACACATATATCCACATGCACATGTACATACACTTGTGCATTACATACACATGGACATGTATACACGTGCATGCATGTGTTCAAACATATGCACCTATACATACACATACCCATGCACATGTACAAAATCAGCCACATTTTCGTATGCATGTGCATGTTCCTGCACATAGAAATGCATATGCCCAGACACATCTACATGTACGTACATATGTGCATGTATACACATGGGCATATGTACATGCACGGTTACAGACACAAACATATACATACACATTAAACATGTACGAAGACATATGCCCATATATAAATATGTGCACACTTAAAGTGTGTGCATGTACATGTATATACATTAACATGCACATGCAAATTCACATGTATGAACATGCACCTGCACAAACACAACATATGTACATATACTGCACATGTGAATGTACATACAAGTGTGTATTTGCATAACCGTATGCTTGCTTGTACATGTGTATGCAGTACGTATACGTATGTATATATATATATATATATATATATATATATATATATATATATATATATAATG
>JANJGK010000001.1:18517928-18542928 GCA_039081455.1 Macrobrachium rosenbergii | reverse complement strand
GTAATATCCCACTTACTATTTATAACACTCACAATTCTTCTCCAGAACCTAATTAGATTCGAGTGTTACAAAAATTTTATGACATGAGTAAATTAGAGAAATAAGCAATATCCAAACACCAACAATTTTCAACTCGATAAGAAAAAAACATGATATCCCCACAATATATCACTTTACCATAAACAACACAGAAACACTTTATAAGGTCTCTATGCAGCCGGCAAATGCTAATAACCAAAACAACTTATAACTGAAAATAACAATAAAATAAAATAGAGTTGGAATGCACTGATAAGGAACAATTATAATTCTTACCGTGAGGTTGCTAATTTCAGTTGGCAAATCCAGGGGCGCCTGCAATATAAAGTAAAAATCAAGGACTACAATCATTTCAACTAAAGCTACAGGTACAAGGTTGCCCTCTATGGACCAGTTGCCAAAATACAGATTTATTTATAAAATATTTTTACAGAACCATTTTTTCGAAGTTTCCTCTGTTCACTGACAGTTAAAAAAAAAATTATCAGAGCTGCTAGGAATGTTATAAATTTTTCTTTGCTTTTTTTTATGTTTGAAGGCAGCTTTGATCATTTTTCTTTGTCACAACATAGCAGAAGGGAGTTAACATGACTATGTTTTTCTTTATTATTTTTTTCTTACATCAAAATCGCATTTGGTTAACAGATCTGGTTAAAATTCTCTTCAACTAAACCTTATTTAGGAGTAATATCATTCTTTGATTATCACCTTCATTCAGAAATGAATATACAAATATATATTTTATAGATGTTTATGTTAAATGAAAACTCTCTATATTCTTTCCAAGAAGGCTAACCTGCGGTGTTGGATTCCTTCTTTGGGAAGTGAAATTTAAAATGATAACTCCGAAAACTATCATGAAGAAGAAGGAAAAAGTCAATTCATGAAGCAAATGACAATCTTTTGAATTAACTGCAATTTCCTTGCTCATATTTAGATACAGAGGGGGTAATTTCCACTAAAATCCTTAACCAAACCTTGTTAATGATGAGACGGTTGTTATAGATTAAATCAGTCTTATAGAATGATTAATAAAATGTAATTAGTTACACTTCAGTTGTTTTTATCTGGACATCAGTGTTGTGGTCTTGGAATCAGGGCCCTTTTATGACCCGTCAGATTTCATTGGCACAAAATCTTTAAAAGTGAGAAATTACAATAATTCGAAAATTTATGAAAGAATTCCTATGAAAATTTGGCAGAAAGCGCAATGGAGGGAAACTTGTAACTTCTAACAAAATTCATTGAAGTCCTTTGATAAAAGAAATACCCTAAAGTTATCCCGTCAAGCGAGTGACAAGTACAACTGATGTGCTTATCGCTGAAAAGTATTAATTGTAACCCATAAGGTTATTTGATGCTGATAAAAATGATTTACTTGTGAATACTATCCTATATTTCGACACTACTTATAAAAAAAATGATGAGAATCTCTGCAGGCTTACAAACAATATTTTAGAATTTATATTTTATTCCATCCTCTCAACAATATCTACCCTCAAAGTTTCAGTTCTACCTAAAAGATATTCTGGTAAACAATGGTCTATCTATAATAAAAAAAAGACATTGGTCTCAGCTGGGGAAATAAATTTTACAGAACAGCCTTTCCAGTGAATGAACCTATATTCATGAAGATCTATATTCATGAAGATCTACGATACCTATAAAATCCCGCAGAAGTGTCATTTCCGAGAATTGCCTCGCGTAAAGATTCGCACAGTTGGATTGATTTTCGAAGTTCTTTCTGGGAAAACGATAACCTGAACTTTGGGGTTCAATGATAGATCTTTCAGGTTTAATATTAAGAGCGAAAGTGTCTCCAAGGGAGCCAAAACTTTCCTGACTTCTTATTTGAAGACTTTTTGCTTATATCGCTATTTCTAGGTTCGATCAAAACCCATATTACTTTCCTTTTTCTTAATTTTGGTACTGTTAACCTTACTTATTGTAGCACCATTGATTTCTCCATAAGTGGCATTCTTCACCAAATCTAACTTTGATGTTTTATATACTTCATTTATATGTTTTGGTTATTCTTATGATACCTGCTTAATAAAAATGTATTGTGTATTATTTCAAGGTAATAGTTGTGTCAATTACATATATCTAAAAAATTTTTTCAAGCAGTTTCAGGAAAAACTGTTGCTTATAACGAGAGAGAGAGAGAGAGAGAGAGAGAGAGAGAGAGAGAGAGAGAGTTTCTTGTTTTTACACAATAGCTCTTTCTTATAACAGGAGGGAGAGAGAAAGAAACAATAGTGCTTCCTTATAACGAGAGAGAGAGAGAGAGAGAGAGAGAGAGAGAGAGAGAGAGAGAGAGAGAGAGATAGATGATTCCCTCGTAATAACAACGCTTTCTGCCAGTCGCTCTTTGGGACTAACCGTAATCATCCGCATGTCATCCCCATTGATCAGAGACGTCCCTCCATATCAAAGATTGAATAGAGCTGGGACGTCGTCCTGTGTACATGACCGAATGAACTGGATTTCTGCCAAGTTACTGAGATTCCTTTGTGGTGCATTATGGGGCTCT
Organism: Macrobrachium rosenbergii; assembly: GCA_039081455.1. Lineage (NCBI taxonomy): Eukaryota > Metazoa > Arthropoda > Malacostraca > Decapoda > Palaemonidae > Macrobrachium > Macrobrachium rosenbergii. Next base: position 18,540,356 of record JANJGK010000001.1, on the reverse strand, counting down.
CCATTTCGCTGGAATATAAATGCATTGTCTGAACTGCATTAACGCACTGAATGGATTCATTTCGGTTTGCATTATGGATTCATAATTACTGAAGCGAATATCTTAATATTTTACGTTATATTGTAATATACATAGTATCAGCTAATGAAAGACAGATTTTTTTTTTTTTTTTACCTTTCGGTTACAGTTATGAAAATTTACAATAATCGTAAATCTCGCAATTTCTTCCACTAGCACATCCCCAAAAAACCTATTCCACACCATCCCTTGTTTAAAAGTTTTAAAAAAGCAAGTTAGTTTATGATGAAGTTTGAACTTTTCAGTGTTTCCTTTATGAAATTCATTCCGTCATAAAGAAATTGGTTTACGGCATGACATTAGTTGTCTCCCAAAATATATGCTACGCATTGACAACATTACAGTACAATGCTGTGCTTTATCTGCGATAAGATTGATTCATAAATAAGATGCGTACATGAGGAAAAACAGTAATTGTGTAGGTAATACACCCAATACATTTCAAAATGTTATCACAATTTGGTGATGTCCTTGTTTTTACACACACATATTATATATATATATATATATATATATATATATATATATATATATATATATATATATATATATATATATATATATATATATATATATATATATATATATATATATATATATATATATATATATATATATATATATATATATATATACACACACTCGTATATATATATACAGTGTATATATATATTATATATATATATATATATATATATATATATATATATATATATATATATATATATATATATATATATATATATATATATATATATATATATTCTCACGCATATTTGTGCATATGTTACTTTGTGAAAATAATCATTATGGCAATGATAAAATAAATTACATAAAAAATTAGCAAAGTAAAAGTGAAAAATCAAAATTTAAATCTTTTTCCTCTTGCCATCGCCACACTTACATAACAAAAGTAATGGGCTGTTAATTTATATGAAAAAGTAAAAAAACAATTATATCATAACACTGTTGCAATTTTTCGTTTCACACACTTTTAGTGTTCTGTAAAAGAAAATTATTGTGCCGGCTTTGTCTGTCCGTCCGCCCTCAGAGCTTAAAAACTACTGAGGCTAGAGGGCTGTAAATTGGTGTGTTAATCATCCATTCTCCAATCATCAAATATATCAAACTGCCCTCTAGCCTCAGTAGTTTTTATTCTATTTAAGGTTAAAGTTAACCACAATCATGCATCTGGTAACTGTATAAGACAGGCCACCACCGGGCCGTGGTTAAAGATTCATGGGCCGCGGCTCATACAGCATTATACCGAGACCATCGAAAAATAGATCTATTTTCGGTGGCTTTGATTATACACTGTACAGAAAACTCTATTTAGTGCAGCAGATAATTGCATATTTCATAAGAATCGTTCAGATAGTGAAACAAGCATGAAATTTTGCACAACTGCTCTTTAAAGTTCCCTCTATCAGAAAAGGGCGCTGGCCACGCAAAAAATTTAATATGGCGGCCAAATTCCAAGATGGCGGCCAGTATCGACAGATTTTGGCTAATTTTTCACTAGAATGGCATGTATTTGCTTCTAGCAATATGGTAAAGCTCTTCCATACTATTTCTTGTGAATATTATGTTTCTGTAGCTTCCCAGTACAGTTTACCTTTAAATATGGGGGCTATATGGCTGCCAAGAAAAGGTAGAAACAATAATTATAATGAGAAATAATGCCCGTTCAACAATTATCGTTTTAAGCATGGATCTTGGTTTCTGTGGTTTTAGATCCTAATGAGGCCATCTCTTTCGAATAACTCATCAATTTTGAAGGAAAATTAATAAATGTAAAAGAGTGTATGTCTGCACACAACCAGGGCACACTGGTGACATCACTGCTGTGTAACTCAGCATGGGGTTCAGTGCCAGCTAATCCAGCTTTACTAATCCTGTAGTCTTAGACTAGTAGTTGTAGTATAGTTTAGTTTAGTGTCCCAAATGCTTTCTAACAGCCCCAGACCAGCTATAGTTAGATAGCCGCACCTGAATAGACAGGATGTGCCAGCGCGGGAGAGCCGAGCCAAGGGTATGGGGGCTGTACATGATGGTTCATGTACTTACCCGGATGGTGTACAGATCACACAGGACTTAAATGGCACTGGATGAATGATCGGGCTAGGTGTAGGGAGACCGAACCTAGTTGAATCCCATACAGGAATGTGTGCTTTGTTTAAGGTGGTAAAAGGATAATCCCTCGGCCTTAATCAAAAGTGAAATCATGGCAGAATGTGATGCCAATCCAATATTGAGCAGTAGAAAAACAAACTGGAGTTTGTGTTGTCTTTGTCAGAAGGACAAAAGAGGTGAGCACTTGACATCACCTCCAAGTCATCATGTCCTAGACCATGATGGGTACACAATGCTGGCAAGGAACATTCCCATGTTCAGTGAAATTAATGAAATGCCACTGATAATGGATCCAGCAAGGCTGGATGAAGGTGATGGCATAGAGGCCACTCTCAGGAAAAATGCAGCAAAATACCATGTGAACTGTCGCTTGTTGTTTAACAACACTAAACTGGACCGTGCAAGAAAGCGACAATCCAATGACCAGACCAGCAACACTGAGACTAGTCGTGCAAAACTGCGCCGAACCAGTCATGACAATGAAGTTTGCATTTTCTGTGAGAAAGTGGCACCTGCATCTGATCTCAGACAGGCTAGTACTAAGGGCCTTGACTTGAAATTGCGTGAATGTGCAGAGATACTTAGTGATGGCAAGCTCCTTGCTAAGTTGACTGGTGGGGATGTCATTGCACAGGAGTTTAAGTATCACCATGCCTGTCTTTGTGCCCTCTACAACAGAAAAAGGTCCTACCTGAGGAGCCTTGAGAAAGACCAAGGTAGCACTGAGTCAGAATCAGATGTGTATCCACTAGTTCTGTCAGAACTGATGACATACATTGTTGAAAACAACCTTTGTTCAGATGATCCAGTCACATTTCGGCTGGCAGATATTTGCCACCTCTACCAACAACGTCTGGAACAATTAGGTGTAGAGTCACCAAGTGTAAATTCCACGAGACTCAAAGACAAACTTCTGGCAGAAATTCCAGAACTTGAGGCTCATAAATCTGGCAGAGATGTACTACTTGCATTTCAAAAGGATGTGGGAAAAGCACTTGCTCAATCATCTGATCTTTCAGAGGCAGTTATCATTGCTAAAGCAGCAAATATTCTCAGAAAGTCTATACTTGATCATCAGTCACGGTTTGATGGCACATTTTCTGAGGCTTGTGTACGAAATTCTGTGCCTCCTCTCCTGCTCCAGTTTGTAGGGATGGTTGAGCATGGGGCTGACATCAAGTCACAGTTATGATTTGGAGCATCAAAGTCAGACCAGGCCATTGCACAGCTCATGCAGTTCAACTGCTACTCCCGATACAAAGAGGGAGCAACAACTCATAGACACTCCAAAGACTCTTTGGCAAACAATGCAGTCTCCTTCTATGAGCCGATAAAGAAGAACAGAACTGACTTCTTCAGGCAAGAAGCTGCTCCTGTAGAACAGTCAAAGCAGAAACTTCTGAAGGAGGATTGCCAGCTTTTCTCAAAGCTATTTATATCCTGTCAGAGCCGTGAATGTGATCTGCAGGAATTCTTCCAGCACGAGAATCAAACATTCCCAGCTTCCCTTAGTGAGGGTGGTAGGCTGTACACATGTCAGAAGTCTCAGCTGACCTCGGTCCTGGAGAGTCATGTTACACTAGAAGACAAAGAACCAAAGACTGATGTCCTCATTGTAGATGGATCAGCTTTGGTCCATGCCTTGCCACCAAAGAAAGGAAAGACCTTTGAGGGCTATGCACTTTGCGACTTCTTGCCTGTGATACAATCCTATAGCAGCAAGTACACATCATCACATCTTGTATTTGATGTATACAATACATCCAGCCTCAAAGCTGAGACCAGGCTCCAATGTGGTCAAGGAGGAAGGCGCAAGGTGACAGACAAGAACACAATTCCATCCAACTGGCGCAGTTTCCTAAGACACGATGCCAACAAGACAGAGTTGTTACAGTTCCTGGCAGACAAAGTTGCCCAGATGTCTGCCACAAATGTTGTCATTGCCACGAAAGGGTCTGCTGTCCTCAGCACTCATGAGGCTAGTCTTCAGGGACTGGAAAAGTGCTCTCATGAGGAAGCTGACACCCGCATCTTTCTCCATGCCAAATATGCCACAGAACATGGAGCCAAGACCATCACGGTTAAAGCAAATGACACAGATGTTCTTGTCGTTGCAGTCAGTGCTTTCTCCACTCTCCACAATCTAGGGCTAGAGAAGCTATGGGTGGCATTTGGCCAAGGCCAGAGCCTGCGCTGGATTGCTGTGCATGACCTGTGCAACTCTCTGGGCCAGGAGAAGGTGAATGGCATGCTCTTCTTCCATGCGTTCACAGGCTGTGATACAGTGTCAGCCTTCCGGAGCAAGGGCAAGAAGACCGCCTGGCAGACATGGAACATCTTTCCAGAGGCCTCCACTGTGTTCTCCAAACTGAGTCACTACCCTCTCAGAGTGGAAGAGAGTGACCTGAAGGTCCTGGAGAGGTTTGTCATACTTATGTATGAAAGATCCAGCACTGCTGGCACTGTGGATGAGGCTAGACTTGATATGTTTGCCAGAAAACAAAGGGCATATGAGGCCATTCCACCAACCAGGGGAGCTCTCCTCCAACACACCAAGCGTGCTGCGTACCAGGCTGGTTGTGTGTGGGGGCAGGCCACCCAGTGTCAGCCACAGCCAGAGAACCCTGCTGAGTGGGGATGGCAAAAGTCTGGTGAAGCATGGCAAGTCCTCTGGACAACCAACTCGCCCTTAGCCAAGAGTTGCCAACAGCTTACCAAATGTGGATGCAAAGCAGGCTGTCGGGAAAGGTGCAAGTGCTACAAGCTGGGTCTTCCCTGCACAGCTCTGTGCACTTGCAAATGTGAAGTCTAGATAAATATTGCCCTCTCTTCAGTAGATAATCTAGCTTGAGCATCCAACGTGTCATGCTATGCCTACCTTCTTATCCTCGAATTTTTCAAAGGTGTAGGTTGAGAGACCTATACATAGATTGGTTGCGTTTAGTCCGTATTTCTCTTCTTTTCTTTTTATGGTTACAGTCTTAGACACAATGTTGTATGTGACCATACCATTACTATTTCAGTTGAAAATAGCATATTAGTTAAACTGTCTGATCACATGAATATACCATTAAATAAAAACAGTTGGTCTCTATGTCTGCTAGCGCTGTGGATAGAAAAAAAAACTTTTATGGCAACCATTTTGTACGCCATCTTGGTTACAATTCATTTAGTAAGGGTTTTCAATAAAATGTGTGGTATGGAACATTTTTATAACCTAAAAGTCGAGGTTTAAAAAAAAAAAACTGGCATATTCCATCCAATAGATGCTCCCAAACCAGTGAATCTCAACATAGATGGCGGCCATTTTGAAAAATAGCCGCCATCTTGGATTTTCAGGTGGCCAGCGCCCTTTTCTAAGAGAGCGTAGTCTTAGGAATGTTTGTGCCAAATTTCATGCTTGTTTCACTATCTGAACGATTTTTACAGCAATCTGCTGCACTAATTGCCCTGAAGAAGCTTCGGCGCATATTATACTAGTTAAAGTCAGCGTCGAAGTTGATGAAACCAGAACTATTCCGTGGATATGAGAAAACGCCACTAACAGTCTCTCTCAACAACTGTGAGAACAGTTGATATCGGTCATCCTGAAGAGAGCTTGGAAAAATATTATGGAGTGCTTACTGTCTTGACTGACTTCACCCGAGGAGCAATGTGTGGACCACCTGTGAATCTTAAGTATAAAAGTGAATGTTTGTATGTTTGTTTGTATGTATATGTGTATGTCTGTATGTTTATATGCTTGTGTGCTATAGAAATCCAAACTTGACCGATCTAGACAAAATTTGGCAAGTGTCCATCATTTGCCCCAATCTAGATAATACGGTAGCATTTCAAACCCATACCCCCCTCCCCTTCTCCTTCCCTTTGTAATTTATGTGGTAACTGCTAGACCGATCTAGACAAACTTTGGCATGTGGCCATCGTTTGACCCAACTTAGATAATAGTAGGCTTCAAACCCATACCCCTTCTCTTTCCCCCAGCCCCCTTCCCCCTTCTCCTTGTAATTTATGTGGTAACCACTTGACTGATGACAAAATTTGGCACGTGGCCATCATTTGATCCAACTCAGATAATAGGTTTCAAACCCATACCCCTTCCCCCTCCCCCTTCCCTTTGTAACTTATGTGGCAACTGCTTGACTGGTCTAGACAAAATTTGGCACTTATCCATCATTTGACCCAACTTAGATAATAGAGTAGGTTTCAAACCCATACCAGCTTCCCCTTCCTGTATCCCCCTTCCTCCTTCCCTTTGTATCTTATGTGGTAACTGCTTGACCGATCTAGACAAAACCGACTGTAAACCGACACTAGGAGAATTATTAGAAAACACAGAGATCATGCATAGAGAAGCCCAGTTCCACAGATTACAAAAAGAAGCTGTGAGAATTACACAACAATGGCCTGCATAAAATATACAGAGAAACCTGACTTCATCCTCCCTTCTTCAAGGAAACCAAAGGATATCCATAAGAATCCAAAGAGAGACATGAAAGACAGAACACCCTGTCACACAACTACCGACAACGAAACAAATCAAGACTATCAGCCAGAGACAGGAATCACACCATTGCCCATACCTTTGGCTGCAACCTGCAGCATAGAACGCGTCCTACAGAGCACCAGGAATGACCATACTGACGGCCAGACCACCAGCGAGAGAACGAGACCCGCCAACCAATAAAAATTCAGCAACCTAATGACATCATCCTAGAAATTCAAACGTTGCATGCAGTAATAAAAACCTTGTATGTCAATTTGTAATTATGTCCTGATGACGCCGATGAGAGCAATAGAAACGGTTCATCAACCAGAATAAGAAAAATTAAATAGAAAGAATCTTGAATAATGTTTCCTTATTCCAGAGAAGAGGAAAAAGAAGCATAGATTGATTCAGTCTTGATAAGAAGATATTATCTGCCAATAATGTCATTGACATCAATCAACTGATATATATATATATATATATATATATATATATATATATATATATATATATATATATATATATATATATATATATATATATATATATATATATATATATATATATATATATATATATTGTATGTACATATAAATATACATGTATGTATGTATGTATGTATGTAAAACCACAGAAAAGACAGCAGGAAGCCCAATCATTATGTGAAACTTAAGGTAATCAAAATCTCGAAATGAGATAGTAAATATACAATATAATTCGTCTGTGAAACGAATGTCTTAATTTAGTCTCTCTTCAAACTAGAAAAAGTTAATGGATGATAATTTGAATGAAAAGAGTAATAAATGTTTAAAATTCTATTTCGATCTTGAAATCCTATACATACTCGTACATGATGATAAAACTAAACGAGTAAATAATGCGCGGAAGTTTCTTCGGCGCAATCGAGTGTTCTGTACAGCGTACAATCAAGGCCACCGAAAATGGATCCATCTTTCGGTGGTCTCGGTATAATGCTGTATGAGCCGCGACCCATGAATTTTTAACCACGGCCCGTTGGTGGCAATGCACGATTATAGCTATCCTTAACTTTAAATAAAATAAAAAAAAACTACTGATGCTGGACGGCTGCAATTTGGTACGTTTGATGATTGGAGGGTGGATGATCAATATACCAATTTACAGCCCTCTAGCCTCAGTAGTTTTTAAGATCTGACGGCGGACGGACAGACAAAGCCGGCACAATAGTTTTCTTTTACAGAAAACTGGAAAGAAGTTAGTTATTATATCAGAATAGCCTGTAGAAACGGTATAAACTTTAGGAGTTTTCCCTCAAAAAGTATATTTGTACATAGCTTGTGGTTTAGGAGGCCTTATGCATGTACCATTATATATTATTCAAATTTGATTTACAAAACTGTTTTAAAATTAAAGAGCGAACTCATGTATGAATAAATATTCATAATTCAAGATAAAATCATAGTTGATAGATCTGACCCCGAAGAACTGACTTACAATGAAATCCCATTTTTTTAATTAGTTAAATGTTAAAATTTTTTCATACATGTAATAAGTACAAATTTTACTTAAACTTAATCTAAAAAAAAAAGCAGAAATCTTTTTCATGACTACCAAAATAACAAAAGTGTAAAGAACAGATGAACAGAAACTGCTCAGGGAAATGAACTAACGAACGTAAATAGAAATTTGATTTTGAAAAATACGAAGGAAATTATTTGTTCCAGTTTCAAGTGACTCCGTCTAAATTCCCTCTCCAGCAAAACACTTTTTCCCAAATGGGTCGTTTCACCAGCATCCCGCCGCCTTGAGAAAAGATTCTCCCAGCCTTAAGGATCCCTCTTCCTTGATTTCCGAAGACAAATTTTCCCATTCTTTGTCTATCAAAGCTGTGTTAAGAATCTCTTAGGTTTAAGTATTTCAATAAGAATGATAATTTTCTTAATTTTAGAATTATTTAAACAATGAGAGAGAGAGAGAGAGAGAGAGAGAGAGAGAGAGAGAGAGAGAGAGAGAGAGAGAGAGAGAGAGAGAGAGTTTTCTGAGTTTCATAATTTTTCTCGATACATGGCTCAGAACATACTCTGCCTGATGGACTTACGTAACTCAACAATGCTAGGGAAGTCTTCTTTTTGAATTTTCCACTTTGATGTTTAAGCATTACATATACATTATTCAATTATTATAGAATATTTTTTAAGTATCCCACTTTTTAAAACCAACTTTCTTCTTCTTCGTTTTTAACGTGCTTTTTTCCCATTTTTATATGGGGTAAGCACGATGCCTTCTTTTGAAGGACTTTGATTTGGCGGTGGGGTAGGCCGTAGCCTCGATAGGCTGCCCTGCCTGACATCCAGGGGTTATTGACTTGTTTTAAAGACTGTGTATGTAATGAGAAACTAGAGCCACCTAGGACTCGATCTCAGCAGTCATCTGTTAACCATCTTATTAAGAGAGTAATTGGCACAAGAAGAACTGAGTGGTAATATGTATTGCAAGTTCATCTTTTGAAAATCTGACTGACAAAATATATATTTTACATATGATCTAAAAGGAAGCTTTTATGCTGCTTATAACATTTCTATGACATAAGTAACAAAATCAACAAACTATTTTCCCATGATACATTTATCATATCAAAATTAGACTGATAAAATATGTAATTCGTATGTATTTACATAAGAAACTATTCGTTACTCAAGACTTTTATTTCTGTATAGTGCAGAGGGAAAAGACTTTGAATTTGTCTATATATCATATGTACATCTTACCAAACTCGACCATCAAAATATTTTAGTTGCATACTTTTCCAATAAATTCAATTTGTGCAGCCTCTAGTCTTCGGACTTTGTTTTCAGAGGAGGAAGACTGGATTTCACTTTCTCCTCTTTCTGAAAGAATGCTGGAACTGTGGTCCCGTTCAATTTATTGGGCATTCGTGGCTGCTGCTGATACGCGTTGGTACTGCTACCCACTACGGAATCAACGCAACCGTTGCAACCAGGGTAGCATTTTTCAATGCGAATTGAACGGCTTTCAGTTGCAAAAAGAGATTTGAAGAGATTCTCTTGCCAAATAGAGTATTGCAAAACTAACTGAGAGAGAGAGAGAGAGAGAGAGAGAGAGAGAGAGAGAGAGAGAGAGAGAGAGACATGTAAAGTGCGCCGAGTGAATAAACTTCCGCAATATAATGATTTTGGTTCTTGATTTGACTATCTTAAATCCCCCTATAAACGCTAATTTTTTTTTCTAATTTCACTTCACGAGAATTTCTTTTAAAATGGAGTTAAATATATTTCGATGGGACCAATAAACATGAAGGGTGAACAACGGACTAGATTTTCTAGCCAATTCGTCTTCCAACAAGCAACTCGGGAATCATTTTATTTGTAGCGGCAGATTCACTCGAGGAGAACTGAAACAGACTGAGGGCGATTTGATATCAAAGATCCCAGTCATAAATCCAGATTTATTCGATGTCAGGATGATGGATACGGTCTTTCACAGAGCTCTCTCTCTCTCTCTCTCTCTCTCTCTCTCTCTCTCTCTCTCTCTCTCTCTCTCTCTCTGTATGTGTGTGTGTGTGAAGCAGAAGTGCTGAATTGGGAGTTTATTTCGGACGAGAGGGAAAAAGATAAATATATATATCCAAAAATATAGTTTTAGCTTAAAAAACTAGTAAGTTAATGTTATAAAGATTATTGATTTCTGAAGTAACCATTTACGGATGTTTGTGACTCAATTACGACATTTTTCTTTGATCCACATAATTGGTGGTGACCACTAGAATGTAACAGAGGCAGTTACATAGAAGAAGAGAGATTTCAAGCTCTAATAGAGGACAGGCTGGGAAGAGAATCAGATCTCATGATAGTATTCCTTTACAAGCAGAGATCTGCACTCAGAAAGTGCATACTGCGACAATGTGAAACCCCTTTATGAGCACATTTTTTTTTCGACTAACAATTGTTACTTATCTGGCTCCAAATTAACTTGAAGATTAAGAAGAGATATACCCTTTAGTGAGGATTTATATACAGAAGTAAATATCAATCATTAAACAAATTGCCACATTAATTCAATGCCAATATTTCCCCAGCTTTTGATAAAACTACTTCAATAGGCGGCTAAATGATGCACCTGAAACATCAGTCTTATTCAAAAAAACCGGCAATGGATTTTAATACATACGGTAACCACGCGTGACTCTAGAGTTATAGAAAGGTAATTCGTTTTTCAATAATAACGTAAATCATAGACGTTTTCCCATATAATATTTCCAGAAAAGCATAATGCTGGCTCATTTTTCTTTAATATCCAGCAGTCTCCTGTTCCAATGCTTGAAATTACTGCGATAAAACACCCATTAACAATAAAAGTTGAAAAGTGTCGCCAGGCCTCCTCTGTTCCCTAGAAACCTATCTGAATATAAAAAGATTAAAACAAATCTGAATAAGAAATAACGTAGGCAAATATTAGGCACTGACAGAGATAAGGATTTTCTCCTAGAGAAAATAAGCGCTAATATTACATGGTATAATTGTGGACAAAAATACCTTCGTGCACGCGTGCCCAATCAACTAACACGAACTTCAGATATCCCCCAATGACTTAAAAATTATAAAAATGAGTGATAAAGTACCAATTGGCCTTTCATGACTTCGTTCGCCTCATGGTCTTTGATGAACAATTTCTTACGAAGAATTTTACCATGAGATGCAAAAGACCCAAAGCCAAGAGTGATTGAATGTCTGAGCAGTGAATGAAAAATCCGATTGCATAAACGTTCTCTCGGCGAATAATCCAAAGACAAGTACACAAACGTAGGGAAGACGATCGGAAAACGTTGGGAAAAGGTGGGTAAACGTTGGGGAAACGGTAGGAAAACCTGGGAAAACGGTGGTAAAACGTTGAGAACATTTTTGGGAAATGGTGGTAAACGCTGAGAAAACGGTGAGAAAGCGTTGGGAATATGTTGGGAAAACGTTGGGAAAACGGGAGAAAACTGTTGGTAAAAGTTGGGAAAACGCTGGAAAAAGGTTGGAGAAACTTTGGAAAAAAACTGAGGAAACGTTGGAAAACAAGTTGGGAAAATGTTGGGAAAACGGCAGTAAAAGGCGAGTAAAAGTTGGGAAAACGTTGGAAAAAAGTTGGGGAAACGTTGGAAAAACTTTGAGAAAACGGCAGGAAACAGTGGGTAAATATAAGGAAAAGTTGGGGAAACGTTGGAAAAAGTTGGGAAAACGGCAGGAAACGGTGGGTAAAGGTTGGGAGAACGGAAAAAAGTTGGGGAAACGTTGGGAAAGGGTGGGTAAAAGTTGGGAAAACGTTGTGGAAACGTTAGGAAAACGTTGGGAAACGGCGGGTAAAAGTTGGGAAAACGTTGGGGAAAGTTTGGAAAAAAGGTGGGGTAACGTTGGAAAAAATTTGGAGAAACGTTGGGAAACTGTGGGAAAACGTTGGGAAACGGCGGGTAAAAGTTGGGAAAACGTTGGGGAAAATTTGGAAAAAAGGTGGGGTAACGTTGGAAAAAATTTGGAGAAACGTTGGGAAACTGTGGGAAAACGTTGGGAAACGGTGGGTAAAAGTTGGGATAAAGTTGGAGAAACTATGGAAAAAATCTGGGGAAAAGTTGGTAAAAAGTTGGAGAAACGTTGGAAAAAAAGCTGGGGAAACAGAAAAAGTTGGAGAAACGAAAAAAAGTTGGAAAAAGTTAGAAAAAAGCTGGGGAAACTGAAAAAGTTGGAGAAAGGTTAGAAAAAGTTGGAGAAACGTTGGAAAAAGTTGGAGAAACGTTGGAAAAAAGTTGGAGAAACGTCGGAAAAAAGCTGGGGAAATGTTTGAAAAAAAAGTTGGAGAAATGTTGGAAAAAAGCTGGGGAAACGTTGGGAAAAAAGTTGGGAAAACGTTGAAAAAAAAGTTGGAGAATCATTGGAAAAAAAACGGGGAAAGGTTGGGAAAAAGTTGGAGAAATATTGAAAAAAAAAGCTGGGAAAACGTTGGGAAAAGCTAAAGAAACGTTGGAAAAAAGTTTGAGAGATGTTGGAAAAAATCTGGGGAAACGCTGGAAAAGTGTTGGAGAAACGTTGGAAAAAGCTGGAGAAACACTGGAAAAAAAGTTGGAAAAGTGCTTGGAGAATGAAAAAAAGTTGGAGAAACGTTGGAAAAAAAGATGGGGAAACGTTGGAAAAAAGCTGGGGAAATATTGGATACAAGCTGAGGAAACGTTGGAAAAAAAGTTCGAGAAAAGCTGGGGAAACAGAAAAAGTTGGAGAAAAGTTGGAAAAAAAGCTAGGGAAAAGTTGGAGAAATGTTGGGAAAAAGCTGGAGAAACGTTAGAAAAAAAAAGTTGGGGAAACGTTTGAAAAAAGTTGGATGAATGTTGGAAAAAAAATTGGAGAAACACTGGAAAAAAGTTGGAGAAACATTGGAAAAAAGTTGGAGAAACGTTTGAAAAAAGCTGGGGAAAAGGTGGAGAAATGTTGGAGAAACATTGGAAAAAAGCTGGGGAAACGTTGGAAAAAGTTGGAGAAACGTCGGAAAAATATTGGAGAAACAATGGAAAAAAACTCAGGAAATATTGTAAAAAGATCGAGAAACGTTGGAAAAAAAGCTGGGGAAACGTTGTAAAAAAGTTGGGGAAACGTTGGAAAAAGTGAAGAAACGCTGGAAAGAAAGTTGGAGAAACATTGGAAAAAGTTGGAGAAACTTTGGGATAAAAAGCAGGGAAACGTTGCAAAAAGTTGGAGAAACGTTGGTAAAAAGTTGGAAAAATGTTGAAAAACGTTGGAGATACATTGATAAAAGTTGGAGAAACGTTGGAAAAAACTGGGGAAATGGAAAAAAGTTGGAGAAACGTTGAAAAAATGCTGGGGAAGCAGAAAAAGTTGGAGAAAAGTTGGAAAAAAGCTGGGGAAACGTTGGAACAAATCTGGAGAAACGTTGGAAAAAAACTGGGGAAACTTTGGAAAAAGTTGGAGAAACGGGAAAAAAGCAGGGGAAACGGAAAAAAAGTTCTAGAAACGTTGGAAAACGTTGGAGAAACGTTGCAAAAAGTTGGAGAAAAGTTGGAAAAATTTTGTAAAAAGCTAGGGAAACGTTGGAAAAAGTTGGAGAACGTTGAAAAAAGCTGGGGAAATGGTGGAAAAAGTTGGAGAAGCGGAAAAAAGTTGGAAAAAAGTTGGAGAAACTTTGGAAAAATCTGGGGAAATGGTGAAAAAAGTTGGAGAAATGGAAAAAAGCCGGCTAAACGGAAAAAAAGTTGAAACAAGTTGGAGAAACGTTGAAAAAAAGTTGGAGACATGGTGGAAAAAAGTTGGAGAAACTTGGGAAAAAAGTTGGAGAGACGTTGGAAAATAGCTGGGGAAATGTTGGAAAAAGTCGGAGAAACTGGAAAAAAGCTAGGGAAACATTACAAAAAAGTTGGAAAAAGTTGGAAAACATTGGAAAACATTAGAAAGAAAGTTGAAGAAACGTTGGAGAAAAGTAGGGGAAGTGTTGGGGAAACGCTGGGAAACGGTGGGTGAAAGTTGGGAAAATGTTGGAAAAAAAGTTGGAGAAACGATGGAAAAAAGATGAGTAAACATTGGAAAAAAAGTTGGAGAAACGTTGGAAAGACGTTGGATAAACGTGGTAAAAAAACGGGAATGTTGGAAAAAAGTTGGAGAAATGTTGGTAAAAAGTTGGAGAAACGGAAAAAGTTGGAGAAACGTTGGCAAAAAGTTGGGGAAACGTTGTAAATATTGGGAAAACGTTGGGAAACGGTGGCTAAAAGTTAGAAAAAGTTGGAGAAAGGATGGAAAAAGCTGGGGAAACGTTGGAAAAAAGGTTGGAGAAACGTAAAAAAAAAAAACTGGAGGAAACGTTGGAAAGAAGTTGGAGAAACGATGGAAAAAAGCTGGGGAAACGTTGGAAAAAGTTGGAGAAAGGTTGGCGAAAGAAAGATTGGGAAACATTGGAACAAATTTTGCGACACATTGGAAAAAAGGCTGGGGAAACGTTGGAAAAGAAGTTGAAGAACCGTTGGAAAAAAAGGTTGGAGAAACGTTGGAAAAAAGCTGGGAAAACGTTGGAAAAAAACTTGGAGAAAAGTTGGAAAAACCGGGGAAACGCTGGAAGAAAGTTGGAGACACGTTGGAAAAAAGCTGGGAAACGTTGGAAGAAAAAGTTGGACAAAATTGATGATAGAAAAAAGCTGGGGAAAATGTTGAAAAAAGCTAGGGAAACTTTGGTGGAAAAGTTAGAAAACGTTGGAAAGAGTTTGAAAACGTTGGAAAAAGGTTGGAAAACGTTGGAAAGATGTTGGAGAAACGTTGGCAAAAGTTGAAAAAACGTCGGGAAATTGTGGGTAAAAGTTGTGAAAACGTTGTAAAAAAAAGTTGGAGAAATTATTGAAAAAAGCTGGGGAAATGTTGAAAAAAAAGTTGGAGAAATGTTGGAAAAAAAGCTGGAGAAATATTGGAAAAATAGTATGGGAAACGTTGGGGAAAATTTGGATAAACATTGAAAAATAGCTGAAGAAACATTGGAAAAAAGTTGGAGAAACGTTGGAGAAAAGCTGGGGAAAAGTTGGAGAAAAGTTAGAGAAACGTTGGAAAAAAAGCTGGGAAATGTTGCAAAAAAGTTGGAGAAACGTTGGAAAAAAGCTAGGGAAACATTGGAAAAAATTTGGTGAAACGTTGGAAAAAAGTTGGAAAACGTTGGAAAAAATTTGGAAAACGTTGGAAGAGGTTAGAGAAACATTGGAAAAAAGTTCTGGAAACTGTGGGTGAAAGTTGGGAAAAAGCTGGAAAAAAAGTTGGAGAAACAATGGGAAAAAGCTGGGGAAACATTGGAAAAAAGTAGAAGTAACGTTGGAAAAAAGGTAGGAAAATTTTGGAAAAAAAGTTGGAGAAACGTTGGAAAAGGGTCGGAAAACGTTGGAAAAAGTTGGAGAAAATTTAGAAAACGTTGGGGAAACGTTGGGAAACGGTGGATAAAAGTTAGAAAAAACTTGTAAAAAGATGGAAAAAAGCTGGGGAAACGTTGGAAAAAAGTTGGAGAAACGTTGAAAACAAAAGTTGGAGGAACATTGGAAAAAAGCTGGGGAAACGTTGGAAGGAAATTGGAGAAACGATGGAAAAAGGTTGGGGAAACGTTGGAAAAAATGTTCGAGAAAGGTTGGAGAAAAGAAGATGGGGAAACGTTTGAAAAAATTTGTCGAAACATTAAAAAAAGCTGGGGAAATGTTGGAAAAAGTTGTCGAAACGTTGAAAATATGTTGGGAAAACGTTGGAAAAAAAGTTGGAGAAACGTTGGAGAAAAGCTGGGGAAACGTTGGAAAAAGTTGGAAAACGTTGGAAAAAAGGCTGGGGAAACGTTGGAAAATAAGTTGGAGAAACTTTGAAATAAAGCTGGAGAAATGCTGAAAAAAGCTGGGGAAACGTTGGAAAACAGTTGGAAAAACGTTGGAAAAAAGCGGGGGTAACGTTGGAAAAAGGCAAGGGAAACGTTGGAAAAAAGTTGAAGACACGTTGGAAAAAAAAAAACTGAATAAACGTTGGAAAAAAGTTGGAGAAATGTTGAAATAAGCTGGGGAAACGTTTGAAAAAAAATTGGAGTAACGTTGGAAAAAAAAAGCTGGGGAAACGTTGGAAAAAAGTTGGAGAAACGTTGAAAAAAGCTGGGGAAACTTTGAAAAAAAATTAGAAAAGTTGGGAAAAAGTTGAAAAACGTTTGAAAAAGGTTGGAAAACGTTGGAAAAAAGTTGGAGAAACGTTAGAAAAAAGCTGGGGAAACGTTGGGAAACGGTGGGTAAAAGTTGGGAAAACGTTTGAAAAAAAGTTAGAGAACCGATTGAAAAAAGCGGGGGAAACGTTAGAAAAAAGTTTGAGAAACATTGGAAAAAAGCTGGGGAAACGTTGGAAAAAATTGGAGAAACGATGGAAGAAAGCTGTGGAAAGGTTGGAAAAAAAATTGGAGAAACGTTGAAAAAAAGTTGGGAAAACGCTGGAAAAGGGTTGGGAAAACGTTGGAAAAAGTTGGAGAAACGAAGGAAGAAAGCTGGGGAAACGTTGGAATAAAGCTGGGAAACGTGGGAAAAAAGTTGGACAAACGTTGGAAAAAACTGGGGAAAAGTTGCAAAAAAGTTGGAGATAGGATGGAGAAAAAGCTGGGGTAACTTTGGAAAAAAAGTTGGAGAAACGTTGGAAAAAAGCTGGGGGAATGTTGGAAAAAAGTTGGAGAAATGTTGGGAAAAAAAAAGCTGAGGAAACGTTGAAAAATAATTGGAGAAACGTTAAAAAAAAAGCTGGAGAAACGTTGGAAAAAAAAGTTGGAGAAACGTTGGAAAAAAAAGCTGGAAACGTTGGGAAAAAATTGGAAAAACGCTCGGAAAAGGCTGAGAAAACTTTGAGAAACGGTGAGTAAATGGCGGGAAAAAGACTTGAAAACAGTGGGCAACGTTGGAGAGAGAGAGAGAGAGAGAGAGAGAGAGAGAGAGAGAGAGAGAGAGAGAGAGAGAGAGAGAGAACGCTCTTACTACTGGTTCATTTTTAATTTCCGTTCGTTATTATTTTTTCATTGATCTCTAATTGGACTTATATTTAAATCCTTACTCATTTCCTTCAGCAATGATTTCATATTTCTGTCAAAGTAAGTTAATAATTTCATATATATATATATATATATATATATATATATATATATATATATATATATATATATATATATATATATATATATATATATATATATATATATATATATATATATATATATATATATATATATATATATATATATATAAAGCGCGTATTTATACGTAAATATAAATCAGCCATGCAGGATTTTACCTTGCAACATATACAATATAACTGACTATAAAATGGAAATTCAATACAACAATGAAAATACTTCATCAATTGATACTCTACATGTAGTTCATCTTTCCCATACAAATTTTATATGACAAGTTCACTTTGAAATTTTAATTTATTACTCAAAGGCCTCTCATTCCCTTTTATGAATTAATTACGACTGAAAACACAAGGCTACTAGTCTATCATACAAATATCAAATGAAATAAAGTTGCTCTATAAATCTCATGCAAATGTATCACTTGCTCTGGTTCATCACAAAATAATAGGAAATGCTGCAAAAATTTACATTGATATCCTGGATTTAACTGAGTGATCTATGAATTGTATAAAATGAATTAGTAATACCTCTTACAGTTGCAGTTAAACGCTTATTCATATCTCGTTCCTCTGACTTGTTATTGTGCTTTGACAAAAATGATTCTTTGACAGCTGCATGTGATGAGGTGAAAATGATTGTCCATGAAGCTTTGCTTCATACTAAATCAGTTCTTTCAAAATCGCTTTTGGGTAAATTGTTATGCAAATACGTATAAGGTACTCAAAATGATCGTCCTCATTATGATGAGGCATTCTAAATTTATCTTATTTACTTATTTTATTAAGAGGCAAAACGGATAGTTAAAAGTCCTCTTCTGGTTTTATATGATTATTGCAAAGGCTTAAGACAAAGCTCATCAAGAAGTAAAACGATAACGTAACTATCTTTATATTGTTTGGCTTAAACAATGAATTATCACATTATGTTTAGTTGCTATGTGGAGTTGCAGCCATAACAATGAAGGGAATGGGCTAGCTGCCTCGTCCCACAAAACACTTGCGAAGAGTCGGAAGGTTAAAACTTTCTGGAGCCGCTCAGATAAAGAAAGCTTATAGTTTGTGTGTGTGTGTGTGTGTGTGTGTGTGTTCGTGAGCGGCCGAATAGGTAATTAATGGATAGAAAATGACCTCACATCGAGGTGAAGCCCTTTTCTCTGTAATGCAGCTCAATGTTCATAAAAACCTTCGGTCCCAGTTATTGCCAATTACAGTGCGGGACTTTGAGGCGTAAAAATACACTATTTCTTTGAACTATTGTGTAAAATTTCAGCGATCCTGTATTAGTGAAATGAGTACGTATGCATATGAGTGCTAAGAGGTCAGTGTTTGTGGCTGAGGTGGGTGTGCATGCGTGTGTGCGCGTGTATTGGTGTAGATAAAGAAATAAGCCTGGAAACAAGCTCTGTAGATTGTTCCTTTACACGAAGGCAGAGATTATTCAGAGTATTCAAATTTTCATGGCTGCAATTATTCACTCAGTTTTTCTCACTACACGTGAAGGCGATTTTCTGTTTGGTCGTTGAGATAAGTCATAATTAAATAGCTCTACAAATTTCGGAGCTGCATCTATTACCAAACTCTGCAAATACCAATGAAATAATAAAATTCTATAAAAAAAAGAAAATTATCTTAACTTTTTGACATCCCTCTTAAATTTATATAAAATTCTATTCTAATTAAAATCAAAGACTCTACAAAACTATATTACTAACAAAAAAGACACAGATTTAGTAAACACGAATGAAGGATCTCTTCCGTTCAGTGTTTCTAAGCTTAAATGCCTCCCTTATTTCCTAGGCAAGGAAGCAATAATCTCCCCTTGAATGCAGGAGTCTTCGGAGAGCGGAATATATCGTAGGGTTCCTGAGGGCCGAAATGACTCAAGAGAATGAGGGGAGGCTACGTGAGGGCAACGAAGCGCAGAAGGGAGAAGAAATTGAGGAACGCTGTAGGAAGGAAACACTGATAAACAGTTATAGCTGAGACACGAAGGTTAACTTCAATAAAAACCCGGAGAAAAGTTAGGGAAGTCCAAGTCTAATGTGACGCTTGTTTTGAATTCTAAGATACTTTTTCTAGTTATACGACTCGTACAGTGACTTAGCACTTTCATAGTCTTAGAAACGACACTTGATACTATGATGACAAAATAGACCTACACATTTATTTAAAAAGCTATGCATCTATGAATCTCACGGATATATAGATTTTATTTAAAGAGAGCCCGCCTCCCCCCCCTCTCTCTCTCTCTCTCTCTCTCTCTCTCTCTCTCTCTCTCTCTCTCTCTCTCTCTCTCTCTCGCTCTCTCTCGCTCTCTCTCTCGCTCTCTCTCTCTCTCTGTCATTCATGAGTAAAGGAGTTATTTCCATCGAGCTTGAAGTGTTTTGTCTCCAAAAATTATAACAAAATAGTCATAAATGTACCAAAATATCATTCGTATTAAAAAAATGTACTAAAAAAGATCATGTTTGGCCATGTATCCATCCACACACACACACACTATATATATATATATATATATATATATATATATATATATATATATATATATATATATATATATATATATATATATATATATATATATATATATATATATATATATATGTATGTATGTATGTATGTGTATATATATATATATATATATATATATATATATATATATATATATATATATATATATATATATATATATATATATATATATGTGTGTGTGTGTGTGTGTGTGTGTGTGTGTATATATATATTATTTGTGTGTGTGTGTAAATGAACACATGGGAACGTGTTTCACAGAAATAAATTTCGGACTCGCATCGCGACCGAACCTCGGTCTTTCAAGCGAGAGTCCAGCGCATTTGCAGTTCGTTCAGTCCAGATGTGTGTCAGAAATTTATTTCTGTAAAACACGTTCCCATGTGTTCATTCCCATCATATCTCATGGTAAAGGGGTAAGTCGAATGAAAGGTTAGCAATTTATTCGCTGCTGGGTCGGGAAGTTGGGCAAAATTCCATGGACGAATTGCTAACGCCCTGGACTCTTACTCGAAAGACCAGGGTTCAGTCTTGATGTGAGTCAGAAATTTATGTATGTATATATATATATATATATATATATATATATATATATATATATATATATATATATATGTGTGTGTGTGTGTGTGTGTGTGTGTGTGTGTGTGTGGTTGTGTGTGTGTGTTTGTGTGTGTGTGTGTGTAGAATCTACTGGTCACTTTTACCAGACACATATGTAATTCTAATAGCCACAATGCCTCGAAGAATTCGAGAAGTTAAGAGGGCATTGTGGCTATTAGAATTACATATATATATATATATATATATATATATATATATATATATATATATATATATATATATATATATGTGTGTGTGTGTGTGTGTGTGTATGTATATATATGCATATATATATATATATATATATATATATATATATATATATATATATATATATATATATATATATATATATATATATATATATATATATATATATATATATATTTATATATATATATATTTCTACAAGATTATACAGATGGCATGATTACACCTGCATATCTAGTACAAAGCCAGCCCACTCGTCTCATATTTGAATAAAACGAATAACCAAAGAGCACAGAGAACTTGATTGTCAGGTCAACTATAGATCTCCCTGATTTGGAATTTCCCTGTTCCACGTCTAACACCACCCCTCCCATCTTAATCCTCCTTTCCTGGAAACGGTGATTCTCGCTCTCTCTTCCTCTCTCACAGGACCCTGCTGTTCGGATTAGCAGATTAACGGCCACCAACATACCCAGAGGACACCATCAGCGAGGAGAAAGTTGGTGCGAGGACGAACCCTACCTTCCAAGGATTGGCGCCGGAAATTGAGGTGCGGAGCCACGTTGGAACCGCATGGCCCCAACTCCCATCATGCATCTGTGACCCGTGGGCCAATCCCCATAAAAGGGAGCCGCTGACTGGCGCCCAAGAGAGACCGACTTGAGATTCAGAGAGAACCAGATGAGAGGTGCCACAGCCTTACTCCCTCGCCCCCCTTTACCTCTTGACCTAGCATCCGCCATTCATAACTTTGCCTCCACCCCCCACCCCCAAGTGCCATAGCCGGCTGTCAATAGGACACGGAGACGTCCTTGAGGACAAGGTAATGTGAAACGTTGAGATTGCAGGTCACCTTTCCTTCTTCTGTTACTAATTTTCATCATATCTTCCCTTCCATACCTGGAGTGATATCAGTGTCCTGTATGTTGATTATTATTTTGCATTAATGAAGCGTTATTATTGTGTTTTGTGAATATTTATGAGAGAGGAATCCCCTGCCTTCAGCAGAACCGCCTCAGTGCCAAAATCCATTCATCAGGCAACCTCTTGACTATAGCATTGCAAATCAAACCTGATGCTGTGAACCGACTCTGCCCTGATTGTATGATCCCATCGCGCCCGCTAAGACGGGCGTGTTCTTGTAGAATCTTCTTGCATCCAGTGCCAAGAGGGCCCCCTCACCCATAGAAGTAATTCATGTATCCTGTCAGTTCCCCTTCAGTAGTGCAGGCTCACATTCGGCTCGTGATTTCTCCCTTATTAAAGTAAATGTTATCAAGTGTTTTCTCAAGTACCACCCATTGCTGTAATATATCAGGAACCTAGCTGCCCTACACACCCTTGAATTAATTTTCAATACATTTTTGTAATTATCTTGAGATTTTCTCTTATAATTACCTGCATAATTGACTGACTGAACAATGTTGCTATGTGTGGGAGCATGGGAAGATGAAGCCTTTCCCCCCTTCTTGATCCGATGAACTCAAGGCGCCACATTCACATTTAGCAATCTGTATATATATACATACATACATACATATATATATATATATATATATATATATATATATATATATATATATATACAAAAACTGGATATACATAACATATTATATATATATATATATATATATATATATATATATATATATACAAATACTGTATATACATAACATATTATTTATATATATATATATATATATATATATATATATATATATATATATATAT
>JANJGK010000001.1:18495428-18515428 GCA_039081455.1 Macrobrachium rosenbergii | reverse complement strand
ACGCCCTGTTTGGTTTGTCACTAACCTATTTCTCTAAACACGTCAGATGATGATTGGTGTTACAATGACGCAAACACTTGGAATTCCTTAAGGTTTCTTTACAGTAACTACGATCACAAAGTTTCATACAAATTACAGTTCGAAATTTGACGTGTACTGAATATGAAATGATCCCTTACATAAATCGTACTGGATAGTTTTCTTTTAACAGAATATTCAATAAGTGTGCATTTTCGAAGTTAGGCTTGGAATCCCAGCCTTATGGCACTGTACCATAGGAATTAAATTGCAAAATGCCTCGAATTACACTTGGAACCTAATAGATATGTTGATTACCTTTCAGCAAAAATGACAGCACGTTGTTTATCAAACAAAAAAAAAAAACACTTTTTAAAGGAGATTTTTTTTTACTAAGGAAAGAACGAATAACAACTAAAATACAATAACGAAAAATATAAATAATAGAAGAAGAATACTTTTAAATACTACCATGTATGTATAGACGAACAAATGAGGCTAACAGCTACAATACATACAGTAAGTGTTGAAAACAAAAAGAAAACGATAGAAACACTTATTAACAGCGATTTTTGTCTATTATAAATAAAAGACAATAAGAATATAATAGCGAAAAATATAAGTGATAGAAAGAAATTTTTTCATTTCCACCATGGGCATAAAGACAAACAAGTGAGGCTAACAGCTAAAAAACAAGCATGCTGTTTTTCTTTTTTCAAGACAAATGTAAACACTTTTTAAATATAAATAATAAAAGGAAAACATTTTTAAATACTACCATTTATGCATGGACAGACGAGTGAGGCTAACAGCTAAAATACATGCATGCAGTTTTCCAAAAAAAATGGAGATATGTGTAAACCCTTATCAAAAATTATTTTTGTCTAAGAAAAAGAAATAACAAGTAGAATACAATAGTGAAAAATTAGTAATAGGGGTAATTAATTTTTCAAAAGAATAAAAGGGAAAAGGTAAACACTTCTTACTGGTGATTTTCACCTAAGGAAAAAATAGCAGTCAAAATGCAATAGTGAAAAAAATCAGTAATAAAAATTTCTAATTACCACTATGTACAACAGGACAGGCAATTAAGACTAACAGCTAAAATACATGCATGTTGTTTTTCAAAATAATAAAAAAGAAAAAATGTAAGCACTTATTAGAAATTAATTTAGTCTTAGGAAAAATATAACAATAATTATACAATAGTGAAAAATACGTGTAATGGAAAAGTAATTTTGATTACCAATCTATAATAAAAACATCTGAGTGGATCTTGTTTGTCCTCCCCCAGGTGACAGTAGGGGAAACATGACACAGCCACCTACCCCTGCAAACCAGTTTGTCCGTCCCAGGTGGGGGCGGGGTAGGTAGGGGAACGGGAGGGTAAGGGAGACATCCACCCTCCCCCCCGCAAACATGTTTGTCCAGCCCAGGTGGCGGTGGGGGTGGGGTAGGTAGGGAATCAGGAGGGTAGGGGAGACAGCAGTGCCAGGTTCCAGCACCCGTAGCACGTGCCAAGCTCGCCTATAATCATAAAATCCGAGAGGATCTGATCTTGTTTGTCCTCCCCAGGTGATAGTAAGGGAGACATGACACAGCCACCCACCCCCTGCAACCAGTTTGTCCACCCCAGGTGGGGAGTGGTAGGTAGGGGAACAGGAGGGTAGGGGAGACATCCACCCTCCTCCTGCAAACCTGTTTGTCCGTCCCAGGTGGGGCGGGGTAGGTAGGGGATTGGGAGGGTAGGGGAGACAAAAGCCCCAGGTTCCAGCACGAGTAGCAGACGCCAACAAGCTCATATGCAAATGTAGACAGACGGGCGAGAGCAGCTAAAAGTGATTCATAAGAATAAAGTCCAAGCAAGATTTCACGTGGCCTCATCAGAATGCTGTTCGCCCTCCAGCTTTTGGCTCTGGTTGCATTCAATACAACGCAGGCTCTTGGACTTTTCGGCTGCGAAGAATATTTTGCTGCGGCAGTTCATGGCATTCGGAAAACACTTACAAAGTGTGATTTTCTTTCATCATTTTATATTTTTCATTAACGTGAACTATTCAGCAAAAAAACTGATTTGTAATAAAGCTGTTATTCTGTAAACGATACTTCTAATTATCAGACAAGACATCACTTCCTTAGGTCATTCCTTATTTAGGGTTACTGAAAAATTGGCAAGTTCTATCATAATTTCTTCATATGTCATGATTTTCGTTGATATTAATGTAAAGAACCCTTCTATGCTTCAAATGAAGAATGTTACCCTAGCATTCTTTTTTTTTTACTGAACAGCAGCCATAAACCAACGCACAAACCACTTTCGAAACAACGAGAATTTAGAAAAAAAAAAATACTCCTACCAAACTACGTACTGTGCTTCGCGCAAGTACTATTAAGTGGCGGTTTACAGCTGGAATTTAATGTTACTGGTTCGACTTTCAGGATCTCTGTATTATTTTGCGTTTTTTATTGGGTTCACGATAGCTTCCATAGTGAGATTATTCTCGATAAGGAAGGCAACATAAAGTGGGCCTTGGGAACCCGTTCTTTCACGATATTTATTTTCTTTACGCGATATTGTTATTGTTGTATTTCTAGGGAAATCCTAGACAAGAAATATTGCCGTAAAGTACAGTATTAGACTCGGGGAAGCAATTAACCGTCTGGAAGATATAGGCGTCCCCATTAGTGAAAAAAACCCGGGGGTGGGAAGGGGATTGGACCGTGACATCACGCCAAGAGGAAAGTCTTAGTATTTAACTCAAGATCCTGAAGGATACTCCCAAGTAGTTACTATTCAAAACCGGGTCGACTGATTGGTCATTTTCAGCAATTCCCTCGGCGTTCCTCACATGATTTCAGAACTCCAAAATAAAACACGAGATCTTTAGAATCCGGGTAATAAGAATATTACGTTGACAACGGCACAGTAGCCTATTAATCCTAACCCATATAGTTTATGAAGTCGAACAGTATACAAAAAAAAGTAGATAAAACAGTAATCAGCTGAAAGAAATACCCAGATAACTCCAAAATGTTTGGAAAAAAAATGTCACTTCACACTTCAGGTCAACTGTTAGCAACACTGATTCTCATGATGACGCTGATGGTTCTGTTGGTCAACGGTTTCTTTACCTAGTGAAGGGATTTCATCTCGTCTAATTATGTGACTGTTTGGTCTCGTCACTCTTCGAGTTGTCGAAAAATATCCCAGCCCTGAGAAGATATCTCGAAAAAAGGTCTCTTGTTTACTCTCTTGCTGGCACCTCTCCCATCTCTGTTGTCTCAAGGCTCGTTTTTGTTTGCAGATCATCACGGAAGTACTGCGCGAAAGTCACCTCGAGCAAAAGTTTGGGAGCAAGTTTTTTTGTATCAGGCTTTGTTAATTGTTTGTTCGCATATTGGTGAGGGAACTCTCGAAGGTTTCTTGAAAGTGAAACAAGAATGGCCAGTTACTTCCTTGCTTCTTTTGACACATAGAGGCTGAAGTTTGTTCTAATGTTCATTCGGACTAGTAAAAATAAGTAAATAGATGTAATTCTAAGGCATGAAACAGAGAGCTGGTCACCTATGCATGGTAAAAACAGTGTTTTTTCTTCTGTGAAATATATATATATATATATATATATATATATATATATATATATATATATATATATATATATATATATAAGACATGGATCCCAGGAAACAGTGATTTTACGAAAGTGTGCACATACATATTTTTATACACACACACACACACACATATATATATATACACACACACACACACATATATATATATATATATATATATATATATATATATATATATATATATATATATATATATATATATATATATATATATATACACATATATATATGTGTATAAATATAAATATATATATGCAAATATTTACATATATATATATATATATATATATATATATATATATATATATATATATATATATATAATATATATATATATATATATATATATATATATATATATATATATATATATATATATATATATATATATATATATATATATATATACACACACACATAACAGGGATCCTAGGAAACGGTGATTATACGAAGAGTGTGCATGTTCTTTGACGACACTTGGCAGTGATTAGAGAGTGCTTCGAACGACATTTTCCAGTAATTAGAGGTATGCTAACTTAACATTCGAGACTAACAGGGATCTTAGGAAAGAGAGTGATCTTGAGACAAGTGTGCTTGTCCTTCAAACAATGTTTGGCAGTTAGTTAATGGCAGTGATCAAAGAAATGCTCAATTAACAGCAGCAATTAGAAAAACGCTTAAACAGATTTACTGCCCGTGAGAAACTGTAACCTTCGAAACAACATTTGAGTGTGATTAGAGAAACACTTAGTTATATCACTGACCCGTGAGAAGTGATGTTAGCAATCATAAGGGTAAACCAAGCGTGGTTCATCAGAAGTTGGATCGAGGGCGAGTAGGGATATAGATGCATGTTGAATATACCTGTATGATGCAAGAATATGTATGTTTGTGATATTATGCACTTCCAATCGTGCTTTGGAAAATCAGAGATTTGAGGAGAAAAGAGCAGAGCATACGGCATGAGTAAAACAAATAGAGATTCGTTCTCTCTCAAAAATGGGAAAAACTCCAAGACTTCAGTGCACTCTCATAGCCACTAGATTTCAGCAGCTACACGACTCTGAAAGCAGCTTTCTTGGGTGGAAACGTATAAAACCTTAAATGATAATATAAAACTGAAACTGCATTCTTTTTCTTCATTTGCCCACCACACATTTTAAGTAAATTCTAGTTAGCAGTCTTAGTGTTCCTGCAGAAATGTGTAGTGCCCCCCAGCTGGGGCCCTCCAGGCAAAGTCCACCAGAAACGTTGAATGAAGACTGACCACGATGGCTGACCTCTGACACATGGTAGCCAGAAACACAGACCAGGTTCAGGCTGTAGAAACGTTTATTATGTATTCTTGTCAGACACAGTCGCCCATGCATAAAAACACAACTGTGTTCAAATGTAAAAACATTCAGCTTTCAAGCCATATGTAACATATTGTCTTCTATGGCATATACAAGGAAATAGTCTTTTTCATGTGTGAGAAAACACACTTCCTCCAAGTTGTATGCCCTTCTTGTTTTCAGTTTAAATCTTACTTTTCTGCTTACGATAGTTAATGACATGTCCAGAGTTTTGGTTAATAAATATAGTATATAACTAGTCACTGTATACCACTTGCCTCGCTGCCTCTACACTGGTGACCCGAAGATAAGCGACACTGCTAACACCGCCAGCACTAGCATATCCAGCGAAAATGCCGAAGCTGCAAGCATCCGCCTACTGCTCTTCACAACCCACAACCCAGAGGCCTGGTTCTTCAGAGCGGAGACCATCTTCAGGTCTAAGATCTCCTCCTCATCCCTCAAAGCCGACAACGTCCTCAAGTTCCTGCCAGACCATGTCTTCAAGCAAATCGCAGAATGGCTTGCCAAACAACAGACTGAAGGACCAAGTAAGGCTGTCCTTCAGCATTCTGCCCGCCCTCAGAGCTAGGAAGGTCCCAGACAATGTAGGGGCAGCAATAAGAGACCAGCGGCCATCGCACATCTACAAGCAGCTGCAGCGGCTAGTGATGATAGCCGCCACCGATGGCCACCCAGAAACCACACTGGACCTTGTGAGAGAGATCTTACTCACAAAATTACCCCGCCGAACAGTCCCGGTCATCCCCAACACATTGACCATGCCCCTCGACGAGTTCCTGAAAATGTATGACACTGTCCACTTGGCCTACAAGTCAACAGAGTCCACACAACCACCTGTACCAGCTGCCGCCCCACAGCCACAGCAGCAGAGTGATACAGAGACGGACAGTGAGACAGAGGGCCCTGCCGCCCCCATACATTGCTTCCGAAGCTTCAGGATGGAGAACAAGCCAAAGTACAAGCCCAAAGAGGAGAACGTCCCAAGGTCATATGCTTCTACTACTGGAGGTTCAGGAGTGAAGCCCAAAAAAGCGAAAGCAGCTGCCTCATGTCAAAAAACATGCAAGCAGGTCACTGCCAAATAATCAACAAAACAATTAACAGTCAGCGCTGGGCAGATGGCTTGCCTCTTAGGGGGTAACAATTCTGCCTGTCGCTGTCTTTTTTCCAGGTACGGGCAGAAAGGCTCAACATGTTTCTTCATCAATGACGAGAGATCAAACATGGAGTTCCTTGTTGACACCGGCACATGCAAATTGATTGTGCCAGCCAACCCACATGAATGCCTCAATCCCACCCCCAGCACTCTCCAGGTGTCCACTGCCAGTAAGGCCCCTCTAAAAATATATGGGAAATGGACAATAAATTTGTCATTCCATGGAAAGAAATACAACTGGATGTTCATCACAACATGCTAGTGGACATAGCAAGACAGCAGCTGATCTCACAACCTGCCCCCATACCCACACTCACTCCAACCCCAGCACTAGAGATACATTGCCTCCTACAGGAGTTTCTGGAGGTATTTAAGGATGACCTGCAGCACGACCTGACCAAACCCACAAAGCACAACGTCCAGCATCACATAGTCACTGAGGGTTCCCCGGTACATGCCCGTTTCAGACACGTGGCCCCAGACAACTTCGTCTATGCTAAACGAGCTTCCCAGGACATGGAATGGGAAGGAATATGCCAAAAAGCCTCCAGCCCATGGGCTTCTCCCCTCCTTATGGTACCAAAAACTGATGGCACATGGCAACTATGTGGCGACTACTGACGACTTAACATAAAACAGTACCTGGCAGGTACCAACTGCCGAACACAGGTGATGTTACAAATCAGATGGAGGGCACCAAATTACTTATGAAGATCGACCTGATGAAGGGGTATTTCCAAGTTCCAGTCGGGAAGGAGGACATAGAAAAGACTGCCATCATCACCCCTTTCGGCACATACTTATTCAACTATAGCTGCTCCAGCCTTCGCAACGCAGGTGCGACCTTCAAACATCTGATGGACAAAGTCCTGGCCACCTACCCTTCTGCGTCGTCTACATTGACGACATTCTGATATTCAACCCCAACTTCCAACAACACATGAAAGACATCAGATGGATCCACAAAATACTCAAAGAAAATAGGCTCATTGTCCGGGAGGACAAATGCGAATGGGCAAAATCAACAGTAGAATTCCTGGGCCACCAAATCAGCCCTGATGGTGTTAAGCCCCTCCTGGTGAAGGTCCAAGCAATCACTCACTTCCCAAAGCTGACAACAATCAATGCAATTCAGAAATTCAAGGGAATGATCAACTAGTACAACTGGTTCATTCCCAACCTTGCTGCAATAAAATTTATGTTGGTCTGAAAAACAAGATAAAGCTTTCATATCAGCCAAAAAAGCAATCACCTCCGCTGCCACGCTAATCTTTCCTTTACCCCATAGGTCCCTCACCCTAACGAAGAGAGTTGCTGGCAGTCCACAGAGCCATCCGCCACTTCTGACACATGCTAGAATGGCAAAAATTCGTTGTGCAGTTAGACCACCAACTCCTGATCCACGCCTTCTCCAAAAGAGCTCCTCCAACAGCATAGCAGATGCCCTTTCCTGAAACACTATTAACACCATGCAGATCAGGATATCATATCCCAAAATAGCATCGGCGCAAAAGGATGACATGGACCTGCAGCGATTTCAGCAGGAGAACCCCACCCTGACGTGGAGTGACCTGACTATCAATGATGGAGAGACGACCACCGCCTGCGAGACAAGTACCGGATGCCCTAGCCCATGCTTATCACTGGGGTTAAGAGAGACAGCTTTAAACCTTGCCCAAAACCTATCCCACTTTCAGGCCGATCTACAGCATGAATCCTGTTGGAGAAGTATCTCTGGTGGGAAATGAAGGCAGACATTAAAAAGTTGGCAAGAGAATGCCTCCCCTGCCAAACTTCAAAAGTAACAAGGCACAGAAACGGGGATAAGAGAGTTCCAGACAACACAGCAACGACTGGCCCACATCCAAGTCGACAGTTTAGGCCCCCTACCCACCTCCGAGGGGTACAGATACCTCTTCACAATAATCGATCAGAACACTACATGGCCTGAGGTAACACATCAAGCAACAGATGCAGAAAATTATGATAGAGCCTTAATAAGCTGAGTTAGCAGATACAGAGTTTCTGAGTACATTACCAGCGATAGAGGAGCAAACTTCACATCTACCTTAAGGCATGCCCTCACTGCCAGTCTCGGGGCAAAAAATACAACACACGACAGCATACAACCCAGAGGTAAACGGCATGATAGAGTGGTTCCACCGATATTTGAAAGAAGCACTGACAGCCAAATGCCAAGATGGGAGGTGCAAAAAAAGAATTGCCATGCAGCATTCAATGCGTCACCTGCAGAAGCAATTTATGGACAGTCCTTCGCAATTCCAGAAGACATTTTTCAAGTCCCAACAGACCCAACCACCTTCTCCAACATCTGTAGAGCATTAACACAAATAATGCCAGTGAAAATGACATATGACAAAGCCAGAAAATACATCCCGGAAGAACTTGATCTGGAGAGCCACGCATTCTTAAGAGTAGACACCCATCGACCCCCACTATCACCTGATTACTCATCCCACACTATCACCTGACTACTCGGCCCCCACAAAATCTTGCAGGGAAGAGACAAAGCCTACCAAATGTCAGTGGATGGAAGAGAGACCTGGCTATTGATCAACAGGCTTCGCCCAGGATACCTGCCAGAAATCAGGACTCTCACCTGAGCCTCCTCTTTGCGAGGGGAGTACTGTAGGCATCCCCATGCTGGGGCCCTTCAGGCAGATGCTACCAGAAGCATGAAATGAAGACCAACCACAAGGGCCGACCTCAGACATGTGGTCGCCAGAAAGACAGACCTGGGACAAGCTGTAGAAAAAAACGTTTATTATGTATTCTCGTCAGACACAGTCTCCTATACATAAAAATGCAACTGTGTACAAATGTAAAAATACGTCAGCTTTCAAGCCATATGTAAATTATCATATTGTCTTCCATAGCATATACAAGGAAACAGTCTTTTTCATGTGTGAGAAAACACTTTCTCCCAGTTGTATGTCCTTCTTGTTCTCATGTTAAATCTTACTTTTCTGCTCGCGATTGTTAATGACATGTCCAGAGTTTTGATTAATAAATAAGTATATACCTAGTCGCTGTATATCACTCGCCTCACTGCCTCTACAAATGAATTCCAAATAAGACTTAGAAGAGATTCCACATTCCACTCATCCATTGCTGCTCTAATATATATATATATATAATATATATATATATATATATATATATATATATATATATATATATATATATATATATATATATATATATATATATATATATATATATACATATATTTAGTTGTATTCTTCTCAGTCACGAAAATAAAATATCACGATGTACTCCACAATGAAAATGAAGGAGAAAACAGATTTATATATATATATATATATATATATATATATATATATATATATATATATATATATATATATATATATACTAGAGGAAATGGAAATATCATTAAAAATTTCCTTTAGTCTAAAAATGTTACGTCATATGTGTGACGTCTTCCGAAACACCAATATGCAGTTTATTACCGATTGTTTTATGAAAAAAACTTGTCTGTCAATTATTCACAGAAAAATATTTTTCATAAAACATAGCTTTCATGAAAGAGTGACAGTGAACACTGTTTACAGATATTATTATTCAGACTTTCCCGATATGTCCATCCACTGGATAATTGATTTATTTGTTGCAATGGGGTAAATTATTCTTTAACGTTTGTGAGAGAGAGAGAGAGAGAGAGAGAGAGAGAGAGAGAGAGAGAGAGAGAGAGAGAGAGAGAGAGAGAGAGAGTTAATATTAAAATATCCAGACGTTGTTTAAAAGACCTGATTACAAAAGATAGCAGACCTGGTTTTTTTTGTGAGAATGGGGCCACAGACTGAAAATTAACTTTTTGAAAATTAAAATATAATATCATATGACAATGAAACGACAAGTTCGCCTTAAAACGTAAATAGAAATAGCTGAGCAGGTTAGGAACCTAACACACTAAATCTTATTGCCAAAGCATGAGAAAGAAAGATATGCATTAGATAACCCATCTGACCTTCCTGCGTTAATGTGATAAGAACTGCTTATGCAATGTAATGTAAATCACGTACACCGAATACGACATTGAGTGCCAATAGGAAGACTCCGCAAGTGGCGATACGTGGCCTAGCGTTATCTTCACGCTGAAATGAGTAATGAGTAGCAAGAGATGTCAGGAATTCTTTGGACCGACAATGCATTCGGATGCGGAAACGCAATATAGGATTACTGGGCAAAAGACTTCATGAATAAACTTGGAAGTTCTATTTTATGGATGGTGAAAATTCACGGGAAAACGTAGTCTTCCTTTTACTTCGTTTCACAAATGGTTGCTCGGATGAACTGTGTTCTAACATATGTGATCTTTTATTTCTATGAATGATTTTAAGGGTTACATTTAAATCGTGGGTCCAGGCCTATCAGTGATTATTTGGCCAAGGTCTGGGTTCTGTCTCCAGGGGTTCTGATAGATATAAGGAATTTCTCGCTGTAATTGACAAATTGTTAATATTGATAACAATGATGATGATGATGATGAGGAGGAGGAGGAGTTGAGGATTGGGGAGAGAGAAGAGAATTGGAGGAGTAAACGATCATTATCAAGATTTAGCTTTATTTCCACTAATATTAAGACAACTACCACTTCTACTGCTCCTGCGTAATTCAACCTACTATCAGTGTTATCTGAAATTCCTTTCCAGGTTTGCTATTTATATCCAATTGTCTCTGTTACTCTTAACGACAGTAGAGATTAACCTACATGTTAATGATGATGAGATTTGGACGCTGAACAGAAAGAAGGCAAACAGAATGTGATTAATCCGTATATACAAGCATCTTTATCACGAGTATTGTTGCAATACTGTCACAGAAAAAGACATACTTTGACATGTCGGGTAATTGCCTGCAGGAGGTTTTATGATACTAGCACAAATTTAGTATGAAATTCCTTATACCGTATTTAAATACACACACACACACAAACACAGACACAGACACACACACACACACACACACACACACACACACACACATATATATATATATATATATATATATATATATATATATATATATATATATATATATATATATATATATATATATTGTATATATATATATATATATATAAAGAGAGAGAGAGAGAGAGAGAGAGAGAGAGAGAGAGAGAGATAGTTATGTCATTGCAATTATGATTATTTATCAGTGCTGCCTCGCGAATAGATGGTTTGAGTTTGACTGACAAGGGCCCTTTTAAATCACTACACCTAAGACATGTAAACCTATGCAGCGCAGGAGGACAACTGGAGCTTTTGAAATATTCGATGAACTTTCTTCAAGATAAAGGAATCCCTTATCCACCCTCCTATCCTTCTCCTAACCTCCCTTGTGTTCTCATATCCTTCATATCCTTCCTTCCAGTCTATTCAACCGTATAAGTTTAAATCTTCCCTTATGTTATTCTACCCGTCAAAAGCCAGGTCCTCGGAAGAATGAGTCATGTGGAGGGAAGGTTATTTCTTCCCTACCAAATGAACCGGGGCCAGTCCACAAGGCATCTAACTTTAAAAGTAGCGAATTTCCTTGATAATGAATTTTTTTTTCATTATAAAAGAAATCAAATGACTAATTTATGTGGAACAGGAATTTTAATGTCTGAAGAATATAAACAAGTCATAATAATTTAATATATTTTGGAAACGTAACCGTCTGTATAATATATGATTTGATTTTGTTCATAAGAGGTTTTATGATATTATTATAAATTTAGTATGAAATTCCTTATACAGTATTTAAGTGTAAATTACTTCCCAAGGATTCGTGATAATTGCTATGCGATCAATAACCTGCATTCCTTAGACATACTGGTTCTTGTCATACACGGTTTGCATAGATGACGAGTCTATACTTCGCATTGAAAGCCTATGGTTTAGGGTTTTAAGTCACGTGGAACGTTATTATGGCACAGTGCTGCAAGAGAAATACAGCCATAATCATAAAATGATGTCTTATCAAAACAGACAAAAAAAAAAAAAAAAATTAAACTTTAAATTTAGGACAAATAGCGGATGAGATAATACTTATGTAAAGTTAAGTATACCTTAGTTTAACCAGGCCACTGAGCTGATTAACAGCTCTCCTAGGGCTGGCCCGAAGGATTAGATTTATTTTACGTGGCTAA
This sequence comes from Macrobrachium rosenbergii, assembly GCA_039081455.1. Lineage (NCBI taxonomy): Eukaryota > Metazoa > Arthropoda > Malacostraca > Decapoda > Palaemonidae > Macrobrachium > Macrobrachium rosenbergii. The sequence goes on along the minus strand of JANJGK010000001.1, from coordinate 18,503,082 downwards.
GAGCCAATTGGTTACCGTGGAATCCGAACCACATTACAACGAGAAATGAATTTCTATCACCAGAAATAAATTCCTCTATTTCTTCATTGGCCGGTCGGAGACTCGAACGTGGGCCAGCAAAGTGCTAGCCGAGAACGGTACCGACCAGTCCAAAGAGGAACTTGATAATACTTAGTGAGGATGTCCTAACTGATTAGAGGGGGCGTTGAGCAACCCAACAGCAAGTTAAATAAAAAAAAGGAATTTGTACTTAGTATTTTAATCTACAGACTATTTCGAAACTCCAACTGAGTCTTTTATATAAGTCAGACTTGCTATTGATGTTTCCAGTTCTTACTGACTTGGTCTTAATCAATAACTTCTTTGACTTCTTTTCATGAACTTTACGACGCACTTCGTCATGCAGAAGCCTTGAGAGGTGAAAGGTTTTATTAGAGATTTCACTTAAACGTGAGACAGTCCATCACAGAGAGAGAGAGAGAGAGAGAGAGAGAGAGAGAGAGAGAGAGAGAGAGAGAGAGAGAGAGAGAGAGATGCCGTTTTAAAAATGTGGGATTGAAAAGGATCTGAGTTTTTAAAGCGTATAAATACAGCTTTTTTCTCATTTACGACTGTAGTTTCCTAAATATAGCAAATGAGTTTATATTTTTTTTCACTTCAGAATTGTTTTGAAACGTGTATGAGCAGATATTAGTTCGGGTAAACTTTCAAAATTAAATTAGTTAACGCAAATTAATATTTGTGCAGTTATTTAATGGAAACATTACGTATGAAAACATGTCAATGTCTTCATAGTGGGTAATCCTTAACTGTTTTGTTTTCAGCTAGATGTTTTTATAAAAAACAAAAGGTGGAAATTATTCAACTAAATATTATTATTGTAACTTAAGCACTGATATGCATTTGTTTTTATTCCTTGAAATAGGCAATACTTTTGCACGTTCCTCTCTCTCTCTCTCTCTCTCTCTCTCTCTCTCTCTCTCTCTCTCTCTCTCTCTCCTTGTATGTGCGTTCCCGTCAAAGTTGGCCATCTCATTTGGGGAACTTTTCTCCTGGAAAAATACGTATCAGAGCCCTTGAGGCCTTCAGTTGCCAGAGATCTGGAACTGGCAGAGCAGTGTTCAATAAAACCCATTTGTGGAATATACAGTGTCTACCACGAGACTGGCATATACCCATAGATACTACTTATGACTCTGAAGTCCAGAACTTGCAAGCTCCAGTGTCGATTCCGATTTAAAGGCTCTTTTACACAGACAAGTATCGGGAGCGACAGCATCAGCAACAATAATATATTTAGCAGAAGCTCAATCGTCTATACTAGCGGTAGATCCAATACTGGACTCGGCCACCACAAACATCTGCTCAAGGAGTGCAGGCTGAACCAGTTGAAGTACCTACTACCACAACACCAGCAGAATTGCAACACCAGACGCTAAACTAAACTCCACCAAGCCCTTATCTCAAACATCACTGGAGAATCTTCTCTGACGATGAACTAGACATTTTTCCAAGCCTATCAGGGGAGGAAGCTTGTGGTAACTGCCCTTTCTCTCCCACTGCAGTTCCTCGTTCCACTGTCGATCTTCTACGACTTAATGGCCGATTGATTGATTGATTGATTGACTGATTTATAAATTTTAGCCATACATGCCAAACACTGGGACAACTATGGCCATTCAGCGCTTAAAATCAAACATTTAGCTAAAATTCATTAAAACTATAAATGAAGATAAAAATATATACCCAAATATACATATGCTTTGATACGAATTACACAAATCTGTGAAAGCTAATAAAAAGTTAAATTATGAAATGAAAGTTAATTTTTTAGGCTACTTAACTACCAAAGTTTTCCTAAGATTCTCTCTCTCTCCCTCTCTCTCTCTCTGCTAATTTTTATCCCGCTACCAAGGCCTGTGAAATCTAAAGGGATTCTCAATAGACCCGTTTGCATCCTTTATGTGTTAGTATTTTCTTCCCCTGGCTTTTATATCACTTTACCGGACCTTACTGCTATGAATTGTTCCCCTTATTAACTGGCACCATGATATTCCAAGTGGTTTGTAACAACACCAGTCCCCGATTTCCTGTTTTTTTTTTTTTTTTTAATTCATAGTTTTTTCCTCTTCTTCTCTGACAAATTTTCATATGCCATGCGGTCTGGGTTAGAAGCAATAGCCCGGTGCCAGTTGATGCTGGCCTAATGATTGCTATTAGATACGCGAGCGGTAACCAATGACGAAATGATAATACAGCTTCACAGCCAAAGAAATCTAATATACCTGTTAAACGCTGATAAGATCATATGACGCATGGTGAAGATTGGGATTATATAGCAGCCACTATTATTATTATTATTATTATTATTATTATTATTATTATTATTATTATTATTATTATTATTATTATTATTATTACCGTGGGAAACAATTCCATAGTTATGTAACTGTACAAATATATAAAAAAATAAGCTCTACAGAGAGCGTTCGAGAATCTGGACGATTTTCCTTGAGAAGGAAAAAAAAGTATATCTTAGTTTTACCAGACCACTGAGCTGATTAACAGCTCTCCTAGGGCTGGCCCGAAGGATTAGACTTATTTTACGTGGCTAAGAACCAACTGGTTACTTAGCAACGGGACCTACAGCTTATTGTGGAATCCGAACCACATTATAGCGAGAAATGAATTTCTATCACCAGAAATAAATTCCTCTAACTCTTCATCAGCCGGCCGGGGAATCTAATTCCGGCCCAGCGAGTAACGAAGAGCTTCCTTGAGAAGGAGAAACGTACAGATTCTCGAAAGATCTATGTAGATATTTATTTTTAGATATATTTTTTGTTATAAAACAGTGGAATTTTTGCTTTGTTTGAAGACTAGGGTCATGAGTATTTTCCAATTATTATTATTATTATTATTATTATTATTATTATTATTATTATTATTATTATTATTATTATTATTAAATTTCAGACTTGCCAACTAAATTATAAGAGACAGATACAGAGAAACGGCTACATATCTCTAAACCCTCAACATATTTGTGAATGCCGCTGAAACCCACGGACCCTATTCATCAAACACAGTTGGAAACAGAAAATGGAAGAGTAAATGTAATATGCATTACGAACCAAATCCACCTCAGCAACCAAGCCCAAGCCTGAAACTCAATAAGAGGAAGACTTCATTCCATGTAAAATGTCTTCCACATGAAATAGTATTTGCAGATTTACTGAAGAATTTTTGGGGGGTTCTCTGAAATCACGAGGATTTAGCTGTGACACATTCTTAAGGAATTTGCGCCACGCAATTTGAAACTAAATGTTTTTTCTAGCTGTGTCGATTGATAACGGTATTGTGAAGCAAAAAATAATAATAAATAGGATTATTTGATATTTCTGTGTAATCTAGTTTCAAGCACAACAACCGCCAGCTGTACTTTCCGAACTGATTATAGTGTTCGTTTTAATGAAGCTGTAGTGTGAGACTGATATTTAATTTTTGGATGTATATTGCTGAGAATGATCGCGGCATGGAAAAATGGAACTAAGGACACCCTTTCATGTGTGTGTATGCGTGCGTGAATGTGCGTTTTATTCACAGAGCGGAACACATCACAGTTTTCAGTTCGTATATCTCAGCGCCCAACTGAAAGCTGAAAAAAAAAAATCCAATGAAAGCAGTTGCTCTCGTTCAACTTGAAAGGAAAATTTTGCGGTCTCAGAAATCAATGGACTTTACTTTTATCTTAGCCACAGCGACATAAGGTTCAGAAGAGTGCACTGAACAGTCCCACTTTAGCATATGAGAGCTTTTGTCCACATTCTTCTAATGTTTGGTGTTGGTTGGAGTTGCTACGGAGTTTCTGGTTATTGACGCCAGTTACCCTACACTGTCATTGAATGATTTCATCATTGCTCTTATCCTTTAGTATGGTATCAGATATATATTTTGTATGTTAGGATTCAATAAGACGGGATGGTTTAAATTACAGATTCTTAAATTTACAAAGTAAAAACTTTCAAAGACATACAGTCTTCTTCTTCAGGTACTAATGCACTAAGGAGGTGGCAGTAGTTTCTGGAGCTTCTGACTATTCGGAGGCAGTGCCAGATATACTTGGCAATCCTGCCTCTCTTGAGGCTGCACCTGGTGCGTCGGCCTCTTTGGAGGCTGCATTATCTCTATCTGGTGCTTGTATCTCCCTGGAGCCTACACCAGCTCTGACTGGAGCACCTGCCGCTTCAGAGGATGTGCCAATTGAGTCTGAAACTTCCACCTCTCCTCAGGCAGTGCCAGCTTTGTCTGGTGCTCCTTAGCTTGATATTTCTTTGACAAAGAAGCCATCAAAAGTGCCCAACAACCATAATACAGGGGAGGTTGTGCCATCTACGGCAGGTTCCTCCTCCATGGAAACAGCACTGTCATCAACTTTGAAAGGAAGGAAGCCATAAATAATCAGTCTCCTTCCTGGAAAAAGCTTGAACAGGGCAGTAAGGTGAAATCAAAAGGGACTCCAGGTTGGCAGATTCAAAATCAAAGTAAAATTCATTGATTTTCCCCAGTGGAACTGTCAGGGATTAAGAGCTCATTGGGAATAAATACGGTTGCTTATACCAGAAGGGTTTCCTGTATGTATAGTTTTGCAGCTCTGCACTGATAATAAAGTGGGTTGAGATGAATGGTTTTAGGTTGTCAACTAGTAAAATGGTAATCATGCACTTGTGCTGTATAAGGGGAGTACATCCTGATCCAGATCTGTTCATTCATGGGCAGAGAATTTCATGTTTTGGTGAAACAAAGTTTCTAGGGTTGAGTTTTAATAGCAAGCTGACTTGGATTCCACATCTGAAATATGTTAAGACGAAATGCTTGAAAGCAATGAATGTTCTGAAAGTTGTGGGGTGCTGACCAAACTCAAATGCTGAGACAAAAACAAAGCTTGGTCTTTTCAAAATCAACTCATGGGTTTGAAGTGTACACCCCAGCAAAGCCTAATAGCCTTAAAATGCTTAATCCAATTCATCATGGAAGAGTATGATTGGCGATAAGAGCATTTAAGTCATCTCCCGCTGACAGCATGCTTGTAAGCATGTATTTCCTCTTGTAGGTCAGAAAATTAAAAACCTTTTGTAGTCCCTCTGCTAAATATTGAAGCAAATCATCAGTATCTCCTTGGTCATACCCCTATATGCCAAGGAGACAAGAAACAATGTTGTGCAGGCTAAGGATTGGACATACAAGACTCACTCGTAAGTTTTTGACAACAGGTGTAAACCCTTCATTCTGCGACAACTGTATTGTGCCCTTGTGAGACATTTGCTGGCCGAATGTCCCAGTCTTGGGGATCTAAGACACAGGTTCCTCTCTTGGGGACGTGACAGAGATGGACATTTTGTCTTTCCTACTATTCTCGGAGGGGATTGTAGTAAGGGACAATTATGGATTGGTTAAGGAGGCGGACCTCCTCAACAAATTTCAAATCATATACATACGCAATATGTGTGTATGTATGTATAGTATATACGCATTTATAGATATATTTATACATATATTTTTAAATATTTATGTAAAACTCCCTTCAAATTTATTTATTTTCAGAGTCCTAGTTACTTTTATTGCGGTATCAATAACAGAAATGTTGTGATGCTAGTTTTGGCAACCATAATTCAATCTCTCTCTCTCTCTCTCTCTCTCTCTCTCTCTCTCTCTCTCTCTCTCTCTCTCCTCTCTCTCTCTCTCTCTCTCAATATTGGTCTTAAAGTTTCTTTCATTATTGATTAGGTGACATGGTTTAGCAACCTTTATACAGAACAAGTAAATCATTATCGGGTACAGATCACAGTGAGCTTGGTAAATTGATTCAAAACAAATCAGTGGCATTCTTTTTTATTTATCATGCACTAGAGAGAGAGAGAGAGAGAAGAGAGAGAGAGAGAGAGAGAGAGAGAGAGCGAGAGAAGAGAGAGAGAGAGAGAGTCGTTTGTTTTGCTGTGACTGAGTCACAAAGGGAAACTCTTAATTCCAAAACGACGGGAATTCCTTATAATTTGGTGACATCATTGGCTCGCAAATTCCGGGAAAGCTAGAGAGTACTATGGTAAAAGGTTCGCCTGTTGAAAGAACGTAGCACAGCAGTTTAGAGGAAAATGGTCACTTGGAAGCGGAGGAGAAATGTTGATTGCTACAAGCTAAGCATTGCAAATAGAGAAATTGACTTATCAAAAGAGAAAGGGAATTATAAGTAGGCTAAGCATAATTCTATGAAATTAAAAAGGACTGTTTATTAAGGGTAAAAACGATCATCTAACCAGTACTTTACATTTCTTTTATCTTTTCACCTGTTACCTTTTTATTATACAAAATTGAATAAAAGTCTGCAATTAAATACCCCAAGTTTTCAATTTTTAATTCTGAGTGAATGTAGAATATATACTAAACAGAAGAAAGTGGTTGAGAAATAAACAAAGCTTCGGATATTGTGGAATTCAAAATCTATAATATATATATATATATATATATATATATATATATATATATATATATATATATATATATATATATATATATATATATATATATATATATATTGCTAGAAAAAGAGAGGATGGAATTCATCCTCGAATTTAGAAAATCCTAAAAAAAATTCTGATTCCTCGATTTATAGAGAACAAAATATCTTCACTAAAAGGAAAATATAAAAGGGGACATTTCGACACAGACTTTCGGGGCAGGAAACTGTACAGCGAAAAACGGAAACACAAGAAAGACTGTGACAATATTACATTCCTTGTGATGGCATTATTATTTTCTTCTGGGCCCTTTTTTTCTTTTAAACGTCGACCATAGCTTCAAAGCAGCCATATATTTTGTCCAGCAAATATGACAGGACGGGAGACCAACTTATGTAAATATTTAAATGTAATAATCCAGATTTTGCTGTAGTATCTAAACAAAAATAATTACGTTGTTTTCTTGTTTGTCAAAATATGATACGCTATAATGCACCCTCAAGGTTTTTTTTGTTTTTTATAACATTGGTCAGTTTCCCTTGCAAAAATATACAGCAATAATATTCCTTACTGAACTAATCATCTGCTAACGTTCAGAAGTAAATTTGGTGATTGTAAGTAAGGCAGAGTAGGAATTCAAGCAGGGATTGTTGAGCCAACTGTCCTTTATAGAACTGATGTGTGGATGCTGAATGTAAGTGAAATAAAAAGGTGGAAGCTCTAGATATCTTGCATCTTTAATGGTACGACTTTAAATCACATTATAAGGTTATTCCGGTATGGATACATCATAAATTTAATCAACTATAAACAAGTAACCCCAGCATCTTCTTTATCTAGACTTGCCTTAAATTTTGAACATAGGCAATCAGCTGCAAAATGATCTCAAACACTAAGAAATAATCATATTATTCTGGTAACTGAGTTTCATTAATTATAGATTGAAAAAGGGCACTCTTATTCTTCCTTTGATCCAAGCTACTTCTGTTGCACCTTCAGCGCTCATTTCAGATAAAGCTGACAAGAAATAATTGAGTTCGTGAGACCGGAGCACACCTCTTGATTGTCTATTAACATTCATTAAGCCAGTCTGCCATCCCTTTGATTTAGTACTTGCCGAAAAGGCTTATTGGGTTACT
>JANJGK010000001.1:18493003-18495328 GCA_039081455.1 Macrobrachium rosenbergii | reverse complement strand
ATATAATATATATATATATATATATATATATATATATATATATATATATATATATATATATATATATATATATTCTGCTGTTTGCCCTCTCTGCATTATTTAGTAAAAAATGTCATTCAAACAAAGAAAGGCATCTCTGTCAATGCTAAGGGAATGCGAGCGAGGCCGGTAGGCTGTGTGTTTCAAAAAAAAATAATTAATATTGCCTAGTGAAGTTGCATAAGCTATTCCCGTGCAGTAAGTAGGAATTAGGGAAAGTTAAGAGTAAGTAAATTTCAGGCAGCCTTGTGTCTCGATCCCATTGTTTGGAAGAGAAATAGCCTTCCTAGTGCTAAAACTGTGTACGATATCTGCTAGTACAGACATTTGTTGCGTTATATTTTCTTATGGGAGCAGGGAAAATTGACTGTGTCCAGCGTTGGCGAAAGTTCATATAATTTCCTTGCTATCAGCGCACATTCTTTCTTTGTCGGGACTAAGTGGGAAGTAAAAGGGTTTGATGTAATCCATTTGTTACAGAGTAATCCATTATCTCATATGTAGTTTCCTGGCTGGCGACCTAATCCAATTAAGTAATTGTCTGTCTTAGAGGTTAACTTTAGCTTTAATTGACAGGTTATGTGTGTTATTGGCAAAGCAGGGCTATATAAACTACATTAATTAATTAATAAACTCATCAGCCAAAGACCACACGTAACATTGGCAATCTAGCCTAGGATCACTAATTAATTTAGAGATAAAAGAATCTGGAGTCAAAATTAATTACACATTAATTCCAAAGAGAAAAGTAAGATATTTAATTTCATGCTATTCTTCCAACCAAGGGGACAGGACAAGGCAAAATAGTAATAAGAATACCAGTTTATAATTAAGAAATTAGCATAGGTAAGAAAATGTGCATTAAGAGCATTTATAATTAACAATTTACAAAATTTTAAAAGAAGCACTTTTGCTGTTTTCAGATACCGTGGGTTCTACATTCCAGCAAAGGTCGTTGGCCGAGTTATCAAGTCATTGTTAATATTTTGCTGTTTTTCTCTGCCAAGGATTAATGCATGATATTGATTTTTGAACGAGTTAACTAGTGCACAACAAAGAACGGAGAAAGTGTGCCTAACGTGTCTCTCACAGATAGATGGGACAAAAATTTGCAAAGTTCATTGAATTTCAAAACCAGTAACCGTTTAGCCTACGAAGAGGCCCTGATCGAGCATGACAGAGTTAGTAAGTGTTCATATAGCGGGAAGCATATTAAAGTCTTGTGTCATTAATATAGCAAGCGAACGGCAACAGTTAATTTCATAATAACTTGCATTTTTAAGTAAAGTGAATTCAGTCCCGTTAGGACTTCACAAATCCATTCCCTTGTTGTCTCGCTAGCGGCCACTCCATAAGCGTGACGGAAGTGGACGACAATTAATTCTGCGTGAGGAAAGAAAAGAAATAAAGCATAGCTCATGGTAATTTCGTTTTCCATCTCCATAACGTAAAATCCTTTACATTGTTGGTGCATTTAGTTTAAATCTGTATTCCTGCATTTGCTTCGTTCGTTTTCTGAGAGGAATTCGTGTGCTTTGTGTGATTCAAGTGAAAACAAATGCTCCTCGAGACGTTGTGTATTCATCCTCTGAGACTGCGCCTAGTCGCATTTTGTTTTGAATACTGCTGCACTTGTAACGGGATTCGTCCGACATTTTGGGAAACAGGTTGACCGCTCACTGTCCGCCTTCTTAAAACCCTTGTGGTTGTTGTTGTGATTGGTTTGTGGCACCACAGTCACCTATGCCATTGCCACTTTGGGAACTACTTTGTTGTGCGTTGTAAACCCCCCTTGCAAAATCTTAACCAGACATAGACTTCGATAGATAGAAAATAGGATAGGTTTCCATACAATATATAAAATCAAGACGTAATTTAGTCAGGGAATAATAGGTCTTAGTTAGGATATATATAACAATTTCCTATACAAATCCACTAGCATAAGAATTCATATAAGGAAAAGAAACATATCATATTTTAAATCATAACTTCTCAGAGTAAGACATGCGACTCGGGCCACAGGAAAGTTACGATTGTTAAAACAATCCCCTAAAAAAATAGCCCAAGACGACGCATCTCCCAATAAGAACCCTGCCAGTGTGCAGTTATAATTATTTTACTTAAGTTCTCAGGCAGCACGAATTTGCCAGCTGAATCTCTCTCTCTCTCTCTCTCTCTCTCTCTCTCTCTCTCTCTCTCTCTCTCTCTCTCTCTTCTCTCTCTCTCTCTCTATATATATATATATATATATATATATATATATATATATATATATATATATATATA
>JANJGK010000001.1:18478003-18488003 GCA_039081455.1 Macrobrachium rosenbergii | reverse complement strand
TACAGGCCATCGCTGTTTTTGCCAGATCATCAGCAGCCTGATGATATGTAAATTATGTTTTGGTATTATTTCCGAATATCTTTGTTTATTGAAGCATTTGTCGCAGGTATATTCCATGCAGTGAAAATCATTGTGCAGCGAAAGCATTTTACATGTTTCTTTATGTAAAACTTACTTCATGTACTACTTGGAATTATATCTGCATTTAATGCTGAACTGATTATTCAGTGACCTGAACTGATTTGCATCTATAGAGCTTAATGATTTACCGATTCTGCAGAACTTTCCTTTCACGGATCATATCTTGTATTGTTGTAAAAATGGGCTGGCTCTCTCTCTCTCTCTCTCTCTCTCTCTCTCTCTCTCTCTCTCTCTCTCTCTCTCTCTCTCTCTCTCTCTATTTATTAATAGAAACAAGCCTGCTAAAATCTAATTTGATCACTTTACCTAGTTTCCGACAGCATAATATCTAGTGCCGTAACACAACTATAATATTCCGTCTTGGAATTTTGGCCCTTCCCATTTTCCTCTTTTTCCTTTGCCGAAACAGGAAATATAATATCAAGCTTTACTAGTCTGCGTTCCCAGCTGTTGGATTTGTTGGATTCAGAAAAGTGAAAAGGTCGCTGCGACTTTTAAAAGTATACATTTCTGGGGAATGTGACCGGGTGATGTAAAATATTTCCAACAAAGAAGGAGCAAAACTGCTAATTATTACTTTACAAAGGTTAGAAGGGATTTGCTTTGGTTTAAGTAAAATAGGACTGACTTTGTCACACACATCTACACACACACACACACACACACACACACACACACATATATATATATATATATATATATATATATATATATATATATATATATATATATATATATATATATATATATATATATATATATATATATATATATATGTGTGTGTGTGTAAGTGAACGTTTGTATATAAGTTTGGCTTCTATAGAAATCCAAACCCCTTGACAGACACAGACAAAATTTTGCCCACGACCTGTATGTCACCCCAGAAAGGTGTTTAACTCAAAATCAAACTCCTACCCCGTGACAACCATACAAACACAAATTTAAAAAATGAAATTTTCGTTTTTGCGTCACCTTTTCGTCCAGTTTTCTGGATTTATTCTCATTTTTCACCTGACCCTTCACCTTTTCTTCTGGTGCTGCCAGAAGTATGATTAACCCACAACAACAAATCCCCTATAACATCAATTTTTGATCAGAACGTATGTGAGTTTTGATCATAATCTATGATAATAATTAATATAATTGTTTATTACCTCGATAAACTCTACATTGAAAACCAAAATCGATCATTTCTTTCCGCAGTAAGCGAAGCCAGGTCCGCACATGCGTAGTAGTGGCTTAACGTAACGGTTTCAGCCAGCAGAAACCACTAATACACTAATTTGCCCCGCCCGTTCATACATATGGTTGAAGACATTATATGAGTAAATAAACACATTCCCTTTCTGCGTACAGTGTTAAAATGGTCCTACACATGATCCTACATCATTTATTACACACCAAGATCATGTAGGGAGAACAACGCACTGTTAGCTGTACTGGAATAATCAAAATATCACCTTAGACACTCCAGGGGTTGGAATTAATTATTGTGCGAATTGGCAAAAAACTTCACTGCATACGGAAGATAAGTTTCTTTTCACGTTACTCGGTACTGATTACCTGGAAGATAATGGCTGAAAATTCTAGATTAAAACTTTATAGGAATGTATATCATTACATCTGGAAACTTTCTGTGAAAGGCACTTGGAGGGTAAATGTATTAGATACAAATAGGGATTTAAGAAATGGCAACTACTGCACTTTGAGTAACTCAAAGTGTTCACAGCTTACACAACATGTCAATTCATGCTGCAACGAAGGGATACCCTTCCCAAGTCAACTCGCCCCCCAGTAAAACAAAACTTTTATGTCGTCAAGAAAATTCACCGTAAAACTGAATTGTTTTACCCTTTGCAAAAGAAGTACCATAAATTTTAATCACACTGCTGACTGACAAGGAAGTCATGGAAAACATTGCCCCTTCTTAAATCTCTTATTATCATTCTCTGGACACTCTGTTAATCCTTTTTCTCGACCCTGTGACTGCCTCGAAAACCTCTCTTCCAGTTCCGAAGCCATTTGGAGACAAAATCCACGCTGCAGGCACCAGATGAACCGGTGAAGGGATTTAACCAAAGAGAAAGTTTTGGAAGGCCTCATAGCAACCAGCTGCCACACACCTTACCATGTGGCTAACTGGAAAACCACGAGGTCACAGGATTGTGCCAAAATCCATGTGTGATTCCATAGAAAATGGAATGTCAAAAGCATGGGGAGATAATCCAGCAAGGTCATAAAAGGAGCTACTCGACCCAAACCAAAGAAGAGATGCTCTGGCAGCAGATCCAGTAACACTGTCCCCTTGACCTCCACCCCATCAGGGCCATATCCCAAACATGTGGCTGTGTTCTTAGCCTACTATTTGTCAAGTATTAAAACCCTTCCTTTCCTCCCCCCTCTGGCAAAACAACAGGGGCCCTCACTCTGATATAAGGTAATGTGCTCGGATTTGAGGTTTTTCAAACAGTCATGAGTTCTTTTATCTTTTACTGATTTACTTTTTGATTTCCAAGTGCAATTTTCTTCATAGACCTGATCTTCATTTTGCAGTGCATTAATTTAAAGCATTTACCAGTGTTGAAATCGAGACTTATTGGCGCCTTTCGCGCACTGCTTGACTTTTCCTTTGATTGCTCTAATTTTCTGTCACATAACCACTTGCGTTCTCAATTGCTGATGGAGTTGCTTGCTGTGGAATCTCCCCGTTCCAATTATGCCTGTGTACTGTGATTCTAACCATGGAATCCTAATCTATGGTGCCCTTGAAGTGGATTTCCCCAGCATCTTCAGTTATCCCTCTGTTATTATAATTTAGTTCTTCAGCAAGACTCAGCTTCCCTATCTAATTTACTCCCCATTCTTCTGATTTTATGTTAATGTAACTGTTTTATCTGCAACATTCCCTGTTGAGTAAAGCCTTCAGCTCATCTTTTTCTTCTTATGGTTTGACCTGACCCCACAATTTTAATCAGATATGTACAGGTTCATGGTAAGTAAGTCCTTTCTTTACTTAGGTCATAAAAGTAACGTCCCTATTCAGGATTCCCTTACCAGGTAAAAACATAAAAGTGGCAACCAATTGCTCAGAATTTCTTGCAGCCTGCAATGTTGCAAGTTAGAATCCTACAACCTGCAACTTGCAACTATCAGCCATTAGCCTCGCTAAAGCTGGGTGCAAGACGAGAAATGAACCTAAGCATAATATTTCTTAATAAGCACACAATCGAATAGAATTCCACAGCTTAAGTATAGTGTTATTTTTATATTTTTATATTACTGGCGATCATGACTATGACTAAAAAATTTTTTAGGGATCAGATAACCCATGTACATGCACACGAATAATTTCACCGTGAGCAGAAAGTGTTGCTTCTCTGAAACAAGCTTTGTCGCTATCGCATGTTAGCCTGCATGATTTAAATGTTAGGTTAGCCAGGAAGTGAAGTGTTAAACAAAGTGATAACCAAGGGAATAGTATGTTATTTTCTTTTCCCCACGTGCTCTGGACAATTAGCTGTCCATCATTATTAAAGTAGGCAACACAGAAATCGGGCAACGAACGTGGGCCCATCCAGCAATTTTGCTCACTGGACTGGCTGACTCTCTCTTTCTCTCTCGCCTGTAGTAGCAACCACACTAGACTTCAGATTAAAACTCCGAAACTCTTTAAAGACTGTCTTGTGAAAATTTAGCATTTACGAAACTCATCTCATTTTTACAGCGTGAGCAAATTGCACATTAAGAGCAAATTGCACATTAAGAGCCAATTGCACATATCAGATCCAATTACACATACATGAGTCATTCCTCTAATCATTTAGAAATCTGCGCAAGCAAACGAATTATTCATTCATAAATCTTGAGCAGCTGGGAGACGGGAGAAAACATTCCCAAAATTGTTCACCTCTGTTTTATAGCCTTCCGTGTGAGACTTCGCACAGACAACCACGTCCTTTGCTCAAGTGCCTGAGCTCCCTTCAAAACAATCCCACGAGGCTCTGTAATGCAGAGTAACTTTGTATATTTTTATGATCACGTGCCTGTCAGGTCAAACTAGAGTAGATTAAAATTCTTTGTGCATGTGATCTCGGCAAATCAATGTCTCGTGCATGGTAGATTTAAGAATTGTACTTGTCACATTCTAAAGCAATTAATTCTTTGCTTCGAAAATAAGCTTATTATACTTGTCACATCCCATGCATTTACCCTTGGCTGCGAAACAAGCATATCATTTGTACACACGTCTATTTGTGTATCCTCCGAAGCTACTGCTTCCTATTTGCCAAGAGCAATACAATTTTACAACTTCTGCGTAAGCCTTCAACCATCTGCACCAGCCCCTAGGTGTCTCTCACCAAACCAAACCCCTTTCCCAAGGTATACATTACCCATTTTACTAATTCTGTGTTCCAACACACAATTGAGGTTCTCGAACCTAACCTGTGTCGAGGGCTCCCACCAATCCTTTAAAAAGAAAGACCCACCCACACCCAGCGTGCCACATACCTACATTCTCAGGAACACCCAAAACGTTCTCTCAAGCAAACCCTAACCTACGCTCAATTCTTAGGAATGAGCCATGCACTACAAAGTGCCCAAATGTTCCCTCGAACAGCCTGAGTTCTCCAGAACAAACCAAACTCATTCTGTCTGAACAAACCTACGTTCTATGAACAAACCTGTGTTCTTCGGTTTAAACCAAACCCATTCTATTCAAACAAACCTGAGTTCTTCAAAACAAACCAAACTCGTTTTATCCAAACAAACCTGAGTTCTCTGGAACAATGCGAATTTGTTCTATTCGAACTAACCTGAGTTCTTCAGAACAAACCAAATTCGTTCAGTTCAAACAAACTTAGGTTCTTAAAAACAAACCTGAGTTCTTTGGAACAAACCAAACTCATTCTATTCAAAGAAACCTATGTTCTATGAACAAACCTGATTTCTTCAGAACAAACCCAAGCTCGTTCTATTAAAACAAACACACATTCTTACGAACAAACCTGAGTTCTCCAAAACAAAACAAACTCATTCTGTTTGAACAACCATTTGGTCTAATAAACAAACACTAAGTTCTCCGGAACAAACCAAAACCAGAATCGTTCTACTGAACAAATCCTAAGAAGTTTGCACTTTACCCAGTCTCGTCAGCATGCAAGCAGCACACAAACTGTTCTTTGGAACAAACCAGAATTGTTCTCTCAAATAAATCCTGAGGAAGTTTGCACTTTAGCCAGTCTTATCCGTGTGTAAGCAACAACCTGTTCTTTAGAACAAACCAGAATCATTCTTTGGAACCTCACGCTCGATCCCAAGGAACGAGCCTGCACCAAGAGCTCCACCATCTGTCCTGCGGACCAAACCACACCCCTTTGCCTGACGTGTGGAGGAATAACTTCACCCCCTAAACACCTGCAACATGGCTGATGTTCTCGAGGAAGTCAAACACTTCTCCAAGGCAGGGAAACTGCTGGGACTGAGGGGACCCGACTTGACAACATGGATAAATGGAAGAATGGCAGAAGCTAAGAAGGAGAAGGAGAGAGAAAGAGAGGAGAAGAAAAGGGAAAGTGAAGCAAGAGAAACCAGGGGGAAGAAAGAAAGACAGGAGAAGGAGAAAGAAAGCGAGAAGGAGAAAGAAAGACAGAAGAAGGTGAAAGAGAGACAGGAGAGGGAGAAAGAAAGAACCCATGAGCTTGCCCTTGCCCAACAGAGGGCCTTGAACCCCGCTCTGACCTCTCCGCAGCCAACTCTCAACAGCGTCAACACCCTAATTCTAACATGGACTGACACTGAACTCGAGGCATGGCTCGACCAAGTAGAAGAGGTTTTCAAGAATTACAACCCCACTCCCACAGAAGTTTCCTTGATCCTGGGAAAGTACCTGGGCGGAAAGAGGGCAGTCGCCTTCCGCTCCCTTACCCAGGGAGACCAAGGAAATCCCAAGGAGGTCTGAAAGGACATCATTAAGGACTACAAGATTACCCCTGACCACTGGAGACAACGTTGGCGAGGCCAGCATGGGCATATTCTAAGAGCAGAGCTCTCAGGCGATGGCTGGAGTCCTTAGGCACCACCACCGTTGAAGACGTAATTGAGCGCTTCCAGCTCGAGGACTTCCAGTATTACATCCCTCCTGCTCTCGCCACCTACCTTTGCAAAAAAGCCCCAAGACACTCACTGAGTGCTGTAGCTTGGTGGACAGCTGGGATGCCTTCCATCCTTTCGCTAGTTCTTTGGGACCTAAGATTTGCCCTCCTTCTCATACTTCCAAGATCACTCAGCCCAAAAATGGACATCCTCCGAAAAAGCCTGTGTTCGGCCATTGTAAGAAGGCCAGGCACCTCATGGAACAGTGCTTCCTGAAAGCTGAGAGTCAGTCAAAGGTCCCAACTAGTTCCCACACTGGGAACTCACCCAACCGAGCCTCGTCTGGCTCTTGGGTACCCAACAATTGGCCTTTTACCTCCAAAGGGGCAGTGCCCGAAGAGATTACAGCAAGGAAATTTGCAAGGACTGTGGCCAGAAGGGTTGCACGTCCGCAACCTATCACGCAACACCCACCGTTTTCCTGGCAGTTACTAATGATTCGTCACTAGGCCCTCCAGCAAAGGGTCCTATATACATGGCAACTTCTTGAGGTAGCTACCCTGCATGCCAGGTCAACACCTTTGATGATATTGGTGCACAAATTTCCCTGATACAGGAAGACAAGGTCCCCCAGGGGATACTATTGACCAACATAAGCTCGTCACCCTTGAAAGTATCAATCATATTCAACTGATACTCCCCAGAGTTCAGTTGAGGATCACCAGGCCTCACAGAACCAAGATCTGCACACTTGCAGTAGCAAACTACATTCCTGGAGACTATGACCTCCTTCTGGGACAGGATTTCCAGCCCCCTTCACACAAGTTAAAATAATCCAGGGGTCCTTACCCCTCAAAGAATTAATCAGGTACAACTGGTCCTCACAGACCCGCCTTAAACCCACTGCCTGTGCCACTAGCGTGCCCTGAACAGTGCCAGGCTCACACCACAGATCTCCCTACCAGAGGTCCGTATTTTGCCTTGAGCCCCCTGCTAGTGCTACTTCCATGCCCTGAGTAGGACCGTGCTCTGTTCATCCTGAACAACAAGCCAACTCCTAATTCAATTCCTCTGCCTGGTAATGCCTTAGTGCCAGTGCCAGGGCACACCATAGATCTTCCTTCAAGAGATCCTAGTCAGGATCCCCCTCTCTTCTCCCGGCTTGGCTCCACTACCAGTGTCGGTAAGAGAGTTGGATTCCCCTGACTACAGAGGAAGCTCATCACACGGTGTGGCCTCGCAACCCGTGCATGAGCTGGTCACCATAGCCTGTGAGCCTCTCACGCCCACCAAAACTTCTCCCTCTCTTTCCTAGTACTCAGGAGACAAGTCCCTGAGCGACAATTCTACCATATATCAACTGGCCGCAGAAATCAAGGAAGTGCAACACTGTCCCCTTGACCTCTGCCCCGTCAGGGCCATATCCCAAACACGTGGCTGTGTTCTTAGCCTAGTATTCTTCAAGTGCTACACCTCTCCCCATCCCCCCCACCATCTGGCAAAACAATGAGGACCCTCACTCCGATATAAGGTAATGTGCTCGGATTTGAGGTTTTTCAAACAGTCACTTATTACTTTATCTTTTACTGATGTACTTTTCGATTTCCAAGTGCAGTTTTCTTCATAGACCTGACCTTCATTTTGCAGTGCATTAATTTAAATTCACAAATGTTTACCAGTGTTGAAATCGAGATTTATTGGCACCTTCCACACACCACTCAATTTCTCCTTTGATTGCGCTAATCTTCCGTCACGTAACTGCATGCGTTCTCAATTGGAGATGGAGTTGCTTGCTGTGGAATCTCCCCATTCTGATTGCCCTTGTTTGCTGTGGTTCTAACCATGGAACCCTAATCTATGGCGCACTTGAAATGGATTTCCCCTGCACCTTCGGTTATCATTCTGTTATCATAATTTAGTTCTGCAGGACTCAGTTTCCCTGTCTAATTTACTCATTCTTCTGATTTTATGTTAATGTAAATATATGTGATTTTAAGTGAACCTAAGTGTTTTGTCTGTGACATTCCCTACTAAGTAAAGCCTTCAGCTCATCTTTTGCTTCTTTTGGCTTTAACTGACCCCACAATTTTAGTCAGATGCATAAAGTTTCATGGTATGTAAGTCCTTTCCTTAGTCAGATCATAAAAGTAACTTCCCTGCTCAGGATTTACAGTCCCTTTCCAGGTAAAAACATAAAAATACCTTATGCTGCTGTGATCATACATAGTAAGGAATAGTATTCCCATAACTTAGGAATAGAAAATTATTGTTTACAGTTATACAGTAGAATGATATATATTCATTTCTATCTTTTATCAACACATATTTACTCAAAACAATAAATACCTATTACCTAACATTCTTCCAAGAAGGGAAAGATTTTGGTTGATTCATAATTATGTTATTGTACGAATTGACCAAGTTTATAGATGCAGTATGTGTAACTTTATACACAATTCTACGTTAGGGAATTTGATGTCATTGTAAAGACAATGAGTTGTTAAAAAGTCCTCAAAACCAATATAAAAAATGGTAGAACTAAGTAGTATCTCCGCGGTGGTGATGGCACTATAACTTAGCTTTTTCTACAGGTTTTGGGTTGCTAATTACGGATTTACCTTTAATTTTTGTTGGACTAATGTAATTAAATGTAATTAACCTGTAATTGACACCTAAAGTTCATCCAACAAGGTAGGGGACCCGATGGGAAAGCAGGGTTATGGGTCGGGTATACCCCGGGGACAGGTGATCTGCACCCCCTCAACCAACAAGCTAGGGGAACAGATGGGAATGCGGGGTTCAGGGTGGGGTATACTGCCAGAAGAGTGTTATCTGGCTATGTAACGGCTCACCCGCACGTTTCTACCCTACAATTTAGGGGACCCCTAGAGAAAGCCGGGTTGTGGGTGGCGTAGACGACAAGGCATGAGAAACCGGCCAAAATGTACTTTTTACGGCACCCCAGACATGAGAAACCGCTAAATAAACAGAGAACAAACAAGAACATTAAATGAGCCGGCACAAAGGCAACCCCTCCCATTACTACTGTCCTCCCGAACATTTATTGGGGAGTCATTGGTTCATCCTTCACTCCCTTACTGAGGAAACTCGGAGTTTGGGGACCTAAACCCCCCTTAAAAACTTATCTAACCAATCACGTTGCGCTGTTATCCCCCCCCCCACTAAGGAAAACCCACTAAACGTTGCCACTCAAAGTTGCTAACACGCCCCCCTCCTTGGAGGCTGGGCTTTTTCCAGGGTTCACATACGCGTCCAGCACATGACAGGGCACAGGTATGTCTGCTTTGAACGGTTCATATTTCGTGCGGTAAGTGCAATAACTTGTTAATCTGTTATCCCTCTGCATGAATCTAACACACCCTGCATGCAATCCTCCCAAACTATAAGTTAACACAGCAAAGAAAAAACACATTTATGCTTTTGAGTTTATTCTTGAAAGTTTCAACGTTTTTGGTTGCACTTACCCGCAACTGTTGCAACACAGGTATCCCCCAGACCAGTACTGAATGCGGCGCAGAAAGATTATATCCCCCCTAACCTACTGCTAAACACGGAGAAATGCATTTACCCAGCCAGCCCAGTACTAACCTCAGCGAAAGTGAATCTGTACCCCCCACAAAAAAAAAATTCCCTGCACACATTTTTCGTATGGCAGCACCGTTTCTCTGCTTCCTTACCATAACCAGCGGGATTCCATTTCCCGAACCCATTACTAAACACGGCGAAATGCATTCAACCCACCAAC
>JANJGK010000001.1:18438003-18473003 GCA_039081455.1 Macrobrachium rosenbergii | reverse complement strand
GAATCAATTATTATTATTATTCATGAAACTTTCTCAATGAACCTTATATTAAAATCCACTGTAAAAAGGGAGATATAAAAGCTCCTAAAAATCTTCCATTAAAATTGTAGCAAAAATCTAATTTCATTTTATTTGTTAAAATTATATTATCATTTTAGACGATTTTGAAAAATGTTTTTTTAACAAATTTTTATTTATACACCTCCACAAACACTTTTCTCAAATTCAGTACCTAAAATATTGAATGAAATAAAATTTAAGTCTAAAAGATCATATACGCTTTGTTTAAAAACACCGTTAAAAACAGTCAAGATCGAAGTCAAAGATCAATTTCAAAAATCGCATAAAACTAGGAAGATAAATGTAACATATAAAGAGCAGTGAAAAAATATTTCAATTTGAATACATTATTTTTTGCATTTTTGCCCTCTTTTTGGGGACTGATTTTAGTTCAACTTATACTAATATATTATTATAACCTAATTTTATGAATTAATCATTAGTATTCACGAAAATTTCTCAATAAATCTGAAATTAAAATCCATTGTAAAAATGACGGGAAAGATCCTAAAAAATCTTCCACTAGAATTTTTGCAAAAATTAAATATTTTTTATTGTTTCGATCATTTTCTTTTTTAGCTTTAATTTTGACATATTCAACTCGGCAAAACCATGTTACACGAATTTAGTAACTAAAATATGAAATAAAATATTTTGCATATATAAACACCGTTTAAAACAATAAAGATTTATGTTAATATTCAATTTTAAAAATCGCAAAAAGATACGAAAATAAAAGTAAAATGTAAAAAGTTTTAACAAAAATACTTTAATATGAATACAATTTTTTGGGAGCTTTGCCCTTTTTTCATGGCTGATTTTAGCTCAACGTTTACTGATATACTCTTATAACCTAGTTCTAATGAACTAATCATTATTATTCATGAAACTTTCTCAATGAACCATATATTAATATCTGTTGTAAAAAATAGATGTAAAAGTTCCTAAAAATCTTCCATTAAAATTGTAGCAAAATTTAATCTTCTTTTCATTTGTAACGATCATTTATTTTTTTAGGCAATTTTGAAATTTAATTTTTAAAACTTAAATTTTGATTTATTCACCTCCACAAACGCGTTTTGCAAATTCAGTACCTAAAATATTGAGTAAAATAAAATATAAGTCTAAAAGATCATATAGATATAAATAAAAATAAAAATAAAAGCATAGATATAAATAAAAATATAGATAAAAATCAAAATAAAATTCTATGTTTTATCTAAAACTAGAGCATAGTCATTCATGTAATAATGGCCACCTCTGGCGATTGTGGAGGAAATCTTTGGTAAGGGGTCCTTTTTGTGGGTTTGACTGTGGGGCCAGGGACCTACTTTAGACAGGAGCCTAGCATGGTGAAGGTGGCATTTACCAAAACTATGGTATATATTAAAAAAAATATCCCAGCCGCCTAGAAATAAAACTTCTCAAAATTTTCGACCTAACCAACTCTTCCTAGTACGATTCCATCAATTTGGATGAAATATAGATATAATCAAATTGCCATTTTCCTTCGATTTGAGCCATTCCTCAAAGAACTGTTCCTTGTGCCTAGCGAACTCTACAAATGTTATATTTTTCTATTTCTTGAAATTCCTGAATTTCTGTCGATAGGCTTCCGGCACTAAGTCATAAGCTCTGAGAATAATTGCCTTAACCGTGTCGTAATCACTAGACAAGTCCTCACTTAAGGTATTGTACACTCTCTGAGCCTTACCTTTAAGACGACACTGGACATAGTGGTCCACATGTCCTTAGGCCAATTCAGCTTACGCGCTATCCTCTCAAAGGAAATGAAAATCTCAGCTACATCCTCCTCTAATCTTCTTGCATTGATATATTGATTTTCATTTTATTTTCATTTCTCATTTTCACTTTTTATTTTTTCTTTATTTCATTTCTATTAGATTAATCTTTTTCTATTTATGTTTGTTTATTAAGTCTTTACTTTTTTTTATTTTAAGGATGTTTTAAAAAAGTTTTTAATCTTTATTTTTATCTATTTTTATTTGTTTTCTTTTTTTGAATATTCTATACCTTTTGTGTTAATAAATTTCTGATACAAAGTACATAGTAAAGAATTAAAAATATATTAAAATTCCTTTTACAATAATTGCGTGAAATTTAAATTGGTAATCAAATAGGTTTTCAAAACAATACAAATTTATTTCATCAAGTTTTCATTTTTATTTTTTTAAGTTTCATGAATGTTTATTTTTTCTTGATTTGTGTTTTTTATTTCATTATTCAGTTTAATTTTATTTACCTTGTTCTCATCTTTTTTTTTTGTTTGTCTAGTATTTGTTCTATTTTATTATACTGTCATAGTTTTGTATTTACTTATGTCTTTATTTCATACATTTAAGTTTAATCATATTTGTAATGTGAACTTTATTTGTAAGTC
Source organism: Macrobrachium rosenbergii (assembly GCA_039081455.1). Lineage (NCBI taxonomy): Eukaryota > Metazoa > Arthropoda > Malacostraca > Decapoda > Palaemonidae > Macrobrachium > Macrobrachium rosenbergii. The sequence continues at coordinate 18,470,542 of JANJGK010000001.1, read as the reverse complement.
ATATGATAGAAAATAGATATTTCAACAACAACAACAACAACAATAATAATAATAATAATAATAATAATAATAATAATAATAATAATAATAATAATAATAATAATAATAATAATAATAATAATAATAATACCATTTTTTACTTTTAATAAATAGTGAACATTTTACAGAAATCCTCGTAATTATTATCCTTCAAAATTCATAAAAGTAGATTCTTTAAACCTACGACAAAATTAAAGTCTGTCATCCAAAGATATTTAAATGAACATGTAAAAAAGTATACTAAATGACGAATGAAGAACAGTGCTAAAATATATGAATAATCTAAACATTTAAAATTGCGTAAAAATTTTGTTGACAGAACTAATAGATGTAAGTAAGAAAAAGTTACATAATAATGGCAGTATATTTGAAAGGAAAATTTGGAAAAAAGATTAAAAAAATAAAAAATGGGAAATATATAGAATTGGGAAAAAAGCTAATTAAAATCCAAAAATATGAAATTAATAAAACTAAAGACATAAGAAATAATAAAATCATATAAATGCCAATGATATTGATAAAACAAATAAATAAAAATAACAATGAATTTAAGTACAGAAACCAATAAATATTTTAAAATATATAAATATACAAAAACAATAGAATATAAATAAAAAGAGAGTAAAACATTAAAAAGCAATAAAATAGTACATATGATATGGAAAAGATATTAAAACTACAAAACACTTTTCTTTTAAATCAACAAAATTTAAATCAACAAAAATATAATAGAACAACTAAAATACAAAACGATGCAAAATATAAAAAAGTATATGAAACAAATTAAAATTGTCATAAATTTAATATGCAATAATGAGTAAATAAATGTGAAAATATATCGATCAACGAAAAGGGATTTTTGTCGTATCCTCAATTAGTCACCAAAAAGAAGGGAAAACTGCCAAAAATTTGTATTCAAATTGAAATATTTGTTTTCTTACTTTTTCTTTATTACACATTTATTTTCTTATTCTTCTGCGATTTTTGAAATTGAATTTAAACTTATATCGTAATTATTTTTTAACGGTTTTTATATACAAAACGTACGGTATATGATATTTTAGACTTATTTTATTTTATTCAATATTTTAGGTACTGAATTTGCGAAACGTGTTTATGGAGGTGAATCAATCAAAATTTAAGCTTATATAATCAATTTTCAAAGTCGTCTAAAAAAGGAAAATATTCATAAATAAAAAGAAAAGAAAATTTTTGTTACAATTTTAATGGAAGATTTTTAGGAACTAGTACATCTTTTTACAATGAATTTTAATATAAGGTTCATTGAGAAAGTTTCATGAATAATAATGATTAATTAATTAAACTAGGTTATAAGAATATATCAGTAAACGAAGAGCTAAAATCAGCCATCAAGAAAAGGCCAAAGCTCCCAAAAATATTGTTTTCAAAATTAAATATTTTTTAAAACTTTTTATAATTTACATTTATTTTCGCATTTTTCGGCGATTTTTAAAGTTGAATATTGACTTAAATCATTACTGTTTTTCACGGTGTTCTTATATGCAAAATATTATGTTATTTCATATTTTAGTTACTGAATTCGTGAAACATGGTTTTCTCAAGTTGAATATATCAAAATTTTGTCTAAAAAAGAAAATGATCGAAACATGAAAAAAAATTAAATTTTTAAAATAATTTTGATAGAAGATTTTTTTAGGAGCTTTCCGTCTTAATTTACAATGGATTTTAATTTCAGATTCATCGAGAAATTTTAATGAATAATAATGACTGATTCATAAAACTAGGTTATATGAATATATTAGTAACCGTTGAACTAAAATCAATCACCAAAAAGAGGTCAAAATTGCCAAAAATAATGTATTCAAATTGAAATATTTTTAAAAAATTCTTTATATGTTACATTCATTTTCCTATTTTTATGCGATTTATGAAACTGAGTAATGATTTAAATCTTGATTGTTTTTAACGGTGTTTTCAAATACAAAACGTATATGATCTTTTAGACTTAATCTATATTTTATTCAATATTTTAGGTACTGAATTTTCGGAACGTGTTTGTGGTGAATAAATCAAAATTTGTATAAAAATCAATATTAAAAATCGCCTAGAAAAAGAGAATATGATTTTAACAAATAAAAAGAAAATTAAATTTTTGCTACAATTTTAATGGAAGATTTCTAAGAACTTTTACATTTTTTTTACAAGGGATTTTAATAAAAGGTTCATTGAGAAAGTTTCATGAATAACACTGATTAATTCATAATACTTGGTTATAATAATATATCAGTAACCTTTGAGTTATAATCAAACACCAAAAAAGGGGCAAAGCTCCCAAAAACATTATATTCAAAATGAAATATTTTTTACTTTTTTATATTTTACATTTATAATCGTATTTTTCGACGATTTTTTAAACTGAATATTGACTTGAATCTTTATTGTTTTTAACGGTGTTTTTATATGCAAAATATTATTTCATTTTATATAATAGTTACTGAATTTGTGAAACATGGTTTTGAGGGGTTGAATTTAAGTTAAAAAATTTAAGTTAAAAAAACAAAAGGATAGTAACAAACAAAAAAATTAGTTTTTTCTACAATTTTAGTGGAAGATTAATTTATTTATTCAATATTTTAGGTACTGAATTTCCGAAACGTGTTTGTGGATGTGAATAAATCGAAATTTAAGTTAAAAATTCAATTTTCAAAATATTCTTTAAAAATAATCTTAACAAATAAAATGAAAATTAAATTTTTGCTACAATTTTGATGGAAGATTTTTAGGAACCTTTACATATCTTTTTATCAATAAAAATAAAAATATAGTTATAAATAAAAATAAAAATAAAGTATGGATATGAATAAAAATAAAAACGTAAATATAAATTAAAATAAAACATATTTATAAATAAAATTATAAGTAAAAATAAAAATATAGACATAAATAAAGACATAAAAAAATAAAAATATAAGTAGCAATACAGATATAAATCAAAATCAAAATAAAACTATAGATATAAATAACTAAAAAAATAAAATACAAATATACTGTAGTTATGGAAAATAAAAATAAAAATATATATATAAATATAAAAAATATAAATAATAATAAAAATATAGATATAAATAAAAAATAAAAAAGAATAAAGTAAAAAAATGAAATAAAAATAAAATAAATAAGAATATACAAATAAAAAATAAAAATAAGAATAAAAATAAAATAAAAATATAGATATCAATAAAAGTAGAGATATAAATAAAAGAAAAATAAAGATAAAAATAGATGTAAAAAATAAAAATAAAAATGAAAATATAGATATAAATGAACATGAAAACTAAAAAATGAGGATAGAGGTAAAATAAAAATATAGATATGAATAAAATAAAAAATTAAAATGTAGATATGAATAAAATTAAAATTAAAAATAAAAATATAGATATGAATAAGAGAGAAAAATAAAAATATAGATATGAATAAAATAAAATAGTATATAGATATAAATAAAAATAAAAATTAAAATATTGAAATAAATAAAAATATAGATATAAATAAAAATAAAAGTGTAGATATTATAAAAATATAGATTTAAATAAAGATAAAAATTAAAAAATAGAAATAAAAATAAAAATATATATAAATAAAAATAAAAATATAAAAAACAGATATAAATAATAATAATAATAATAATAATAATAATAATAATAATAATAATAATAAATATAAAAATAAAAATATAAATATATATATATATATATATATATATATATATATATATATATATATATATATATATATATATATATATATATATATATATATGAATAAAAATTAAAATAAATAATATAATAAATATAAATAAAAACAAAAAAGAAAATTTAGAAATAAAAATATAAATAAAAAATTAAAATATAGATATAGATAAACATAAAATTAAAAATAAAAATATAGATAAATAAATAAAAAATTAATCATATATATATATATATATATATATATATATATATATATATATATATATATATATATATATATATATATATATATATATATATATATATATATATATATACATATATATACATATATATATATATATATATATATATATATATATATATATATATATATATATATATATATATATATAAATATATATATATATATATATATATATATATATATATATATATATATATATATATATATATATATATATATATATATATATATAAATCATATAAATGAAAATAAAATTTAAAATAGATTAAAAATAAAAATAAGATGAAATAAAATAAAAATAAAATAAAAATAAGAATATAGATATAAATAAAAAATAATAAGAAAAAAATTAAAATATAGATATGAATAAAAGTAAAAAAATACAGACATTATAAAAACAGAAATAAATAAGAATAAAATATAGATATAAATAACATTAAAAGATAAAAATATAGATATAAGTAAAAATAGAAATAAAAATATAGATGTAAATAAAAAATTATAATAAATATATAGATATAAATAAAAATAACAATATAGACACAAATAAAAATATAGAAATAAAAATAAAAATAAAAATATAGATGTAAATAATAAAAATAAAAATATAGTTATAAAAATCAAAATATAGATATATAAAAATAAAAATATGGATATAAATAAAGATATATATATATATATATATATATATATATATATATATATATATATGTATATATATATATATATATATATATATATATATATATATATATATATATAAATGAAAATAAAAAAATACAAAATATAGATATAAATAAAATATATAAAAATAAAAATATAGATATAAATGAGGATATAGATATAAATGGAAATAAAAAAATAAAAAATGTAGATATAAAAAAAAATATAGTTATAAATAAAAAAAAAATATGGATATATATATAACACAAATAAAAAAAAAATAAAATATAGATATAACTGAAAATAAAAATAAAATAAACATAAATATAAAGTAAAAATAAAAATTAAAAATATAGATGTAAATAATAATAAAAATATAGATGTACATAAAAATTTAAAAAAAATTAAAATATACATAACAAAGGATACAAAAAAGAGATATAAATAAACTAAAAATAAAAATAAAAATATTGATAAAAATAAAGATGAAAATTATGATATAAGTAACATAAAAAAAGAAAATATAGATATAAACAAGTAAATACATATGAAAATAAAAATAAAAATCTAGATAAAGAAAAAGAAAAATTAAAAAATACATATAAATTAAAAAAGTAAAATAAAGGTAAAAATATAGATATGAATAAAAATAAAAATTCCACATATAAATAAAATATAAAAAATTTAGTAGTAAATACAAATAAACATAAATATATATATATAAATAGAGTTTAAAGTAAAAATATAGGTATAAATAAACGTAAACATAAAATACAGATAGAAATAAAAAAAAAGTAATATAGATATAAATAAAACTAAAAATAAAAACAGATATAAATCAAAATAAAGACATACAAAACATAAAAATGAACATTTAGATATTAATAAAGATAAAAATCTAGATATAAATAAAAATAAAAATATATTTATGAGTAAAAATAAAACTGAAAATATAGATATAAATGTAAAAATAAAAACATGAAAATAAAAATATACATAAAAATAAAAATATAGTTAAACAAAAATAAAAATATAAAGACAAATATAGATATAAGCGGAAATAAGAAGAAAAAAGGAAAAATATATTAATAAATAAAAAATGTAGATATAAAGAAAAAAATAAATATATACATATAGATACAGATATAGACAAAAATAAAAACAAAATAAAAATATAGATAAAATAACCATATAGATAAAAAAATAAATAAAAATATAGATAACACAAAATTAAATATAGATATATTGATATAAAAATAAAATATAGACAAATATAAATAAAAGTAAAAAATATAGCTATAAATAAAATAAAAATAAAAATAAAGATATTTAAAACGAAAATCTAGATATAAATGAAAATCAAATGAAAATAAAATATAAATATAAATATAAATAACAGTAAAATAAAAATAAAATACAAAAATAAAAATAAAATACAACTAAAATTAAAAAGAAAGATATAAATGATAATAATAATAAAGATATTGATGTAAATAAAAATAAATATAAAAATATAGATATGAATAAAAAATAATAATAAAAATGTAGATATAATAAAAAATACAAATAATATTAAAAATGTAGATATAATAAAAAAATAAAAATATAAATAAATTGGAAATAAAAATAAAAATATAATTAATTGGAAATAAAAAAAGTATAGTCAACTGGAAATAAATAATAAAAATAAAGTTATAAGTAAAAATGAAAATAATAAAAATAGATATATAAATAAGAATAAGAATAAAACTATAGATATAAATAAGGATAAAAATAAAAATGAAAATATAGTTAAAAATTAAAAAGGAAGAAAAATGAAAATAAAAATAAGGCTATATAAATAAATAAAAATAAAATTAAAAATACAGATATAAATAAACATAAAAATGAAAACAACAATATAAATATGAAAGTAAAGATATGGATATAAATAAAAAAAAATAAAAATATACGAACAAATAAATATAAAAAAATTATATATAAATAAAAATAAAAATGGAAAATATAGTTATAGATGAAAATAAAAATAAAAATATAAATAAAATTTAGATACAAAGAAAACTAAAGGAAAAATACAGATATAAATAAAAAATAAAAATAAAAATATAGAAATAAAAATAAAAATAAAAATAGATATAAATAAAAAGACAAATAAAAATAGATATTCAAGAAGAATAACAATAAAAATATAAATATAAAAATAAAAATAAAAGTAAAATATAGATATAAATACAAATAAAAATATATAAATAAAAATAGTAACATAGACATAAATAAAAATAAAAATGCATATGTAAAAAAATAAAAATAAATATATAGATGTAGATAAAATAAGAAATAAAAAATATAGATATATATATACAGTATATATATATATATATATATATATATATATATATATATATATATATATATATATATATATATATTATATATATATATATATATATATATATATATATATATATATATATATATATATATATATATATATATATATATATATATATATATATATATATAATATATATATATATATATATATATATATATATATATATATATATATATATATATATATATATATATATATATATATATATATATATATATATATATATATATATATAATATATATATATATATATATATATATATATATATATATATATATATATATATATATTTATATATATATATATTTATATATATATATTTATATATATATATTTATATATATATATATATATATATATATATATATATATATATATATATATATATATATATATATATATATATATATATATATATATATATATATATATATATAATATATATATAGAATAGAAATAATGATTTAAATAAAAATAAAAAATAAAATATATAAAAAATATACATATAAATAAATAAAAAAATAAAAAGAAAAAGATAAAAATAAAAATATATATATATAAAAAAAAATATAGATATAAACAAATATAAAAGGAAGATAAGATTAAAAATAAAAAAAATAGAAATATAGAAATAAATAAAAACTGTAATAAAATATACGTAAAAATAAAAATAAAGATAAAAATATAGAAATATAAAAATAAACATATAGGAATAAATAAAAGTAAAAATAAAAATAAAAATATATATATCAACTAAAAAATAGAAATAAAAATTAAAATAAAATTGAAAATGGTAAAAATAAAAAATAAAAATAAAATAAAAATAAGAATATAGATATGAACAAAAATAAAAATATATAGATGTAAATACAAATAAAAATAAAATATATATGTAAATAAAAATAAAATAATATTATACATATAATTAAAATTAAAAATAAGAATATAGATATAAGTAAAAGTAATAAAAAATATAGATATAAATAAAGATAAAAATAAAAATGAAAATAGTTAAAAATAATAAAAATAGAAAATGAAAATGAAAATAAAAAATAGGTATAAATAAAAATAAAAATGAAAAAAAAATAGATAAAATTAAAATAAAAGTATAAATGTAGATATAAATATATAAATAAAAAATATAGTTACAAATAAAAAAATTTGTAAATTGAAATAAAAAAAATAGATACAGATAAAATGAAAATAGAAATATAGATATAAACAACTTTGAAAATAAAAATTTACAGATATAAATAAAAGAAAAAAATATAGATATAAATAAAATAAAAAATAAACATAGAATTTAGATATAAATAAAAATAAAAGAAAAATATATAGATAAAAATAAAAATGAAAATGGAGAAAAATATAAAAATGAAAATAAAATCATAGATAAAAAAAGACAAATAAAAATTTTCCATATTAATAAGAATCAAAATTCTAGATATAAATAAAAATAAAATAAAAATATAATTAAAATATATAGATATAAATAGAATTAAAAATAAAAATATAGACATAAATAAAAATAAAAATATTGACGGATATAAAAACAAATAATATAGATGTAAATATATATATACGCATATATATTATATATATATATATATATATATATATATATATATATATATATATATATATATATATATATATATATATATATATACATATATACAGAATATACCTATATATGGATATAAATGAAATTAAAAATTAAAATATGATTAAAAATATAGATATAAATAAGTACAAAAAAATATATAGATATATAAAAACAAGAAATATAGATATAAATAAAAATAAAAGGAAAATAAGAATACTAATCAAAATGGCAAATAAAAATATAGATATAAATAAAAACAGAAATAAAAATATATATATAAATATCAAAAATAAATATAATAATAACGATATAGATATAAATAAGAGTGAAAATAAAAATACAACTATATATATATATAAATATATATATATATATATATATATATATATATATATATATATATATATATATATATATATATATATATATATATATATATATATATATAATAGAAATAAAAATTAAAATAAATCTAAAGATGAAAATTAAAAATTTAAAAATAAAAGTAAAATACACATTAAAATAATTATATAGATATAAATAAAAATATAGATATACATAAAAATAAAAATATAGATATGAATAAATAAAATATAAATAAAAATAGAAACAAAAAGAAATTATATATATATATATATATATATATATATATATATATATATATATATATATACACAGTATATATAATAAAATTATAGATGTAGATAAAGTTAAACATAAAAATATAAACAAGTAAAAATAAAAATATAGATATGAATAAAAATAAAAATAAATATATAGATATAAGTAAAAATAAAAAGAAAAAGAAATAATAAGAATAAACAAAAATAAAAATACTAATATAAATAATATATATATATATATATATATATATATATATATATATATATATATATACATACATATATATATAATGTGTGTGTGTGTTTGTAAATAAAAATAAAAATAAAATAAAATAACAAATAAAATAAAAATAAAGACACAGGTATAAATAAAAATACAAATATAAACAAAAATAAAAAATAGAATTAAAAATAAAAATATAGATATGAATAAAAATTAAAAATAGGTAAAAATAAAAATAAGTATAGAAGTAAATAAAAATAAAATAAAAATATAGATATAAATAAAATAAAAAAATAAAAATATAGAATAAGTAAAAGTAAAAAAATATGGATATGAATGAAAATAAAAATATATATATAAATATAAATAAACATAAAAATAAAAATATAAATACAGTATAAGTAAATATAAAAATAAAAATGTAGATATAAATAAAAAATTAAAACTATGGACATAAAAAATAAAAACATATATAAAATAAAAATAAAAATATAGATATAAAAAATATGGATATAAATGAAAATAAAAATAAGTATATAAAAAAATATGAAATAAAAATAAAAATATAGATATAAATGAAAAATAATATATAAATAACAATACATATATATAAATAAAAATAAAAATAAAAATAAAATAAAAAAATAACAATAAAAATATAGATTAAATAAAAATGAAAATATAAATAGATGAATAAAAATAAAGATATATAGAGAAATATAGATATAAATGAAAATAAAAAAAAGAAAAATATGGTTGCAAATAAAAAAAATATACAGTAGATACAGATGAAGATAAAGATAAATATATATAGATACAGATATAGATAAAAATTAAAATATAAAAATATAGATAAGATAAATATATAGATAAAAAAAATTAAAATGAAAATATGGATAATAATAAAAACAAAAATATAATATAAATATAAATAAAATATGTATAAATAAAAATGAAAATATAAATATAATAAAAATATAGACATATAAAAAGGTAAGTGTAGACATAAATAAAGATAAAATTAAAATAAAAAATATAGATATAAATATATATAACAGTAAAATAAAAATAAAACTTTAGATATAAATGAAAGTAATAATATATATAAATAAATATAAAAAGAACTAAAATTAAAAATAATTATTTAAATTAAAATAAGAATACTGATGTAAATAAATATAAAAATAAAAAATATAGATATTAATAAAAATAAATAAAAAATTTACATATAAAAAATATATATAAATAAAAATAAAAATAAAAATATAGATGTAAGAAAAAATTAAATAAAAATAAAGATAGATATATAATAGAAATAAAAATAAAAGTATAGATATAAATAAAGATAAAATTAAAAATGAAAATCTAGTTAAAAATAAAGAAATGAAAAAAATACAAATATATACATATAAATAAAAATAGAAATATAGATATAAAGATTTAAATAAAAGTTAAAAATACAGATACAAATAAAAATATGAATAAAATATATAGTTATAAATAGAAATTAAAAAAACATATAAATGAAAATAAAAATAAAAATATAGATAGAGATAAAAATAAAGATAAAAATGTAAATATAAAGAAAATAAAAAATAAAAATAATTTACATATAAATGAAAATTAAAATTAAAGTATATATATATATATATATATATATATATATATATAAATGAAAATAAAATTTAGATATAAATAAAAATAAAAGATATATATAGATATAAATAAAAATAAAAATACAGATATAAATAAAAATAAAAATATAAGCAAGGATATATATGAAAATAAAAATATTGATACAAAATAAAAATAAATACATAGATATGAATAGAATTAAAAATAAAAATGTAGATATAAATAAAAATAGAAATATTAATAAAAATAAATAATAATATATATACGAATAAGAATATATATATATATATATATATATATATATATATATATATATATATATATATAAATGAAAATAAAGATACAGAAATGAAAATATTGATATAAATAAAAATAAAAATAAAAATATAGATAGGAACAAATATAAAAATAAAATTACAGATATAAATGAAAATAAAAATAAAATAACATATATAAAAATAAAAATACGATAAAAATAATAAAATTTAAAACATGAAAAAGAAAATAAAATAAGATAAAACAAAATGAAAATAAAAATAAAAATATAGATGTAAATAAAAATATAGCTATAAATAAACATCAAAATGAAATAAAAAGACAGATATAAATAAAATTAACATTAAAAATATAGATATAAGTGAAAATAAAAATAAAAATATAGATATAAATATAAATAAATAAATAAATATATACATACATACATATATATATATATATATATATATATATATATATATATATATATGTAAAGGCCAATCCTGAAGCCTATACTTTATTTAGGTCTCCGTTTTATGAACAGAGGTTGGTATCTCGCTTTTCCCGAGATATTGTGTGATAGCGTGTAGCGTGAGCCGACATCGTAAGTTATACCATTCCTAACTAAAATCTAAGGACCACTGGAATGAGATACTAAGTACAAAACTAAACCTTTATTGACAAAAAAATAACGAAAATAACTTCCAAAAATTATGAAGAAAGAAAACGAATGATTCAACATATCTATCAAAATTCTCCTAAGGAAACAAGGTCCAAAATCATAAACACCCAATTATTTAAGGAAAATACAGAAATAACTCATCTGTCATTCAAATCATAAACAGGTCAATTAATAAAATCAGGTCATCTCAAAATGTCATACCACTCCCTTCCTTGAAGAGGAACGTGAAGGAAGGAGAGAGGAATAGCTGTAAAGAACAGCGTTATATTAAAAACCAAATTCGCAAAATACAAATGGATAACCACAAGATTTCACTGCCACAGGGGTAACGTCTGTGCTCATAGTTCTGAAAGTAAAGTCTAAAATGTTTATGAGTTGTACTCACTTCACAAAATCCTCTGGGAAACAGCCCCTATGTCTGCTGCTTCTTATTTTGCATGTTCACATGCTCAGTTATACATCGTTCAACGATCCCTCCCATTATATTCATTATGCAATGCACAAATGAACACACTCTCATGACATCACCAAGTTTAATGTTCGACAAAGACATGCCCTCTGTACTTCAAGGCGTCATGAGATACTCGTGCACAATTGTTCTTTTTAAATCTGGATTTATAACCGGTTCAGCTTCTAGAATGTTCTAAGCTGAAACTGCATTTTCACTGCCCGTGTCCTGTCACCAAGGAGCTCAGCGACTTCCTGTGGTATGCGAATGGTTCAGCACTTTCCTATATGCTGTGTATAGTCAAAATGGACCCTCGAATAGCTGACCCAACTTTTCAAAGGTCACCTTCACGAGCAATTATATATATATATATATATATATATATATATATATATATATATATATATATATATATATATATATTAATATTATATGTATATATATATATATATATATATATATATATATATATATATATATATATATATATATATATATATATATATATATATATATATATAATATATATATATATATATATATATATATATATATATATATATATATATATATATATATATATATATATAATATATATATATATATATATATTATATATATATATATATTATATATATATATATATATATATATATATATATATATATATATATATATATATATATATATACATATATATACATACATATATATATATATACATAAAATTTATAAAAAATACAGATATAAATAAAATAATAAAAATATAGATATAAATAAAAATGAAAATATGGTTATAAAAAATAAGATAAAAATAAAAAAATACATACAAAAAACAAAATAAAATTAAAAATATAGATATGAATAAAAATAGAAAATATAGATAAAAATAAATATAAAAATAAGAATATATATATATATATATATATATATATATATATATATATATATATATATATATATATATAAATAAAATTAAAAACAAAAATATAGATATAAGTAAAAATAAAAACAAAAATATAGATAAAACAAAAATAAAAATAAATATATATATAATATAAATGAATATAAAAGTAAGAATGTAGATATAAATATAAAAATTAAAATATAAATATAAATAAAATTAAAAATAAAAATAAAAAATATTGTTATAAAAAATAAAAATAAAAATAAAAATATTGTTATAAAAAATAAAAATGAAAATAAAAATAAAAGTAAAAATGTAGATATAAAAAATTTAAAATAAAATCAAAATAACAATAAAATATAGATATAAATAAAAAATAAAATAAGAAAAAATAAAAATAAAGATAAAAATAAAAATATAGATATAATTAAAAATAGAAATTTAAAAAAATATTGATATAAATAAAAATATAGATGTAAATAAAAAGAATAAAAGTAAAAGTATAAATAACAAAAATGAAAACATAGACATAAATAATAATAAAAAATAGGTATAAACAAAAATAAAAATACAGATATAAATAAAAATTAAAATAAGAATTAGATACAAATAAAAATTATAATAAAATAAAAAATAAATATTATAATAAAATAAAAATAAAATTGAAAATAAAGAAGTAAATAAAATTAAAAATATAGATGGAAATGAAAATAAAAATAGAGATATAAATAAATATAAAAATAAATATAAAAATATAGATATAGATAAAAATAAGGATAATAACAAAAACTTTGATATAAATAAAAATGAAAATATAGATATAAATGAAGATAGAAATAAAAATAAAAATAGATATAAATGAAAATAAAAATAACACTAAAAATAAAGATAGAAATGAAAATAAAAATAAAAATATCAATACAAAAAAAGCAAAAATAAAAACATATATGTATATATTATTAAAATTCCAAGGCCGACATTTAGGCCCGTAGCTGAGAGGTGAACCTTGCTACGGACATGAGGATCCAAATGGACCCCCATTATTTTGGTCAGTTCTAATAAAAATTGAAAATTTCAGATCAATACGTCAAAGCATTCTTGAATTATTGAAGCCTGAAATTTGAATTTTGGTAACAGGAAACATGCCAAGGGCGACTTTGAGGCCCTGTAGCTGAGAGGCGAATCCTGCCCTGGTCATGAGTCTCCAAATGGACCCGCAGTATTTTGGTCCGTTCTAATGGAAAATGCAAATTTCAAGTCAATACGTCCAGTCATTCTCGAATTATGGAAGCCTGAATTTTGATTGAAAAAATTCCAAGGCTGACTTTGAGGCCACGTAGCTGAGAGGGGAACCCTGCCACGGGCATGAGGCTCAAGATGGACATCAAGTATTTTGGTCCTTTCTATTAAAAAATACAAATTTCAGATCAATACCTCGAGGCATTATTGTGTTATGGAAGCCTGAAATTTGATTTGTGGAAACTGGAAACATGCCAAGGCTGACTTTGAGGCCCCGTATCTGAGAAGGAAATTCTGCCACGGTCATGAGGTTCCAATTGGACCCCCGGTATTTTGGCTCGTTTAATCGGAAAAAGCAACTGCCAGGTAAATAACTCTAGTAATTCTCGAATTATGGAAGTCTGAATTTGCAATGACTTATTGGTGGAAACTGGAAATAGTGGTCAATAAAATTATGGAACCACAATATTGATGGAACCGTACTATGAAGAGTTGGTTAGGTCGAAAATTGACAGAATTTTTATTTCTGGGCGGCTGGACTCTTCATTTTTAGAAAATATCACCTTCACCATGGTAGGCTCCTGGCTAAAGTGGGTCCCTGGGCCCCACAATCAAACCCACAAAATGGACCCCTTACCAAAGATATCCTCCGGAATCGCTGGAGGTGACCATTATTACATGAAAATGACTATGCTCAGTCTTAAAAAATGACACCGCCTTCGTGCTGGCTCCAAAATCCTCACTGAAGATTCTTTCTTCACTGAAGACTTTTCTGCAACAGTATGACAGGTGTCATTTTTTTATTTCAAAGTTCATTTCTACCATTTATATAGCTGGTAGCCTTTCATCATTGGCACTCTGTTGGTAGTATTCCATATATAATTTTTCAATTTCAAGGTTCCTATAGCCTTGTCGGTAATGCAGGTGGCATTCTTGAATTTCAAGGTTCATATCTAAAAATAAAAAAGGCCAACTTTGAGGCCCCATGGCTGAGAGGGGAATCCTGCCACGGCAATGAGGCTCAGGATAGGCCCCCCATATTTTGGTCCGTTCTATTGGAAAATGGAGATTCCAAGTCAATATGTCGAGTCACTCTCGAGTAATGGAAGCCTGAATTTTGATTGTAAAATTCCAAGACCAACTTTGAGGACCCGTACTAGAGAGGAGAACCCTGCCACGGACATGAGGCTCCAAATGGACCCCTAGTATTTTGCTTCGTCTATTAAAAATTGAAAATCTTAGATCAATATGTCAAAGCATCCTTGAGTTATGGAAGTCTGAAATTTGATTTGTGGAAACTGGAAACATGCCAAGGCCGACTTTGAGGCCCCGTAGCTGAGAGGGGAATCCTGTCACGGCCATGAGTCTCCAAATAGACCCCCAGTATTTTGGTCCATTCTATTGGAAAATGCAAACTCCAGGTTAATACATCGAGTCATTCTCGAGTATGGAAGTCTGAATTTTTATGGTAAAAATTCCAAGACTGTTTTTGAGGCCCCATAGCTGAGAGAGGAACCCTAACACAGACATGAGGCTGCAAATGGACCACCAGCATTTTCCTCCGTTCTATTAAAAAATGCAAATTTCGGATCAATACGTCGAGGCATTCAAGTGTTATGGAAGCCTGAAATTTGATTTGTGGAAACTGGAAACACGCCAAGGCCGACTTTGAGGCTCCGTATCTGAGAGGGGAACGCTACCCCGTCCATGAGTCTCCAAATGGAACCCCAGTATTTTGGTCCATTTTATTGGAAAAAGCGAACACCAGGTAAATATATCGAGTAATTCTCGAATTATGGAAGTCGGCCTTGGCATTTTTACAGTTATCCCAAATCACATTTAAGGCTTCCATAACTCAAGAATGCCTCGACGTATTGATCTGAAATTTGCATTTTTTAATAGAAAGGACCAAAATACGGGGGGGTCCATTTGGAGCCTCATGTCCTTGGCAGGGTTCCCCTATTAGCTACGGATCCTCAAAGTCGGTCTTGGAAATTTTACAGTCAAAATTCAGGCTTCCATAACTCGAAAATGACTCGAAGTATTGACCTAGAATTTGCATTTTCTAACAGAACAGACCAAAATACCGTGGGTCTATTCTAAGCCCCATTGCAGAGGGAGGATTCCCCTCTCAGCTATAGGGCTTCAAAGTTGGCCTTTTTTATTTTAAGATATGAACCTTGAAGCTATAGGAACCCTCCTATTGAAAAATGACACATGGAATACTACCAACAGAGTGCCAATGATAAAAGGCTACCAGCTATATAAATGGTAGAAATTTCAAAAATGACACCTGTCATACTGTTGAAGAAAGAGTCTTCAGTGAAGAAAGAGTCTTCAGTGAAGAAAGAGTCTTCAGTGAGGATATTTTGCAGCCAGCACGAAGGCGGTGTCATTTTCTAAAACTTGATTATAGTCATCAATGTAATAATGGCCACCTCCAGCGATTCCGGAGAAAATCTTTGGTAAGGGGTCCTTTTTGAGGGTTTGATTATGGGGCCCAGGGACCCACTTTAGCCAGGAGCCTAGAATGGTGAAGGTGACATTTTATAAAACTAAGGTATATAAAAAAATAAAAAAAGACGACCAGCCGCCCAAAAATAAAACTTCTCACAATTTTCGACCAAACCAACTCTTCTTAGTACGATTCCATCAACTTTGGGGGATCCATAATTTTTTGGGCCAATAATTCCATTTTCCACCAATCAATCATTGCAAATTCAGACTTCCATAATTCGACAATGATTCGACTTATTTACCTGGCGTTAGCTTTTTCCAATAAAACAGACCAAAATACTGGGGTCAAATTGGAGCCTCATGGCCATAGCAGGCTTTCCCTCTCAGCTGCGGGGCCTCAAAGTCGGCCTTGGCATGTTTCCAGTTACCACGAATCAAATTTCAGGCTTCCATAACTCAAGAATGCCTCGACGTATTGATCTGAAATTTCATTTTTTAATTGTTCGGACCAAAATACTGGGGGTCCATTTGGAGCCTCATGTCTATGGCAGGGTTTCCCCTCACAGTTACGGGGCCTCATAGTCGCCCTTGGAATTTTTACAATTAAAATTCAGGCTTCCATAACTCGAGAATGACTCGATATATTGACCTGGAATTTGCATTTTCCAATAGAACAGACCAAAATACAGGGGGTCCATTTGGAATTTCATGGCTGCAGCAGGGTTCCTCTGTCAACTGCAGAGCCTGAAAGTCGGCCTTGGCATATTTCCAGTTTCCACAAATCAAATTTCAGGCTTCCAGATCAATAAGTCGAGGCACTCTGATCTGAAATTTGCATGCGTAAAATAATATGATTAATTGAAAAAAATAATGAAAGGAAAAATGTTAAAGGAAAAGAATAAATTACAGAGTTATAAAGAAAATAAACAGGTGAGGAAACCTGACACCCTCTTCTGGATAGAGGTGCCAAGGTCCTCATAGGATAAAAGGGTGGAACTGTGCCAAATTTGCGCTGGGGCCAGAAGAGTTTAGCAGCTCTCTTTAAGCTACCTAATGTTACCTACAACCGTGATTTCTGCCTCAGATATGTTTAGGTTGATGGTTCTCCTTAGTAGGGGAATCAGTCGAACTGACTCCAAGGAGGACATTGGAGTGCCACCTGTGTCGGCTTCTTTGGCAGCCGAAGCAGGGGAATTCATTCCAGGCTCTACCCCAAGTCGCCGCAGTTCCACGAGTTCATCGGCCATTTGAGACATGGCAGAATCCTTACTCATGGTCGTGTCTGCGGGCGACTGGGAAAGAGAGGAAGAGGTCGTGGTGGGCGTGATAGATTCTCAGGTTACCATGAACAGCTCAGGCACAGATTGTAAGGCTGCACCTTCGCTTGAGATTCTGCTGTGGTCGGAAGAATCCATCTCTCTTACCAGCACTGGTAGCAGAGCCAAGCCGGGAGAGGAGAAGGGATCCTGATTGGGATCTCTTGAATGGAGACCAGGGGCATGCTCTGGCGCTGGAACTAAGACAGGGTCAGGCACTATTATTTTATTTGGCATTTTCTCGTCGTTCGAGAGGGACGGAGCTTGTCACTGCTCAGTTCACGCAAGTGGCACTGAGAGAGATTGTGAATCGAGTTTGGAATCTCCTGGGGGGAGATCTATCTGGGGACCTGGCATTGGCACTGGGGCAGGGCAGGCATCGAAATGGGATCTGGAATCGATTTTGATGGAGGTGGCCACTGCACATTGTACTCAGGTGGCACTGGCAGTGAAATGAATCCAGGCATTTGAGGCTTACTCATTCCTAATAAATGATTTGAGGGATTTGGACCCCTGGATTGCTGTAACTTAGATGGGGACTGGAAGTCCTGTCCCAGGAGGATGTCAGAACCTCTAGGAATATAGCTTGCTACTGCAAAGTTGCAGATTTTGGATCTATGAGGTCTTGTGACTCTCAACTGAACAGTAGTGAGTATCATTTTAAATTGATTGATACCCTCAATTGTGACGAGTTTACATCGGTTAATGGTAGCTCCATAGAGAACTTTGTCTTTTCTTATGAGGGAAATTTGCTCGCTGGAGTCATCAAATGCCTTGACTGGACATGCGGGTAGCTACCTTGAGGATGTGCCACATATATGGGACCCTTGGCTGGAGGGCCTGAGGACTGTGGATTTGTAACTGCCAAGGCAATGGCAAGAGTACTAGATTTATTATTAGGGCATTTTGCCCATGTGGGAGAGTGGCCATAAACTTTGCAAGTCATGCAATAGCTCTGGCTGTAATCTCTTCATGGCACTGCCCCTGTGGTGGGTGCAGGCTTGTTAGTTGATGGATTCCTGGGAGAGGGTTTGAAAGGCACTGTGGGTGGTGCCTGGGGCTTGTTTCAGCATTGCTCTGTGGAATGTCTAGCTTTCTTGGAGAACCCACATACAATTGGTTTCCTTGAGTGCCCATTCTGGGGCGCAGGGGTGCCAGAGGTGAAAAAAGGAGGGCATATTTTGCGTCCCAATGAACTTTCATGGGCGTGATGGATGTCCCACGTGTCGGCAAGATGACAGCACACTGCTAGAGCCGTGGGCGCTTTTTCGCATACATGGGTTGCTAAGGCAGAAGGGGCGTAATATAAAAAGTTTTCAATCTTGAACTGCTCGAGGATGTACTCAGAGGTGGAGACTCCCAAGAACTCTAGCCATTTAGAGAGGACCCTATCTGATTGATATGTTCAGTCAGACCAGGTTTGTCCTGCTTCTGGCCTTATCTGGCTTCTCCAGTGTTGTCTCCAGCCTTCGGGGGTGATCTCGTACGCCTTTGTGCGCCTGCTGCATTTCCACCCACTTCTCTTGATCCACCTCAGGGAGGGTGTTGAAACCAATTAGACCATTTCCGCCTAGGATTTTTCCCAAGAGTAGGGAGACTTTGGTGGGAGTGAGTCGGTAGGTGCTAAGTTCCCTTCCCACCCAATCAAGCCACACCTAGGTCTCGACCTCGGTCCACTTGGGCATAAAGGTATGAGTCTGAGCGAGGGCGGATGCGCCAGGGGCTGGAGAGGAGCTGGTAGTGCCAATTTAGGCCATCTGGAGCTCATGAGCCCTTTGCTTTTCCTCCCTGTTGAGCCTATCCTCTCTTTCTTGTTCTTCCCTTGCAAGTCTATCCAGCCTGTCTTGCTCTTCTTCTCCTTTCTGTCTTGTTCTTCCTTCTCACGTTTATCGAGCCTATCTTGCTCTTCTTTTTTGAGTTCATCTAGCCTATCTTGCTCTTCCTTCTTTGCCTTTATTTCTTGTTCTTCCTTCTTCTCTTTTCTTACTTGCTCTTCCTTCTCCTGTCTTTCTTGATCTTCCTTTGCGAGTTTATCTAACTATCTTGCTCTTCCTTCATTGCCTTTCCTTCGGCCTCTCTCTCCACCTTGGCATCGTCTATTCTCTCTTGGACCCACTTCCTCACGGCCTGCCCTGACAGTCCCATGTCCTTTTCAGCTGACATATAGAACATGAAGTCCTCATTTTGCTGGGTTCAGGATATCATAGACATCTTGAGATAATGCTTATATGGGCATGACTCTTTAGATAATCAGTGTGTCTGAAAAGACTCAAATTTCAGGGTGTCCGAAAAGACCCAAGTTTGTTCGTGATGAACTGGTTTCAGTATGTATAAAAGACTCGGTTGTTTTGTGATGAATGAATTTTAATATGTCTGAATAAGACTTAGTTTGTTCGTGATGAACAAATTTTAATATGTTTAAATAAGACTTAGTTTGTTCATGATGAACAAATTTCAGTATGTCTGAATAAGACTTAGTTTGTTCATGATGAATGAATTTTATATGTCTGAATAAGATTTAGTTTGTTTGTGATGGACGAATTTTAATATATCTGAATAAGACGAAGTTGTTTGGGATGATCAAATTTTAACGTCTAAATAAGACTTAGTTTGTTCATGATGAACAAATTTTAATGTGTCTCGAAAGACGTAAATTGGATTCTATTTCATGCACGGACTCAGCCAGCTATTGCGTGAATCTTAAGGCTTGGTTCGGGGAGTGTTTGCTCCTTCCCGAGAATATTCTTGTATTGGTTTTGCCTCTTGGCACGCGGATTTGTTAGCAGGGAACTGGTTTGGTTTTGTCCAGGAGGACGTAAGAAGTTTGGTTTTATTCCGCACACAGACAAGTCCAGCTATGGCACGAATTTGGGTTTGGTTCAGGGAGCGTTTACTCGATCCCAAGAATTTAGTTTTTCTTGTGATAAAAAAAAAAAAATTCCTTTTAGGGGAGTCCCGATATGTGTTAGGTTCATGAACTCAGTGAGCATCATAAAACTCTTAGAATTATAACCCCAACAATAAATAAAAAAAGAGATGGCGTAGCATAAACCTTAAAAAAAATAATGTTTTGAGAGACACTGGGATACTGGCGCAGAGGAGGTAAGATTTATGTAATGATACAAATTGGCGGGTTAGACACCAGCCGTTTTAGAAGTACACTTCTACTTATTTTTATAGGAGGATAATTTTGTTGACGAGAGGCGGATAAGTTACAAAGTTATATTATTTGGCAACCCTAATAAGAGCCTTTCCTCCAGTCTAATATAGTTCAAGACTTAATTCTACCATTCACGGGCACTGTTTTCCTAAGTTCACATGTGTATGAATTTACATTTCCCTATTTTCACCCACCTCGCACATGACCGGAAAAGGTTATGTTTGCTCAGCTGGGTAACCACTTGGGTTTGTGTCTGGCTCAGTAACTGACAGCTCAAGGTCGTCTGGTACGCACCTGGCCCAAAGGACAATGACCAACATGGGAATTTTTCTTAGGCTGACCCCACTTATACAAACATTATCCTGCTTAAGTATATTTAGAGGAATCCAAATATAAAATGTTTCTCCTAAGCTTTACGAAAATTAACTGGGAGGGACGTGAATAACACATGGTGGTCACAGCGAACCTTAAGCAAAGCGAAAGACAAAAACATGAGCAAAAAAAAAGTTCTTACGCTTATGAATGAAATAGTGGGCGGTTATTGAATGGAAATGCTTTGAAATGAAAAAGAATTTATCACGTGTGGTGCTGTACAGAGGAATGTGTACAAATGCAAATATGAAGCACGTTTATTTGCTCACATGGCCTGAACAAACATTATGCCTTTTCTGAGAGTTTACTCTAAGAGGAATTATACGTTTGCCTAACAAATTTCTATCCTCTACGGGAGAAAGAGAGAGAGAGAGAGAGAGAGAGAGAGAGAGAGAGAGAGAGAGAGAGAGAGATTAAACTCTTAAGCTTCAGCAATATGGAAATTTGCTGGCCGACCCATGTGGGATCTAAAACATCTGCCTAGCTACAATTCCAAGACGACAGATTGCCTGGATAACACAAGGAGGAAATACACACACTATCTCCTTCTTTCAACGCTTTGTAATTCCCTAGCTTGCCTATGTGAAGAAAACATGCAAGGCCCCCTCATGCAGGGGCTGTCAAAACATGTGTAACAGACACTTACTCTCTCTTCTTGATGACTGGATTGCATGCAAGTGCCTAACGTTTCACTATTGTTATTTTCAGTCACAATTTCACTTCCAATCCTAAAATAAAATAAAATACTCACAGTATGGAACTCCTGGACCGTGCACTTCCGGATTTTACAGTAAAGGTTCGTTTCTTTCTCTCACATCCAGCCTAGCTTCACTAGTCGCTGATACAGCAAGTTGCAAAGGTGGGGGGGGCATTCAATTCTGCAACACTGCTTGCAAGATTTAAGGCTCAGTCGCCATTTTTACGATTTAACCTGGGGAAATGCTTATCACGAGCCAGTTATAGACTCTAAATAAATTATTTCGTTACCTCGATTTTTGTATAAAATCTGATTGCTGTCGATTCAGGAAATTGTAAAAAAAACAAGGAAAAAGGGAGAATTTAACTGAGCTGAGGGCTCTACTTACAAGGTGGTTGTAAATAAACACGTCAGGGTAAGTTTAAGGTTACATGTACTATGCAGTAAATGAACTATCAGAAGATGAAATGGACTAATCAGGCAGGCAAGGCTTGAAAGGTTATTTATAACTGGAAACACTTGATACTCCTGGCTCTAGGGGGTGGAAAGGTTACATGACTCTGTTACAGCAAAACCTTATATTTTCTTGTTCTACATGATGAGACACTCAAAAAAATCTTGGGTAGCATTTCAGGAAGTGGTACAGTTTTTCTCCACAGGCTGATACGTCATTTTTGCTCAGAGCCAATTTGCGACATTGGCTATATTCATGTTTAATGAAATAAATCAACCAGAAACTACTTCAAAGGCAAATACTGCATGTATTTTGCAAGACCAGGGATGGGAATCAACATTTCAGCAGCATTCATCAACATAAGCCAACATTTGAACAGACACAGAGCAAAGGTTTACCGAATTTTGTCGAAATTTGCCTTTCAGATTGATAGTTGACTCATTTTCTGTGGCTTCCTATTCGCTTAATAATTTATTGAGAGCCATCAAACTTGGTCAAAAACTTCCTTAGTTAGTCTTCTTTCTAACGGTGTCTACATATTTGAACTGCTATTTATTGTCTTGGCTCAGCAGAGAAAATAGTAAACAAAGGTTACCCCTACCCCAAAACAGCAATTTTTCACCATGTTTATTATGTGCCCAAAAATGTGTAGTATTTCAAATATGACATTATTTCTGCTCTCTACATCTATCATTTTCATTTTAAGGAAGCCTGTGGAAGTACTGCTAACTGTTTTGGAATTTTTCCCCCCCGCCCCCCGCCACAATCAAGTCAATGAAGTCTCTTTTCATATATGCAAAATACAGGATAGGGCAGGGTAGGATTTATTTTTCACTGGCGACTGATAAGAAGAAAGAAATGTGTAAGCTCATAATTGTATAATTCTATATAAAAATTATAGGAGAAATTGAAATAGGCAGTACAAATTCCATCTACTCATTTAATTATAGTTATCGAAATAGGCAGTACCATCATTGAACTTTGAATATGGCCATCTAGGGGTCTAACTTGCTTTTCCTCTCACGGTTGTTTTCTTGTCTTTTCAAGGATTCATCACCAATCTGTGCAGTTGTATGCCCAAACAAAGACATGGAGTCTGTTAGACTCTCCAAGCCAACAAACGTCAGTCCATTTGATGCTACAAAGTGCATCATTTGTCAGGACCACACTGATGACAAAACTGTGAGCACAGACAATGGCCGAAAACATATGTGTGAAGCAAGTGACATTTGCTGTGACAATGTTTCAAAGAGGCTGAAGGTGATTGAAGGTGATGGATTTTTCTACCATATGACAAACAAATGCTACAAACAGTATACAATGAAAACCAATCTTGACAGGCTGACCAAGAAGGATGTGGCCCCTATCCCCAGTTCGTCAGCAGATGACAGAAGTAGCCGTGGTCGGGCCATTCGTCATTCCCCAAATCCAGAAACAACTGGAACACTATTGAGAGATGTGAACTGCATAATCTGTGACAATACATCGTACAAACGAGACTATGAGAAATACTGCATCAGTGAATCTCCCCGTGCTTCAAGTTTCCTGGCTGCAAGTAACTTTTTCCAAGATGCTGTGTTCACCCGAACTTGTGACCTTCAAGACACAAATTCGGTGTTTGGGGTTGATCTATACTACTACAAGGTCTGCATGAACAAATACTTGTACAAGTTTGAGTCTCGTGACAAGGATATGAAACCACACTTGTCCAAGAAACAGGTAGCATGGACTCAAGTTGTGAAAGAGTTGGAACAGGGGCTGAAGGGTGGCAAAGGCTACGAACTTAACATCATCAGAGACCGCTTGAATAGGACTGACACTGAATGCAATTTCTGTAATAGGGATGTTAAAGTTTTCTTGAGTAATCATTTTGGTAAAGAGACTGAATTCACACCTTCGTATGCAGGGCCCAAATCCTTGATGGTATTCAGTGTTCAAAAGCAGGTGTTAGCTGAGAAAATTCGTTCTGTTGATCCCATTCAGGTATGTGCAACTGTAATTCGGAGAGCTCTTGATGATTATGATTTTGGTCTGGATGATAGGTTTTGTGATGCCCAGGACCTCAAAACTGCATGTTGTGACATGGAGATACCAGAATCAATAGTTCGTTTTTTTGGTTACTTATACAATTTCAACACTAAAACTTACAAAATGCAGCAAAAGCTATCATGACAGAAGACAAGCTCACTGGTGAAGAACCTGCAGTGAACAATGATGAAAATGATGATGATGTGCATGATGAAAATTCTCAGGGTAACCAGCAGATGTCCAACACCAAAGTTTGTCTCCCGTTGTAGAAAGGTCCAGTCTCTTTTTCAAATCATGTACTGTGTTCATCAATGTGGTAGAAAGAGAACACCCATCCATACCATGAATGCAGAATCGGTACATGCGCTTGGACGTGGAGGCAAAATAGTTACCCAAACTTTAAACCATGAGGGTCTAGCAATCAGTTAACCAGAGCTTCGTAGGTACCAACACAACCTTGCATCATTCACTGCACACCATAAGGAAGCTCAAGTAGCCCTCCCTTGCCACTTTGATCCTGGGCAGTTTACATCTGGTGCAATTGACAACTGGGACCATGAAGGCGCATCTGTCTCTGAGCATGATACAGTGACTGTGCTTTACCAGGAGAAACCCACATCATTAACCTGCAAGCCAAGAATGTAAGACACACAAGTCACACATGGTCCACAGGCATTTAAAGAAGTCCTTCCATGTCAAATGCTGTCTGATTTTAACAAACCTGCTCATCGTCCAGACATCCCACCAACCTACCAAGTGAGTGACCATGCCTATTCATCTGCTGAGGCAGAACAAGCGAAACTGAAAGATGTTGCCTGGGCTCTTGCCCGCCTTGATGTCAAGCAAGATTCAGTCTCAGTGTATCCTCAATCTCAAATCATGCCTTCCTGGAGTGCAAGTAACTCGGTATGGACTGATAACAAAATTCCAAAGAAGAATCTGGCATTTTTGCCAGTACTACCTCATCCAGTCACTGATTATGCTACAGTATATTCTGCAATGAAAAACTTTGTAGCAATTGGCTTGCAGTTGGTTCAGACTGAAATTCCCATGTATTGTGATGAGGGAGTGGATTGTATTGTGAGAGAGATCCAGCTGATGCGACAGGAGGAATACCGTACCCTAGTCCCATGTCTGGGAACATTTCACTTGATGAAAATTGTCCTGAAATGCATTGGCAAAGCCTTGGGTGGAAGTGGAGCTGACATGACATGGCTTCAGGCTGGAGTCTATGGTCCAACAGTCATCCAGAATTCTATTCTCAATGGAGGTTACTTCAATCGCTGTCTGCAAGGCATGCAGCTGCTTGCTGAATCATTCCAAAGATTACTCTACAAGGAATTCTTTGAAGAGAGAGGCATTGAGTCACACGTGGTGGAACTTAGTATTCTCAGCAAACACAAGTCAGCTGTTGCACAAAATAACACCAAGGAAAGTCAGATGTACATGGCAGAGTTTGAATGTGTATCTCATAAGTTACTCAAAGATGTTGACATCTTCACTGAAACAAGGTCAGCTGGAAATGAAAACCTCAAGTTTTGGGCTCAGTTTCTGCAAACAATGACTTGCTGAGGGCCGATCGTGCAGGCATATGGGAACTTCATTTGGATGTTGTTCAATGGGCTCTGTACTTGTTTGCCACCTTTGATTCAACTAACTACTTGCGCTAGTGCTCAGTCTACCTCGAAAACATGCAATGTCTACACGAAACTGCACCATTAGTCTACAGGCACTTCTCAAACGGAAATTATTCCATCAAGGACAACCCTGGCAAGTTTATTGCTGTTGGGGGCAACCAGAAGCTAGAGCAGAGCATCAACCTCTCATCAAAGTGCAGCGATGGAGTTGTAAAGTCCCCACTAAGCGGGTCTTCTATGATGGCGACCCATTTTCTGTGCCGCTCCTGTGATAGCAGGTCATGCAGGATCAACCATACCCAATCATTTAAACTAATCTATGTAAATGTATACCTGTTACTAACTTATATTGCATATGTCTCTTTTGCTCATGTGTCAGAATGTAGCCAACTTCATTATTGTCCATTTTTGCAACTCAGAGTGTATTTATTCATTGCATTTATTGTCAAATGTTATTGACCTCAGGTCACTCCGGGGTCACCACTTTAAGAGGTGCTAAATAAACAAGCAGGAGAAAGTTATTACTGCTTTATTGAGGATGCAGGTGGTTTATATAGCGGTGGACTGATGTCATGCCGAGGAATACAATGAGAGAACCAGGGTGACCTGAGGTCAATAACATTTGACAATAAATACAATGAATAAATACACTCTGAGTTGCAAAAATGGACAATAATGAAGTTGACGACATTCTGACACATGAGCAAAAGAGACATATGCAATATAAGTTAGTAACAGGTATACATTTACATAGATTAGTTTAAATGATTGGGTATGGCTGATCCTGCGTGACCCACTATCACAGGATCAGCCATACCCAATCATTTAAACTAATCTATGTAAATGTATACCTGTTACTAACTTATATTGCATATGTCTCTTTTGCTCATGTGTCAGAATGTCGTCAACTTCATTATTGTCCATTTTTGCAACTCAGAGTGTATTTATTCATTGTATTTATTGTCAAATGTTATTGACCTCAGGTCACCCTGGTTCTCATTGTATTCCTCGGCATGACGTCAGTCTGCCGCTATATAAACCACCTGCATCCTCAATAAAGCAGCAGTAACTTTCTCCTGCTCATTTCTTTAGCACCTCTTAAAGAGTCATTGGACATGCCAAACAGAAACAATATATGGCTCAGTGGGACTTAATAAATCATGAAAAGATGGCCGTGAAGAACCAACATCATCAATATGCTAATGTGCTAGAAATACACATGAATCCTACCATCACCACAAAGCTTCACAGTCAACTACAGACCGCAAGGAGGTGCATGCCCAGGCAATGGTGCACTTCAGAGAGGAAAGAGGGTCTCCCATGTCTCGGGATGCATGTGAAACCTTGCAGAATTTTCCAACAAAAGAGCTTATGTCAACAGATATCAGAAACGACATCTTGAGTGCTGTTTCCAAAGGAAAAGAAAAGTACATGAGTGTGAGAAAGGATAGATTCCTCACCAAAACTCAAAGGATCACCAACAGCTTACATCAAATGAATTTGAATACAATGAATACAGTCAGAAGTAAAGCACAGAATACAGTTAAGAGAGTAGTCAAGGATATCTACATTGTTGGTAGAACACTGGAACTCACTCGTGATCGAGGTGTCACCATGGAGGACTTTTTGAAGTACGACGTTGCACCCTCTCCTCTGTTGTTGGATGAAGATGAGATGATGACAAAGCCAACCAAAAGTCCCTTGGTTAAAGAAATGGAGACACACCTTGAGCCTGAGGACTACAACTATGATCATCAGAAAAATGCTGCCTTTGTCATAGATGTGATGGCAAATATCTGGAAGGTTCGAACTAGGAAAATGTCTGCATTCGATGATCTTTTCTCCAGGTTTCTTTCCCTTACTTCCAAGTACCATGAATTTGGCCCATGTGATTATGTGTTTGACATGTACTCCAATGCTCCTTCAGTGAAAGACAGTGAAAGAAAGAGGCATAATGACAAAGTTCGTATTGAGTACAGTTCCATTGATAGATCATCTCCACTTTCAAAGGACATGGGAACCTTCTGGCATTCAAACACAAACAAGCTCCTTGTTGAGCAGCTGATCTACTGCCATCTTCAAGTACATGGTAATACTGGACAATATCCAACAGTTCTTGGCCAAGTTTCAACAGCAGATGAAGAGTGGCAATGCATCAAGGTTCACCAAGGCACAAAACACGTGATATCCCATCTGCAGTCCACAGTGTATGAAGAGGCTGACCTTCCTATACCAATACATGTACTGGATTCACTCAAGGCAGGGAACAAGGTATGCATAGTGATCTCCAGTGATACTGATGTAACCGTTGCCCTGCTCTACCACATGCCTGTATTTATCCAAAATGGCATTAAGGAATTCTGGGTGCGAGCTGGAGTGGGGGATACGACTCGATACCTGCCTCTTCACACCTTGTTCCAGCGCCTGGGGCTTTCACTCTGTGATGTGTTGCCAGCTGTGCACAGTCTGACTGGACGTGATATCACCAGCAAAGTGGGCACCAAAAAGGCTGCTTTGAAAGCCCAACCACAGATGCTCTTGAAGCACTTTGGAAAGTCCCCAAACCTCTCAGAACAAATGGTAAAGAATACAGAGGTATACCTAATCAAAGTCCTGAAACCACAGAGTGATGCAAGAAATCTTTCTGAGTATTGATCTGAGGTGTTCCATCACACAAAAGCAAGTTCCCTCCAGAACCTTCCTCCTACCAGTCAAGGAATATCTCCACATATAAAGCACAACTTGTACAATGCATACACCATGATGCATTGTTTGGATATTTATTTGGACAAAGAAAATGTGGTGGTATTGAAGCCAGATGACTATGGTTATGAATACGAACATGAAGATCTGATACCATCAACACCAGGGAAAGTATCAGAACCCAAATGGGCAGTCTGCTGTACTTGCATGAAATGCGCCAGGTCAACGTGTCCATGTAGAATGGCTAGTGTAAAATGTGGACACTTCTGTCAGGGCCGGAGGAAATCTGAAACAGTTTGTAAAAATCCAGTTGTTTAATAGTATATTAAATATATAGTTATATGTAGGCACAGGTAGTTGTCAATATCACTAAGTTTACATGTATCATGTCAGACAAATTGTTACAATGTACCACATTCACAAACATGTTAATATTTATTGATTATTTCTAGGAAGATTTCTTTATTCTTACTGAGTTTTTTTTTCCTGTTGTTTAGGAGATAACATTTACATCTAATTCAAAATGCATAATCTTCCTGATGTTAGTTAATTATGTGATGAATGTGTGGCTATGTTTGTACCTTTCATGATATATAATGTAGATGTGTAGCTGTCGAGTTGTCCTATTGAATACACCCCAGGAGTCAAGAAACTAAATGTCCGTGATGTGTATTATGTCTACTGCCTTAAGTATTAAAATTTGACAAATGACCTCTCACTTTCTGGTCCCATTGCCATGCAAATACATGTCACAACTTCTCCGACTTCTCTCACGTCCAATACTTTTTGTTTGAACATGACTATTTCATATCCATTTAAGAATTATCTGAAAAAGTAAACTCCCAAACATGCCACAAATGATTCCATTGGCTTCTTTGTCATTGAAAATCCCCCTGTAGATACAAAAATTTCCCTGATAGGACCATTATTTGCAGAGTTATGGGTACTTCTATTAGACAGCATAACGTCGCTGTTTTGGGGAAGGGGTAACTTTCTATTAGACAGCATAACGTCGCTGTTTTGGGGTAGGGGTAACCTTTGTTTACTATTTTCTCTGCTGAACCATCAGATTAAAAACAAGTTCAAATATAAAGATGTTATAAGAAAGAAGACTAAATAAGGAAGTTTTTTACCAAGTTTTATGGCTCTCAATAAATTATTAAGCTAATAGGAAGCCACAGAAGATGAGCCAAGTATCAATCTGAAAGGCACATTTCGACAAAATTCGGTAAACTTGGTTGATTTATTTCACCAAACATGAACATAGCCAATTTCACAAATATGCTCTGAGCAAAAATGACGTATCGGCCTGTGGAGAAAAACTGCACCACTTCCTGATTCCTGAAATACTACCCAAGTTTTTTTTTTTAATGTCTCATCATGTAGAACAAGAAAATATAAAGTTTTGCTGTAGCAGAGTCATGTAACTTTTTCACCCCCCAGAGCCCAGAGTATAAAGGTATATCCATTGGTGTGACTATGCTGATAGAAGGCACAGTCAAGAGAGATTTCCACAGCTAAGAAACCTTCTGTAAATGGA
This sequence comes from Macrobrachium rosenbergii, assembly GCA_039081455.1. Taxonomy (NCBI): domain Eukaryota; kingdom Metazoa; phylum Arthropoda; class Malacostraca; order Decapoda; family Palaemonidae; genus Macrobrachium; species Macrobrachium rosenbergii. Next base: position 18,439,481 of record JANJGK010000001.1, on the reverse strand, counting down.
GAGACTTATAAATTAAAAGCCAGTAAGGACACAGTAAAATATGCATAGGACAAGGCAACCGCAGAAGTTGCCGAAGAAGCCTGGAACACACAATTTTATGTAGTTATTTAAACACAGGCATTTACGTAACACTGCCCTAACAAGGCAAGGTTAATGTGGAAATACTGGCCTCTTAAAAATGGAAATGGAAGAACCTTTGCAACAGATCACTTTACCTTGTAGAAGTGATGGCTTCAGTGAGGGTAATGGTGGTGGAGGAGGGCTAAGGGCTTCACTGGTAAGAATACTAAGGGTCCCTACTGGATAGGACAACGTGGTAGGGTATGGGAGTCTCTCTTGTTCCTTCAGTGAGGCCCTTATACGACTTCGGTCAGGGGTTAGGAGGTCATCCACAGGTAGATGGGGTTGGTGTCGTTTCCCAATGTGCGTGCATCATTCATGACTCAAGATCCAGGTGTTCATGCCAGATGTCCTTTCTCTTAACAAGCATTGCTGGCTCTATTCTGCCTCTGGCCATAATTAATCTCCTCACAGCCTCGTGTCTGTAAACAAAGGCCTCCACAGAGTCACATGTTTGAGAAAAACTTGGAGAGATATACAGAGTGCAATTAATGGATTAAGGAAGGGGCCAATATTCCTTTCATCCCTCCTTGTCAGGCAGTGCTAAAATGCACTGCTTTATTTTCCGGCTTTAAATTAAGCATTTGTAGGCTTGGATGCTCGGGAAGATATATATATATATATATATATATATATATATATATATATATATATATATATATATATATATATATATATATATATATATATATATATATTTATATTTATATTTATATATAAATATACATATACATATATATATACAAATATGTATATATGTATGTATATATATATATATATATATATATATATATATATATATATATATATATATATATATATATATATATATATATATATATATATAATATATATATATATATATATATACATATATATATATATATATATATATATATATATATATATATATATATATATATATATATATATATATATATATATATATATATATATATATATATATATATATATATATATATATATATATATATATATATATATATATATGTATATATATATAGATATATATTGTCACAGAGTACCAAGTACCTGGTTATTACACAACTAATCACAGAATTCAAAATTTTACCTCGCTTCAGCCTGATATCTGAATTCTCATAACAATAAAAATTAAGACTGAGTTCGCTAAAGGTAACAGTGATCCCTTAAGAAGCTCATTAACCATGTGAAAAATCAAACTAAGTTCATCTAAACAAGTGTGGGGTGTTAACAATTAAAAAAGAAATGTACTAGCGTAAATGGGCATCACTCCATTAAACAACTTTAACTGTTTCCCTGGTTTTAATGCACTTCAGCAAACTAAAGGAACAAAATATTTTTATCACTTTGCCTTA
>JANJGK010000001.1:18425400-18427903 GCA_039081455.1 Macrobrachium rosenbergii | reverse complement strand
CCTGCTCCTTGGGGTATTTTCAAAATATTGAGAAATCAGAGGGCATGATTTTATCAAGTTTGCAGGAATCGAGAGCACTGGTAAAAAAGAAAAAAAAACAGGTGGATGCCAAAGCTTCTACGTTGGAATAAAAAAAAAATAACTGATGGTCGAGGAATGTCAAATAAAACCCTTAAAACTATATGAATGAAACTTCAATTGCACAGTTCCCCTGCCTTGGTTAGCTCTTTATCTATGGATATATTTAATTCTCTACTTATTGAAAATGGTGAGCTGACAAGTTTTGGTTGTTGATTTTTTCTGACTAATAATATGATCACACAAGATATTGCTTACATTTTCATGAACATTAACCAAAGTAGGTCTCGCGACTGATAGCAGGCGATCCCATTACGGAGAGGCAAGAACGTAAGTTTTGTGAAAAAAAAGCTTTTGGTGAGTGGATTTCGCAGCCTTGTTGCCTTTAAAGTGTTTGGTTAGGAATGACAGAAAACATTGGATAGCCTACTTCAAAGTCGAACCCTAAAGATATCAATTGCTCCTTATTTAATTATAAGTACTTTAGCAGAAAATGCAATTGATAAGGCAAAAAAGTAATAAAGGGTGTACTCGTATATCTTTCATCTTAAATGACCATAGAATTATATTTCCTTGGTATTCCATGTATTACACAAATCATAATTATGTATGAACACACATTCTAATGCTAAACGTATACTCTAGCCTAAGATTTATCTAAACGTTGCTTTCTCTGGTGATACTTATACAGATGTGTGTATGTACATGACAACAATTTACTCCCTCTACAACATCCATGGCGCAGTGACATTGAATGCATTGAGCTTGTTCAACTGTTCTTGTACCCTAGAGAGTATTTAACGGAGAGAACTCACCCTTCAGGTTGTCTGTGGCGAGGTGTCAAAATCAGGGGATAAGTTAGGGCATAATATTTTCTAGAATATATAATTTATTCAAAGTGATTGTCCATTTAATATTAATTTTCTCATCAAACTCTCTATTGACAGGTTTGCCTATAGGTCTGATATGAATAACGTTTTCGGTCGTCTGTTGAATATGTACGATTCATATTTATATAGAAGTATATAATATATAATAATTACTTTCCTTACCATGTTTGTACTGTTGATTCTTGCGGTTCATTGCTTCCAGTCAAGAAGAAAGGAGCGTCAAAGAGTTTGTGTACTTTTCACCATAAAATCATCTGCTCAAGTGGTGATTACCAAAATTCCAAAAATATTTTCTTTCTTCACTGTTCTTTTGACAACGAAGATTGTGCCACTTTCCAAGTTTTCTAATTCAGGAAATTTTAATAACTCTTACTTTTATAGCACTTACTTTCTTCACTTGATTAGGGTAATCATAAAGTATAATGGAACATTCCATAGTTCTGAGAACTTTTCAAACTGCTGTATTAAAAGCACTTGTATGTTTCTCTGAAAAACACCTCGGAAGCATCACTCTAGTTAGACGGGGCAAATCGGTTTGAATGAACAAATCCGCCTAGAGCAGTCTTGAAGAGGGCTCAGAATCACGTGTACGCTGAAACGCTAGTTAAAGTAAACTAGCCACCGATACCTGAGAGTAATTCTAGGTAGAGCACTCTCACTTCTGTTTACATTATCTAGAGAGCTTTGCCTAGTGCAAATCTGGCTGAAAGGTCTAGTGTACACGTCCCACAATAAAACAAGTCGAGGCAACGGAGAAAGTACACAAGAAATAAAATTGCTAGTTGCCTTAACATATTTGTCACGTATAACAAATATGCATACATACATATTCGATTTCATATATCTATATCTATATCTATATCTATATCTATATATAGATATATATAATATATATATATATATATATATATATATATATATATATATATATATATATATATATATCTAATCTATATATATATATATATATCTAATCTATATATATATATATATATATATATATATATATATATATATATATATATATATATATATATATATATATATATATATATATATCTATATATATATATATATATATATATATATATATATATATATATCTATATATATATATATATATATATATATATATATATATATATATACATACTGTACAATATATATATATATATAATATATATTTATATATTGGAACAATCCCATGGGTCCAGCATCACTTCAAAAAACCATAAGTTTATTTCAAAAACATTGAAATTTACACTATATATATATATATATATATATATATATATATATATATATATATATATATATATATATGAATGTCTTTTCCTGTAATACTACAGTGTAATATGAACATAAGAAGGCCCATAAAACACTATTTGAACGTTGAAATCATATATTTCGGGCACTTGCTTCTGTGCCCCTGTTCACTGGTAGAATATGGACAGATGAAATTTTTACAAGGGTATATATACAAAACATAAAGGTGTGGCGTTAAGTCTCCGATGGTATGGAGTGACCGTTTCCTA
>JANJGK010000001.1:18405400-18415400 GCA_039081455.1 Macrobrachium rosenbergii | reverse complement strand
ATAATAATAATGTTTCGTTACGATTTATGGCAGAGTCACCATATATTAATTTATAATTTGAGACAAAATTTTATTAGAAAATTAAACTCTGTGGAGGCGCCCATATTTTTCAAAAACGCATGTTTACGAGAGGGTCCCCTTCCTTGCGTAATAAATATAATAGCAAATTTCCAAGTTAGACATTTATTTCTATTATATACAAGTGATTGTGTGTTCATTATTTCAATAATAATAATAATAATAATAATAATAATAATAATAATAATAATAATAATAATAATAATAATAATAATAATAATAATAATAATGGGAAGAAGGACTGATAAATGCAAACGAAGACCCAGGAATATACAGAGACAGGAGAATGAAAAACAGAACACAGGAATGGCACAGCAAACCAATGCACGGACAGTACTTGAGACAGACAAAAGGACTGGCCAGCAACGAAACATGGTAATGGCTACAGAGGGGAGAACTTAAGAAGGAAACAGAAGGAATGCTACCGGCGGCGCAAGATCAGGCCCTAAGTACCAGATATGTCCAAAGAACACTAGATGGAAATAACGTCTCATCCATGTGCAGGAAGTGCAATATAAAAGATGAGACCATAAACCACATAGCAAGCGAACGTCCGGCGCTTGCATAGAACCAGTATATAGAGAGGCATGATTCAGTAGCAAAAGCCCTCCTCTGGCGCCTCTGTAAGAAACACCAACTAGCTTGCAATAATAAGCGGTACGAACACCAACCTGAGGGAGTGATAGAAAACGATCAGGCAAAGATCCTCTGGGCCTATGGTATCAGAATAGATAGGGTGACATCGCCAATAGACCAGCATTGACACTAGTTGACAAAATCAAGAAAGTATCACTCATTGATGTTGCAGGACCATGGGACACCAGAGTAGATGAGAAAGAAAGAGAAAAAATGTTTAAGTTTCAAGACCTGAAAATGGAAATAAGGATGATATGGGATATGCCAGTGGAAATTGTACCCATAATCATAGGAGCACTAGGCACGATCCCGAGATCCCTGAAAAGGAATCTGCAAAAACTATAAGCCGAAGTAGCTCCAGGACTCATGCAGAAGAGTGTGCTATTAGAAACAGCGCACATAGTGAGAAAAGTGATGGACTCCTAAGGAGGCAGGATGCAACCCGGAACCCCACACTATAAAAACCACTCAGTCGAATAGGATGACCATGATAGACCAAAAAAAAAAAATAATAATAATAATAATATTATTATTAATAATAATAATAATAATAATAATAATAATAATAATAATAATGATAATAATAATATTAATAATAATAATAATAATAATAATAATAATAATAGGTTCTATTGAATATTATTGCTGCTTCAGCTGCATTTATTTTGTAGAAGACTTTTTCTATTTTCCTTATTGCGGACTTCTCTTCAGTGGAGGTGCGTGCTAACAGCTCGCCTATATTTGTCATTTCATGGGGGAAAAGTCAAAATCTGGATTCTGCTTCTTTATATATTCTATACAGTTGGTTCTATACAATTGTTGCCGCGACGCGTTTCGACAGACTCTTCTGTCATTCTCCAGCGGGAGCTAGTAGAGGACTGGCAGATTGCATAGGTCCTTCTGAATTTATACACGGGCTTCAAAGGGGGGGGGCCATAGATGGCGAATTCTGATTGGTTGCAGTCAGCGAACTTCAAGCCAAATTTCTGCGGCGAAGCTCGATTCTGACAGATCTTCGCAACCTGGGAATGTCATTCATTCCAGCGTTCCCATTGGCCTGCCGTTGCGTGATGTCATGCCGGCTGACATCATCGGTAGTTTGGCTGCTATTGGGCTGCGGATGAATGATGTCATTATCTACTCTTTCTGTCGTAGTCGGGGGATTGTCTCGAAGGGCGCCTCGCTCATCAGGGGCATCTCCATTCTCAGGGTTGTCGTTTTCAGGTATTCGTTGGATTTGGCGGGTGTTCTGCATTATTCTTCTTAAATTCGTGGGTAGGAGCGATGCCTCGTGCGTCGTATTCATTGTTGGTTTTCTCTCGGCAATGAGGAGCGCCTCTAGCAGGCGCAGACGTCGAGGGTCGGCGGCTCTCCCGATTATACTTATATTTTGTATAATACTGTCGCGGGAGATGGAAATATTGTGAGTAGCACGGGCGTGGTTCATGATGGCACCCTCCTGGGCGTGGCAGGAGATCCTTTTAGACAGACGCATCGTGGTCATTCCAATATAAGCGCCGGGGCATCCTCGGATAGGACATACAAATTGGTAGACCACGTTCTTCTGCTTGAGGGGTTCTCTTGCTGGCGGAGAGGGGTTATTTTTCATCACCAGATCACGGGTGCGGCGTTTCTTATAATAAATTATAAGATTTATTCTCTTACTGTCTTCGGTTGGGTGACGTTTTCCATGACGATTTTCTTCATGGAGTTCTCGTCCCAATAGCAGCCAAACTACCGATGATGTCAGCCGGCATGACATCACGCAACGGCAGGCCAATGGGAACGCTGGAATGAATGACATTCCCAGGTTGCGAAAATCTGTCAGGATCGAGCTTCGCCGCAGAAATTTGGCTTGAAGTTCGCTGACTGCAACCAATCAGAATTCGCCATCTATGGCCCCCCCTTTGAAGCCCGTGTATAAATTCAGAAGGACCTATGCAATCTGCCAGTCCTCTACTAGCTCCCGCTGGAGAATGACAGAAGAGTCTGTCGAAACGCGTCGCAGCAACAATTGTATAGAACCAACTGTATAGAATATATAAAGAAGCAGAATCCAGATTTTGACTTTTCCCCCATGAAATGACAAATATAGGCGAGCTGTTAGCACGCACCTCCACTGAAGAGAAGTCCGCAATAAGGAAAATAGTAAAAGTCTTCTACAAAATAAATGCAGCTGAAGCAGCAATAATATTCAATAGAACCTGTTTAAAAGAGGGTCTGCTGCCAAATTATAATAATAATAATAATTGTATAAGGAGATTTTTATGGAGAGGTAAAATTTTCAAACAATGTAAGATGAAATGTTTGAGGAAATAATGTACTATATTAAGAATATTCAACTAACTCAATATTTCCATATGTCTGTATATTACTCTCAATCAGTTATTTAGCTGCTCTTTCTTGATTATTTCCTGTGTGGTTTCCCACATCATATATGTATGTGAAAATTAAGTACCATGGAATGAATTTTTTTTTTGTGATAAATAAAAATGAATGGTGAGTCTGAAACGTCATTTAAAAAAAAGACTAAGAAAAAAGACTATACTGTGTTTCCATGAATTCACAATTATACACAAACTTGCTGCCTTGGGTAATTCTTAATAACCCACTGAAAATTGTTGTGAAATTTCAATGATCATTGGTGCCAAAATGTCCTCGTATAAATCAATTCCGGTTCAGGAGGGCCTCGGGAGAAATTGTAATACCTGAAGTGTAAAGCGTAGACTACTGAATGGTACCGTAAGTTGTACTGCTTGTATAGTAGTTGTAAGGGAGACTAATGGATTTGTAATAGGGGATTTCACAGAGTTTTTTTTCGTGGCAGCTTCTTAAAACCTAAAATAAATCTCTCCAAGGGTGTCTGTCTCGTCCAATTTGCTCAGGCGAACAGGAAATGCTAGATCTGCCAATGATTATCTAAATCTCATTTCAGCGTTGACTAAGCTAATTTATCATAATATAAATTTCAGTTCAAATGACGTCTTTTTAATAGGTAACAATATAGCAGTTGCGCCTTGAGTGGCCCTCAGTATGATAAGGTCCTGTTATGAAAGTATTTTGTTCTCAATGTGCCTACTTCTCTCTCCATAAGATTATTTGTTTAAAGAAAGAGTGGTAAGATCGAAAACAGCCTTTGCAGACGTTATTACCAAGGATTAATTATATCCAGATTTGATATATGACTAGTTTGCATGTTGCTACAAGATCTTCATGAGTCATGCCTACTGTCATACTTCTTCACGAATGTGATATGAGTCAAATCACAACATTTCTACATTTTATTTTGGTGAGAAATTATTCATCCTACCTAAATTTTGTAGATATTATAAATTATGTATTGACGAAAATACTTTTGCCAATTGTGTCTTGAAAGAGCACTGCAATAACACCTAAGCTTAACAGACCTCAACTTAGTGGGCCTCTGTAACCAACCGCTGCCATATGATTAATGTTTTTCTATGCTACCATTTTAGATGTGATACATCGAAAGTTGAATGTTAACTATTAAGCACAGGTTAGTTTAGGTTAGGAACTACGCGGAATTGTCGTTGGCTGTAAGACTTGTAGAATATATTCTAGTTCAGGCTGTATAATAGGGTCTTTGGTATTTAACGGATTTCGTTACTTATCAGAAAGGCATACTTCCAAAGTGTCTGTCAAGGTGAGGTACTACTGCAATTTATTTTATTTTATTTTTTTCTTCAAGGGGAGGTGTAAGGACGTGTTCATTCGTCAAAGAACCTGACGAAAGTTGACCCACTAAAGCAAGAGAAATAGAAATTGAGAAGACGAGACGTCATCAGTCAGAGGAAGAAATATAGCCAGCGAAAACCAGGGAAGCTTTCTCGCATAACCTGATTATGTGAAAGCTCTGGGATATTCCAAAGTGAATGGACTTGCCCCGAATATATTATTTTTCATGAGATTTTTATTTATTTTTGCCGGCACGGGGGACGTGGAACGCTGAAATGATTGAAAGCCGCGGGTTATTGAATACTTTCATGAGCTAAAATGAAAAGCAAAGTCGAAATTTGTCCTAATATATATGCAATTATATTTTATCCTATATGTCTTTTTTTGTTCTTTTTGGATGATTACGCTTTTATTCTTCTAATAAAGTTCGGCATCAGAAAAAAAACAAGTATCAAACCCAATTTCCCATTCATAGATAAAACTTACACACACACACACACACACTATATATATATATATATATATATATGTGTGTGTGTGTGTGTGAATGTTTGTATGTTGGTATGTGTCCATATGTTTGTGCGCTATTGAAATCCGCACCGCTTGACTGATATACACAAAATCTGGCACGTGCCCATCATTTGACCCAACTTAGATAATAGGGTAGGTTTCAAACCTGTACCCCCTTCCCCATCCCCTTCCCCCATCCTACTTCCCCCTTCCTTTTGTAAGTTATGTGGTAACCGCTTGACTGATCTACTGTAGACAAAATTTGGCATGCGGCCATCATTTGACCCAACTTAGATAATAGGGTAGATTTGAAATCCATACCCCCTTCCCCTTCCCCTTCCCCATCCCCTTCTCCTTTACCTTTGCAACTTATTTGGTAACTATCTGACTGATCTTGCCGAAATTAGGCGCAAATCCGTAGCCACCTCCCCTTCCCCTTCCCCTTCTCTTTTTAAATTATGTGATAAATAAACTCTACAGGTTTATCATACCGCATTTCACGTACTAGATACCATAGAAATATAGTATTGAAAGTGCTTTTCAGTCACCACAGTAATATCTGGATAAAAGGGACAGTCACCAAAGCAACACATGGGTAAAAACGACAGACAGCTCAGTAATACCTGGTTAAAGGTGAAAGGCAGCACAGCAGTACCTGGATAAGAGGGACTGTCACCACAATAATACCTGGATAAAGGGGACAGACAGCACAGTAGCCTAATAACTGGATAAAGGGTCAGTCACCACAGTAATATCTGGATAAAAAGGACAGTCACCACAGCAATACCTGGATAAAAGGGAGTGTCACCACAGTAATACCTTGATAAAAGGGGCAAAGCACATTAATACCTGGTTAAAGGGGACAGCCAGCACAGTAATACCTGGTTAAAGGGGCTAGACAGCATAATAATACTTGGATAAAATGGCCAGTCACCACATTAATACCAGGATAAAAGGGGCAGATCACAGTAATGTGACAGGCAGAACAGTAATACCTAGTTAAAGGTGTCAGACAGCACAGTAATACCTGGATAAAAGGGAATTTCACCACAGTATTACCTAGATAAAAGGGACAGACTTCTGGATAAAAGGAACAGTCACAACAGTAATATCTGGATGAAAGGGACAGTCACCAAAGTAATACCTGGATAAAAGAGACAGATGGTACAGTAATACCTGGATAATGGGGACAGTCACCACACTAATACCTGGATAAAAGGAATAGTCAACACAGTAATACCAGGATAAAGGGGACAGACAGCATAGTAATAACTGGATAAAAGGAACAGTCACCACAATAATACCTGGATAAAAGGGACAGTCACCACTGTAATACCTGGATAAAAGGGACAGACAGTACAGTAATAACTGGTTAAAGGTGTCAGACAGCACAGTAATACATGGATAAAAGGGACAGTCACCACAGCAGTACCTGGATAAAAGGGACAGGTAGAACAGTAATACCTGTATAAAAGGAACAGTCACCACAATAATTTCTGGATAAAAGGGACAGTCATCTGAGTGATAACTGGATAATAGGAACAGACAGAACAGTAATGCCTGGATAAAAGGGACACTGACCACAGTAACACCTGGATAAAAGGGACAGACAGAACAGTAATACCTGGATTAAAGGGACAGGCAGAACAGTAATACCTGGATTAAAGGACAGTCACCACAGTAGTTTCTGGGTAAAAGAGACAGTCACCACAGTCATTTCTAGATAAAAGGGACAGTCACCACAGTCATTTCTGGATAAAAGGGGCAGTCACCACAGTCATTTCTGGATAAAAGGGACAGTCACCACAGTCATTTCTGGATAAAAGGGACAGATAGCAGAGTAATACCTGGATAAAAGAAGTAGTCACTACAGTAATCATGTCAGTTCACCAACAACTGTTTGAAGGGTGAGCGTTTTGTACGACAGAAGTAGAACTCTCAGTCGGACCGCCAACACAAGCCCCTCCTCTCTCCCTTCTCTCCCACCACCTTTCCCTCTTCCCTCCGCCTCCCCTCCCCTCCCCTTTCCCTTTTCCCTCCCCCTACCCGTAGACTGTCATTCAAGAGTTTTCACGGGCAGCGTCAGGTTGGTCAGCTATTATACATATATATATATATATATATATATATATATATATATATATATATATATATATATATATATATATATATATATATATATATATATATATATATATATATATATATATATATATATATATATATATATATATATATATATATATATATATATATATATTATATATATATATGTATGTATGTATGTATGTATGTATGTATGTGTTATATATATATATATATATATATATATATATATATATATATATATATATATATATATATATATATATATATATATATATATTTCAGTTTTTCACTTTTGATAGGAGTGGGGCAAATGTCTCACTTTGAATTGAGGAGTACGCTTCATGTAAGACAACAGTATTAGAACGCGTCTTGTGTACTCGTATAATCAAGTCAAAGAGGATATGTCTACAGCAGAGCCGTGAGACCACCAGATGTGATAAACAAACCAGATTTGTAAATGGAGCACCGATCTCAGACACTAATGAGTTTACTGTTCCTTCCACTTTTTTGTGCTAATCCAGTCATAGAATATACCGTACATATATATATATATAATTGTATATATATATATATATATATATATATATATATATATATATATATATATATATATATATATATATATATATATATATATAGATATATATGTGTGTGTGTGTTTGTGTGTGTGCGTGTATGTGTGTGTGTGTACCGTATGTTCCATGACTGGATTAGCACAAAAAAGTGGCAGGAACAGTAAACTCATTAGTGTCTGAGGTTGGTGCTCCATATACAAATCTTGTTTGTTTATCACAGCTGGTAGCCTCACGGTTCTGTTGTAGACATATCCTCTTTGATTTGATTATATACAAGACGCGTTCTAATACTGTTGTCTGACATGAAGAGCACTCTTTAATTCAAAGTAAGACATTTGCTCCACTCCTATCAAAAGTGGAAAACGAAAATGAATTACTCTCTTTGCTACTGAATTTTCAAACGCCATGTTTTTAAAGGATAGGCTCATATTCAAATGCATAATTCTTTTGAACTCACTTCAGTTTTGCCGCTTTCCCTGACGTGCGAGGGTGAGCTAGATTCACTTTCGAATAGAATCACCTGCATAAATAATAACCCAATGCATAATTGCGAGGATTGGAGGCTAGTGTAGAAATGAGAGCCAGAGGATATAATCGAGACTTCTGTTGATATTTCGGGAATCAAGTTTCGGAGTTCTGAATTTTCAACCAGAGAAAAAAATAAATATTTCATCGAAAATGCCTGACCAATGGAAATCATTTACATATTTTACCTTTTGTCATCCATTAGTAAGTTAGTGTTTTAGATTTATGAAAATAGAAAACAGCGCATGTCAGATGAGCATGCGAAGTTAGTGTAAATCCGCAATCTTTATAAAATTTTAAAATCTGATTCGTCTTTAGGGGAGAAAATGTTGTATAGCGCTATTGGGTTTAATATGTTAAGTTTATTTATAGCATATAAACATTCATGGATCACTAACCTTAGTCACCGTAGGGAGGGTAGTGACGTCAGTGCACCTCATGCGGTGCACTGTAGGAAGTACTTAAGGTTCTTTGCAGCGTCCCTTCGGCCCTAGCTGCAACCCCTTTCGTTCCTTTTACTGTACCTCCATTCATATTCCTTTTCTTCCATCTGACTTTCCACCCTCTCCTAACAATTGTTTCATAGCGCAACTGCGAGGCTTTCCTTCTGTTACACCTTTTAAACCGTTCAACTCTCAATTTTCCTTTCACCGCTGAATGACCTCAAAGATCCCACGCTTGGCCTTTGGCCAAAATTCTATATTCCATTCCAATAACCTTACTATGCGAATGCAATATGATTGTCTAAATAGTAAACCTGAAATGTGATAACGTTATTACCTGCACCAAAGTAATCAAGTTAGAGGGAATGTCTGATTAGCTTAATCTCGTATCCTCTCAGATCTGGTGGTCGTAATTTCCCTGATAATATTCTAATCTAACTTTACTTACTAAGATATTTTATTTCAGCCGCATACAAAATCTACAAGCAAATATTTGGACTTCTATGATTAGCCTGCAATTGCAATGTCATACTTAATGCTGCAGGAATTTTCTTGAATTTCACATTTCGCCAAAGGATGTCACTTTCTTCTGATTGAAGCTTCCATGATACCCTCTGCGTACTTTCATTTCCAAAACAATGTCCTTCCTCATTTCAATTACAAAAGTAATTTCTTAACTGAACTTGCTGCAGCAAATGTTTTCCCGAACAAATGTGACATACAGTAGATTAAAGAGGCATTAAAATAAACCGTTTATTAATTTCTATGGCCAGGTTATCAGGGACTGAAATAAGTCTGTATCTCCCGGATTTAATTTGTCTTGTTTGCAACGGGAATAAGCTAATGGTTTACTTCAATCTTAAGTAAAATGTAAATATCAAGAAGCTACATAAGAGTAAACCTTATTATCTGTTCTTCCGCCACCAGAGAAATTATTGTGGAATAAATTAAAATCGGGGACTACGGAAAAGAGAAGAGAATTCCCAAGTTCTGCTGTGGAGGGGAAACAGCTGATTACCGAACGGAGCAATCACTATTCCCTATACCAGAATTTAAGGTATTTATTTTGTTTAACAGCCGGCTGATGAAGAGTTAGAGGACTTTATTTCTGACGATAGAAATTCATTTCTCGCTATAATGTGGTTCGGATTCCACAATAAGCTGTAGGTCCCGTTGCTAAGTAACCAGTTGGTTCTTAGCCACGTAAAATAAGTCTAATCCTTCTGGCCAGCCCTAGGAGAGCTGTTAATCAGCTCAGTGGTCTGGTAAAACTAAGGTATACTTATTATTTTGTTGTTCAGGTTACAAAACTGCTGTTTGACTTAAAGGTGTTCATACCCCAAGAGAAAATTAAACACTAAAAAATTCGCCGAAGTTTCTTCGGTGCAATCGAGTTTTCTGTACAGCGCATAATCAAGGCCACCAAAA
>JANJGK010000001.1:18350400-18400400 GCA_039081455.1 Macrobrachium rosenbergii | reverse complement strand
TGTTATTGTTTTTACTCTCCTTATCTCCCTATTTTCTAACGCTGGACTAAATAAAAAAAAAATTCCGGAGAAACCTTCGAATAGTATTTGTACCGAAAATTAAACTTAGTGGATGAACAGGAACAAACATAAATGCCATTTTATTTGATGCCAGTCAGACCCAAAGCGTATGAGTACACAACTGTTCCAGAAAAATCTACCCTCACAGACTTCAGAAGAGGCAATTAAGGTCAAGCGTTCATGAAACTGAAGGTAAACGCTGAGGAAGAAAAGTGCGTCAACAGTGATGATATATATTTTGTATCCGCAACAAAGGAGCCAGTCCAGAGCCTACAGAAAGTAAGAAAAGGCAAGATAGAATAGTGATGAATAACATGGGAAGCTGTTTCTCATGAACCCATTTCCTGGTGTTCATGCAACGACGGAAGTTCGCACATAAAAATTCAGTCGAACTTCCAACAGCATACACGAATCCTCCCCACACCTCGTTTTCCTCACGTCGATCCCTGTCACACAGTAACACCAATTTCCGAATCCCTTCCATACATTGAATGCGTTTTCTCCAATGAATGTCCCTACAGCACAGTCAACGCACTTTGCAACACTCCTCAAACATATAGTAGCCTACTAATGGCAAAGAACGTGAGGCCTGACAGCAAGAACATTCCTGTCCCGTCGGACTTCACTTAAGGGTTTAGACTTTTTAGGAAAACTGAATGAATCTGACCTGTAAAGGAAACTATGGGAGAAATTCGTAATTTAAAATCTATACTGCACAAGCAAGCACGGTTTTATGTGTGGAAGAAATCTGGCATACTTGGTGAGTCTGAGACGCGATAAGGGAATTGATTAGAAATCTCGAATTGTGTATGGGCTCTGAAAGAAATTAGGTTAATGGCAGTGCTGTTTACGACGGCTGAGTCATTACATGCCATATCTAATGTTAACAATACGTTGTTCACGTGGCAGTAACCCATCTCGATAGAAGGACAACTGTGATAATGATAACTTAATTAAAAGCAAGAGAGGCGAAGAATAGGACAAAGAGCATCGTATCCCAATTCACCTGACATTAGTTCACTTAATACCAACGGTCTCCCTCACCAGTTGCCACATCTACGACCTCCAAGAACTGGTTCACCGTTCACCATTAACGAGGCCATTCTCTAAGGATGGGGAACTACCTCAAGGTAGGAGTTTCAAGAGTTGATACATTCTTGACATACGAATGGCTCTTATTATATAAAAAGATTACATTTACATTGAATATTTCCAGCACTAATTTCATGGACTCAGAGTCGATGCAATGAGGCAAAGGGTTCTCTCTGGTAATTATTTATTCCTGTCCCTTTTATTGTAAAACACCCTAACGCTTTACTATAGCAAGTACCCAAAATGTGAGCTGGTTAACTTAAGTCCCTACCTATTTTCATAAAGTTTTGTGGTTCGGCATCAAATAATTCAGGACAGACAACATATAACACTTGCAGGAATACTGAAGAGAATACAGGAATTTCCAGATCTATATGATGTCCTGAAAAACGATGTACACAAGTTAAACTATATGTTAATTTTCTACATATACAAAACTTATAAAACCAGGACAAGGAAACACCTTTTCAATTTCTAGCGTGAGTTTGATAGACAGAACTTGTTCATTCAATTTTTCCAAGAGGTCATCTCCGTCTTTAGGTGTAACAACTTAAATATTGTCTACATACCTAAAACATGGTACAGGTATGTGAATAATCTTTGGGATTACTGTAGATGTTTTCAAAAACCTTCGTAAATAAATTTGAGATCAGTGGTGACAGAGGGTTACCCATTACTAAACGAAACGTTCGTTTGTAGAATTTTTACGTTAAAAATAACCTACAGTCACAAATGCACAGGTTAATTCCAGAATCTAACTGGCTGTTAGTGGTAAACCCAGTCCGCTTGATTCGTTTGTGAGATAGTCTAATGCTGGACAAAACTTTCTAACCGGGAGTTGGGAGTGATCGTGGTCCCTTTTCATTTTTCGTGGGCAAGACGTAATTAGAAGAGGATCTGTATTAGCAGACCCCCACAAATATACAGGACAAGTAGTATTTTTAAGATCAAAGTTATGTTTTTCAGCTGGTATTGTTTTATAAACTGAATAACTTTTATGTGGCACAAAAAAAATAATATATTGCAGCATCACGGTACAGCTACAGTAGGTATATTCTTTCTTTCCCTGTCTCTTTTACCCAACATTTTTAGTACTGTACGACACAGTAAGAACAAAAGCGTACTGCACTATTTTACTGCTTATAATCTGACATATAACCCAACCGTTTATGTAAATATAGGTAAGGTTTATGGGCGACAATGAACTGGACAGTGTTACGAATAAAGGTTTGGATAGTCAGGAGTTACCACCGATTTTCAGTTTTCATGGGGAGCTGGCACCAGCAAAATTCTAGTGCCAACTATACAAAACACTGCTGCATAATTGTCATGGAAATATTGATGCTGCAGTTCTCAAAATAAAATAAACTGCAGGAAGTGTGGAAAACAGAACTAAAGTTGCTTAACACTTTACCACCCCGTTTAATGTAAAAATTTAGTGTGTAATCAACGATCATGAAAATTCAGGCGAAATGTCAGCAAGTAATTTGTTCTGTTCACTTCTGCAAATTAGATTGTTGCACTTAGATGCCTGGTGTGTTGCTTTATGAGTATTGTTTTTAATACCTCACAACATCACGTCAAGGTTATCCAATTAAATACATTCAAGTGCTATGATAACTCATTTTAAAACACATTCAAACACTTTGGTAACCCATTATAATAATTTCTATTACTGAGACTGATTAGATTGTATAAATTACCCTCAGACAGCCATCGTCACTACAGTTTCTTATAGAAACACGGGAAATTTTAATACTGGAAAATTGAGATTTTCGACTCAGTGATCTGATTCCACTATTCTTATAATTAACTTCCAACAAATAAACTTGCATTATTATTGTGATAGCTTGGAATGTCAGGTAGGAAAAATTACAATATATTTGAAAAGCAGCTTTATTGTTAATTATGTATCAACATATAAAACTTAAAAGCTGTGATTACCATATACTGGACTGTCAGGTTGAAGCATCCCATCAACTACCAGACATTAGTGCTTGTTTAAAATTCACTGGACTTCATTCTTCTCCCATTAAAAAACATCAATTTTCAGTTATTTTAATTACTTACCACTAACACCAATTTGCTGATTGATAAAAAGGCATTAGCTCTTTTCAGTCTTTTTTGTACTGTAAAGACTTAAAAGAAAGGACATTTAATATATCTATTCCCAAAGGACTTTCTTGGTGGGGTAGCTGAACTAAAGTAACGTGATGAAGTAAAAATAACTGCAAGAAAGAAATACAGTACTGAAAGACAAGGATTTACTCATTCCACTTTCCCTGGAAAATTCTCTTGTGATCAACTTCACAGTTACATGTTCAGTAAAATATAAAGGATGTGTAGTATATAGTAGTATAGGTGTTAGGAGTGGCACTAAATATTTGGTAACTCAAATGCGACTACCTAGTAATGTACGAGTATCTGCACATACAATTTTACAAATCAAACCATTATTCTGCTGCATAAAATCCACGTGTTCACATTACAAGCTGTTGTTGGCCTCTACGTTTTCAGGACTTGATCTTTTGGGACCAAATTTCTCAGAATTTACATAAACAGGATCTCAGATATGAAAGCCGAAAGTTTAAACTAATGCTATATAAGGACTGTTTTATCTAAAATAATCTCTGTACTTGATTTTTTTACTCTGCAAGCTTGGAAAAAAATTGAAACTTGTAAGAGAATGGTAACAGCTTTGCTTGCTCTATTTTTATTATTATGTATTAATATTATGTAATGAATAAAATCATTAACCTGTCATACTTCTCAGGTCTAATTACTTACATGAAATCACAATAATAACTGAGGATAAGCAATTACACATTTAAATAAAAAGTTTGCTAGTACATATGCTAGTCAGCAGACCACTGACTTCAGCTTAATTAACAGAAATGTTTCAACCAACAATTGCACAGAATAACTTTCTATCAAGGTTGAGCATAAGAAACAGTTTTCATGTACTGCAGCAGTGAACATGAACTGAAATAATCTCTTCATCTCAATTAAACTCACAAATAAATAAATATACTGTGGCAAGACCACACAAATAAGATTTTAAAATAATATCAGCATCTCTTACCATAGTTTTACATGAGCCTTTGTCGCTGGTGCAAGCTGGAAATGATGCCTAAACGTGTGGAAATCCCATTTCATACTGCAACTTGAGGATCATGCCTTAGAGCTGCAGATTATATCACAGAAAAAGTTAAAAATGACAAAGGTACGTTTCCTTAGCTTTCCCCACCAACATCTTAGGATCAACTGTAAATATCTTTGACCAAAAGTTGTTGTCTTGAGTTGAGAAAATGAGGTACTCATAAATATGGGCACTGTACCACACCTCATTATCTGAAATTCCAGAATTTTTATACTTATGAAGATGATAGGAGTTTTTAATGTATTGGACAAGCGCCCCAGATCTGGAAACGACAAATACACTTACCAATAAGTCTGATCATCTGCAGGTGTTGAGATGTTAACTATAGTAAGCAGTGAAATTCACTCCTCATGAGCAAAAACCTATTTCAGTTTAAAAGAAATGGCAGGTTGAAAAACTGCTCACACAAGATCATTAGGAGGTATAGGAATCTATCTGCTATTGTCAATACTATTCAAAACATTCCTTTACTATGAAATGATCCTGAAAGATCATTACCTTGCAAACCACAATTTCTCTATATGAGACAGAGCAGAAAATGATGTGGATAAATCAACAAATAGATGAAGTCTTGTTTCTGTGGAGTAATATCATATGACCAAACAATCATTCAAGTCTTATTAGAAGGGCGGCACTGATGAGTCAACTCTTTGTCAAGTAATCTGGAGATAAGAACTTGATAGCTTTGTTCGTGTCCCTAGCAATCTTCACAAGAATTGCAGTTGAAATGAGACAAAACAAGATCATCTTATAAAGCAAAGAAATATTATACTGTATAATTAAAATACCGATTTGACATGGCTAAAAAGCTCAGAAATAAAAATACCAATGTCTTTTTACTTATTGAAAAAAAAGGCATGCCATAGTGGGCCCAAAGATTAGTAACTGTAAAAACACAAAAATACTCTATGTAAGGTAATGATTAAGCCTCCCTACAAATTTTTAAATCCACACACTTGATGAAAAAGACACAGAAAGAAGGGAAAGAATACAGGACCTGCCAGCATGCTCAGTAACTCACTATGCAGGCATTAACACTAAACAGATAGCACCACCTAACAACCTAAATGGAATTCTCATCTTTAGAGAGCTCATCCCTAGTGTAGAAAAAACCAGAGGTTTTGCAAATATACAAACATAAGAACAGACACTAAGTTACAATGACGAGGAAAAATACAGTAAAGAATAGGGATTTTAAAATTTTGAGAATCTGTAAGCATATAAAAGAACAAAATAAACTTTACACATCTGTATACTATAGTCTTGGCACATAAGGCAATGGACATTCATGTACAGTATTTTGATAACTAATTTCAGAATACATGGCAAAACAATTGGGAACAACAGCCTTCCAAATACAACCACTGAAACATTTATTATACAGTATATTAACACTAATAAGACTGTTGACAATTCAGTAGATGACTCTTGAAATGTGACCTTTTGACAAACACTCTCCAACAAAACGAACAAGGGAAAGCTGGCTTGCACGGGTGAGAAACCAACAGATGACGCATCATTGCTACTCCCTCAAATTTCTGGTTAACATGTGGGCAGTAAGGACATCTGTGAATGACAGAACAGTGAATAAGAATTTTATTTGAATGAATCATTATATAATACTGTATGTATACTAAATAAATATTACGGATGCAAAACACCTTTTGGTAGCAATATAATGATTAAAAACTTTGATTAAAAACTTCTTTAGAGAAAAATAAATATGAGAACAAAATACTAATCAACTAACCTTCCAGGTAAAGAGATATTATTTGCTTCACTATTGAGTGACTTATCGTGATCTGCTAACTGTTGACATTCAGGTTTTGGTGTTTGTGAAAACACTTCATCTTCTACTTCAGAAGTTTTGTGAACGCCTGCTATGGCTGCAAAACCACCTATGGATTCTGATGAACCTCTTCTCCTTCTAGTTTTAGCAACTTCTCTGCCAGGTTTGTCTATTTCAGAAGCAAAGGACTCTTGAGAAGTTACAGGACCTGAGGAAGATTTTTCATTCACTGATTGATCACCTTGTGATGTGGAAGGAGGTTCGTTGTCTGGGTCTTCTTTCATTAACACTAGAGGAACCGATGACATAGCAGTAGGCTCTGCTGAGGGAGATCGTGAGGATGAATTCTCACCTGAGAAAAACAATAATAAAACTTCATTACAATTATCAAACTTTTTTTGTATTATCAATATCATCATAGTACAGTTCAACAAGTACGCAGTCAAAATTCTGGTCTCATACAGCCAGTCTGAAGAATTTACTCGTAAATGAGGTGGAACAAGAAAATGTCACAAATACGTAAGACAGACAAACATGAAATGAGCAAAAGAAATTAACTAATGGAAAGCAAAGTGACAAATCAACATAAGAAAGGGCTACAGGGATCAGCGGAGTCTTTATTCCTGCCTGCAAAGAGCAGAATACCTCTACAGGATTGTATGTCTCCTAGTGCAAAGTGCATCTGCAGGTTGTATCAAGTATACTGTACTCTACATTTGAACTGTTATAATTTTTGTCATCTGAATGACTTGTTAACCGGGACACTCCAACACATGGTCCTCTCTCTTTTTAGTAGCAAGAGCATTCTCCAGTAATTCAGATATCAATTAATTATCTTTTCTCTACAATACCGTACATCAGTGCAGCAAAATTTTTAATGTAACGTTAAAATCATACTTCTATAATCTGTTAACCTGTAAAATACCCTAAAATAATTATAATCTTACAGTTAATTGCAATGCAAGTTTACTGAATTTCATTTGTATTTCCATTTCATATAATTTCTGCCTTACCCTTCCCCCTTCTTTTGCTCTTCCAGGCTGGAAATTGTTTCAATATTTGTTTTACTTCGAATTGTCAAGGTTACAGGCTATGTCTAGTATTAAGTTAGTTTTAAGTACCTGTAAGTGAATGGTATCCAAGAGAGAGCCCCTACTGGTCTCCGGAAGGTGCTTTAACATTCCATACCTAATATTATCCTCCCTTGGGGACATTGATGACGAGTTGGCTAAAGCATTCAGCATCCCGTACATGGTGTAAAGTACAGTATATTGAAAGCCTGTGTATTATATTGGACTGGGGTGGAACTACTGATGTAGAATTTCGGATTTGCTGAAATTCAGGAGTCTACTGTGTTGCACTAGATACTTTGGCAAAGTGCTTGCCAAACATCTCTGCCACTATAGTATATCCATTCTCAACCTTTAGTATAGGCAGTGGGTCTGGAGTATATTTGCCATGCAATTTCCTGATCTTATTCCAAATTTGGCTAGATGGAGTTTTTGCTGAAACCTCCGAGATGTACTTTATCCATGTTTGTCTCTTATCCTATTTTATCATTCTTTTCTGCTTTGCACAAGCTCTGGCATACACTATCTTGTTTGTCTCACAGGGTGGTCTTAAATATCTACGAAAGGATGTTCTGGTAACTTTCCTAGCAACTGCACTTTTCTTATTCCACCAAGGGACAGCTGGACGCCGTGGCAAACCTGCAGTTCTAGGTGTACATTTCTCTTAACTATCTAGTACCACTTCAGCAGTGTGCTGATAAGCTTGAATTGAAGAAGGGAAGTCCTGCCATTCCTTTTCAATGTATGTTAATCTTTCACATGAACGCCAATCTGCTTCATCTATTTTCCACTTTGGGAGGCATGGGGATGGAGTGTTATGATTATATTTCAGATGTATAGGCCAATGGTCACTGCCATAAAGGTTCTTACTTACTGACCACTGGTATTCTAGTGCAAGAGCTGAGGAACATATAGTTAAATCTATGGCAGAAGAGGAATTACGGTATACATCATACCTTGTTGGTGATCCATTGTTCAATACAACTATATCGTTACTGTCAAGTAACTGCTTAATAATGTTACCCGATCTATTACATGCTTTACCTGCCCTCACAAAAAAGTATGTTTTGCATTAAAATCACCCATTAATATGAATGGGGATGGCAGTTGGTCAATTAGGTGTTGAAGGTCAGAGATATCTAATTGCTTGTTGTTACAAGACATATCAAATAGGTGATCTTCCAATCTAGGCTGCATATATAGATAACAGAGAGTGATCTTTTTATCAACATGAATTTGTACAGCACAGGCCTGAAGTATTTTGTCAAGTTGGATGATGCTGCATTTCACAGATTTATGGATAATAAAACGTGTGCCTCCTTGAACTCTTTCTCCTAGTTGTGGAGGATATCTGTAGAAATTATAATTTAAACCAAGGTTATATAATTTGTCCCCAATATTTGTTTCTTGGAGACAATGTCTTTGCCTCTGAATCCCTGATTAGTGTTTTGATTTGCTCAACACTTGAAATAATACCACGACAGTTCCACCGTAAGATTGACATTATTTACGTTTAACTTTTTTAGTCCTTTTCCTTGTTAGATTTGTTTCTTTGATATACTGAATTTGTGAATGGTCTATGGACCTGTGGCTATCCGTTGACACCCTTTTATTCTCTCTTTTGCTATGAACTGCAGGATGAGGTTGGATCTCTGCTACTGTGCTTTTGTTGCTCAAAACACTGGACTCCTTTGGTCTCACTGAAGTGTCAGTACAGCTCCCGTTAAGTTCAGGATTGCCATCTCTTTTTGTTGTGGGGAGATGGAGGGGGGGGGGGGGAGGATGGTGGGGTTCTCTCTCTCTTCCGTACTTTATTTTTGTCGAATTCCTTTTCTTAGAGGAGAGAGTCTATCTGTGATGCTTCATGTATTGTGGGAGATGGTAAAGATAAGGGTAGATTTTCTTCACCAGCTGGTGCCTTACCTAATACCTAAGAAGGTGACTTACCTCCTTTTGAAGAGTGTTCTCTTGCCTTGCCAGACTGAGCACCTGACCCAGAGGGCTGGGCCTCTGCCACAGGAGACGGAGCAACTGCTACAAAGGAAGAAGCTCCTTTACCGACTGGATCCCTTGTGGTATTAAGGGGTAAGGGATTTTGAGCTCTAGCATAGCTCTTAGTTTGTCCCATGTGTCTTTTTGCATGTCCTATGCTAATGTGCTCAGCATTTGCTTTAATTATTGCTGCTTGCTCAAGTTTAAATTCTTCACATTTTTTATCATTGGATTTGTGATCCAAGTGACAATTAACACACTTTATAGCTACAGCCCATAAAACATGTTCAGGAGCTGAGCAATTAATACAAACTCGAGAGTTTTTACACACTCTTGTTGAGTGGCCAAAACTGAAGCAGTTAAAACACTACATAGATTTCGGATTGAAGGGTCTTGCTCTCACTCTTTCCTTTTTAAATGTGACATGAGATGGCACATTTGGGTCCTCGAATGTCAAAATGATCATGTTTGCACTAGATATCTTTTTTACCTTCCATACTGATGGTGGGCTCATTTCTAGAATTTTATCTTCTGTGAATTTATACAGGTCTTTGTCAAAGATTACCCCTCTCCCATAGTTGAAGTTCATGTGGTCATTATCATTAAATTGCATCAAACTCAACATTTGTGCCTGGGTCTTTGATTACGCATGAATAAGAATTTTTCCTTTACCATATCAAGATATCTCACCGCTCTTTATGCTTCCTACCTTCTTCTGGAGGTATCTACTGAATTTAAAATGGTTAAATTTTTCCTCCTTTGCTGTTGCTACCAACCACATAAGTTCCTCCTTTGACGAGTCGGTAGAGTTCTCGGCTAGCACTCTGCTAGGCCCGAGTTCGAGTCTCCAGCCGGCCAATGAAGAATTAGAGGAATTTATTTCTGGCGATAGAAATTCATTTCTCGTTATAATGTGGTTCGGATTCCACAATAAGCTGTAGGTCCCATTGCTAGGTAACCAATTGGTTCTTAGCTATGTAAAATAAATCTAATCCTTCGGGCCAGCCGTAGGAGAGCTGTTAATCAGCTCAGTGGTCTGGTTAAACTAAGGTATACTTAACTTTTTTTTTACCAGCCACATAGGAGGTTTGGGAGTCCTTGCTGAACTGTTCTTCTGTTGGCTTTGATGTCTATCTACAGCCCATTCAGAAGGTATACAGACATCCATATTTCTAGGATTTTTTCAGTCAAACTTTCTCTTATGGTAGATTGGCATATTTCTAATGTCTCAATATTGCAGCTGGCTTTGAAAGCACCTCCACGCATTTTAAAAGTAGCCCAAGCTTCCCACTTAACTTCTATTTCAAGATAGTTCATTCTAATATCAGTTAACGGGCCAAAGGTACTCAAAGTAGTAGAGATAGTTTCATAGTCACATTTGACTGGTAGATCCTCAATATGCAATACTCTCAAATCTTTCACATTCATTGGTTTATATTACTGTATTGTGTCGAATTATTCTTGGAGAAATCATTCTCATAACCTTTTGCAGAGCCAAGAGTAGGGGTTGGGTTGTGGCTATCAGGTGGAGGATCAACTGATGGATCAGGAGGAACAGGAGGAATAAGAGAAGTACTTGGAGGGTTAGTTACTAACTCAGAATCCATTTCTCCTTGAGTTGTAGCCATACTTAGATAATTAAATGATTGGGAGTGCATGGAAGAAGACGCTATGGCCTTCCAACGCCTTGGGAGGAAATGGAAAAGTCCCCATAGAACCAGAAATGCCTAGACTATGGTCATTTACAGATGCAGGGTCTAAGAACCAACCTAAGGACTTTGACAACCCGCTCTTTTGTCCCATTCAGAATAGAGCCAACGTAGTCACCCTGCATGTGCAACGGAAGAGGATAAGAGACAGCAACCTGCCACATCCTCTACATTGCATATCCACCAGCCATCAAGCTTTTGGCCCTTGCAATGAGTAGGGCCCTTGAAATACCTCCCACCACTCAGCTGGTTTCAAATACAATGCCAAAGAAGCACCAAGTTACTAGAACCCCTCTGAAAAGCAAGAGAGAAAACTTGGAAGCGTAGATTAAAGTAGGGAATAAAGAAGGATAGTGTTAGGCGGGTCCACTAAGATAGTAGGGTGGGAGATCACCTATCTATTACCTACCCTAAATCAGGGCGTCACGTTAAAGGTAGAGCCATTTTCATAATCAATGCCATTCCCAGGTTAGCAACGAAAGAGGAAGGAAACAGGAAAATTTATAGAAGCAGAAGTGAAAGGGATACAATTCACAATGTTTAGCTGAATCCACAGCAGAGATACTAGGCACCATAGTTCATTCTATCTCAGCAGAGGGTCCCCAAGCCCCACACCTCGACAAGGAGTTGGGAACAGGGGGGAAGCACGATTGGAAACTACGATCACGTCTATATTTCGTAAACTAGAAGTTTGGCTAACCCGATTTACCCTTTCGGTAACTTAAAGTTATCTATCAGTCTTACAAAGGGCATTGTATAATAAGTTTCAATAACAAAATTTACTAATATTATTGCCTTAATTTTAATTCTCGCTTGTTAAACAAAAAAGAGAATTCTTTATAACTGGCTGGTCCGTCTTTTGGAGCCCTAGAGGAACCATGAGAATGTAACTCCTTTGAAGACTCACAGCGGCTACAAAAATAGGTTTTTCCTACGTCAAAACCTGTTATATATTTGTAAAGAAAAAGGAAGTGTGGATTGTGTTTTTCTCTTTTTGCCCCAAGTAACCCCAAGAATAAGCACACCACAGGGACCTAGAGTCAGATGCATTTGTATATCGAATGCAGACTGTTACATGTCATAAGCTAAAACTAATAACACACTTAATATACGGATGATCAATGATGTCCATCATTGGTGATTTTGTAATTGCCTTTGAACTGTGACAAGAATAAGCTCTCTCTAACATTCCAGTCTGTTGGCTGTGTCATAATAACTGACAGAGACAGGTATTTATAAGTAGGGTTTGTCTATGAGATATAAGGCAGTATTACTCCCTAGATATACCATTACCTGACACTTTTTGTGACTTTCTTGGAGGTGACTGTGCTTCCCTGTTTGGCCTCTTTGCTCCTACAAGGCGCTCAAAATCACCTATACTGAAACCAGAAGCAGCTCCAACTTGAGAAGGGCCCCGACTTGAAATGTACTTCTGTCCTTCACTGAGAGAATTAATCTCTAACATTTCTGCTGTCCTCAAAAATGATTCTAGATCTGTTGCATCTACAGTTGCCTCTCCTCTGCCGAAAAAGTGCTGTCATTTACAAACAAACAAAATGTATAGCATACCAGATTTTAATTATAAATGAGAGGAATAATGAATAGCATGTACAGCCTCTTGCTTAATGATGGATTACTTTCAACATAAACATACACCTACTCCTCACTTCATGGCTTAGGTTCTAAAGACCAGGTTGCTGAATGAAAATCATCGTTGTGTAATTAACTGGGTAGCTTCTTAAGTAAATTTTTCCCCATCAACATAAATTTATATTTATTTTCAATCACTTCCATTTGCATGTACTGTAATATATTCCTTACACACTGGGGAGAATAATGTTTAATTTCTCATTTGCACCCTCAATATCAGTTTTGGTGAAAGGAAACTGGGTGTCCTCCACAAATAGCTTGAAATTAACCCCATGTCTTTTTAGTACATTTATCAATTCTGTCATATATATACAAAACACAGTAGGGCTGAAACTAATACACTCTCTTTGGGGTAGTCATCTCCTCAGTGTTTCATACGATGAATATGAGTTTCCATTTTATACAAGTAGATCTGCAAATACTCAGACTTCATCAACAATTCTAATGGATTGTGAATCCATTTATGTAAAATTTCATCTATCCTAAACTTATTTTCTTTGTCACATTATTTTTAAATGCTAATATTTTAAAGGTTATAAGCTTATGAGCTGGATATATAATGCACTTCTCAACACTAATGTCTGTTACATTATCATTTATCAAGTCACTTAAAAACCAAGGTATGTCCAGTCAAAGTTGTTGCACAATCAATATTGTCAATCAACCGATGGGATTTTTACAGCTCATTAAAGGTTACTACATTATGATTTCCAAGGTCATCCATGCACAGGTTAAAGTCCTTAGAGACGGAAAGTTTCATTGCTGAAATATGAATCAGTTCCAGAAATATACTAAATTCCTCCATAATGAACATTAAAAGAAATTCCTTGATCCAAGTATTTGAAGTATACCTTAATATCTCAAAAACTAGTTACCTGAGCTTAAATAAGAATTTTAAGATGAGAACAGCTGTTTGAAAAGGAAAGCTAAACTTCTCTCCCCAAACTACATCTCTTAGAATATGAAAGGAAAGTTTGGGTAAGATGAGTCATTTCAAGCTATCTTAGAAGGACCAAAAAGATTTAGCCATGTTTCACCAACAGTTAGTATATCAAAACACTTTTCATTTAATCAGCTCTCTACTCTGCAGTGTTTTATTGCCGTGTGAATATTTTTAAGCCGTACTTGAGAAGTTAACACATGTTTCACTACCATTCTTATTTCCACATTCAAAGTTTTACAGTTTCTTGAATTTACCCAGTGTTCGGTGTTCTGTCTTTTCCGTCTCATTGCGACATAATAAATTCTGAATGGCATGTTACTAAAAATGATTAAATTCTCTTAGTCATCACTTTTTAGGAGTTCATTTATGCATATATGTTTCAGTGTAAATGAGTCAAGTTCATAGACTGTTTATACATGAAACAATTCGCTTGCTTTCTATGAGAATAGATTTTCATTACACTACGCTATTTCTTAGTTGACATTCACTACAAAGTATATTTGTAATCATTAACAACAATACTGCATAAGAAAATAGGAATTATCTACTGGCAGAATGTAGAAGTAACAAACTGAATTAAATTATCTGCCCAGTGTTTCAATTCCTAACTGATTCTTGACTCAATATAGTGCAATTCAAAGTTTAGTGGAAACTTATTGTGTCATGTGTTGGTTTAACATCTAAAAATAAAAAATGAAAATAAAATTAGTACAAAATCTCATCCTGTAATACAACGCATGAGAGCAAAATTAATAAGATATAAGACCTTTGAATACCAAGTTTTCGCTGGTTTTGAACCAACAATACAGTCGTCTCTTACCTTGGCATTCATGAGCTTTGGTATAATTTAATGAAAAATAGAAATGAGAAAGAGCAAAAATGTAACAATAGTTTAGCAATTGGCCTTTTGGGGGAAAATGTAGATAATGAATATGCTCAATTTTATATCATTTTCAAAGGGAGATGTGAAACACTATTCTGTGAAGACTGTGGTGAGAGAAAAACAAATAGCTACTATATTATATGCAATGAAAGATAATTTAAAAGAGTGTAACATTCAAAACTTAGATAAAACACCACACGAGAAACTGGGGCATCACTGCACAGGCAAAACTCAACCTGGACTTGGCCTTGCTGGTTTTCTGGTTCCCTGACGATCACTTTGCAAATACATTAAGGGGCACACTGTACTTCATATCCACATTCATTTCGAGTTTCGTTGATATTCCATATTCTATCCCTTTTTTCTTGATTTCTTATAGGACTTTAATTTTAGTCAACTTTAGTGGTCATTTTACTAATTCTTAATGTGTGTCTATTCCAAGACCATTACACTTTCCTGTAATCAGTTACCATTTATAGATATTTCAAACAAATGAATAAGTATTATATCAATCAGATCTTCTCCCCTTGTCCAATGCTCGCGTGAAAATTATGGTGTTATAACTTTTAACAATTTGTTAAGCGACTACCTTAATTATTTTTCATCTGTTTATTTATCTATTCATTCACCTATTTATTTACTTTGTTTGCTCTCTCTATTTTATCTCAGACAGCTGACCACTCCCCTTCCATCGTTTAATCACTAAAGTACTGTCTATAGCTTTAATAACCAGCGCTTCCCAGGCTAACAAAATTCTTAACCCTCACTGCTGGTCTTATGTATTCTCCAAATGTTTCTTAGGTGTTTTTAGGGTTTCCAAGGTTATGCCCTGATCCTTTATTTTCATTAATTCCTTGCATGAGAGTAAATGTTCGATACTGTCTTCTCCAACTCTGCAGAGATCACAGACCTCGTTATAAAGCCTTTATCCTTTACTCCTGGTCTGTAACAAACTGATTCCTACTGAACCCTTCTTTGAACCTCAGCTCCTTTGTTTCTTTTCTCTTTCTTCCAATTTCCTTTTAATCTCCTTATTTTTCATCTCCATTTCCTTTTAAATGTTTTGTCTTCTCTCATATTTTATAAACTTTTATCTCTATACTGTATTTATTGCTATTGTTACGAAGCCTTTTGCCATAGGAAGCTCTTAGCTAATCCTCTACTGCTTATTTTAATAGCATTTTCTCCTCATAGTTTATACTATCGAACGGCTTTTGATACTCTGTAATCCACAAGGCAGATTCTGCCATAAATCTCCAATACGGTATGTGCTCTGCTTGCACATACTTGCTGTAATTTCGCTAGTTCTTTCAGGTGTTTTTCAGTCGTGTTACTCCATTTTCTATGTTGGCAAATAATGTTGGGATTGTAAGCTTCCCAACCCCGCTGCCGAACCCTGGTTTAGCCGCCAGGTTTGGCAGCCTCTCACAGCCACGTGCCCATATGTCGCTCGCGGTCTTTAACCCACGTGGGTAACATCATCTGTAACTACTGTTAAGTTAAATCAAACAGTTGCAGTAAAATGTGAATTCAACCAGCTCATCCAATCTCGTGTATGAGTTCCCTCACAGGACCAGAACTGATCCATAGAACTTATGCCTCGCTTCTGGTGGCATCTCTCCTACTTTCTTTACGTTCCTATACTTTCCAGTTTCTCGTAACATGTACTCTTCCTAACACCCATTTCCTTAGATCCATATTCCGTTCACCATTTTCCTATTCTTTTATAGTGCTTACTGGGCTGGTTTTCCCTTCAGTATTCTTTATTCTCTTGTCAAATATGAGTACTGGTGACTTATATCCTAATATTAAATATAAATTTCTTGAGTTGTTCAAGGCTGCAGCAATTGCTGATTGCAGTTTCTGCTCCTTCTTTTCTGCTTTATGTCATCCACAAAAATCAGGGACTATTTTTTCTGTATACTTATTCATTTCGTCTGTTGCTATATCGCTTCACTTTAGACCATATATTGTTCTTTGCACTGCAGCCTTTGTTATTTCAATGATTTCTGTCTGCCTGCTGGACACTTTATCACTGTCTTGCAGTTTTCATTTATCTTCTGTATAAGCCACGCCTAACCACCACCCCCCCCCCCCCCCCGCCCCATATCATTTATCCCATTTCTCTGGTGCCATTTTTCAGGTCTAGTTTACCAAAGCATTTATATGCGAAAACAAATCACATATATGCTGGAGGTTCCAAGACGGTATGATGATCAATTACAGTAGTCATTCCTTCCAATCTACCACATCGGAATCTGGTTATTTTTCCTTTTGTTTCTCCTTGGTTATTTCCATAATCACTTTTCAACTACTTATTTACATTGTTGATTATGAATATTCCTCTTCTGTGTTCAATGTCTATTTACTGCATTTTTTATGTACCATTCTTCTGCCATGTCTTGCTCATCTTTATTTCACCAATAAAGATTAACACCTGCAGCTATTTCTTCACCAATGCTCTTCATTATTATGTTATTTACTCCTTGTTTGTCGGTAGTGTGTTTTCTCTACATCATGAACGCCAGATTTTTTGGATGGTTTCTTTATTCCCTTTCCCATTTAGCATTACCATCTGTTTTTAGTGCAGGATGATAGTTTCATCACTACCCTTCCTCCTCTGCCCAGTGTCTCGTTCTCTTTTTCTTGAAGTCCTTACTCTGATGTTTTCTTTTCGTTCCTATAACTTTCCAGGTTTAGTCTCATTTTGTAACACCAATAATGGCAGCCATTTTGACTGAATCGGCAAGGTCTATTAATTTTGTAGATCCTACATGGACAGTTTTCTTCATTTCCTGTCCCCATCCTCTTATCGCTCACTGAATTATAGGTTGATCTTACATCTCCTCTTGACTGACTTGGATATCTACTACTTTCAACTCCCATACCACAATTCTCGTTATCTTTCTTTATCCTATTCTCATCCTTGTGTGTTACCTATTCCATTATGCAGCGCTTGCCACTGTGTCCCTGTATCGTTAGAGATGTTTTTCATATGTTGGTACTCACAATGATTTCCTTTCATTGTTCTTAGGATGAATAGAGCTTTGGTTAAGAGTTGATTTATCTGGCCTGTCCTCCCACTAAAGGACTTGAGCGTTTTGGTGCCTGGGCACTTTTCTGCCATCTGAGATCCTTCTGATGTTCTGCTTTCAATTTCATCTAGTTACGGACTTAACGCTTTCAAATGTTCTGTGATACTGGTTTGATACTGACCTCTTGCTACCAGATATTTTACATATAATTTCTTCAAATCTCCCTTTATCTTTTCATATCTGAGTTCGTCTTCCAATGCTTTTGCTGTTCGTCTGAATTTACCTCAGTTTTTTATTCCATCCACCGCCGAATTTTGAAGGGTCTGGATGCCCCCTGAATTTTTATTTGAGTTGATTTTTCAGAGCATTTACGTCCTCCTGACATGCAGCAAGTTTTTCCCTTACCTCTGTTCTTACATTCTAAGCATAGGGCTAGATTCTGATTTCCATTTCCAGTCTCCTATTTGAATTTCCTCTTTGACCCCATCGGAACACTTAACGCAGAACCAGTTCACCCCTTTCTCCTTTTCAGTTATTTTAATTTACTTCATATGAGTCTTGTATTTAGGCAATGAATATAAAGCTGTCTCCTATATTTGTCATTCTGTAATGTCATCTTCTGGACCTGACTGAGCTTGGCATTGTTCAATCTTCGTCCCTAAACCCGTCTTATTTCCTCAGGGAAGACATAAGTAGGATAATGGCCTACTTATGTCTTCCCTGAGGTCTATCTTTGAAACACATCTTTTATCTACCAATGAAACGTCACTACTGCCGAGGCCTTTATTCAGAACATCATTTTCGTTTACCTTTTTATGAGAGTTTGAGCCGTCTTCCTTACGAGGTAGCTCCAACTCCAATTTTTGTAATTATATTTGAAGAGGAAAGTCAGAAAGAGGAAATAAAACTTAAGGTGTTGCTGCATTAGTGGTTGAGGCAGCGGCATGATCAGGTAAAAACGTCTGCCATTTTTACCTGACCATGCTGCTGCCTCAACCACTAACACAATAGTACTTTGACTTTCATTTCCTCTTTCTGACTTCTCTCTTCAAATGTAATTAATATAACTGCATATCAGTCAATACAGTGCATTACATATTTACCTAAGATTTCAACCAGTGACACATGATACCCTAAGCTCAAGTAGTTTGCAGCATCTTTCGGACAGTAAAAAGATTTTGTAAATTTTCTCTAAATTTCATTCTAAAGCTTGATTAACTGTTCTGTCTAAATCTTGGTTAACTGTTCTATCTAAATCTCGGTTAACTGTTCTTTCTAAATCTTGGTTAACGGTTCTATCTAAATTTTGGTTAACTGGCCTACCTACATCTTGGCTAACAGGTCTATCTGAATCTTAGTGAACTGTTCTATCTTAATCTTGGTTAATTGTTCTATAGGTGCCCTCAATACAAAATTAAGCAGTTGTGGAATGAAGCACAGTTTCAGAACTCTTTATGCTGGTCATTACTGCAAAACGTCGTTAAAAGAGACAATCACTAAGTGACGAGTGGCTGTATACAGTACACATTTATAGTCACATCTCTCATTAAATACATATTACTGGAATGTATTTCTAAGTTCAGTCTTCAGCACAGTACCAAAGAAAACTATTCGAAGCATGATTCCAAGCAAATAATTTTAGTGAAATGACCAAATTATAAGCCATACGTTGTAAAGGTTCTAAAATACCAAAAAAAATAGTAAAGTTTTAGTCTGTTAGAAAAACACTTACGTGTAAATAAAATGGATGATGTTACGAAGTTCTGCAAACTTGACATCACGAAGAAGCACTACACTCTGCACATTCTGTTCACGACTCAGGACTTGACGAAAGTAAGAACTTGCTAAACAAAGAACAATCTGGGAAAAGATGAAATATGATTATGCAAATACTGCAGGCTGAAAACACAACATACTAATTTCATCAACTTAATATATAGAGCAATACTGACATTTTTCCACCTGAATGCACATGCGTGAAGATATGTTCACACTGTAAAGTGACTTGACATTTAAGAGTTATATAATAGTAGTCACTACGATATTGTATTGAAATGCTATACTTTTCTAAATAACAGGAACTTGAAGTTTATATCACACATGATGCAAGATGTACAAGAGAATGAAAACTGTATAAATCTTAATCAAAGTGAAGAAAAACTCCTTTTGTCTCTCTACTGAGAGTTTATCCTTAAACTGACTGCTAATAACATGTGAACCATCTTTAAGGCTTTTGCATAACGACTGAAACAAGAGAAACCCAAACATCTACAGAGACCAACTTATTAAAGGTGCCAACAGACATAAATCTGAGGACTATAACCTTCACACAGAAACCATACGTGATATTTAGGATAAGAATGGTCCGGTGCCAACTACAGCCCTTGAAATCTATACGTTTTACTCATTTCTCTGAAATGAATGGATCGAGTTTGTACACGGGACAATACATTTTAGTAACGGGAACTCCCAGAATTCCACAATGGCACAGCAGACATCTTCTAAACTAGATTTCATAATATCGTACGTCTTTATCATTTCAAGTATCTGATTACTTACCCTGTGAGCTCGTAAACTCTGCCCCTCTGCCGTGAGAGTGACGTCGGTGAAAGTGTCGTCCCGGAGAAGTTGGTCTAATACCGTGGTACAGTGTGCTTCTTTTTTTAGCAAATATGGTCCCGTTAAACCTGAAAAGACGTAGACTGCATTATTCTTATATTCAATAATACTAGGTATGTTAGTAAACTACTTCACCAATCATCTAACATTAAAAACTAATAAGAGCTAACAATACATCTGTGGTACCCTTAAAATGCCAGCCATGGATGCTGTTAGAGCATTCTCATTTAAGAAATACTGTGGCGATAATTGGCAGTATTCTGAAAAGCGACGAAAGAGAGCTCATCTTCTCATTTTGTCTTATGAAGGTCACACTGAATTAATATGATTGATGGGATCAGCAGTCCATGTAAAATACCTGGCTGCCCGAGCAAAAAAAATTTAATACTTTTTTCAACTTATTTTAGTATTCTTTGATAAGAAAATCCCATATTTTTAAGTTATTAGTCTGCTGAAGGTAGGAGGTCCGTTTTCTTCTTTTATCTGTCCAAGGTTCCCCTTGGGGCCATCGCTTATTGTCTGTTACTCTTTGTTCGTCTCTTTCGCCTCCCTGTTAAGCTGTCCCTCTCCATAATTTTGTAGTCCCTGTGTTTACCCTTCTTTAGAAATGAATCCTCTATGAGATCATCATGAGCCTCGTAACAGTTTACAAATCTTTCTCTGTGCTGCCGGCCAACACCTTTGCTTTCGTCCCA
Source organism: Macrobrachium rosenbergii (assembly GCA_039081455.1). Classification (NCBI taxonomy): domain Eukaryota; kingdom Metazoa; phylum Arthropoda; class Malacostraca; order Decapoda; family Palaemonidae; genus Macrobrachium; species Macrobrachium rosenbergii. Next base: position 18,379,703 of record JANJGK010000001.1, on the reverse strand, counting down.
TGTCAACTGCCTCCCTTCAAATCCATACATTTCGCATATTTCTTTTTAATGGATCGAGGCTACACGCCTTGGCTGATATTTATATTCTTACAAAAGCTTTCTTGTATAAAATTAGACTCGACAATGTTTTCTTTCCTGTGTATTATTGGGATAAATTATTTTATTTTAGCACCTGCCCTGTTGATTGTATAATTGTTTTTAACACATATACAAATTCCACTGTTCACCTGTGCAGAAATCATACATTCTTATGCTGATCTAGTCTCTTTTCCAGGGATTTTTTCAATTTGATCAATTTCAACTTTGTCACAGAACTTACATAAGCTTTACAAGTGCTTATTTTACTGTATTACTGTTCATCTTAGTGAAGACCATCATGCAATCAACCGGGGAGAGGCAATGAAGAGATTTTTTCCAATAATACGTTGGAAACAAACATCATTGAGCCCAGTTTTATAAAAGGCAGCTTTTGAAGGAATATAAATGTCAGTCACGGCATGCATAAACTTGATTCATTAATTTCAAAAGAAATAGGTAAAATGTATAGATTTTACGGGAGGCACTTTGACACGGGACTAGAACAAAGATGTGAGCCTGCCAGCATAAATAAACAAGATTTGTAAACAGAGTTCTGACCTCAGACGCTAACGATTTTACAACTCCTTCCTCTTTTTTTCCAGCTTCTAATTTGTGGATATTTGGCTGCCAACCACCTGTGTGTCCATTGGTACTGTCACTCTAGCATATATATATATAATATATATATATATATATATATATATATATATATATATATATATATATATATATATATATATATATATATATATATATATATATATATATATTATGTTATAAACCTATACAACTGTGTATTATAGTCCTCTTGAAGTCGTCTTAGATATAAAAACGAAACAGGGCAGGATTCATACCCAGTGTTTCAACTTGCGTGTGATGCATTTTCACACACACACACACACTTATACATCTTATATATAAAAGTGACTGTTTATGTGTATGCTTCTTTGTACATTTGTTTGTATGTTTTTGTGCTATAGAAATCTGAACCGCTTGACTGATCTAGACAAAATTTGGCACGTGGCCATCATTTAACCTAACTTAGATAATAGGGTATATAGGTTTCAACCCGTACCCCCTTCCCTTCCCCATCCCCCTTCCCTTCGTAACTTATGTGGTAACCACTTGACCGATCTAGACAAAATTTGGCATGTTGGCATCATTTGACCCAACTTAGATAACAGGGTAGTTAACAAACCTGTACCCCCTTCCCTTTCACTTTCCCCCATCCCTTTGTAACTTATGTGGTAACTGCTTGACTGATCTAGACAAAATTTGGCATGTGGCTATCGTTTGACCTAATTTAGGCAATAGGGTAGGTATCAAACATGTACCCCCTTCCCCGTTCCTTTCCCCCATCCCCCTTCCCCTTCCCTTTCCCCCATCCCCCTTCCCTTTGTAACTTCCGTGGTAACCGCTTGACCGATCCAGGCAAAATTTTGCATATGGCCATCATTTGATCTAACTTAGATAACAGGGTTTCAAACCTCTACCCCTTCCCCTTCCCCTTTCCCATTCCCCTTCCCTTGGTAACTTATGTGGTAAATAAACTCTACGGGTTTATCACAGCTCATTTCATGTACTCGATGCCATAGAAATATAATTTACTATTGAAAATGCTGTTCTTTCCTGAGTTTAATAATTCTGTACAAAGGTTTCTGTTTAAGTTTAGTGGGGGTGTTTTTAGGTTCAGCAGGGGTATGTTTAGGTTTAGAGGGGGCTGTGTTTAAGTTTAGTGGGGGATGTGCTTTGGTTTAGTGGGGATGTTGCAGTTAAGTGAGAGATTGTGTTTAGGTTTAGTGAGGAGTAAACGGGACAGTCACCACAGTAATATCTGGATAAAATGGACAGTCAACACAATAATACCGGGGTTAATGTGACAATTAGCACAGTAATATCTGAGGCACAGTCAACACAGTAATGTCTGGATAAAATAGTCAGTCACCACAGTAATAACTGGATAAGAGAGGCAGTCAGCACAGTAATTTTAAGATAAAATGTCAATCAGTACAGTAATACCTGGATAAATGAGACAGTCACCACAGTAATACCTGGATAAAAGGAACTAACAGAAGAGTAATGTCTGGATAAATGGGACAGTCACTACACTAATACCTGGATTAAAGGGACAGTCAGTACAGTAATATCTGGATAAATGGTAGAGCCACGACAGTATTACCGGGATAAATGGGACAGTCACTACAGTAATACCTGGATAAAAGGGACAGCCAGCACAGTAATGTCTGGATAACAGGGACAGTCAGCACAGTAATGTCTGGATAAAAGGGACAGCTAGCACAGTAATGCCTAGATAAAAGGGACAGTCAGCACATTAATACCTAGATAAAAGGGACAGACAGAACAGTAATGCCTGGATAAATGGGACAGTCAGCACAGTAATGTCTGGACAAAAGGGACAGTCAGCACAGTAATACCTGGATAAAGGGACAGTCAGTACATTAATACCTAGATAAAACGGACAGTCACCACGGTAATACCTGGATAAAAGGGACAGACAGAACAGTAATAACTGGATAAAAGGGACAGTCACCACAGTAATACCTGGATTAAAGGGACAGTCACCACAGTAACATCTGGATAAATGGGACAGTCACCACAGTGATAACTGGATAAATGGGACAGCCACCACAGTAGTATCTGGATAAATGGGACAATTAGCAAAGCAATATTTGGAGAAAAAGGAGTCCGTACAGTAATTTCTGAATAAAAGGGGCAGTCAGTACAAGGAGGCGCAGGAAAATTTTCCTGAGTTCTCCTGAGTTTTCCCCGGCAGCACCAGGTTGGTCAGCTAGTATGTGTGTGTGTATGTGCATGTATGTGTATATGTATATATATATATATATATATATATATATCTATATATATATATATATATATATATATATATATATATATATATATATATATATATATATATATATATATATATATATATATATTAACTTTAAAGGTACTTAATCCCATTGACAGTACCTTGCGAAGTAGGAGAGGGCGCACTGTCCGAGATGTCTTGTTTGAAGGCATCATCGACGGCATCTGGGGAAAATAAAATGTAAAATAAAAAGCTAAATTTACACAACAGAGGCCATGAGCTAAACAGACATAAGTTCAGTCCTCTTCAAAATTACTGACACAAATAAATCATGACTGAGTTTTCTCCTTTGGTAGTATTTTGTATACTCTGATAAAATACTTAAATTAATTCCTCGAGAATTCTACTTAAATCATTTACTTTAACTTCAGCCTTAATAAAAGGAACTAGCAACCGATGTATAATCTCTGTTACATGAGTATTTAACATCATTTCTGTTTATCAATACTGGAAGTATAGTTAGCCACAACTTTAGCTGGAAAAATGAATGCTACAGAAAAGCAGTCCGTATGGTAAAAGAATTACATTACTGTAGTAAAGAATAGACTTTTTGTGAGAAATACAAGAGAAAAACATATACGAGTCATGTGAGCCTCCCCAGAAAGAAAAAGAAAACCATTTGGATTCTATCCGAACTTCTGTAGATCGACTGATTATCTACATGATCAAGAAGACCGTTCCATATTTTGGTCACAGCTGGAACGCAACTTCTGGAAAACTGTGTAGTACTGAACCTCACAAAAGAAAAGGCAAGAATATTGTAACTACCAGTACACCTGGTACTAAGTGGTGGATGGTATAGCCTAGGAAGATCTAAATGGCATTACCAGCATACCTAATAAAGTGGTGGATGGTACAGCCTGGGAAGATCTAAATGGAAAGGATGACCAGAATAATGAATAAATGTATGAAGTATGCAAATTCGGTACACTGAATGACATTGCTAGAGATTAATGGTAGGATTTGGCATAAGAAATTCAATTGAACTCAAGCTTTTGCTCAACAATTTGAGAAACAAGTCAGTTGAGGAAGACCAAAATGCCACTAAAAATTATTTTTCCTCATGACCGACAGGTCTCCGAAACTCTTGATAGATTATTCGGCAGAAAGGAGTACAATTGTATGATTTGTTTCTTCACAGTCACGCTACAAGTCAACTTTGTATTAATTTAATTTAAGTTTTCACTATTATACTTATAATTTCTTTGGCATACTCTATTTATTCTTTCATATTTTAGTAGTTATAAATTTTCAACCTCAATTCTTATTTGTATTTCCTCTTTTATTTCACGCAATCGTACAGTATTTCCTTCAATTTATTTTATACCCTTAGTTCAGTTTTAGTAAGATAATCTATTTTACTGTGTTATCAAGAGTTTTTATATATTTTATTTTATCATCAAGGATTTCTATAATCTATTTTACTGTATTGTCAAAGATTTTTATAGTTTTGTCACCAATTTCAGCGTCCAAAACAAAGTGTCTTACCTAGCCTTGACAATATATATATATATATATATATATATATATATATATATATATATATATATATATATATATGTGTGTGTGTGTGTGTGTGTGTGTGTGTGTGTGTGTGCTGTGCATACTATATATATATATATATATATATATATATATATATATATATATATATATATATATATATATATATATATATATATATATATATATATATATATATAGATATATATGGGTGTGCGTGTGTGTATGTATGCATATACGATGAAATAAAAGCTTACAGAGAAGACTCGTTACAGACAACAAAGATGAAAAGGAGTCATGTGACCATTTCAATGCAATCATAGGTCATCCTTACTACTTTTGGGATAGGTCTTCATGTCAGGAACAGCAGTCTACAGTTACCTCCGGCAACTGGCTACACCAAGGAGGGGCTAACGCAATAAACCAGAATGACCAAGTTCTTTCAATTTTTCTTTTGAATCTCTTTCGAACGTGTTGTGCAGAATGAGGCAAGGAGTGTACAAACCTGGGATTAAATCAGTCAAAAGTTCAAGTGAAGATATAATGCATTAATACCCTAAAAGAATTGTCCTTCTGTTTTAAAATCTACTTACATTTTTATGTTTATTTATTAATTTGTTAACTGATTTTTTTTTCTCTTTTCTAATAACTGATCTCTTCTTTCTGTTTTTCCTATTACCTTCTGTTACTTCTTTCAAACGAACACCATATTCTTTGGAAGCTTGAACTTCAAGTCAATGTCCCCAGTGGACTTGTTCCATACTAATAAGGATCATCATTTGAATAATAATAATAATAACAATAATAATAATAATAATAATAAAAATAATAATACCATTTTTCATTTGTACAAAAAGAGCATTATGCGTTTGGCCTGTTCTAAATGAAAATTTATGTTGATTTGTTCTGACTTTTAATTTTCAACTTGTCTGTCCGTCAAATAATGAATCACTACTTTTCTAATAGTATGCAATTCGTTATCCAAGAATTCAGGACTGACAACACGTAATGCTCACAGGAGCATGAAAGAGAATTCAGAAATTTCCCGAAAACACTAAATTTGCACTGAAAATGTTCAGGCTGGATGACAACGTCTGAAGAGGGCAAGCGACCAGCTTTTTCCATTTCTAGCGTGAATCTGATGGACGGGATTTGTTCATTTAATTTTTCTCAGAGGCATAATAGCCAAGTGTCATCTTCCCATCTTCCTTTTCATACAGTTGTCCGCGTTTTCTCATTCCACGTCCTGTAATGACGGGACTCTCATCTCTTTCCACCCTTCAGAATTATTCCCGTTTTCTTCTATCTCTGACAGGAAATATGTTAGAGGTTCCGTTAATGCCTTGCCATAATTTTAACCATTTTACATCATCAAAGCGTTCTCGATACTGGGAAAATTTTATTTTTTGCGCCTTTTGCTTCAAATTGTACTTCCGGTCCTGTTAGCTTTTTCGCTCTTTACTCTACCACCGACTGGTATACTGGCATCATTAAAAAAAATGTGATGTTCCTTTCATCTGCCATAATTTATTCTTTGGTCTGGCGAATTTCTGGTTTAAATAGGTTATGGAATGGAGTATAAAATTTAGGTCAAAGGCCAAGCAATAGGACCTATGAGTTCATTCAGCGCTGAAAGGGAAATTGAGAGTAAAAATGTTTTAAAAGTGCAACTGGAGGAAAACCTCGCAGTTGCACAATTAAACAACTGTTAGGAGGTGGAAAGTAAGACGGAAGAACAAGAAAACGAACGGAGATACAATAAAATGAATGAAAAGGGGTTGCAGCTATGGGCCGAAAGGAAAGTGCTAAGAACCCTCAACAATGCCTACAGTGCACCACGTGAGGTGCACTGATGGCACTACTCACCTACGGAATAAATAGGTCTAAGTAAAAATGTTCGTTACAATCCCGAAGATGAGCAGAGTTGGTGTTGGCGGTATTCTTTGCAACGGCACCTCCTGAGCGCTCCTTACATTTTCGCTTTCGAGATCTTCATTTTTTTTTTATTTCTCCCTTTTCAATATGTATACTCTTCAGTCATTAACTTAGATCCTTCTTCACCGCACCTAGCGTTCATAATATTTATTTTTGCACTACGTCCACCTCGTGAGGTTGGTGCAGCTGTATTAATCGCTCCCTGTCTTTATATTCCACTCTCTGCTTGCAAAATGTTGCACATCTTTCATTTTTACTCAACATGCGGTAGGTCACATGGCCGTTGTACAATCCCAATACTTAGTGCAAATTCTGACCAGACACCATCAACAAGCGTCTTATCATTAAATATATAGTGTATATACATATACATATATATACATATACATATACATATACATATATATATATATATATATATATATATATATATATATATATATATATATATATATATATATATATATATATATATATATATATATATTATACACGGACATGCGAGTGTGTGTGTGTGTCTGACTGATTATTGAAAGAAAAAATACTTGCAATGTCCTAAATACTACCATATTTTATGTTCCGTGTATAAAATCAAAATGCAAATCACCTATTTTATTATAAAAGCAAAGAATGTGTGTAAACAACTGAACACATCCACCAACAGAAGCAACAGATGAACACATCCACCGACAGAGGCAAAAATTGAACACATCCACCGACAGAGGCAAAAATTGAACACATCCACCGACAGAGGCAAAAATTGAACACATCCACCGACAGAGGCAGCAGCTGAACTCATCCACCAACAGAGGCAACAACTGAACACATCCATCAATAGAAGCAACAAGTGAACTCATCCACCAACAGAGGCAACAACTGAACACATCCACCAACAGAGGCAACAACTGAACACATCCACCAACAGAGGCAAAAATTGAACACATCCACCGACAGAGGCAAAAATTGAACACATCCACCAACAGAGGCAAAAACTGAACACATCCACCAACAGAGGCAGCAGCTGAACTCATCCACCAACAGAGGCAACAACTGAACACATCCATCAATAGAAGCAACAAGTGAACTCATCCACCAACAGAGGCAACAACTGAACACATCCATCAATAGAAGCAACAACTGAACACATCCACCAACAGAGGCAACAACTGAACACATCCATCAATAGAAGCAACAAGTGAACACATCCACCAACAGAGGCAACAACTGAACACATCCACCAACAGAGGCAACAACTGAACACATCCACCAACAGAGGCAACAACTGAACACATCCACCAACAGAGACAACAACTGAACACATCCATCAATAGAAGCAACAAGTGAACACATCCACCAACAGAGGCAACAACTGAACACATCCACCAACAGAGGCAACAACTGAACACATCCACCAACAGAGGCAAAAACTGAACACATCCACCAACAGAGGCAGCAGCTGAACTCATCCACCAACAGAGGCACCAACTGAACACATCCACCAACAGAGGCAACAACTGAACACATCCATCAATTGAAGCAACAAGTGAACTCATCCACCAACAGAGGCAAAAATTTAACACATCCACCGACAGAGGCAAAAATTGAACACATCCACCAACAGAGGCAGCAGCTGAACTCATCCACCAACAGAGGCACCAACTGAACACATCCACCAACAGAGGCAACAGCTGAACACATCCATCAATAGAAGCAACAAGTGAACTCATCCACCAACAGAGGCAACAACTGAACACATCCACCAACAGAGGCAACAACTGAACACATCCATCAATAGAAGCAACAAGTGAACTCATCCACCAACAGAGGCACCAACTGAACACATCCACCAACAGAGGCAACAACTGAGCACATCCATCAATAGAAGCAACAAGTGAACTCATCCACCAACAGAGGCACCAACTGAACACATCCACCAACAGAGGCAACAACTGAACACATAAATCAATAGAAGCAACAAGTGAACTCATCCACCAACAGAGGCAACAATGGAACTCATCCAACAACAGAGGCAACAACTGAACACATCCACCAACAGAAGCAACAGATGAACACATCCACCGACAGAGGCAAAAATTGAACACATCCACCAACAGAGGCAGCAGCTGAACTCCTCCACCAACAGAGGCAACAACTGAACACATCCATCAATAGAAGCAACAAGTGAACTCATCCACCAACAGAGGCAACAACGGAACACATCCACAAGTGAACTCATCCACCAACAGAGGCAACAACGGAACTCATCCACCAACAGAGGCAATAACTGAACACATCCACCACAGAGGTAAAAATTGAACACATCCACCAACAGAGGCAACAACTAAACATATCCGTCAATAGAAGCAACAACTGAACTCATCCACCAACACAGGCAACAACTGAACTCATCCACCAACAAAGGGAACAACTGAACACATCCACCAACAGAGGCAACAACTGAACTCATCCACCAACAGAGAAAACAACAGAACTCATCCACAACAGAGGCAACAACTGAGCACACCCACCAACAGAGGAAACAATAGAGCTCATCCACAACAGAGGCAACAACTGAGCACACCCACCAACAGAAGCAACACTTGAACACATCCACCAACAGAAGTAGCAACTGAACACATGCACCAACATAAGCAACAACTGAACATATCCATCAATAGAAGCAACAACTGAACACATCCACCAACAGAAGTAGCAATTGAACACACCCACCAACAGAGGCAACAACTGAACTAATCCACAAACAGAGTCAACAACTGAGCACATCCACCAACAGAAGCAACAACTGAACACATCCACCAACAGAAGTAGCAACTGAACACATGCACCAACAGAAGCAACAACTGAACATATCCATCAATAGAAGCAACAACTGAACACATCCACCAACAGAAGAAACACCTCAACACATCCTTCAATAGAGGCAACAACTGAACATATCCAACAATAGAAGCAGCAACTGAAAGACGAAATCCACAGAATAACTTTTCTCTGCACCTTTCTCAAAACACTGAAGCTAAATGCGGCTTAGCCTGGGAATTAGCCTGATGACTATGGTCTTGAATAACTACTTCCAATTTATATTATATAAATTCATTTCAGTAGTGTAGATATATATATATATATATATATATATATATATATATATATATATATATATATATATATATATATATATATATATATATATATATACACTTTGAATGTCAATTGCATCACCATTATCCACACAGAGAGAAAGAGAGTATTTTGTATTTTGTTTCTTTATATATATTCAGGTATGAACATTAGCTGCTTTCCACTCAAAGCTTAAAACATTTATCTTTTGAAAATGACGAATAAGAAACTGCAATAAATGTTAACGTATGAACGGCATTTCACTAAGAAATACTCACAAAACTTAAAACTGCAATAAATGTTAACGTATGAACGGCATTTCATTAAGAAATACTCACAAAATTTAACAGGATGTAAATGAATAGAGGCATAAATTCTATTAAAACAGTCCACGCCCTAAAACTAAAATCCGAAGTCAGACGACAGAGCTTCTTCCCCGAGAGAGAGAACTGCCTCTCTCTGCTCTTTCCCGAGGAAAAAGAAGAGATGCTTCCCCCGCAATTTTACCCACCCACGTAAATGACTGCCGGCGAGACGAAGGAGGCCTGAGAAGGAGCTGCTGCAGCCGAGGAAGAAGAGGGGGAGGGGGAGGAGGAGGAGGCGGGCTGGAAGTCGAGGAGGCCGATCTTACTCAGCAGACGCTGGTGCTTCCGGGATCTGGGTTCGGCAACACCATAGATATTATCATCATCTTTCCTAACCTCTAGGAATACCATGACCATTGTACTGAAGGACAAAATCAACAATGGTTACATGATCTGAATATATTCAGAGTTTTATAGAGCTCTCGAACGAAGCTCTATAAAACTCACTATAACATGAGCATTGAAGCAATGGATAAAATCAACCACGTTACTTCACATACTATGAAATAAAAAATATCACAGAACCTTCGAGAGTGTCAGCCTTCACTCTACAAGAATCTCTGTAAACCTGGGTCATTTTAGGGTATCAAAACTATTGCAGAGTACATTTCACACCTGGTCTCGTAAATCACGTGACTTGTTATTGGCATCAAAACAGCATGGATATCTTCAAAATTACTGGCGTCATGCAATAACTGTCTGCTGTTATCATGAATGCATCAATTACATGTCTATCTACCTAATTCATACGTGTTTTTTTACTAGCACATTGTTGTTATACAAGATGACCTGGAGCAATATCACAAATTACAAATGTACCCATTTATTGCTTATACAAAATCTTAAATGCAAGAAAGAGTCACTGGAAATTTTTTACATATAAAACTCAGGTGGATATTGCAATAGCGATACGGCGAGAGAGAGAGAGAGAGAGAGAGAGAGAGAGAGAGAGAGAGAGAGAGAGAGAGAGAGAGAGAAATGACCGGTACGACCTGAGATGCTCGACGATGGTAGACCTGCGGGTGTGGTCGAGCCCGAGATTGCAAGCTCTGCAGAGGAGGCGCCCGCCCCTCTCTCCGAGGACACAACCGAACTCCCAGATGCGATCCTCGGGCGTGATGTTCTTGGCCGTGTGTGACGGCGATCTTGGACGGGAGGAGGTCTTCATCGCCCGGGTTTTCATACAGCCTCTAATAAACTCTCCAATTCACGACTGGGTCTCAGTTCAATGCCAGTGATTGTTTTGTTTTCAAATGGGCTTCACAACTATTGAAAGGACGTTATTTGTGTAGTTCTCACTTTTCCAACTACATGTTCATCAACAATCACAATAAGTTTCCATTTTAAGAGCGATACTGCTCCCACGCACCAGAATATCGATTTAACATTGATTTGAAAACCTGTAATCAAATAATTTACGTTTCAGACGAAAGTCGCCAGACACCAGTTGACCACAGCAAGAAAATTTCAGAATGATCACTCTTCCCTATGAATGCACAGCTGTCAGTCTCGTTTATCGGTTTCCTCAGATTTGCCAACGAAATTGGTCTAGCCTAATCGGACCTAATCGGTCATGGGGAGGGGGGAGGGGGAGTTACTGACAAAGACCCACACGACAAACTTCATCTACCGAATGGAAACCTAAATCTTACAGGACTAAGATTCAGTCTACAATTCAGTCACAGTATAAAGCCAACACCCCCCCCCCCCCCCAAAAAAAAAAAAAATAATAATAATAATAAAAAATAACATAAAAAAATCTACTCAAGATTTAGGATGGTTAACGTTATGAAATATATGTATTGAAAGAATAAAAACCACAAAAAATGTCACCTAAGACTACTCAGGATGGGTGAAGAAAACCAGTTTTTAATAAACAACAATATTTGTGGATATTCCGATATTAACGAGAAGATATAGTTATCTGTCTACATTTTCTACAGTAAACCTACATTCAAATCATCAAACCACGTTTGTCCATTCACACTGGTCTTGATTTCGACTCAAATCACATTTCTCAAGACAACAAAAAGGTCAGTCAGCCACATGCAACATCATCGTCCGGCATATTTCGACATTCTTGAACTATTGCACTCCAGTAGTAACCATTCTTCCAAAATATTTTATTTCTTTTTTTTCCGAAGACACGTGCAAACTAACGTATTGTATAAAACATGTGAGAGAGAGAGAGAGAGAGAGAGAGAGAGAGAGAGAGAGAGAGAGAGAGATGCACAGGTTCAAGCAGCAGTGATGTTCTCAAAACCGGTGTTTGCTGCTCGGAAGGGCAACTTCACAGCTTTAAAGGCATCGGTGTAAAAATTAGGCTCAACCTCACTTTTCACTGGACGAAGCTTACGTGATCGGCAGTTGAGGAAATTCAACGTCTGTTTTCGCATTAAAATATACTTAATCTCAAATATCAAACAAAAAAAGGTCTGCAGTTACAATAAATATGCTGTTTAAGTGTAAATAAATAGCAAGTAGTGGTCATCTGGAAGCTTAGAAATATATACCTAATGTTATTCTCAATTTGGAAATATATTTGCCCCGCTGATCATTATTATTTTTTGTACAGGATGAGTTTACCGTTGTAATTTTAGTGCTAAATTGTATTATTATTCATCGGTATCGATGTAAATTTTGCTTAACATTACACAATTAATTATCAGTATAGCCTGACTATTTCCAGTTCTTGAGAACGTTAAAATAATATAATGTTTATAGCGCATCAGGGTGACCTTGATTACAGCACGAGGCAGCTGTGTGTGTGCGTGTGTCTGTGTTTGTGTTTGTGTGTGTGTGTGTGTGAGAGAGAGAGAGAGAGAGAGAGAGAGAGAGAGAGAGAGAGAGAGAGAGAGAGAGAGTAAATCTCGACGTAACATCCAAGTAAAATAAAAAGTCGCACGCACGTGTAAAACTAGATTACACAAGTCCAAAAGCTCAGCAGAGGTTCTTCCTAAAAATAAAAATAAAAATCAGAATGTACAACGTACTGCATTATTCCTGCTTTGCTTCTGTCAAAAGTCAATTTCTCACACCTATGATAATGTATATCGGTATCAATCTAAATTAATTCGTGGAGGTTGAAACGAAAACATGAAATTAACAAGGGGTGTTTTCTACTCATGGCAAAATTAGGGTGACGAATTTCCCTAAACTTTTCAGTATGAAGACGCTCATGCTCGACTACGCAACGGCACAACGTACCCCCACGTGAAATCGTCAGAAGCCAGGACGTTGTCATACTGCAGTTTTCAATGTTCAAAAGCCTGTTTGTTCGTACTTCCATCCGCCTCGTCATTATCATGTAAGCACTTAACGTTTACACTAGTTTCTCTCACTTCTGTCTCTGGCTGGGGGAGGGTAATCTTTCAAACTGTTGACTAAAATCGAATGGCAAAATAGCTGCTTATAGTCTGACGCTGAAAAGGGAAAATTCGGCACCGAACGATGATGTTAGAGTAAGGACTGGCCGCGAAGTCTGGAGGGATTTGTGTGTGGTAGAAGTGGCTGGCAACCACACTGCGCCAACCTGCTAGGGCGCAGCGGCTTCACGCACCACCCGCGGCCCGCAGCCACCCGCGCTCATTTGCCGTTGTTTTGCCGTATGAAACTCGCCTCGTGTATGTCTCCGCGGGCGCCAGCACTCCCGAGCACCCCATGCGTAGGTCCAGATAGGACAGTGCCACGGATGAAATGCCAGGAGTAAATCGAGTGAATACGGCATTCTCCCTACAATCAATAATAATGCCAGAAATTTAAGAGCGCTTAGTCAGGTCAATATTACAAGGAGGCAACTTTTTATTTTTCTAATCTTAATAATCTTTTTTCCCTAGCTTATCAGTGGGAAATTAATGGCTGAAATGTTCTTTAAGCTTTTAGTCAGACGAGCCGACTGTGGCGTATCTTGGGGGTAAGTCAGTCCAAGTTATTACAACCTTAGGACTTACAACGATGACGAAAATTGCAGTAAAATTTCATTGCGAACAAAATAATATAATGTGATATATAAAAAAGGGAAAGTTTTATACCGTTATTCACGAGAGAAGACTAATCAATTGCTATTTAGAGGAAAACAACACAGAGAAGACTAATCAGTTGCTATTTAGGATAAAACAAGACTTTAAAAATGTCCACATTTGACTATAAAAACAAAATAATTAAATCCAAATTTACAAAATGCTGGGCAGGCAACTGTATTATGTTATTTAATAAAATTAAATACCCAGGAATATCATCAGTCCTCCAACTTCATTTTCCACACTCGTAATTCTAGTAAATATCCTTATTCGCATTACGGCATTTATTTATGATTCTTTACACTTCAGTTGTCCTTTATACAATTCCGTTGGCCTGGAACCAAAGGTTCCTGTTTCTGATTTGTCAGTTTTTCAATCGGTCATGAAAGTATTCATAAATTCGTAAGATTTATGAATATTTTCATTCGTAAAATTTGTATCCATTCATGCACTGTGGACTGTTCTCAAATATTTCTTTATCTCATTTAAAACTCACTTATCGTCTGTTATGTTGCGCGAAAGTTTCACCAAGTCATGAAAATGTCACTTGTATAGACTTCTTGATTCATTATTCACGAACTGGGTTTTTTTCTATGCAATTTTCACACCACGAAAGGTTTCTTAATTTGGTTAAATATTATGCAATAAAAGAAGCTTTCACTTTCGATCTCTTCCCGCCATTTGCTAATAGCTGTCATTTTGACCTTAGGAGGAAAACAAAACAGTCAAATCTTGCTCATAATTCTGCCAGGCAATCATATTGTGACTCTAGATTTCCCGAAAGATGCATTCATGAGGATTCTTACATACTCGTATTTGTCATGCGAGAAAACTGAACTTTAGCGTTAAATGCCAAGATTGATCGAAAGCTACTTTGATTTATAATTAATAAACGTGGGCTCTACCGATGAAAAAAAAAAAAACATACACACATACAAACGCCATGAAAGTGCTTTAAATAACAGTCCTACTAGGCCTACGTTAATGTCAAAGCTATTTCAATATTCCGTTCCACAATTCTTTCCACACGCACACATTATAATTCAACCCTCGCGATATTTTCTGTTTATTACATTATGACCTTCTACCCAAATCAACCGGGGACTGACAACGTTCCACCTCAGAGAGTGCTGTTGCCTTTTAAACGGAATCAGTATACGTAGACACGTCCGCGCAACCATTCACTTACGGAGAAGGAATGGCACGTAGTACGAGCACTATAACCCACGGTCACAACAACAACGACGGAGAAAACACGATTCGGTCCTTCATGGTTTTGCGCAGGAATCAATACTGAAAGCCCTAACTGTTACTGCGGCCTGCACCACGCTGGCCTGCGGGCCGCAGGCCCCCGCACTAACCCGAGTGACAGGCTCATTGGCACAGCCCCTCTGACACTGCACAAGTGCCACGAAGAGCACTGCTGGAACCTTAGTACACTCATCAGTTTCATGCGGTGACGTCGACATGCAAAGTCAACAAGTTGGAAAAACGTTGAAACATTAAACCATTTCCTCGTTCACGTTGATGTACCCTAGACAGAGGATACACAAATTGTATTCTGCACCCTGCGCAGTCAGAAAGTCATGGACTTACGGGACAAGCAAATCAACAGAGGGAGAATATGGTGACGACTGTGAAAAACTATTGAACAATAAATGAACTACGCGATAGCAATCACAATGACATTAACTATGTTAGTTATAACTATTATTTTACATCCCGCGAGGCCTTAGCAACAAAATACATAACGCCATCATTTTCCTCCAAATTAACAAAAGCGTTTAGGTTACATATATAAAAACACTTGTATCTACACGTATTCCCTTAGAAACTTTTCTATGTCTCTAAAATTCTGAGTTATTTTTTGTTTATGCTAAGCAATCTGATCGCCTTGTATTCTGGAGCCAGGTTTCCTCATCCCGAGAATGACTTTTCCCTTCATTATCAACGCTAATTGCTCCGAGATTATTACCTTCTCCGTATACCTGCCACCTTTGCATGCACGAGCGTAACACCTATGCTTAAAGAGGCGACTATCTCTTCTTGAGTTTTGCGGCTTTTCTGCTCGCATTCTTGGCACGCCCTGGTTTCGCTGAACTACTTGTCTACCTGTGATTGGAAGCCTTTTCATAATGATTCTGAATTCTGGTTTCAACTTGCTTAGATCAATTGAGCCAGGCCTTCCTTAATTCAGAAAGAATAAAAAAAATCTAGAAACCACCTGCGGAATCTATTTCAAAAGGGTAGGAAATGGAAGGTGTACAGTGTTTTGCTTCTGACAATGGGAAAAAAAGTTGCTGGGAACGTCTAATGGTTTAACCTAAGAGAAACGTAAAAAAGTCGTGTTCTAAAGTAGGCTGATTCAGAAAGATGTATCTTCATAAGTTCAATCAGAATTTTATATCGACCCAGACCCTAAAAGGCTTCTGTTTGTATGGAGATAAAGGGCCACTGTTACTACAAAAGAACCCTTTTCGTCGTGTGCCAAACCTTCCTTGCTTTCCCCATTCTTGTACAGCCATTTCGTGCCTTGGTCAAATCCCTGCCATCAGCATGTTCGATTTCGTTTACATGAGTCGCATAAGAAATTATCTGAATGGCCTACTATGAAGGCAGTAATTGAGAAACTTGGTTTTAAGATTCAGAGAATAAATACTGAACCAGACCAAGATATTCTTCATTCAAAATGTAGCTCCAACAACCCTGAGAGAGAAACTGAAAAATGCTCTTGCCAGTGTTAAGGAATGGATGATATTTAATTTAAACAACTAAAATTAAACGGAATTTATGTTGGTGGGGGGAAAAATCAGAAGCCTTCGGGACATTCAGGTCAACATTACTAATGCTCTAATACAAGTTACTGATAAGGTCTGTAACTTAGGTGAGTTACACGACTGTAATATCTGTAATCAAATCATTAATGTTGTAGGGTTACTGGACATCATCTTTGAAAAAACAAATCTAGATGACTGTTCTGTTAAGAAACTTGTGATTTGCTGTATAATTAGTGTGGGCAGCTGCAACTCTATCCAATAATCTACCCAAGATACAACTTTGGATGCTGTAAATATATAAAATAGAGCGGCAGGGTTAATAAAGTGTCACAAGTTGTAAATATAATAACTAAAGCGGCAGGATTGATAAAGGGTATTGCACCTCGGTATAGGATTACCCCCGCATTGAGTTATACTAGCTGCCTTCCAATATTGGAATAGATAATGTTTTAAATGTGTTATGACTCATCAAGCTGTTAATACTCCAAAGTATTTAGGGGGATTTGTTGTGCAAAATACAGCCAACGAATGGTGTTAACACAAGACTAGCTACAGAACCAAGATGCATTTCGGAATGCGGTTTGAAAGCCTTCGTATTTACAGCCCCAAGGTTTTACAGCAAGCTCCCATTTGATATTAGGAGAACTGAAAATATCAAGTCCTCCAAGGAAAAGTGAAAGAGTTCCTTATTTTCTGAGAGAAGGGGAGTTCGGGGTGACCTGGTCAAGTCTTTCGCACAGACCCTGAGAGAGTAGTACGTGATAATGTCAGCTGGGATATTGTGGGCACCCCAAAAGTTGGCGGGCCCAGACTTACTTGGACGAAAACTATGAGATTTGTGGAAGATAAACGACAGGAAAGACAAGAGTGGCAGGATTTCACAGAGGCCCTTTGCGTCACGCAGCGGCCGATGATGACGACGCACATTACAAAGAACGACGTAACATTTGACTCCACCCTGGAGTGTGTTAGCGAAACAAAACTCCAAAACATGTCACCTGTTAGGAGTGTTGATAGGATAATGCAAGAAATGCAAGCAAATTGCAAAGCAGACAGACACTCCTGCTGATATATGATTTAAAGTGGAAGTGTTTATGTTTGCTGAAAAAAAGTAATGTTCATTATGTGATTCATCAAATCATGACGTTTGAACTAGCCTAGGCTGCAAATAGGGCTATGCCCACAAATTGTACTGTTCGTGAGATATTCTACCTTTACTTGTCAAGCACTTCATTCACAATAAGTCAGATTTGTTTACTTGTGGCAGCAATTATTGAATCATCATATTCATGCACCGTTCTTACAGTCATACAAATGTTTAAAAATTGATGTCCTAATAGCAAGAAAATATTTTGAAAACAATCCTAAGCCTTATTTAGATAAATTATCATAAAAAAAATGGCTCCATTACGGCAGCCATTACTGAATGATCCTATTGAAGTAATGTTCCCGTGCCACCCCCCCCCCCCCCGCCAAAAAAAATTCTAAACCAGCCTTTCATGTCACCTGTGTGTTACCACACGCTGAGCATGAAGGGGGAAATTAATTAGGTTCGGATCAACGTTTTCCAACCGCCTGGAAAACCCGAGCGGTCGAATCGATGGCCCCGAAAGTGCGAAAGTGCATCTTTGGATTAACATTCTGAGCTAAGCACCTCTGGAGTCACAAGTGTGACGTCGTCCCCTTGGCACTAGCCCCAACGGCCAGCGCCAACACAATTAGTCTGGGACAAGATGGACCAAACCCGTTTGGTAGGACTGAGGACATGACAAGAGTGCAATCATTCTCACTTTAATTATATTGGAGGCAAACCGGATAAAATGCCCAGATTCCCTACCCCCAACCCAAAATGAGCCCACCCCTGGAAGCCAGAGGCCAGCTCAAAACCATGGTTCTGGCCTTGAGTTATCAACATGAATAGTCAGATTAATATCTCTTGAGTATGAACATTTTCAGCCGGTTGTCAGTTCCAGCACAACTATCACTGTCAGCTGAATTTAAAACCCTATCACATCTATAATACTCTTTCCTGTCTGCAAAGGATAAGCCACACCACTTGAAGTACATACTGTATAATCAAGAGGTTCCCTAATTGGTTAGGAAACAGAACTGTCTGTAAAAGAAAAGCGAGCTTCACGAACACAGGAGAGTTTAGGAAAGATTTAAGACAGAATTTTATGACGTATGACAAAGGGAAAGCGTGATAGGTAAGTTTTAAATATATCTCTGAT
Organism: Macrobrachium rosenbergii; assembly: GCA_039081455.1. NCBI lineage: Eukaryota > Metazoa > Arthropoda > Malacostraca > Decapoda > Palaemonidae > Macrobrachium > Macrobrachium rosenbergii. Next base: position 18,360,767 of record JANJGK010000001.1, on the reverse strand, counting down.
TATCTAAGTAGGTAAACAAGTGCAGTGATAAGACCGGTTAAGAAGAAGCAGATATGAGTGTCAGTTACTCGAAGGAAAAAAAATAAAATATACAATCCAAAATGGTTTTTTGGTTGAAATCTGTAGAGAAAAGAGTTGAGATTTCAGAGTGGCTAAACCAGTGGTTCCCAACCTCTTTTTGGTCATGCCCTACCTTATCACCTCTAAAATCCTGATGCCCTCTGTGGTGATATATAATTATTCTTATATTCACGTGGAGGAAGCCTGAAAGGCCATTAACTTGGTTCGAACATTCTCGAATTGCTCCCCCATAAAAATCAAAATACCCTGTACACCCCACGTTACGAATCACTGGGCTAAACAATATGAAAGCCATTGTAGAAACTGACAATGGACGTAAGCGAGAAGTTCATGGTGGCTGTGGGATCATTGTTAGTAGGAACACTGAAATAAAAGTGGATGACTTAAGCTGAGAACAGGGATTAAATGCTACGCATTGAGAGAGATTTCATGATTGGCTCAATCGTAGAAAAGGAAAAAGTCAAATGACTTCAGGAGCTTAGAAGAGCAAAAGTTAAAATGAATTACAATATGGCTTTGTAATAGACTACGTATGGGAAACAAACCTACAGAGTTGGCAGAGGTCAAAAGATCATCAAAGTACAAACTTTTTAATAGTTAAGTGTTCAAAAGAAAGGGCGTTAATAGGCTACTTAAGAAACAAGATATTTATTTGCATAGATGACTAAAAGTTGATATAGAGTCCGAAAAGCAACTTTGCTAAGACGGTCTCATCCGTTCAATGAAATCTCCTTGTTTAGGGAATAAAATTTCTTGAGTAATGCGTACATACACATACTAGGGGTCACGAGGCGTTCACATATATATATATATATATATATATATATATATATATATATATATATATATATATATATATATATATATATATATATGTGTGTGTGTGTGTGTGTGTGTGTGTGTGTGTGTATACATATAAATATATATTATATATATATATATATATATATATATATATATATATATTATATATATATATATATATATATATATATATATATATATATATATATATATATATATATATATATATATATATATATATATATATATATATATCCAAGTAGGGTGAGTCTGTACTCAGGATACAATCTCGAAGGTCAAGAGAAAGGACACCATTGTTGCAATTAGTTTATTACGGCCACGTTTGACGACAACTGCTATCGTCGCATTTTCAATGCTGCAATGATTGAAAAACCTTCTTACAAAAAGTTACATTAAAACATCGATATATACATATAAATTACGAGACAAATAAAAACGGGGGGAATAGGCACAGGACATACCTAAACCGCAGAATTAATAAGACTAAAGCATAAGTTTTGTCAAGAACTCAGGAAGAACAAGAAAGGACGAGAGAAGAAAAACATAAACAAAAGGTTAAGCGATGAACAATTGGACAGAGGTTATTTGAGTATTTAGTGTTGGGGCCGTCTTCTTCATGATAATAGATTCAAGTATATTGAGGTAATTTTTATTTTGGGGTTGTCCTATTATAGAAAAATCGTTATAATTAATATCAGTTTTGCACATTTTTACATGATTTCTTATATTTGAGTGCTCTGGATTAGACAGTTCTGTAGCTTATGGGAATCTATGCAAATTCGCAGTAGCCTCGTCGTGCATCCGACGTAATCCCACGATCACATCCTGGGCAAACATATTTGTAAACGATGTTCGAAGACAGGAGATGGCTAAGACGATCCTTGAATTTAAAAAATTATCCGATAGTGCATGAATTCTTGGGTATAAGTTTCAGGTCTACAGCTGAGAACGTACTTTGAAATATGGGAAGTCATTTCTTCTTAAAAGTGTTGTCATTTAGGTAGGGGAAATTTGCATACATTCTCATTTTCGGTACAGTAGCGATGGTAGGAGTTGGACTCATTCTGGCATTCAACAATCTCTGTCCAATTGTTCATCGCTTAACCTTTTGTTTATGCTTTTCTTCATCCGTCCTTCCTTGCTTTTCCTGGGTTCTTGAGAAAACTTCTGCGGTTTAGGTATATCCTGTGCCTATTCCCCCGTATTTATTTGTCTTATAATTTATAAGTATATACCGATGTTTTAATGTGACTTTTTGTAAGAAGGTTTTTTAATCATTGCAGCCTTGAAAATGCGACGATAGCAATTGTCGTGAAACGTCGGCATAAAAAACTAGTTGTAACAATGGTGCCCTTTCCCTTCGCCTTCGAGATTGTATCCAGAGTCAAGTTTTACCCTACTTAAGTATATATATATATATATATATATATATATATATATATATATATATATATATATATATATATATATATATATATATATATATATATATATATATATATATAATTTTATGTGAACGCACTCGTGTGCCCTAGTCTGTGTATGTAGGCATTAATCAAGAAATTTTATTTCTTAAACAAGGAGGTTTCATTGAACGGATGAGACCGTCTTAGCAAATTTGCTTTTCGGACTCTATATCAGCTTTTAGTCATCTATGCAAATAAATATCTGGTTTCTTAATATTAGGGCCCTTTCTTTTGACCACTTACCTATTAAAAAGTTGACAATCATTCGTGACTTTCTTCACACGAAAACTCGCCAATTTCTACGGAGCCAATCAGCACTAAGCTCGATCATCTGCAATTGCGAGTCATTCGCGACACCTTCTCTTATCTCGTATCCTTAGGACGAAATCTGTATTTTCCGTGACATATCTCATCATCTTGTATGAATACTGGCTGCTGCAGTTACTGTGCTCCCAGGTCTGATGCCTGCAATCACACCAAACCAGATATTCCTGTGAATACTGGTGCACAAACAATGCTTTTATCGTAAGGATTGATGCACACTGGCAGTCTCCTGCCAAGTCGCCATGACTGGATGCACCCTGTAATTAATAGTATCCCCCGCATTTTTACAATACCTTGTATGAGCTTGTTACATTTTATCATTTTACGAAAGGGATGATGGTTTCTCTCATCCAGTCAGCTCCTGATGATTCCTAATTCATGCTTTTATTGTCCTCCTTGCATCCTCGTCATCTCCAAAGCAGTTCTCATATTTGCTTCAACACATTTTGGTTTTCACATATATAGTTCATTTCTGGCATTCGACAGCCTTGAAAAGTAAAAATATAAATACATTTATCGGATATGCTGCTGATTAAACTAGTAAACCTAAAATGGTTTCAAATGTTTACTGTTGCGTCTTGGCGAAGGCGCGTTTGATGTTGCACAGCAAAGAAGTCCAGCAGAGTAGTTCATTCCGTTCAATTTCTGCGTTCCACAGGCTCTGCCATGGGGCTGCAGGAACTAGAATAATCTTTCAGGGTTCCTTTTCTTATTTAAATATATGTAAATATTATTATTTTGAAGTTGGGCAGGTTTGTCTGACCGACTAAACTCCCGGACTTATAATTTTTCTCTTTGATTAAGGTTCTTGATGGCATCTAAGATAATTATGTATCAAGAATACGGTCGGACTTGGATGATAGAAACCCGTAGAGTTCATTACACTCCAACCCTTCCTAGAAACATTCAAGGAAAATTTATGATCGGTCCATGAAAAGGGCATTTTTCAGCAGATGCGAGGTCGCGGTTACGGTGACTTTTCAGTAAATAAGGTAAATAAATACTGTCACGATTAGACTGTAAAGATTAGGAATTTCAAGCCTGATGTTCCTTGTTTTGGCGTTGGGAAAATGCAATTCGGAATTTTCGTGTTTTCCTTGGGGCTCGTGAATGATTGCCATACACAAACACATACACACATACACACACACACACACACACACACACACACATATATATATATATATATATATATATATATATATATACATATTTGCATATATTTAAATCAGAAAAGGAACCCTGAAGGATTATTCTAGTTCCATGCAGCCCCATGGCAGAGCCTGTGGAACGCAGAAATTGAACGGAATGAACTACTCTGCTGGACTTCTTTGCTGTGCAACATCAAACGCGCCTTCGCCAAGACGCAACAGTAAACATTTGAAACCATTTTAGGTTTACTAGTTTAATCAGCAGTATATCCGATAAATGTATTTATATTTTTACTTTTCAAGGTTGTCTAATGCCAGAAATTAACTGTATCTGTGAAAACCAAAATGTGTTGAAGCAAATATGAGAACTGCTTTGGAGATGACGGTGATGCAAGGAGGACAACGAAAGCATGAATTAGGAATCATCAGGAGCTCACTGGATGCGAGAAACAATCATCCCTTTCGTAAAATGATAAAAGGTAACAAGGTCATACAAGGTACTGTAAAAATGCAGGGGATACTATTATAAGGTGCATCCAGTCATCTGCGACTTGGCAGGTGACTGCCAGCGTCCATAAATCCTTATGATAAAAGCACTCTTTGTGCACCAGTATTCAAAGGAATATCTGGTTTGGTGTGATGACAGGCATCAGACAAGGGACCACCATAACTGCAACAGCCAGCATTCATACATGATGACGAGAGATACCACGGAAAAAAAAAAAAAAAACAGATTTCGTCCTAAGGTTACGAGATAAGTGAAAGGATCAAGAATGACTCGCAATTGCAGATGATCGAGCTTAGTGTTGATTGGCGCCATATAAACTGGCGAGTTTTCGTGTGAGGAGAGTCAAGGATGAATGTCAACAAAAGTAAGTTTTTAGGATAAACGAGATATGAAGAACTGGATGATAGTACTGAGGGAGGACATCTTTATGACTAGATTTCACGAGAGATGGTAAAACGAGACAAGGTGTGTACAGTACCGGCATGTCTCAACCATAGAGGGTATATACCTGTAGTTGCAATCTCTATACCAGTACTACGTAGTTTGGTGGTCTTCCACCAGGGCGCCGCGGCGCTGCAAAGCCTTGTGGCCATCTTTAAATGTCTGGTAACCCGCAAATTGAACAGGACTCAGTGCGATTGTGAATTTTTTTTTTATCTTTAACGTTTAATAAGTAAGTGTTTACCGAATGTTCAGGGTTTAGTGAGTAAGTGTTTAATGAATGTTTATGAGTAAGTGTTTAATGAATGTTAGTGAATGTTTAGTGTGTAAGTATTCAGTGAATGTTTAGTGAGTGTTTAGGATTTAGTGAATATTTTGTGAATGTTAGTGCATGTTTATTGTGTAAGTATTCAATGAATGTTTAGTGAGTGTTTAGGGTATAGTGAATGTTGGTAATGGTTATTGTGTAAGTATTCAGTGATTGTTTAGGGTTTAGTGAATGTTTTGTGAATGTTTAGTGTGTAAGTATTCAGTGAATGTTTAGATGTTTAGTGAATGTCTTGTGAATGTTAGTGTTTAGTGAATGTTTAGTAGGTAAGTATTCAGTGAATGTTTAGTGAGTGTTTAGGGCTTAGTGAATGTTTAGTGTGTAAGTGTTTAGTGAGTGTTTAGCACATGTTAGTGTTTAGAGAATGTTTACTGTGTAAGTATTCAGTGAATGTTTAGAGAGTGTTTAGGGTTTAGTGAATGTTAGTGTTTAGTGTGTAAGTATTCAGTGAATGTTTAATATAAGTATTCAGAGAATGTTTAGTGTTTAAGCATTCAGTTAATGTTTAGTGAATGTTTAGGGTTTAGTAAATGTTAGTGTTTAGTGAATGTTTAGTAAGTATTCAGTAAATGTTTAGCGAATGTCTTGTGAAAATTAGTGTTTAGTGAATGTTTAGTGTGTAAGTGTTTCCCGAGTGTTTTATGAATGATTAGTGAATGTTCATTGACTATTTAGTGTTTAACGAGTGTTTAGTGATTTAATGAACATTTATGGTTTAGTGAGTATTTAGTGCTTAACGAGTGTTTAGGGTTTAGTGAGTGTTTAGTGTACAGTGAGTGCTTAGTGAATGTTTAGTGAGTGTTTAGTGTATAGTGAGTACTTAGAGCATGTTTAGTGTGTAGTGAGTGCTTAGCGAGTGTTTAGTGTTTAATGAATGTTGAGGATTAAGTGAGTGTTTAGTGAATGTTTACTGAGTGTTTTGGGTACAGTGAGTATTTAGCGGGTGTTTAGTGTTTGTTTTATGAGTGTTTAGTGTATAGTGAGTGACTAGTAAGTGTTGAGTATTCAGTGAGTGGTTAGTGTTATTGACTTTGACTGTATATAGTACGTGTGAGTGAGTGTTGTGAATGTTAGTGTTTAGTGATTGTACATTACTGTTTAGTTAGTGTTAAGTGACTGTATGCCAAGAAAGTCCTGTATTTTACAGGAACCATTTATGCTAAACACTGCTCAGATCCAAGAGCAGACGCTTAGGCCTTGACCACAATGGTTGGAGTGCTTAGGCCAACCTGTTTTTGTAAGGTAATTTTTCTCTGTGAAATTGCGTCAAGTAATAATAATAATAATAATAATAATAATAATAATAATAATAATAATAATAATAATAATAATAGCAGTAGTAGTAGTAGTAGTAGTAGTAGAAATAAAATAATATTAATAGTAACAATAATGAGATAATAATAATAGTAAAAAAGATGAAAAATTAATGATAATTATGAAAATAATAATAGTAATAAAGTATAGTACTAAGAGCTGGACCGAGACCTTTCAATATGGCCGCCCGAGGTCACACGCTCGGCAAGGAGATCGCCAATCCAGTGATTGACGCTCTATGATCTCAACAGACCACGAAAGGAAAGAGGCGACCTGATACTCACCATCATCCTGCTGTGCCTGGGGCGCCGAGGGATGACGGCGTCGCCCGAACACGCCAGAGGAAGACGATGACGGCTTGTCGTGGGGGGAGGCGCTTCCCTGCTGGTACTCTATGTCCATGGACGATGGACCACTCCCCTCCACCACTCCCAAGCACTCCACGCCACTCTCGGCGTCGTCTTCCTCGGTTTCGCCCTCTCTCTGAGACTTCCCTTCGCCTGCGCTGCCGTCGGCCCCTTCTCCGCTGGATACTTCTTCGCTACCCGTTCCTCCTTCGATGCGCTCCATCAGGTCGGGCACTGTCCGAAGTAGAGAAAATCATTCGTTATTCCGTTAACCTCGTGAAAGAAGGTATGCTTTTTGACAACGGTATTGACAAAAGAAAAACAAATAAATACATTTTCACCATCTAATCCCAAGGACTTATCGCAAAGTACGTGAGGAATAGACTATGAAAACAGCCCTGACGACTTGAGCAATGAGAGCGAAAATTATATGATTTCAGTCAAGCCATTTTCTTATTTTATTTTTTTTATCCGATTACATCTTCAGTAACAGATTCCTGATCTGACAATGCATGTAAGTCACGCTAATCTCTCTCTGGAATCAAGATGAAAGAAGATAAGGCGAATTGCGCAGAGGTCGGTTTTTCAAATCTCCCGCGCATGACGTCACAGTTGCTCTCATCGGTTGCATGTGGCAACAGCTAGGCGGGAGTTTTCACAAATTTGTGACAATTCTCGAGGGGTTTCGAATTGGGTACGTTATTGCCATGGTGATATGTGCTATTTATGGATGCTGTAACACAGAAATGGACACTTGGAAGTGAAAAGGCTAGGTTTTACCGCTTCCCCAAAGATCCCGAAATGTGTAGGAAGTGGGCGAACATCTGCAGAGAAAGTGACCATATAAACACCAAAAGCGCAAGTGTTAGGCTCATTTTCATCAAGGCGATTACACAAGACACCTCAGGCATGAACTGCTTAACTACTGCCCTGCAAATGCAAGAAAATTGAAGGATGATGGCATACCGAACTAACGTTTACCTTTGCATGATAGTGTCACTGTTGATTCAGGTATTTAACATCTTGACTCTAGTTTGGTTTAGTCTACCTGTTACATTTAAAATTGTGCATAAATATATTAACTATAGGCTTATATGAGTACTTCTATCACTTAAAAAGCATTAATACATCTCCCGTTCGATTCCTCATACAAGTAAACCATATTTGACTGGTTAAGAGTGATAAGATTGAAATTAGGCCTAGACCTATGAGTAGTTAGGAATAACTGCCAAGGGGATATATTAGTGATTAGTCAACACGGGGGAGTGGGAGACGCGAACATTATATCGAAATTGTTTTAATGTGCATGAAATGGACCTATTATTTGTCGGGCAAAGGAAGGGAACAAACAGTTATTAGAGAGAGAGAGAGAGAGAGAGAGAGAGAGAGAGAGAGAGAGAGAGAGAGAGAGAGAGAGAGAGAGAGAGACAGCGTTTTGCATAACTGAATGAACCATATGCTCTTCAACTGCATATACAGTGAGTAATATCTTCCATTCGATTCCTAATGCAAATAAACCATGTTCACTGGTTAAGATCGACAAAACTGGATTAGGCCTAGACCTATGTTTGTTGAGAAGAACTGCAAAGAGAAAATGCTAGTCATTATGAAAGTGAGAGAGAGGGCAAAATTTTATCAGAATTTTTAAGTGTATGAAATAGCCAGTTATTTATCTGGTAAAGGAAGGGGAAGATTACGAGAGAGAGAGAGAGAGAGAGAGAGAGAGAGAGAGAGAGAGAGAGAGAGAGAGAGAGGGGGGGATAGTTTCTTGCATATAAATAAGCCTGCTTTTATCAGGGGTTTAGGAAGATGAAAAAGATAGTTAATTATAATATATATATATATATATATATATATATATATATATATATATATATATGTATATATATATATATATATATATATATATATATATATATATATATATATAGACAGTATATATTATACACATACATGCTTACACGCAAGAGGATATTTACTCCTATTTTTTCATTCATATGAATAAGCCTTTTTGCAATTTTTATTGTAAGGAATGTCAAAATGATAAAATACACGTATATATATATATATATATATATATATATATATATATATATATATATATATATATATATATATATATATATATATATGAAACGTCTCCTACCTGTAACCGAGAGATTAAGAATGAGGAAGAGTCATCGGAAATTTAATGGGGAGAGAACCCAATTTAATGGAGAAAGATACAGAATCTGTGATAGAAAAAGTCTTTAAGTTATTTGGGATGATTCATAGTACATAAGTTTAGAAATAAGTATCCATCTTCAGGTTCAGCTGGTATAAATGGGAAAGTGAGGATTGGATCTCATGTGTAAAAGAAAATATTATATAGATCTGTAAAATTTTAAAAAGATCAGCGACATATGGAAGAGTTATTCAGAACCTTCCATGGAGAAACGTTGGAGCCGGGAGTCATGGCAGTATCCAGTCTTCTCCATATTTTCAAGGGCAAAAATGTTGTTGCTCCAGAGGATATAATTAGCCACTTTTTCTAGATACAGAATTTATTTTAGAATGAAAATATTCAGCTCAAAAGGGGAAAAAACACTGCAAAGTAAAGGTAATAAAAAATGAAAAAATAGTTCAGTAATTTTTTATAAACATTTGATAAAATAAGGCAATAATAAGGGAGCGTTAAATGAAATATAAGTACAGTTAGTGTTATTTTCTTAAGTACCTTTTCTTTTGGTTTCCATTTACAATGTTCAGTTTGTATTTTATATGTAATTTTATGAAGAAATAATGATAATATTAGCAAAAACAACGCTATGAACTAATAGAGGCGCCATTAAGTCGTATAAATGCTCGCTCCCAACCTAGCCATGTGACGTCACTGAGCACAGCCAGCCACCTGCAGCGTGCGGGATAACTCACCTTACCTTCCTACATATCGTCTGGAATAACATTTGACATTCACATTCATCAAATGTTAAAAAAGATTTATTGATAAAATGATACGAAGAACAAGAAGGTAAATACATTATACACAATAAATAAAATAAACAGAGTAACAGTTGTGAGTATATAAATCAGTACACCAAATCTAGATACTGCAAAACTGTGGAGCCACAAACACCCAAATGTAGGGGGGGCCATTTGTCGGAAGTATTCGATCCACTGAAATGCTGACTCTCAAGATAAATTTGACATTACGGTAGCGAATCATAAATCAAAGGGGTTCCTCTATATATATATATATAAATATATATATATATATATATATATATATATATATATATATATATATATATATATATATATACAGTATATGTATATATATATATATATATATATATATATATATATATATATATATATATATATATATATATGTTTGTGTGTGTGTGAGTAGAGAGAGAGAGAGAGAGAGAGAGAGAGAGAGAGAGAGAGAGAGAGAGAATGGAATTCCACCTGCGTGCGGAGTGGACATGAGAGGCTCACCACAGATTCATAATCGACCATCACTCTTCTCTCTGCATGAGGACCTCACAGTTCAAATGAGGGATCTTTATATCCAATAGTATGACGAAGGCTTTATGAAAA
>JANJGK010000001.1:18327900-18345400 GCA_039081455.1 Macrobrachium rosenbergii | reverse complement strand
AGCAAAGTAAGGGGAAGTGAGAAACCGGGACAAATACAAACCAGTGCGTCAAAGCAGACCTTACTCTCATGGAAGCATGATAATCTTTCCCCCTGATCTAAACAGCGTAAACAAGGCAACTTCCTCATGACGCAGACGTTCCAAAGAATCAATAATCCCGCGTGAGGTCAGCCCCAGCTCGCTCAGTGTTCAGATCTGGTAGGACTGCTAATGCCAGTCGATCGATCGATAGGAAGTTACTATTATTACCCCTCAAAATTTGCTACTATTTCGACGGCCACTCATTTCTAAAGCAAGCCTACATAAACTAAAATAGCCACCCAAGAAATAGATATGGATGTAAATGTAAGTTTTTCACTGTATTATCAATAATAATAGCAATAATTCGAAATGCGCTAATCCTGTTTTTGTGGGCCATTTAACTTCATGTTATGTACTGTATGCCAACAACCTCGTGTTCAAAGTCACTATCCACCGTTGTTTCTAAACCAGGCCATGGTTCGAGTTCTGGAAGTAATTTATTCCCAGTTATAGTGATTTCTGTATTTAACAATGTTTCATGTTTAATAATTGTAAATATACTCATATACATACATATATATATATATATATATATATATATATATATATATATATATATATATATATATGTATGTATGTATGTATGTATGTATGTATATATATACACATAAGCTGTAGCATCATGCAATTGTATACATACACACACACACACACACACACACACACACATATATATATATATATATATATATATATATATATATATATATATATATATATAAATAAGCCCTCACGTGAAAATACTATAAAAGAAGGAGGTACCGAGACTTTCAACTTTTATTCCAAAGATGAGTTTGGAAAAAAAGTTGGAAGTCTTGATACCTCCTTTTATTTTCATGTGAGGACTTATTATATACTTTATCTACGGGACCGTTGTGGAAATACAAGATATATATATATATATATATATATATATATATATATATATATATATATATATATATATATATATATATATAGCGCAAAATGATTGCATGATGCTACAGTTTGAGCCATATGATAATCGTATTGAAGCAGGATGGCTTTTTGTTGCATATAATGTACAAGCGTTCGGAAAAAAATTAACGTTTGCTGAAACACTAAAGAACCGTAGGCAGGATAAGGCTTCTCTTTGGTAGCTATCACTAATCTGTTCATTTTAAATTGAGAAACGATACGTGGTCACGTAAACCACTTTCATTCAAGTCAACCATTCCCCACGTTCTGATTCCCATTTTCAAGTGAACGCAGTTCAAGGGACAAGAATCTAAATTGCGGTATCGAACCCCTCGCTTGATTTTCCTGATAGTTTCCGTGACTATGCCATGACATAAGACCAAGGATTTCTGCCACAGTATCTATATTATATCACCTCTTGCCCTTATATGTATTCGTATATGTATGTATGTGTATATATATATATATATATATATATATATATATATATATATATATATATATATATATATATATATATATATATATACTATATATATATACATATATATATATATTTGTATGTATGTTTTTCAGAGTAAATCCATAGCAAAACTTTCAGTGTTTGCCCAAAAGATTTCCTTTTAATCGAAACGCTGAACTGGAGCACAGCAAACTCATATCATTAATTATAACAAAATTAAAGGGCAATCTATTTCTATTTATAACGAAAACAAAATCTGATTTTTTTTTACAGTCTTGAAGACATCTGATTTCAATAAAACGATGAACACATTAAAATGACGTAACCATGTTGCCTGACTTCTCGACAAGAATCGCGAAAACACGACCGCGCAACACTCAAGTTAAATATTACGTGCACGCCCCTTAGAGATTACAAGCCAGAATACTGAATTATCTCTCATTTCTCAATGGCTCTAACCAAACATTTTACAACCAAATGCTCCTTAGTAGCTCAATTGTAACGGTACTTGAAATTCTTGCTTTATATGAAAATAATTTACCGCATCTCTTATCGACAAATGACAGTTCAAATTTTAATGTTTTTCTCACCCGAAAATCGCTCTGAAGCCATCTCGATCTGAATCATACCAACACTTGCATAATTTGAATTATGACGCAACCATGACATCGAGGAAAATCGCTGTTTACAAGCCATTAAAACATCTTTCTCTCGACATTCCACAACAAAATGATAAACCTTAAGCAAGCTTGTCTCATAATGAGGACGTAGAATAGAACAGAGTATAAAATTTAGACCAAAGACCAAGCGCTGGGACCTATAAGGTCATTCAGCGCTGAAAGGGAAATTGACAATAAGGAGGTGTAACAGGAGGTAAACCTCGCAGTTGCACCATGAAACAATTGATAGAGAGGGTGGAAAGTCAGATGGAAGAAAGAGAATATGAACGGAGGTACAGTAAAAGAAATGAAAGAAGTTGCAGCTAGGGGCCCAAGGTACGCTGCAAAGACCCTTAAGTAATACCTACAGTGCACCACGTGAGGTGCACTGACGGTACTATTCCCCTATGGGGGTGAAGATGTAGGATTCGATCCCACGCCCGAAGACAGAACGCAGCGCCCAAGACAGCGTCACCATCCTGACATTTTTAGTTCAGGAGCCCTCACTTTTAAAATGCTGTCAAACAGGCGAAACTTTGTAACGACTTAACTTCATGATTTAATGATACATGACACGCATAAAGCTGTTTCTTTCAAGATTTTCGCTATGCCCACTTTTTTAATTTTTTCTTATGAGAGTCATCCAAAGTTCTTGGGTTGCTATTCATAAAAGGCTTTAATCCAGCACGTATACTTAAAAAAAAAGGGGGGGGTGTGTGCTTCACAGCACATTGCCATGCAAATTTAAAAGACTTACAATCTCTTAAAGCATTTCAGTTATTCCTCATGACCCTAAGGGATTCTAGTTAAAAAAAAAATTCATTTGCACGACTAATCTAATGGGCTTTATATATATATATATATATATATATATATATATATATATATATATATATATATATATATATATATATATATATATAATATAAATATACATATATATATATATATATATATATATATATATATATATATATATAATATATTATATGTATTATATTATATATATACATATAAATATATATGTATATATATATATATATATATATATATATATATATATATATATATATATATATATATATGGTATGCATGTATGTATAATTAAATATCAAGCCACAAACATCATTTAATATCGATTTCACAATACTTAGGGAAAAACTTACACCCAAAGCGAATTGTAACTGATAAGTGCTTCTGCGCAGGCTAGGATACGAACTTTGACCTCTGGTTTAGAAACAATATTTGACACTGACTTTAACCTGACTTATCAATTACAATTCCCCTTGGATGTAAGTTATTCCCAAGGTATGATGAATCCAATATCATCGAGATTTGTGACTTAATATTTATTGATATAAAAGTCACATGTGTATGTGACAAAAAATCACAAACACATACATATATATTTTTCACGTATTTAGAAAATTCGTCCCTCCAGTCCGTTAGCTAGGAGTCAAATTTCATGGTGGCTGGAGGAGACCCCACTAGGGGGGGGGACAGATGTAGGCGTCCTAACCCCATATCATATGATTTTGGGGATAGAAAGCCGTTAGGGAAGAAGGACCAGTCAGGACAGTAATTGGGCTGCTATGCTGCCCTTAGTCTTAAGTATAAGACCTATTTCCCTTCGATCTTTGTACTGGTTGTTATTGCTTCTTCCAGATCTACCGATGTCCTGTGCCCATCCCATCCCTATAACTCGAATAGGATGCCTCGGTGACCTCTCTCGTCACTCCGCTCCAGACCTTAAAAGCGCGAAGCTGGTGCTGCTCGGCCCTCTTACACTGGCCACGTGTCAGGACTTCTGCGGCCGGAATTCATCTTTTGTAAGCGAGCTCCATGCACAGTAACACCAGAGCTCTCTGCCTTCTCATGAATTTCTCTCCATTTTCAGTATTTCCAACTTTACACTCTCCCAAAACAAAGACCCTTTGTTTCCCACAGCCCAGCACGCACATTTGCCATCATGACTTGTTCCAGGCTTAAACTAAGTTTGTTCTGTGATCATAATTATTAGAGCATTCCCACCATATTGTTACCATGTGCTAATTAAATCTAATTGATAATTTCTTCCATCGCGAAAAGCAATTTCATGTCAGTCAAAGTCTGTGTATCTGAATGCTTGCCTGGAATTCTTTTCCAGAATCCTGTTACCTGGCTCTTCAAGTTTTCTGCCCCTGCCCTTGTGAACCAAATTGCCTTAGACATTTAACTACCATCTTGCTACGTGCAAGACTCTTCTGAACATCAGCGGTCCAGGGGCACGTGACCGGGCCCCCGTCTCCATTCACGCTGTGCTAAAACCGTCATTAATTATTATTTATCAGCCAGTCTGAACAGCAGTGGTTTTCATTTGTGTGTCCAACTCTTTCAGAGCTGTAGCCCTTCTCAGATTTATTTATTTGCTACGTATAGTCTTACTTTTATTGCACATTGCATGCGCCTTGTTTGCTGCCCAGTCAGCCATTTCATATTAATTTTCTGATTGCTCAGTTTGTAAATAAACTCAATTTAAAGTTACCTGGCTGGTTTGAAAGACGACCTGCCCATTCCCTGTTAAATAGATGTAATATCAAGGTAAGTCATCTTAGTAATTACATTTATTGCTTATGTTCTGGGCTCTGGATGTTGGCCCTTAAGGCAAATTACATTCAAAATCTAATTTAACTCTTCCAACCGGACTCAGCATAAAATATATATATAAAGTATATATATATATATGTTATATATATAGTGTGTGTGTGTATATATATATATATATATATATATATATATATATATATATATATATATATATATATATATATATATATAAATAAAGATAAAATCCACGAAGGAAACGGAAACACTGGAGTGCTGCGAGGCCTTTCGACACTAGTCCTTTACTTAGCAGACTGAAGGAATATAAAAGTATGTTTACAAAGAAAGCTCATATAAATGACAGAAAGGGGATTATAAAGGAAACATATGTACCTGGAATCCAACACAATTGAAGAATTAGTACAACTGCCAAAACAGGATTAAATACTTAAGAGGTTTTTACAAAGGATTAAGATTAACCGTTCAGGAGCAGGGACAGGACAATTAAAAGAATTATACAGGTTCGTGACTGACCACCTAAAAATTTTTAGTACAACACAATAATTTTTTTTTTTAATAACTTTTTGCAAGATGAACATTTTTACAAAAAAAATTATATTAAACATACGGATATACAGAAAATATATATCAAGTAGCTACCTTGTAATTAAGTCAGTGATTTTATCTTTTAGGTCATTCTTGAACATTTTTCTAATACAGGGGTCCAAATAATACATGCCAGGGCTAAGATTAAAATTACAACTGGAAGTAAGCTGGATAATAGCGGACTCCAATAGATTTCTTGAAGAAAAATCTTTCGATCTGGCAATCACTGAACTTTCAGTCCAATTTATCCTGTGAGAGTTTTCACTTAAATGAATGAATATAGTATTGGATGCGTGTCACGAACCTGTATAATTCTTTTAATTGTCCTGTCCCTGCTCCTGAACGGTTAATCTTAATCCTTTGTAAAAACCTCTTAAGTATTTAATCCTGTTTTGGCAGTTGTAATAATTCTTCAATTGTGTTGGATTCCAGGTACATATGTTTCCTTTATAATCCCCTTCTGTCATTTATATGAGCTTTCTTTGTAAACATACTTTTATATGCCTTCAGTCTGCTAAGTAAAGGACTAGTGTCGAAAGGCCTCGCAGCACTCCAGTGTTTCCGTTTCCTTCGTGGATTTTATCTTCATTTATATATTCATCACGTTCCATATTTTCGTGATTCAGTTATATATATATATATATATATATATATATATATATATATATATATATATATATATATATATATATATATATATATATATATATATATATATATATATATATATATATATATATATATATATATATATATATATATATATATATATATATATATATTAATATAAAATTTATGTGCGCGCGCGCACATCAAACAAAATTGATAACGGTACGGAGTGTAATATTTCGGGTACCTACAGGAAATATAATACTTTGGCTCTCCCAAGATCGATCGGGAAGGTGGAGTGTAATATTTCGGGTACCTACAAGAAATATAATACTTTGGTTCTCCCAAGATCGATGGGGAAGGTGGAGCATGAACCTTTTTTCTTAAAAAAAAAATAATTTTACCTTGTTGACCTAATTAACGAGTTGGGAACCAGGTAGCTATGTGATTAAGTTGTGTTCAGCGACGATAAAAGGCATGGGGAAAGCAGCTTCACTACAAAATGACTCGCAGATAGCCAGAATATTAACTCCCCTAGTTATGACCCTTTGAGGAGACAAGATATTTTTGTGGGAAAAACATCTTGATATAAAACATAAACAGGGCATGTAGTCAGGAGGAAAGGGAAACCACGGATTGCAAGATTTGTTGCATATTCAAGCAGACAACGTACAAAGTTGCAAAAAACATTCAATTTTACATACAAGCTAGAATCCAGTGGTTCTCAACCTTTTTTGGCCCAAGCACCCTTTCACCATATGTCAGGATGTCATCCCACCCTACCACCCCTTTCCAAAATTGTCTGCCTCAAAAGGTGCATTTCAAATAATATGCAACAAAACACTGATACAAACACACGAGCTAGCGGAAAGCTCAGCGTGACCTCTCAGTAGTGCAGACCGATGCACACTTCGTTTTGTGTGGTCCTAAAGACAGTTTGCGAATGCCAATCTGTGGTCACAATCACAACCCCCACCCCCTCTCGAAACTCTGAAATCGGCCCCCCCCCGCCCCCGGTTGAGAACCACTGAACGAGATTAAAGGATTTTATAACCGTTATATAACGCATACAAAGGCCATTACATTTGAGGCAGGTGCTCTTCTCGCAAGGAACACCTGTCCAGGATTACTCAGGTACTTGACGAAACAAGCAGAGGTCAATGACATTAAAGAGGCTTACCGAGATTCATTAGTTTCTCTTACATCTCTCGCGAACGTCTTGCGCAGAATGGGGTCGAGAGTGTACAGACCTGGGCTTAAATCAGAATAATTTTCATTTATTTGTATTAATGCAGATTCTAAGAGATTTCTTGAAACAATAATCTTTACATCATATTACTTCGGGACCAATCAATCTTGTGACTTTTGACGAGGTGCACTAACGTAGACTGTAAGGCCATTTCTAATATAAATTCTATATATAATCGTTTCGTATGGCTATTGGTAATCGCCTATCATCAGCTCTCTCAAATTTATACAGTTTTTAATTTTATTTCCAAGATTATCCGAATATCTGTATCATGGTTTGATATGAAGATGATATTTTGGCTATTACACCTATAAGTTAAGTATACATTAGTTTTACCAGACCACTGAGCTGATTAACAGCTCTCCTAGGGCTGGCCCGAAGGATTAGACTTATTCTACGTGGCTAAGAACCAATTGGTTACTTAGCAACGGGACCTACAGCTTATTGTGGAATCCGAACCACATTATACCGAGAAATTAGTTTCTATCACCAGAAATAAATTCCTCTAACTCTTCGTCAGCCGGTCGGGGAATTGAACTCCGGCCCATCGAGTGACAGTCCGCAGCTCTACCAACTCGTCCAACAAAGAGCTTATTACACCTATGCACATGAATTTAAACAACCTCTTGGGAACGCTGAATGAACAAGTACCGTCTATCAAATCCCCGCTAACAATACAAAAAGCTGGTTGCTTGCCATTTTTAGACACTGTTACCTGTTGTAAACGTTTTTAGTGCACTTATTAAATACAGAAAGAAAACAAATAACTTGTGTATATTGTTTTTCTGGCAATCATGTCAATCGCGGACAAAATATGATTGCTGAATCCTAGGATAACAAACCATTTCAAAACATTAGAAGAATGGGTAGGGACTCGTGTTATCCAACGCATACTTCGGGTCAGGTATGCAAGGAATCAAATGTCAGAACAAATCAACATAAAATATTCAGTTACAACTAGTCAAAAGAACACTGCCCTTTTTGCGCAACTGAAGCCAAAACTTACATAAGATTGATTGGTCCCATAGTATAGTATAATAACAGGACATAAAAATATTGTTTCCAAGAATCCCTTAATGCAGCCAACAAAGTAGATTAATAATATTGTTAATCTAAGCCCAGGTCTACATTCTTCACTCCGTTCTGCAGAAGACGTTCGAAGGATTTAAAAGTGAAACGACGAATCTCAGATCTCCTTGGGAATGGAATATGAAATTTACGACAATGGCCAAGCGCTGGGACCTATGAGGTCATTCAGCTCTGAGGCGGAAATTGAGAGCAAAAAGGTTTTAAAGGTGTAACAAGAGGAAAACCTCGCAATTGCAATATGAAACAATTGTCAGAGAAGGTGGACAGTCAAATGGAAGAAAGATAGGAGCAGAGGTACAATAAAAGGAATGAGAGGTTGCAAAAACCCTTTAAAAAAGTATACCTTAGTTTTACCAGACCACTGAGCTGGTTAACAGCTCTCCTAGGGCTGGCCCGAAGGATTAGATTTATTTTACGTGGCTAAGAACAAATTGGTTACTTAGCAACGGGACCTACAGCTTATTGTGGAATCCGAACCACATTATAGCGAGAAATGGATTTCTATCACCAGAAATAAATTCCTCTAACTCTTCATTAGCCGGTCGGAGACTCGAACTCAGACCTAGCGAGTGCTAGCTCGCAACTCTACCGACTCGTCCAATGAAGAGCTTGCAAAAACCCTCCAGCAATGCCTACAGTGTACCATGTGACATGTGAGGTGTACTGACGGTACTACCCCACTACGGAGAGAAGAAAGAGGATATGAACAGAGGTACAGTTAGAACCCAGAGCTAGATCCTGGGTACAGTCCAAAGGAATAAAATGGGTTGCAGCTAAAGATCGAAGAAACGCTACAAAAGCCTTAAATAATGCCTACAGTGCACCACGTGAGGTGCACTGACTGCACTACTCCCCTACGCGGAGTCATCCTTGGTAATATTCTTTGTTTCTCGTTTTATTCAGTACCAGAGTCAGTCTTAAGAAGCTGCTCCTCACGTGAAGATATGCTACCTTGGTATTCATTAAAACGGTTACATACCCTCTTTAATCTTCTCTTTGTTCGTAAAATTAAGTGTTCTGTGTAATATTTTGTTCCTGTGAATGCAGTTTGCTTGGAAATTCCATAGAATAAGGGCTTCGATATTGCGCTCCATAGTTTCATTTATATATGTATGTGTATATATATATATATGTTACAGTCAACATGCGTAATCAGTCATTACGCGTAATGACTGAAATTTCAGTCATCACGCGTAATGCACTTAGGAGACATTTGATCCCCCCAGGAGCTAGTACTAAACACGGCGAAACAGTGAGTCTCCTACACTGTTTCGCCGGGTTTAGTACTAGTCCCTGGGGGGTCAAATGTATTTTGCCATGTTTAGTACTAGCTCCTGGGGGGATCAAATGTCCCTAAGTGCATTACGCGTGATGACTGAAATTTCAGTCATTACGCGTAATGACTGATTACGCATGTTCACTGTAACATACATATATATATGTATATATGTATATATGTATATATATATATATATATATATATATATATATATATATATATATATATATATATATATATACAATTTACATAAAACTATATGGCTTCCAGTGAAGGTACGTACAAGATACAGTATGCAGGAAAAATTTTAATCGCAAGTATTGTTGATTAGGCTGCACAAAAAAAAAAAATTACCAAGAATTCATTGAACACATTCAAAATATGCCTAATATACAAAAGGCTTGAATGTACTTCAGACATTTTCAAAGGGAAGAGAGCACGGTGTTCATCAAAGCCCTCGATTCATTATTATTATTACTATCATTATTCGGAGGATGAGCTCTCTTCATATGGAACAAACTCACAGGGGCCATTCATTTGAAATTCAAACTTTCAAAGAATACTGGGTGTTTCGAAATTAGAGGTCCCCCCCTCCACAGAACAAATGGAAAGTTATGAAGTTTTCTGCTACAGCCTATCTCCCAGTACATTATTTTAAGTTTCTATTAAGTTATTTTTCATTTTACATTTCTTGTATTTTCAGACTGAGTGATGGAGTTAGATACAGCCATGGCTAACGACTCAGAGGAAATCAGATGGATTGACCGAATCCGGGTTATAACCTTCAGAGAGGCCAGGGATGCTTGCACACCCTTCATTTCACGTTCCTGGATAGCCAAATACATTAAAAGAGCTGAATCCTTTGTTAAAAGAAACTGGAACAAAAATCCATATGATTGTCATCGCGAAAAGAGTGAGAATCTTGAAGGGCCTGAAGTCCTTTCTCAGGAGTCAAAAGACATCATAGCTGAGGCAGCGGATAGACCAAGAAAGTCTTTATGTAAATTGGTGCTTGAATTAGAAACAAAAAGGGGAAAGAAGAGAAGTTATAGTTCTGTATATCGTGAGTTGAAAAAATCTGGTATCAAGCCATTTCATGTTATCAGCAAGCCCAACATCACTCAGCAAGAGAGAAGACCGTGCATGGTTTTGTGGTTCATTTCTTAAAGATTGGGATGAAGCTGACTTTCTCCATGTTGCCGCATCAGATGAATCCTTCATTTACATAATCACGAAGCCAAATCATAAAAATGACATCATTTGGGCTGCAAAGTTGGATGATATCTGCGATGACGTGCGCTATCGCCAAGTTGTGAAATTTCCTGAATGTTTGGGAATTTTCCTCTGTTTCACAGCCAAAGGGTTAATGTGGATCATCAAGAAAAAGGACAGTCATGGAATGGCGAATACTTCAGAGAAACTGCGCTTACTGGTGGAGTATTTCCTTTCCCCAAAGATCCTGAAAATGTGTTATCTGTTGAAGAAGTCACATTTTTGCATGATAAGGCACCATGTTTCAAGGCTCTTCAGAAACAGGAGCTGCTTCGAAACAGTGGTATCGATTTCTTCTCGTCAAGTGAATTTCCAGGTAGCTCCCCTGACCTTAATGTGTGTGAAAACATTGGTAGTATCTTAAAGGATCGTGTTGAAGTGCGCAGAGTGAACTATGATGGTATAACAAGCCTCGATGACCTGCGAAGAGAGGAGACCGAAGTGCTCAAGGAAATGGAGATCGAGTCTCAGCTTTTTTGCGATTTGCTGAAATCATACCCCTCAAGAATGCAGGCTGTGGTACAGGCATATGGAGGCCACACAAAATATTAAATACTCAGAGAGAAACTTAAATAAATACCTGTTCTGAATTACTTTTGTTTTTTTTTATATCAATTTTAGTTTATGCTGTACAGGGAGGGGGCTCTAATTTCGAAACACCCTGTATGGTGTTCCTTTGAAAAACGTAACAAAAGATAATGGGCAATACTGAAAGAAGAGATCAGATATTAAAAAAGAAAAATAAATGACCAAATTAATAAATAAATGGATATTATTACTATTATCAGTCAGGAGATGAACCCTATTCATATGGAACAAATTCACAGGGGCCACTGATTTGAAAGTCAAGCTTCCAAAGAATATGGTGTTCATTTGAAAGAAGTAATAGAGGGTAATAGGCAATACTGGAAACAGAGATCAGCTATTACAAAAATAAGTTAACAAATAAATAAATAAATATGTATTATTACTATTATCATTCAGAAGACTGAACTCTAGTCACATGGAACAAGCTCACACGGGACACTGATTTGAAAATCAAGCTTCCAAAGAATATGGTGTTCATTAGAAAGAAGTAATAGAAGGTAACAGGGAATACTGAAAGAAGAGATAAGCTATTAAAAAAAATTAACAAACAAAATAAATAAAAAAAAGTAGATACTATTACTATTATCATTCAGAAGATGAAACCTATTCATATGGAACAAGCCCACAGGGGCCACTCGACTTGAAATTCAAGCTTCCAAAGAATATGGTGTTCATTTGAGAGAAGTTAAAAAGGTAATAGGAACTACTGAAAGAAAAGATTAGTTACTAATAAAGAAAAATAAATGAACAAATTAATAAATAAATAGTTATTATTACTATTATCATTCAGAAGAACTTTATTCATATGGGACAAGCCCGCAAGGGCCACTGACTTGAAATTCAAGCTTCCAAAGAATATGGTGCTCATTGGAAAGAAGTATCAGAAAGTAATAGGAAATACAGGAAGAGATCAGTTATTAAAAATTAAAATTAATTAACAAATCGAAAAATAGATATTATTATTGTTATTATTATTCAGATGAACCCTATTCATATCCAGATTAGCCACCAGTACCACTGAGACTATGTACTGCGTGTTAAGACGACTGGATAGGTGTTCTTTTCTACTCGTTCATTGTTATTCAAAATCAGCAGCACTCTGAATATCATCTTTTCGTGGTTCCTTACGCTAGGTTCTGCGAGGAGATTTCTTATGCACTGAAGACAAGGGTTTTTCTCTCCTTTATAAATTTCTGGTTGAATCTCTTTTTAGTAGTTATATATATATATATATATATATATATATATATATATATATATATATATATATATATATATATATTTTATATATATATATATATATATATATATATACATATATATATATATATATATATATATATATATATATATATATATATATATATATATATATATATAATTGGTAACAGCCACAATGCCCTCTTAACTTTTCGATTTTCTCACACTTTTTGGATACGTTTGTCCAGCTACGGTCATCAGAATTTTTCCATTATATCCTCACTTGTATCTTGAGGCATTGTAGTGACAAGCGTATCCAAAAAGTGTAAAGAAGTCCAGAAGTTAAGATGGCACTATCGTTATTACAATTACACACGTATCTAAAGAAAGTGATCAGTATATTTCTCTCTCTCTCTCTCTCTCTCTCTCTCTCTCTCTCTCTCTCTCTCTCTCTCTCTCTCTATATATATATATATATATATATATATATATATATATATATATATATATATATATATATATATAAAGTTGGTTTTAGTTATTCCTCCTGGCAAGCAAAGAATTTAACAATTACCCCAACGAAGAGCTATGGAACAATCAGTGGATGCATATAATTCTTGAAAGCACAAAGTACGACGTTGCTTGTTCTGGCCTTTCCTCGCCCAAACTAACCTAACACTGTCATATAAAGAAATTGGAGAGTATTAAGATTTTGCTGTGACCAATATATGTAAAGACTATAGTAGGAAATGGAGATAATTTGTTTGGTTTAAAAGGAGCAGAATGGAATATAGAATTTAAGCCAAAGGCAAGAGCGGGGACCTATGAGGCCATTCAGCACTGAAAGGGAAATTCAGATAGGAAGGTTTGGAGGGTGTAACAGGAGGAAAACCTCGCAGTTGCACTATGAAACAATTGTTAGGAGAGAGTGAATAGGAAGTTGGAAGAAAGAGAATAAAAAGGCATGAAAAGGCGTGAGGTGCACTGACGGCACTAATCCTCTACGGATAAAAGGTGCAATGTTGATTATGGCTGCATCGCGGGTTATGGGAGTAATTTGTTAAAATATGGGTCGTGTGTTAACCTGGTGTACTGTGTTTATGGGGTATAAAAGCAGCGATACGTTTAGTGACATTTTGCAAATGTGGGTAAAGAGTGAAATGACGGCGTTATGTAACTTCCTTCATTTGTTTTTCGTATTGACATGTAAGACGTGGATTTGTGATCTGGGTAACCAACATAACGTCTTATGAGCATAATTAGTGATAGTGGGATTAACTACGATAACGACAATCATGTTCAGGTAATTAATATAACATATAGTCTATAAGTGCATTTATGAATTCAGGGAGTTGGAATCGCGTTCTTAAGCTCACTGATATTCAGTGAAATAAAGGTAAAACATCCTTAAATTAAAGTTTGCCAATGAAATGATCGCTTTTAAACTAGACAGCCTTAGATGAGTGGACCCATGTAACCAATTTACTTGCAGTCACAGAAATGATCTATGCGAAAATAGTACAAAACCTACCCTTGTACGCCTCCATAAGACCTGATGTGTTTTCGAACAAGTTTTATATTTTTTTTTAAACCGTGAGGCAACGAAACGGCAACCTTATTCAATTTCTTGCCCAGACGCGAACGAAGAAGGAACAGAAGGGGAGGGGGGTGAGGCTTGACCGTGAAAAAGCAGCAACCCTTTCAGACAAGGGGTGCCTGAAATCGACAAACATACCGGCAATAATTTCCTCAGGTTGGGTGTCAATAACGGCGGGCGTAGGACCAGTGAGCGAGGCCAAGAAGTGGGTGAAGGGCTGGTCCTGGGAGGGAGCCAGTGACTGGAGGGTGGGGTTGACGCTCGTGGGGGCCCGGCCGGTGGTGCCAACTCGCCTCCCTCCTTCCTCTCCCGCATACTTGACGTGGCGGAAGCGACGCCGGGTGAGGTTGTCCTGCGAGAGCAGAAATAGATGAAGTATGAAAGGTAATTCACCTTTCATATGGGCACTCGCATGTACTGAAAGGTCTTACGAAAATGTGTAGTTTCTTAATGTTTTATATTATGAACATTAATCATGAAATGTAGCTTATTTTGTAGAATAAAGAACATACACTATATACAGTAATTAAATTAATACAAAAACGCACACTGACACACAACTGTGTATATATATATATATATATATATATATATATATATATATATATATATGTGTGTGTGTGTGTGTGTGCGTGTGTATAGAGAAAGAGAGAGAGGGGGGAGGGGAGGGGCGGTGGTAAAATCCACACTGAAAAGTTTAGGGATATATTTGTCAAAATTAAAACTCACAATTCTCTTATGCCAGTTTATATTATTGCGAATTTTTCCTGAGTGTGGAAAAGAGAATTATACTTTCTGCCCACTTTTAAAAAGGATAAAATTTCAACTCATTTCACGATGATAAGAAAGAGGAGCTTCATCCAAGAAGTCAAGTGAACCATAAACTCGTGATTTAAAAAATAATCAAAACTATCCATATTCTAAGCTAACCATGTTTTATTTTAGGATTAGTAAAATATCGGCCTATTACCTGTTCGGCTCTAATTTTATGCTTTTGAAGGAGTATGCAGGCAAGAGTGGAGGGCGCAACGCCAAAGCGATCGGCCACTGTGCTCTTCCTCTGACCCGCCTCAACTGCCTCGATCATGGCCAATTTCTCGCCTGTTGTGTAAGACTTCCTTCTGCCTCTCTCGCGTGTGTGTTGACGTGGGGGGACCTGGAGGGTCGGGGTGATGCTTCTCACAGCCACGGCAGTTGCTACGGCGGGGGCGGCGGCAGCAGCACCAGCAGCGACAGAGGTTGCCTGGCCAACGACGGCAGCAGCTGCTGCCGTTGCTGCCACAGGAGGAGAGACCCCAGTCGCCAGGCGAGGAGCCATACTCGCTGAGGTGGTATTGACGGTTGCGCAGGTTGTCTTTGTGGTGGCAGACGTCCCGGGCAAAATAACGTAGCGACCAGGTGGCAAACCAGCCGGGAAGAGAGGGATACCCGTGCTGCCGGCGGTCATACTCACAAGGAGAGGCATGTTTGTCCCCCTTACACCCCCGCTAAGTAAGCGAACCCCTCCCACCCCGCCAGTCAGTGTGGGCACCTTCGCTAGGGTAGCCATGGTTGTTTTTGGCTTCAAAAGTTTCTCTTCCTTCGCATTTTTCTTGTTCTCCTCAGTTTTGGAAGTCTGGACTTCAGTTTTAGGCTCTGATTTTTTACCCGAAACACGGGAACTGTCGGGTTTCACTTCTCTTGCCTGTTTCTCATCATCTCGTTTCTCTTCGTCTTCTTGCTTCGCTACGCTGTATACTTTAGCTATTCTGAAAGTGGTCTGCCCTGGGGGGTCTTCTACATCACTGTCCTTATCAATACCTAATACTTCGGCTTCTTGGGTCGTCTCGTCCATCTCTTCCACTTCCACATTCATCTGTTCATCGTCCGGCGGCGAAGGATCGTCGTTATCAGTCTGCTGCCGCAGCTGCTGAGCAGAGTCTGCAGTATTAACAGGTGCAGCAGCTGTTTCCTCGTCGTCATCTTTCTGCTCTAAAGCTTCACTTGAATCTAGCGGGTCATTTTCTTCTTCTATCTTTATTTCGTCTGTCATGAGCTCGAATGCGGATACATCATTATCATCCATGTTATTTCTCTTGATTTTAACACTGGCACTGACCTTGACCTCACCGGTGACACTTTTGCCGCTACCTGACATGGTACTCGAGTTCATGTGCTCTAGATACAAGTGGTAAGATAAGTTATCTCTCACTACGCTATCAATGTAGTAGTAATGTAAGCGTCCTCGTCGTTGCTAATCGATTGATGAGCACCTCGTGGTTGTTGTTGTGAAGATACGTACACCGAAAAACATCGCCTCACAAATATGAAAAATAATAGTAACTCATTAATGGTTTTTTAGGAACTTATCAGCTATCAACAAAGGAAGGTACAAGGAGACTGGCTTTACTGTCGTCCGTTGTGTTATTCGCAGGTCCCCGTGCGCGATTCCGATTTGAAAGCCGCTTGCTGATTGGAGGACAGATCGAAGACTAGCGAATGTTACTCAGCGCTCCATTTCGTTATAGGCGCGACGAGCATGCGCAGTTGATGGTCCGCCATTCCCCATCAAAGCCACAGAAGCACAGTGCGCAAGTCTTCTTTCCCCCTAACTCTCCGGTTACTGAGATTCAAGTCAGCGTTTCATTGGAATAGGTTCTAAGCTAATGACACAAATTATAGATATCAGGTCAGAAAACAGAATAGGAACAGCATGGGATAGCATATTTGAAAAATCACTGCTTGCACGTGACTTATGCATCATGCCGTAGCATGAACGAAAAACCAACAATCACTCGAATTCTAAAATCTTTCATTAACATCTATATTTAACACGTCATTTCTGTTTCTTCATTTTAACTCAAACTGGCACTACCAGTCACTATCCCCCGTCATAGTAAGTTCATTCATAGTGCATAAATGCTTAACGCTAGAAGTATTTGGGCCGCGAAGGGGCGAATTAGTATGAAAAAGAACGAAACAAACGAGAAGTTTGAGAAAAGTCGGCGCCGCCAGTGTGGCGTGCGCGGGAGTTGCTCAGGTGATGGTTGTACTGCCGTCAACAGAACGTATTATATGCACTCTGTCATTTCATTTAGAAGCTGATGAAATTATCCCAATAACTGTAGTTAGACATCTGCTGCCTTTTATTTGGTTAATAATGGCTGTGGTAGGTCAACGGTCTCGACTGTTAAGAGTAGTGCGAAAAAAAATCTCTTACATAATGAGATTAAAATTCCTTGTTGTTAACCGGAGTCAACTGCCATACCAATTGAGTTAAAGACCCTATATAAAAACTCACCAGCACAAG
>JANJGK010000001.1:18297900-18325400 GCA_039081455.1 Macrobrachium rosenbergii | reverse complement strand
GTGAGGCAGAAATTTATTTCTGTGAAACGCGTGCTCATGTGTTCATTATATATATATATATATATATATATATATATATATATATATATATATATATATATGTATGTATGTATATGTGTGTGTGTGTGTGTGTGTGTGTGTGTAGGAAAAGAATTACTGGGATATCTGGTTAACACCTGGGATACAATAAAGAAGAGAGGGGTAGACAAATTTCACGGAGTAAAGAACGCAAATTAGTATGTAGTCGGGACTTCAAATGTGATTGACGCTATCAAGACATGTTACATGACTTTCCATTCACACTAGGGAAGAAGAAGACATTTGCAGGCTGCTAAGCACTTGTAAATGAGCCTTAGGTTATTTTACTTAACGACAGTGAGGATCACTTGTTTAGGCACTAAAGTCGAAACAAACTTGAAATCACAAATAAATAAAATGCATATTCGAATAAAAAATAATAATATAATTTTTTTTTTTTCGAAATACTCCCATGGCCTGTAAAATTAATTTTCAAGCTTTCGACATACCTTCAAGAGAAACCAAGAACTTGAACGCACGTTCGTTCCTTCAAATTAATTTGGCCATATGCCAGCAAGGGATAATACATGCAATTACTTTCAACGATACCCAAAGAAAAAAACTATTAGCATTCGTCTATTAACATTTGTTCTGAAAAATACCATGAAACGAAAGTAAATTGCTTTACTTATCCTGAACCCATTAAATTTTGACAGTCTAGGAAGGTCTTATCTTCGAGCAATGCACGTTACCCTGGGAGGCTGCTTCACTATTTTGCAGCATCGCTGTCTTTTAGCGCCATGTCGTCCGTGCACAAAAGGATGCAGAGACTGCTCTTGTACGGTTATAGACCCTTCACATTTTTCATGACTAACACAACAAAATGACACTTTTATGTTGGTTATTCCCTGGTCTATTGGGGTAACACTTTATCCAAATCATCGCGGGATTCCCATATGATGAACGCAGCTTTAGACCCGCATATCATTACCAGCCATTTCTATAAGGAATTAGTATGGAAATGCCACTTAACAATTTCATATTTAATATAAATTCGCCCTCTTCACTCCCGTGTTGGATTTGAAAGCAGAGTTGGATTTAGGAAAAAACAAGTGGTCGGTTTGTCGCTCTAAGGCCAATATCTGACACAAGCCATGTTGCATAAGGAAACTTTTAGTTTTCTGTATAAGAAAACTATTGCGTTGGCTATTTATCTTCCCGTCCACACTTTTTCTGTCCGCCCTCAGATCTTAAAAAAAAGTGAGACTAGAGTCCTGCATATTGGTATGCTGATCATCCACCCTCCAATCATCAAACATAACAAATTGCACCCCTCTAGCCTCAGTAGTTTTTATTCTATTCAAGGTTAAATTTAGCCATGATCGTGCGTCTGGCACCGCTATAGGTGCCAACAACACAGGCCACCACCGGCCGTGGCTGAAAGTTTCATGGGCCGCGGCTGAAAGTTTCGTGGACCGTGGCTGAGAGTTTCATACAGCATTATACACTGTACAGAAAACTCGATTGCGCCGAAGGAAATTCGGCGCATTTTATCCATTTTTTTTTAGTGTCGATAACCATTATCCACAGTTACACTGCTGCAAACAAATGTTCTATAGAGCCAAGCAAAATTGTGTCAACCGTTAATACCTTAAAGTTTAATGCCATCGGCCCAGAAGTTCTTACTTTTCCATCTCATGTGATTGCTGTGAGTTGTGTGTTCCTAAGAATCCAAGTTCGGCACTTCTGGCCTTGGGTGGAGATGGATACCAGGTTGTCAGCCTCACCATCTTTCTCAGATGAAGGGAAAATTCACTGTAACGTCTGATGGATATATTAGTACTCCTAAATACAAAATCTTGTTATCTATCGTTGCCTTCTTCATTTTACATAAATATAGTAACGATTATGCTAGCTAGTACTGGAATCATTTGAAAGTTACCCGTAGAAGTAGTGAAATGTACAGTAGCCTATGTATGTATATACAGTATATATATAGATAGACAGATAGATAATGGGTAGATAGATAGAGATTTGAAGTTGTGATTACCAGCTAGATATAAGTCTTTCGAAACTAAATGCAAAAACGGCGAAGAAAAAAGGGCAAGAGGTGAAGAAGAACTTGCAGCTGAGTAGCTGCTCCAGTCTCCAATCTGTCCGCTTTTTCTCTTTCGTCTCGACCTCCTCAAGTTGCTCTATGCCTACCTGACGCAGCACTGCTTTCGTTTTGTTGTGTTCGCTGCCCTTCTGCGCTTTCTGGTGCCCGTTCTCTTGCTGCAGTTTGTTATCTGTTGTTATTCTGTTACTTTTGATTTTATGTTTTGTCTGTTGCATTTCATCTTTGGTTTATCGGTATTCGATCTCATACTCTTTGTCTATTTAACTCTCGCCTAAAGACAACGACGATGGGAATCCAACCACTTTAGTTTCCAACGCACAAAAAATAAAAGAAAAATAAAAAAATAGTAATTTTAAAGAAACAGAAGGGAACTAGCTGTAAAGGTATGTTAGTGTTATTCTTTGTTATTCTTTTTGCAGTGGAATTCAAGTTCTGGGACTTGGTTGCGCCTGTCGCACAAAAAAAAAAGGTATGTGGAAGTATTTGGCTCGTATAGGTTAACCCAAATGGCGGATGGCCTCGATATAAGTATGTATGTTTATATATATATATATATATATATATA
This sequence comes from Macrobrachium rosenbergii, assembly GCA_039081455.1. Classification (NCBI taxonomy): domain Eukaryota; kingdom Metazoa; phylum Arthropoda; class Malacostraca; order Decapoda; family Palaemonidae; genus Macrobrachium; species Macrobrachium rosenbergii. The sequence goes on along the minus strand of JANJGK010000001.1, from coordinate 18,322,698 downwards.
TATATATATATATATATATATATATATATATATATATATATTATTATTCAGTAGATGAAACCTATTCGTACGAAACAAGCCCACAGGGGCACTGACTTGAAGTTCAAGCTTCCAAAGAATATGGTGTTCATTAGGAAGAATTAAGAGGAAGTAAAGTGAAATACAGACATATATATATATATATATATATATATATATATATATATATATATATATGTGTGTGTGTGTATATATATATATATATATATATATATATATATATATACATATATATATATCACAGGGAAAACTGAACGACTGGCTTGTTTCACCTTTACTTTTCTAAAATAACGTCAAGGGGACTTATAAATAATGATAGAAATTTGTAATTTAAACGCTGAAGTGAAAGTACAAACGAACATACATGTGTTTGGAAAATATATTCCCACCTGGTAAGTGAAAAGAAAAAGAGCGAGGAGGCGTAAAATCATTAACGTTGAGGTCAGTGTTCCATTCACAAATCTTGTTTACCAGTGCGGGTGGGCTCACTCCATTGCTCTACGCCCAGAATCTAAATTTTTACATATTTCATATAAAAGAAATTTATCAAGTTTATACATTTCTCGGCAAATATTCATACTCACAGGCACTGTGAGCAGTAATATGAAGAAGAAAATTTTTAAAAAATGATTAAAGGAAATAAAAATTTAATAAAAAGGTTCAGTGTAATTTCATCATCGTTACCGTATTTCTATGGAGCAATAAAAGGCACAAACCGAATTCTCTTACTAGGCCAATTATTAGCTCCACTGGTTCCTCTTTATAAAGTTTAGCAAAATACCTTGTTGCTGTTCTTAACCCGGTGGTTGGCACTATTTCTGATGCCAGCACAAAAATCAGTGTAGACTAGATTCACAAGCTAAACAATTTGGAACTGAAATATAAAATTTAGGCCAAACGCTAGGACCTGTGAGGTCATTCGGCGCTGAAAATAATGTTTTAACAATTGTTAGGAGAGGGTGGAAAGTAAGATGAAAGAAAAAGAATATAAAAGGAGGTATCGTAAAAAGGAATGAAAGAGGTTGCAGCTAGAGGCCGAAGGGACGCTGCAAAGAACCTTAAGTAATGCCTGCAGAGCACCCCGTGAGGTACACGGACGGCTCTACCCCCTACTGGAGAGTTAAATAATACACAAATCTTTAATGAGTCGAAGGTTGTGAGTTCTAACGAGGAATCTTTGTTCACAAGGTTACCTATTGCTGAAATTTAGAATTTTGTTTGATACCTCAGAGAGCAGACAACTGGATACACCAGTTTCCAAGATCACTTTAATAAAGTTGATTACAATTATGTAAAAGTATGGAAATTTTAATTCAGTGGAAAATATAACTCTCAAAATTTTTGGTATGGTTATGGGTAACCCTTTATCTCCATTCTTAAGCAACTTGTATATAGAATTTTTTGAAAGTAGTATCAAACAAATCAAATGAGCTGGTCCCTCCATAATATTCACTGTGGAAATGGAAAATGACGATAGCCTACCCATTTTGGACAGCCTAATAAACAGAAGTAATAGGTTTAAACATAGCGTGTACAGAAAACGTACCAATATTTCTGCCTATGCTTATTGTGATCCTGGACAGAGCAATAAAGTAAAGAAATCTGTTTACACATGCATGTCTTTGAGACTATTACGTATATGTAGCCTTGACTATATACTAATGATGAAATAGATATAATTAGGAATACAATCAAGTAATTAAAACATTCTGATTTTTTATTAGCCAATGCGTCATGAGGTGCTAAAAGGACTTTTTATGATAAAAACCGGGTAACTTACAACATAAAAACAAACATGCTTGTCTACCATATAGCAACAATCTCAAAGATATTCCTCATCCCAAGAACTTTGGAATTAATGCAGCAATTAATCAACATTAAGAACAATAATACAAGATACAAGAAACAATCCAGTATCAAGAACTCTCCCGGCAATACTAAACGATGTGTATATCAGATCTTATGTAATGTAAGTAATGTGGCAACTTTCATACTGGTCAACCGGGAAAATCTTCGGAAGAGAGAAGAGAACAGCAATTTTATAAAATACGCAGCGAAGGACAGTGCAATTTCCGTTCGTACTTGTGCAAACAATCACGACATTCACTGCACAGGTCTAAAAAGATAATTCATTCCAGTAATGCACTAAATTGAGAAATATTGTTGAATCCGGCTTATGAAAGAAAGCTTTTGCAAGAACATGAATATCGGCTAAGGGAGAAATATGTTTGATCCATTATTGCATAAGAAACACGTAAAATGTACAAATTTTAAGGAAGGTAGTTTACCTTGGCCCTCAGCAAGGGCGTTTTTCATACTCAATTAAATCTTTAAAACAGAGCCAGTCATTGACACACATGAAAACGTTGTTAGTCAGACATTTATACGAAGAAAAACTAAGAAATCCTGATTATACACTACCAAAAGTTCAAAATCAACCCCCATTCATACACTGGAAAACGTTCTAATAATCCCATACACCGATGCAAGCGTCCGCAAATAATTTCTGTGTTAGCGACGAATTCTTTAAAAACATCCCCGAGGAAATGGCCTCATGAATATCAAAGGGCTTTATTCGATCGATCGCAGACTTTTTCGCGCACACGCGCCGGTTGCCTCGACTGTACTTGCAGGTCTTACTTTAAATTCGGAGTCGGCAACATCTAAGACCTGGCATAGACCTAAACGCAGCTGAGAAAATAACCTAGCTTGAGGTTAGGTCAGGAAAATGGGCTTCGGTAGTTTAGGCGTCGTTGTTATGGTCTTATTCTTGTCAGGAATCATAGTGCTTGTGTGTGTGTGTGTGTGTGTGTGTGAGCGTTTTTTATCTATTTATTTAGTTCTTTTTTATTTTGTGGTGGGGTGGGTGGGTGTTGGGGCAGTCATCATGATTGTTGTTATTGCTGCTGCATTATTGTTTATCTATTCTAACTGGGATACTTTGGTTTTATGAGGGAAAAAATATGAGTGAAATTACTGCTAAATTTTCATTGCATTATAGACGGTATTGTTGCAAGGGTTGCTGTTCTCATAAATACGAATAATACTGCATCATGAAAAATTTAAATAATTTTTATAACTGATTGTATTTAACCCTGCGTATTACGGAAGGTGCAATTCTTGCAAAATGTTTGTGTTGAATGTTATTCTCATCATCATTACAGTGATCAATATTAAATTACGTCCGTGACTTGCACTTAACTGTTACAACACTTAAATTCATAATAACAGACTGATCACATTGCTGTATGAAAAGAACGTTCTTTTTGAAATACAATGCAGTACCTGTTAGTCACCACTGTAGAAAACGGACGCAATGACGCATTAGACCGTTTTCTGTGGTCGCTACACATCTTGGATAGATATTTTTGTCCGCGAGACAGCATTCGTTAGCGAAAATCGGTAACCTGACAGAAAATGCTTTGACTTCGCATTCCTTTCCTGACAGCAGCATCACCGATATGTGCCAAATTGTCAAAACATAAATAACACGGAGGGCTTAAAAAATAACCCGTTCAAAGTGACTACGACATTCTGAATCAGAATAATTTGTCGAAACTTAAGTAACTCGGCAGTCCCGGCAAATGTGTCTCACTGCGCACATTTCTTGCGCATTCTTGTGTGGCCTGATAGCCACACTTTCTGGTTTACTTCTCAAACACCAAATCGAAATAAAATCAGTAACTTCATGGGAAATTCTTTTTACCCGACTAATTTGTTATTTTGTCTACTTCTCTGTGTATTTCATTCATCCCGGTTTACGCGTAGCGCGTATAGTAGTTTAGTTTCTTGTAAAACGTTCATGCGTGTATGTCATGCAAGCATTTGCATTCACGCTCGTACTCGCTCGCACCCGTGCGTGTGTGTGTGTGTGTGTGTGTGTGTGTGTGTGTGTGTGTGTGTGGGTTTAGGGAGATAAGGCATAAGGCAGACAGGTAAATTTACCAGTGATAATTGGATAGGTGAACAAATTTATGAAAGAATATTTTTATGTTTTCTGGATGTAACTTTGCTGAATAGTTACGAGAAAACAGGCGTAGAACGAGCTGAGAGTTGTATTGCATAATAAGAGAAAGCCATATACTGTCGTAAGCAAGACCTACAGAAAAGTGTTTTTATACTGTTAAGCCCGTGAACCTGATCTTAATACAATTATACTGTTACATGACTGAAGGAGAGACGACAGCGTGTACAAAATAAATGAAAAACAAAAATGTGTGTTAAGAATTCGGGAACAAAGACAAAAATGCCATGAAAGGTCCTGTATTGCAAATGGGAAAATATGCTTCATCACCACTTTTATTATACTTTACTTCAGAAATGTTGGGAAGTACGCTTTCGTATCCGTAAGGATAATTATATGATCATGATCGCAGTAAGTTGGCTAGTGTGTTTGTTGAATGTAATTTGCACTTTTTTTTCGGATTGCGACCGGCTTTAAAAAAAAGTATTAAAAATCAGCCTTGGCGACTTAGTATGCTTGTTCAAACCTCCTTCGAAAGTCGTGGAGACTTTATCAAAGATGGTAAAAAATTAAAAGGAAAAGCTGCCAGGTCTTCACGAAATGATTTTATACAATCTCTCTCTCTCTCTCTCTCTCTCTCTCTCTCTCTCTCTCTCTCTCTCTCTCTCTCTCTCTACACGTTGATAGGGTAAGAAGCCAGGGGTACCCGGTGAAGTCTTCTGGAGGTGGGGGCTATGCTAAGAGAGGGTTTGTGTGAAGCATTTTAAGAGAGTAAAACGCAAGAGAATGGTCAAATCTATATACGTATTTACTGAAATTATTATTTGTAATATCATTATTTGTCCAATTCTGATGAATTTCTTTGGAGCGGATTTAGGGAGGGCAGTTTTTTAGCAAATACCACGATGACTTAGCTGTGCGATGATGTTTTTAAATGTAAAATATCCCAGAAAGAGTCAACTGGGAAAATGTAGTCTGCATATAGAAATGATTACTAACACATCAAATATTTGGTTTTGAAATTACGTCAAGAAAAAGAAATATGTCTTCATTAGTGGTTGTCATAAACAATAAGAGAAGGAAAAATCTCTTCTATAACCTAGTCTTTTCTTAGCGTAAGACAAGGGCGGGAAAAGTCAGCTGACTCAAATAGAGAAGGTGGAAAGCCGTTATAGTCCATTTTCCACTTATGATTTCCACTGGGGACCTATGAATCTGTTATAGTACAAGGTATTACGGTATATATTTAATATCCTGGTTTTTCTGAAGTATTTTAACTGGGTTGTCCTCTTGACAACTTTGGGCAAATCCTGAAATATGCAAATCTTCGTCGCCATTATATAAAATTCAATTTTTTTCAATATCACTGTAAATTTGCAAGATAATATGTCATATGGGATGACTATACCCATGCTTTCATGGTCAAGGATTAATATTATGTCACAAAAACAGCCATAACATGTGCAGTTTTATTTGTACAGACATTATGACAAATAAAGTTATAAAAATCTTACAACAATACATGAAATTCGACATACTATTTATTATTGCAAACTGTTCTTACAAGTTAAACTTATGTAAAGTTAGAGGAATTTATTTCTGGTGATAGAAATTCATTTCTCTTCGTAATGTGGTTCGGATTCCACAATAAGCTGTAGGTCCCGTTGCTAAGTAACCAATTGGTTCTTAGCCACGTTAAATAAGTCTAGTCCTTCGGGCCAGCCCTAGGAGAACTGTTAATCAGCTCAGTGGTCTGGTAAAACTAAGGTATACTTTTTTATGTTTTTGTGTGTATTTTTAAATGCCAAGGTAGACAGCTCCTTGCATCATGTACATATATGTTCTCCTAATAATAATAGAAAAATTATGTGTTTAGTTGCGTAAAGGGAAAATACAAGCTAATTGTTGTCCAACTCATCCTCAGAACAGTCACAGTCATTTTCATTCACTTGACCAGTGACTGTGAATGGATTGTTGCATCCATCTGTGCCTCCACATTTACAATAAATAGTGCAGGGCAACTGGCTCTTTTGACTGGAGCAGGCCGTAGAGCTGCAGGCCTTGTCCACTGCTTTGCAACCACAACTAAGAACAGCAATTAGGCCAGGAGGACCTGGAGAATCAGAAGCAAATGCCGATGTTGGGACGCCATCCTTCACCTGCCATCCGAACTTGCTGATGTCCACTGTTGAAGGGCCTTACTGATCAGCTGCTTTCCATCCATAATATCATTTGGAGTTGTGCCCACTGTACATAGAGCAGTAAATTGGCATCTGTAGGAGGCAGGGCCATAATGCACACTGATTTTCCTTTCTTTCTTGAACATATCCTGTGGCGAGCTGCATTCATTAGGTGCCTGGAGGCTGGCCATATAGTGCTGTGAAGAACTTTTGGCCTGTTTGCAACAGGTAATTTTCTGAGGCATCTATCTCTCCAAGTATCTCAGATAATCCTGTGGAAATATTCTGCCTGCAAGACATTTAGAGCTCTGACTTTTCCTTTGTTAAAAGGGTAAGACACAGTGTCACAACCACTTAGCGCATGCATTCCCAATAGCTGCAAACACTTGGGACCTAGCTTCTCACAGGTTGCACTGATGTCTACCATATCGCCATTCCAACGTTCCGTCTGAACTTTACATGTATGTTGTAGCTGAGTTTTCCAAACCCAGTAAACCAGCAGTACTAGGACATCAGTATCACCACTGTGGATTCTAACTACCCTGTGACACTCAGCTGCCATCAATAAGTATGCAATCATTGTCACATCAGCCTCATCATGTGAAAAGAGACAGTCTTCTTGACTTTCTAGCGTTATTTTATCTCCCATGTTGAAAGAGGATAGTGCCCGTAACAGTTGCTTTATGTTTCGTTTATTCTTCATAATAGTATCTCTGTTTGGGAGTAGACTACTGATAGTCAGGTTGTAGTTGGTGGTACCCTCATCACCACGTCGCATTCTCTCATGGTCTTTGGCTGACAGATCATGATACTTATCAAGACTAGCACCTTGTCAATATCAAGAGAGTGTAACAAGAGACTGTGCTTAATACTCTCAACAAGGATAGATGCATCAGCACCATGAGGCCATGTAATGTGATAGAGCAGCTGTTGTGCATCCACTATAATGATGCTTGGAGGCACTGGGCTTTGCTGTAGCACACCAAGACGTCTAGCAAGTACAGCTTTGGTGCCCTTTCGCAAACAGCCATACTCATCAATGAGTGAGGAAGGGACAGCACACAACTCATACTCAAAGATATTTTCTAACTGCAGCTGATGCTGTTGACCTATCATAAGCAGGTGAAGGAATAGGGCTTCCATGTCAAAGACAGTCTTGTTACCAACTATGATGCCATGCTTTAGCCGTTCCATTGTCTTAACGGGACTGGAAAGTTTTGCATGAAATCCAGATGGTAGTGAATCACGAAATGAAGCGATCATCTTCTCTCCAATTAATAATGCATCTTTAACATTGACTTCATTTGGGGCAACTTGGCCATTGCCAATGTTATACAGGACATCACTCTCACTTTTCAGTGGGTGGGAATGTTTACTAGTTCTGCAGCAATTCTCTCACGATCATCAGCATCAAGCTTTTGCCTCTTTTCGCCTTCCTCTTTGTGCTTTATTGGTGCTATTGCATTGCAGACTTGGCCCATGTACAAGTTTTCCATGGCATCTGAGAAGTAGGCAGAGATAGGGAATGAATCTATCCATCCAGTAATTAGCTCAGGTGACAGTGTCATACCTCTCATACCACCTTTTCCTATTTTGTTAGCAGTTTGTTCACCAAACTGATCACTTGACACAGAGTTCCAAACACCTTCATGATAACGACAGACATGTACTCCAGCAATTAGGTCTGTCTTGACATCATCTGGTAGGCTGCGCATCTCCAGCAAATGCCAGGAGATATATCTGGTATAATGGAAGTTACCTGCACTGAAGAAGTAAGGCAACCTTCTCTCCAAGCATAGTTGTTGAAATAACCAGTCGCCTTCCCTCTCTGCACGAAGAAACTGATGTGCAAGCAGTGTTGGCTTTATGAGGTTATCCACCCAGTGCTTGCCTGTTGGATGCTGCCGTGCTTCCTCCATGTGTGCAGATATTTCATCAAAGTTCTTTTCACCATCTTGGAAAAGGTGCTGCAGCAGGACAACTGTTACCATGCGGAATGCTCTCATAACCCTCACCCATGCCTTTCCACTCATAATTCCTGTAAGATGTCCAAACGCTGCTCCAACTAGAACATCAAGACCTGTTCCCTTCATTAGTGTCCGTATGCATCCCAAGAACGACATGATTATGTGCATTGCTCCTGGACGAAGTATAACATCTCTGAACCTTTCTGATTCCCACCACTTGATCTGCTGAGCCACCATGTACAGCTGCATATCAATGGACAGGTTGGCATAAGCTTCTAGCATTGTCACATGTAATTTTTATGTAATGGTACAATAGAATTCATGCGTAATGGCTAATAATAAATAGAGCTGCCTTGACTGTGAGTACTACAATTTTACAATAATGAAAGTGTATGAATTGTCTTGGGTGAAGTTTTGACCATATCTTTTACGCAAATAAGCTCTTCACTTACACTTTTGGGTACCGTAAAGAAGGGTATTATCGTCAGCTTAACATCTGGCATGTATTATCGTCACCTATCAAAATATTAATGAAATCAAACAATATCAAATAAAGGCCTCAAAAGTTTTTTCTTCTTTTGACAGCTATTATATACTTTATAGAAAAATTATGTTACGACTGATTGGACGATAATAAACGCAGGTCGATAATACCCTCATCGAAGATCTCCCATATTACATTTAGGCATAATATATACCTGCAACAAAATACTTAATGAGTTTATCATGTTCCTTGACCTTAAAAACATAGGTATAGACACTTTACTATTTATATTATCATGTATAGAAACAAAGATATAGAAGAAACTAGATTTTATAGTAATGGCGGCCATTATTTACATTTAACACGAGTTGCCCAAAGTTGTCATGAGGACAACCAAGTTGAAAAACCTAAAAAACACCTTAGGATAGCAAATCTATCAAGAAACCTTGTACTATATAACATTCAAAGGTTACTCATTTTGGCAAATGGACTATTAATGAAATGGAGTCGGGTATAAGAACGCTCGGCACCTCATCTCAGGCTATCGATCAATCGGATTGAATCACTGGACATAACCCCACTGGGGAATCATCCGGGTTATGTTGTTAACAAATGGGATAGTACCTGATGGAGGTCAGGAACTTCTAATTAGTTGTGCTAAATCTGTGTGGGGGCACTTTGGTCTGAGCGTCAAGACATTATTATTTGTGAAAAATTTGTGGCCGCGGTGTCGAGGAAGTTGGGTGAAACCCATTGATAAAAGGGGATCACACACAAAACAAAGCGAGAGAGAGAGAGAGAGAGAGAGAGAGAGAGAGAGAGAGAGAGAGAGAGAGGGAATGATTTTTAATTATGTTGATTCTGTACTTATGAAAATTTGTATCTATTTTGTCTATAGCGTATATTTAACATATGTATTCAAAATTAATAAGGTTAGATTATTTGTAAAAATAAAATCACTATGATAGTCTCCATGAAAAGTTCTGTTCACGACATTATTATGTGTATAAAATTTTACTTCAATTACAGCTGCAATTGTTTCAAAAGCTAAAGGTGTTCTTTGAAAAAGTGTTTGTGCGGTCCTCAGGCCCGTGGCTGCACCCACTTTTCAGGTCGTTGCTTACATCGATTCCTGAATTCTTTCTTTCTTTTTTTTTTCTTTATGCTGTCCAAACTTCGTAACTAGTTGTAGTACATTTTAGTGAAGTTTTCCTTCAGTCTCACCTTTAGATTCTAGCACTTCATCTCAGTTATTTTCTGGTTCGCATTGCAACTCCCTCCTTTCACTGAAGAAAGTTCCATAGCGCTTAGCTTATAAGCCAAAATTTCATAATTCATTTATACATTCAAAGACCAATATTTCCAAGTCAAACTTAGAAGGTCATAGCAGTGCTGATAGTCTTAGAAGGATAATGATACCGTTCTTTAATTCAGTAACATATTTCAACAATGCAAAGAGAAAACGAAAACAACAGCGGAATAGGGATAAAGTGGAACATTCCGAATATATCCCTACCACGATTGTTGCTGTGTGAGGGAGGAGCCTCTTTCTTGGGCTTACGAGAAAGCTTCTAGATAGCACTTTAATAGGCTACTGTTCGAAGTTTTTGGAGGGTGTTGATGGGTCAACACCCTCCAAAAATCCATCTTTTGCAGAGCGTTAGCAGATATAACTCCTAAAATGCATCATTGTTACAATATTGGAAACGCTCACGTAATTACAAAACTCACTAGAGCAGTTCAGCACGTTAAATGTTAAGCCACCTGAAATGATGGCTAAACAATCTTTTGATTAATATATCCAAAACAGTAAACTGAAATGATCAGACTGAAAAATGTAAACAAACAATTAAATATGATTGCATAAAACTACGGAATCCACCGACGCATCGATATGAGCTGTAGCAATTTGCCTGCACAACAAAACTTGCATTTCCATGCAAATACCTCTTGTTAGCCTTAGAGAAATGGCCCTTTTCAACCGTGATTATATATATGTAACTGCATAAACTAAAAATGTGTTGATCATCATTAGATACTGTTTTGTTCTATCTCTTGTTTTGTCCTGTAATGTATAACCTATTCATGGTATGCCTTTGCAACAATTTAATAATGAATCATGCTATTCTTGTTCTCTTTAATCTGACACTGATTATTTTACGTTATTATTCAAAGTTTTACGACAGTTTTTTCTCTTTCCCTATGGATATTTGTTCGCCTCGGTTGTAAAAGATGTTTGTATCCCTTTATGAGTTGCAGTTATATAAATCAGAAAAATTGAACTACTTAAGTATCATAAAATTGAAAAAGTTGTGATTCTATGTAGTAATCGCTTTATGTAAATACAAACAGCCAATGATAATATAATCTGCGTAAATTATACATACATACAAACACACACACACACACACACACACACACACACATATATATATATATATATATATATATATATATATATATATATATATATATATATATATATATATATATATATATATATATATATATATATATATTAAGTACATTAAAATTGAAAAAGTTGTGATTCTATGTAGTAATCACTTTGTATAAATACAAACAGCCAATGATAATATAATTTGCGTAAATTATACATACATAAAACACAAACACACACACATATATATACTGTACAGTATATATATATATATATATATATATATATATATATATATATATATATATATATATATATATATATATATATATATATATATATATATATATATATATATATATATATGTATGTATGTATGTATGTATGTATATATTTTAACAGAAATGAAAAGGAAGAAGAAGGATGGATCTAAGAGAGCATTCAACTGGTTTCTTAAAGGAAAAAAGATTATGAGTCACGGAAAACGAAAGCTGAAGGAAAATTCCAAAGCAGAAATGAAAAGGAAGAAGAAGGATGGATCTAAGAGAGCATTCAACTGGTTTCTTAAAGGAAAAAAGATTATGAGTCACGGAAAACGAAAGCTGAAGGAAAATTCCAAAGCTCGATAGCTCGGAATAATGATACTGCTCCTTTTACATTCAATGACATTTTAAGTGTCGAATTGCAGCGCCCTTCCACATTAAAAAAGAAAGAAAGAAAAAAAAAACCCTTCCCTGTTCCGAACAGCAGCGTTTTCTATGAACTTGGCAGCGCATGGACCCGAAGCCACCAACTTGCTTATGAGAACTAGACGGCAAAGAATGACTGGTTTAATTAGAGAAGACCCAGCAAACCTTATTGAAGGGAGATATATGTCGGCACCAGATTTGAGAGTGGTGGAACCAACGTTGATAGATGTGAAGAATGCAGTTAGTAACCTGAAGAATAATAAGGCAACTGGTCTAGATAGTATACCGACAGAACTTGAGAACGGCGGCGAGATTTTACTCTCAAAGATCTTTGAGCTTATAATATTGATCTGGAGAACAGAAGAGAAGCCAACAACTTAGGAAACGGGCAACATTATTCCGGTACACCAAAAGGAAGATAAGAAACACTGTGCTAATTACAGAGGGATTACAATTCTACCAACCTGTTATAAGGTATTATAGTCAAAATTATAAAAGATCAATTAGAACCTTCCATATAGAGACAGTATTGGCCTGATATCAATGTGGATTCAGAAAAGGAAGATCAGCAATTAACAAGATTTTTATGATTAGACAGATAATGGAAAAACAGTGGGAGTATAATAGAGACACGTGGCAGGATTTTGTAGGCTTTAAACAAGCATATGATAACATCTATAGACCTTCAATGTGGAATATTATGAAGGAATTGGTAAAAGTATGCTGCAGGAATGGTCAGAGTTGTGTCCAGGTGGAAAGGAAAAAGACGTAATGTTATGGAATTAAAACAGATTTGAGACAGTGGGGACTTCTGTCTCCAATGTTGTTTAATTCAGTTACTGAGAAAATAATGTTGAGTATCGAGGAAGTTGAAGGTGGGGTCATCTTGGGAGATACAAATGTTGTTGGTTTCTCTTCTGTTCTCCAGATCATTATAAGCTCAAAGATCTTTGGGTGTAACATCTCGCCACCATTCTTAAGGAGCTCTGCTGGTATGTTATCCAAACCAGGTGCCTTCCATTTGTAGATGCTGTTGATTTCATAGATACAGGTATACAAAATATAGAACATTTGTATATACCATTCAAAGAAACTGCTACCAGAGTGGGACTAGAGATCAGTGAATGTAAAACCAAAATGGTTAGACTATCAAGGAACAACCAAAAAGAACAGCAACAACAAAATATGGGAGATGTCGATAACGTGAGGGAATTTAAACAATTAGGAAGTATGTTAACATCCAGAAAATAGATGGAGAGAGAGGTTCTGGTTAGAAATACAGCAGGGAATAGAAGCTGTCAGTTTACAGGATCTTTTAAAGAGAAGAAACATCACAAGGTCTACCAAATTAAGAATTTTCAACACCATAATCAGGCCAGTAGTACTATATGGTTGTCAGACCTGCACGCTGACTAAACGTCAAGAACAGAGACTTCTGGTTTTTGAAAACAAAATTTTGCGCAGAATAAGAGGTCCCATTTACGATATAAATGAAGGTGTTTGGAGAAGAAGACACAACGAAGAAATAAGAGATTTAACTAGACAACAGCTGGTAACTGGCTATTTAAGATCACAGGGGATAGTTAGGCAGGACGTGTGGCTAGAATGGAAGAGGGCAGAATGCCCAAAGTGGTTATGGTAGGGTCAGTAGATGGGAGAAGACAGGTGGGGAGACCGAGGATGATGATCAGATGGAAAGATAATGTGTTAAGAGATGGAAGAGCATTGGGTGTGGAGGATCCTGAGAATAACTGGAGAGATGCAGCGCCAAACAGGGGAACGTTGAGAGCTCTGGTGCAAGAAGACATGGGTCACCAGAGACCCGAGAGCCACCCGAGTGAGTGAGGAGTAAGAAATTGAGAATAGTGCATTAGACGCTTGTTGAGAAGCAATTGTATTCGGAGTTCGGGGTAGGTCTCTCCGGTGACAATGGACGGGTTTCGAAGAAGACAGAAACCTTTAGTAATGTCAGTCAAAATAACAATTGAAATTTTCTTGATCACCTATTTATAAATCAAGTCAATTCTCGTTGTGATACTTGTGTTGTCACCAGTAAATGTATTCCATTTAAAGAGAATGTCAGGTATCCAATACGGTCCTTTTTCGAGTAAAGCGAAGGCATAAAATAACTGTGATGTAAAAGACGCCTCAATAACTAACTGTGCCTCTTCCATAATGGCATTTCTTTCGTCGCAATATTTTCTCCATTTCCAATAGTCATTTTAGCTCCTCAGCACTTTACGAACTCTCCATCATATGGATATATTTCATAAGACTCCATTCAATCGATTTATACTAACACCAATGTCAGCATTATGATTTTTTAAACGAATCTGCTCGCGTTTCATAGATATAGTTAAACAGGAAATCGCAAAGATAAAATTATTCTCCCTTAACTAACGGTTTGCTCTGGCATTCCTTAATGGAGCGGAGATTGAACCTAGGATATCTGACATTCAACTTTGAATATGCAAAAGCCTCTTTTCATTTGCTCTGTCGAGGCTCCCTTCCTTTTTGCGTTTTTGCTATCCGCCTCCTACATTTGAGACTAGCATCCTGGGCTTACTTCTATTTATGTTTGCTCTTTCTCTCTCCAAACAGAAGGTTCAACTCCCCTCCCTGACCAAGAAAAAATAGCCATGTTTTCCTGGCTTCGCGAAATGCCTGTTTTCCTTTCCTCATCATTATGCTGTATATTTGTCAGTCAGAATGAAATCATTTTATTTTAGAAAAACTTCCCTTGAAATTTTATTGCCAGCAGTCAATCTATAAAATCTACATCATGTTGATTTCACATATAGTATTGAAAAGTATAGCAGTAGTAAAGGTAACACGTATACGACAAGTTACTAATTCTAATTACGAAAATAAGATGTATATTTGCAATGGCTATTCTGAACTACGCGGAATAATAAAACCGGTGACTGTAAGATAGTTCAAATTTATAGCAATGAATCGTCATTTTTTTTGTAAGTTTGTGTAATTTTACCGTTAGCAAAGATAAACATCTAATTTTCACCTTACAGTATTCCATCTCACTAACAAAGCAAGGCTTTGCAGATTAACCTGTCTCGTTCAGTGATTCTGTTCCGTACACTTTTTACGGCTAAATACAACGAAAATAGATATCCAGTATCAGTACATTAAACTTTAAGATTTAACTTCATTTGCAGTTTGTTTCATTGTAAAAAGAAGCAAGTCAGGCATAATAAGTGACTTGCCATTCATATGTTGTCTTCTACTAACTGTACGTAACAGCAGAATGTTTTATGACCAAGTAATACTTTGCTTTCATTCACTGATACTAAATACAAGTTAACACATTAAAGTCTGGGTTAATTTTAGATGAATTAAATTTGTTATCGACTTTCAGAAGATCAAGAATTTCATGTAGTTGGCCTTGAGATCAGTCAAGCCTGCTATTAATTATAAATGAAAGAAACCTGTTCTCTATTACATAAGAAACTGTTTGTCATATAGGCCTATAGTCAGTCTCCAGCTGAAAGCATCTTAGTAGCTATACCCCAGTTTCCATAGATATTTCAGGAGTTGTATGAGGCGCTCATTTCCACATTCAAATTTACTATCAAGAATAACGAATGATATCCCGCTAGCAAATTCAGTGACTTACTAAATTCTCTGTCGTCTACTAGAAATTCAAGGCCGCCGGTTTGCGTTCTTTCTCTCTCTCTCTCTCTCTCTCTCTCTCTCTCTCTCTCTCTCTCTCTCTCTCTCTCTCTCTCTCTCTCTCTCTCTCTCTCAAATCCTTATAGTAATTAACGTGGCGTGATTATTATACCAATAAAGGCATTGTCTGACTATATGTCTGTCAAGACTGATTTTTTCATTAAATGACTTCAGTGGCTTTCCCCTTTGTCTGCACGTTATTCTCTGTGGCATTAATGCAATATATACGTACATACCACAAAGATATGATAAACCAATGCACTACCAAACGGTCGGGTATGATATACGACCTAAAGTAGCGTGCAGGTCATATTAGGCCATGGCCTGGGGGGGTTCCCGTGTGCATGAGATGTACCCTAATTCACCCACTTGTCTTTTACAGTAGACACCTTGAATTATCTGAAAAATCAGGGTGGACTTTCTGAAACCTGGCAGCAAGTGAGAAATTTAGGCTTAATTTCACTATATCGGGTGATAATTTCGACCCGTAAACTCTGGGTACCTGACCTTAAAATACCCACATCTCCCTTGAAAATTACCGTAGAAGGCTCATTTGCCACTCAAAATGTTCCTCTTAATGAGCTCTTTCCAATGATATGTAAATCTTTAACTTTTAGGGCTATATTAGGTCATAAATACCCAAAATGTCACCAGAAACCGAGAAAAGCTGATGATTAACCTCATGAAGGAAAAATGGTAAAAATCAAACAATATAAAAGAATGAATGGCATATATTGACAATAATCAACACAGCAACACTATATTATTCAAATAATAAGCACTTTATTTCTTTCTAAACACACAGAAGCATACAGTAACTTTTGATAAAAATATGGAACATATCACTGTCCCTGTCGCAGCAATCATGTTCCTTGCTGAAGCTTTCCTAAATGTCAAAGTGTCTTAGTTGTAAGTGATGCAACAAGTAGCAATCCTTTAGGTTACAGTATGGAATGAGGAATCTTATTAAAAGCACAATCATGATAAGCAAATACTGTCATTCGTCCATAAGAACTTGTGTAAATTTGACTCCTCTACGAATGTAAGTTAAAGCTTAGAACATTTGGCCATGAAAATAAACTACAGACATTTCAATTATAAATTCAATACATGTATTTACATTATTAAATATATACTACCTCTGAATTTATCTTTTGATATTAAAACTATTGTTATGGATGTTTGAATTAGTTTAATTCAACCAATACAACTTCTTCATTTGCAATGTCATAGTACCCTTTTAATACTAAAGCTACGTCATAGGTTAATAAAATTTTCATGCTATATCCAGAATTTATAAAGTCAATAATAATTTAAGCAGATTGTGCAAGCTATATATTTTTTATAATTTATTCACTTGAGAAGTTTTTCAAAGTACTTTATCATCAAATATTAATCCCCATACCATGATAAAGTGCCACCTAGATAGCAATGGCCATAAATGGGCATTTTAAAAATAAAGTTTTTATCAAAAGTTACTGTATGCTTCTGTGTGTTTAGAAAGTAATAAAGTGCTTATTATTTGAATAATATAGTGTTGCTGTGTTGATTATTGTCAATATATGCCATTCATTCTTTAATATTGTTTGGGTTTTACCTTTTTTCCTTCATGAGGTAAATCATCAGCTTTTCTCGATTTCTGGTGACATTTTGGGTATTTATGACCTAATATAGCCCTAAAAGTTAAAGATTTACATATCATTGGAAAGAGCTCATTAAGAGGAACATTTTGAGTGGCAAATGAGCCTTCTACGTTAATTTTCAAGGGAGATGTGGGTATTTTAAGGTCAGGTACCCAGAGTTTACGGGTCGAAATTATCACCCGATATAGTGAAATTAAGCCTAAATTTCTCACTTGCTGCCAGGTTTCAGAAAGTCCACCCTGATTTTTCAAATAATTCAAGGTGTCTACTGTAAAAGGCAAGTGGGTGAATTAGGGTACATCTCATGCACACGGGAACCCCCCCAGGCCATGTATTATATTAACATCCAGGGCAAACCAAAAACTTTGTCTAAATATCCAGTGCTTTGCTTTCACACGTACACTGACTGCGATTATAAAGAAGTAAAAAATGCGCCGAAGAAACTTCGGCGCAATCGAGTTTTCTGTACAGCATATAATGCTGTATGAAACTCTCAGGTACGGCTCACGAAACACTTAGCCGCGGCCCATGAAACTTTCAGCCACGGCCCGGTGGTGACCTGTCGTATAGCGTTGCTAGACGCACGATCATGGCTAACTTTAACCTGAAATAAAATAAAAACTACTAATGCTAGAGGGCTGTAATTTGGTATGTTTGATGATTCGAGGGTGGATGAAAAAGTGAGAACAAAAGAAAGAGCGGGCAGAAAAACTACGGACGGACAGACAGAGCCATCTCAATAGTTTTCTTTTACAGAAAGCTAAAAATTTAGATTTTTCTTGATTGCACGTCCCGTCATCCAGTTACGAAGGCGTAACTGAGGCTAGATTTTGCTGCTTCGTGTCATTTCAGTCATGCAACCGTAGCATCACAAATACGCCCTTCACCTTACGCCTGTTCCCTTCTCATCGTAAATTGTCTCTTAATTCGTTCATGTGATGCTCAGTTTATCCTGCAGCAAAGAACTTGTCGCATAAACATTTTGCAGCAAACTTTTTGTTCAAGATCGTTAACTTTGTCCAGCTCTTCACAGATTTTGTATCGAAGATTTTTGTCCCTTTTAACAATTTTCTTTCTGAACTCAAAACCACTCTTTACACCTCAGATGAGTTATATGGGAAGGAACATTTCTTATCCATCACATAAGAATTTTCCTCAAAATTCCGAATATAGTTCACAAAACCTTACTCAGCTGCTTAATTAGTAATTCACTGTAACCTTTGTAAATCATTATTTCATTCCTGAATTATTATTATTATTATTATTATTATTATTATTATTATTATTATTATTATTATTATTATTATTATTATTATTATTATTATTACTGATTTTAACCAGTGTGTCGCATTCCAAGGCTCTCGCAGGTGTCACCCAGAAGATCTTTCTTTTAAATGACAGGTAAGAATTATTAACAGATGGACAGCCAGGTAAGAAGTGAAGGAATGGCTGAGAATCAATAGGCAGAAAGCAAGGCACGTGGAAAGAATTTCTGGTCCCTCCTACAGTGTGCCCTGCTTGGCACATTGCATGTAGTGCAACCCTAAGAGCTTCCCACCTGTTAAAATATTTCTGCCTTTTGTTTCTTTCCGTTGAATTTTGGGGGCAGGACGAGTAACGCCTATCTAGTTTTCACCCGAGAGACTGCGAATAATGATGCGCCCATCAGCATTGCAGAAAAATAAGTTTTGGTATTCCCGTTTGATAATGATGGATTCAGGATGAAAAATTTAGATTTATATTTCTCCTTCCTAATCCGATGAAAAAGATACAGCGAATGGACTTTAAACGTATGTTTTCAGTTTTCTGTAAAAGAAAACTACTGTTACGTCTTTGTCTGTTCGTCCGCGCTTTATCATCCGCACTTTTTTCTGTCCGCTCTTTTTCTGTCCGCCCTCAGATCTTAAAAACTACTGAGGCTAGAGGATTGCAAATTGGTATGTTGATCATCCACCCTTCAATCATCAAGCATACCAAATTGCAACCCTCTAGCCTCAGTAGTTTTTTTTATTTTATTTTATTTAAGGTTAAAGTTAGCCATAATCGTGTTTTTGGATAGGCCACCACCGGGCCGTGATTAAAGGTTCATGGGCCGCGGCTCATACAGCACTATATCGAGACCATCGAAAGATGGGTCTATTTTCTGTGGCCTTGATTATACGCTGTAGCGGCTGTACAGAAAACTCGATTGCGCAGAAGTTTCTTCGACGCATTTTTCATTTGTAAGAACAAATGTATACAATGCAAATCTATGAATGAAAATATCGCTTATTGTCCCAATAATGTTCATAATTGCATATTATTAAACAACCATAAATACGCATATATCGGAAACATTAAAAAATACGTTTGTAATTGCAATAACAACAATGCCCTCTCAACTTCTCGAATACTTCACACTTTTTGGATAAGCTTGTCGCTACAACTCCTAAATCCAAATGCAAGAATTTGAAGTAATTCTGACGTCCGATAGCAGGGTCCAAACCTGCAATACTTCAC
This sequence comes from Macrobrachium rosenbergii, assembly GCA_039081455.1. Classification (NCBI taxonomy): domain Eukaryota; kingdom Metazoa; phylum Arthropoda; class Malacostraca; order Decapoda; family Palaemonidae; genus Macrobrachium; species Macrobrachium rosenbergii. Next base: position 18,303,148 of record JANJGK010000001.1, on the reverse strand, counting down.
ACTTTTTTTGGATAAGCTTGTCGCTACAACTCCTTAAATACAAATGCAAGAATTTGAAGTAATTCTGACGTCCGATAGCAGGGTCCAAACCTGCAATACTTCACGCTTTTTTGGATAACCTTGTCGCTACAACTCCTTAAATCCAAATGCAAGAATTTGAAGTAATTCTGACGTCCGATAGCAGGGTCCAAACCTGCATCCAGAGTATCAGAACGAGGTCACGTTGCAGACCTGACCTGATGAAAATCTATTGCCGCTCATACGTACCTGTCGAATTCAGACACATTTATTAGAGCTGCAATTGACTCCTCCTCACCATCGCAGCCAGGAGAACAATCATTCATTACTTTTAGTTTTCTGTAAAAGGAAACTATTAAGATATCTTTGTCTGTCCGTCCGCCCTTTTTCTGTCCGCCATCAGATGTTAAAAACTATTGAGGCTAGAGGGCTGCAAATTGGTATGTTGATCATCCACGCTCCAATCATCAAACATGACAAATTGCAGCCCGCTAGTCTCAGTAGTTTTTATCTTATTTAGGGTTAAAGTTAGCCATGATCGTGCTTCTGGCAACGCTATAAGACATGCCACCACCGGGCCGTGGCTGAAAGTTTCATGGGCCACGGCTCATACGCTGCATAGAAAACTCGATTGCGCCGAAGAAACTTCGACGCATTTTTTACTTGTTCATTTTGAAGTATGTTAATATATTAGGAAATATTTCATACAAGATATAACAAATATATTTAAATATATATATGTAAAAAAACCGTAAATACACAAAATGTGTTTTTGAAATTAGAGGTAATATATTTTTCGGTGTAATTGCCAGACCGTGAGGAGTTGCTGTGAAATGATGACGTGCAAAATGCATCCTTACTTGATAGTATTTTGCTCCTTTTCTCCTTTTTGATTGCATTTCTTTTACGATGATAGTAAAAGGAGTATTTTATCTAGCATGAGGCGTCGATAAAATACCTTAAAGTCATCATTCTTTTTTTGGGGTAAATTTTTCGTGCAAGTTTTTGCAAATCTCTGTTATGTTCTTAATGAGAAATTTGTCAGTTAGTTGGTAGCGGCGTTTTTGCTTTTTCACTTTATTATTTCTAAGGGCTCGACAAAAGTGAGAGCCTTCATTTATAATTGACCATTTTTGTTCCTTTTGTTTTCCTGTGAATAAAAGATAATTACTTTGCGTTATCAACCTTCTAAAGTAAATGAAATATTTGCCACAGAATTTCGTTTTAAAATCAAACTTAAAGGAAATTGGATATGCCTCGGAAATTGTTCAGGAAGACTAAAAAACTTATCTTTGGTGAAGAAATGCTTCAAAATCTGGGTTCTCAGACAAACAATAGATTTGTGACTTCTTTCATTTAGCAAAATACGTCTGATAGGTTTTCTGATATTCTTCAGGGTGTCCGCAGACATACAGGTTACGTTAAGTCAATCAAATTTTTAGTAAACAGACTTCGGTTCCTCCATGTCCTTCTCACGGAGACTTATGAAAGGCCTTTTCTTTTCTTTTTTTATCCCGCGAATAAATTATATATCACGCTAATACGAAGAACGTTTCTCCAATAAAGTAATTCACAACTAAGCTAACAACCTGCATACAGTACATCAACAATGGGTATCTAAAAGCTGATGGTAACCTGATACTTGACGTCCCACAATCATACCAAATTGAATGAAATAGCTCTATCACAAGAGAGACAATCTTCTGAATGAAGAATGAACTTGAATCGAATTTGTTGTTGGAACCATAAAGACAAGATGAAGCGACTCGTGATATTCTATTCCACGGTCGATCTAATCCTAGAGAGAATGAAGTCTTGCCAATATTGAGTTTCAGGAGCAGTTGCTTGCTTGAATATCAGGGCTTAATGGATGTTCCATTTACATTTCAATTTTCCACTTTGATTTTTGCTCGGCTGATGGTTTCAGTGCTTTTGGTATTGTTATTCTCAAATAACGTAGAGTTCAATTGATGCATTTGCTTTTGGGATAAATTAGCTAGTTTTAAAGATGGATTATACATTTCCCCGACTGGTTTCTGTTGAATAAAGTGAATTGCGGTTGTGAGTAATTATAACATTTCTTCTTCTTATTATTATTATTATTATCATTATTATTATTATTATTATTATTATTATTATTATTATTATTATTATTATTATTATTTTCTACTGCTCCGTTATTAATATGTAATCTTTTCCGTTAGCCAACTGCATATCAGATATTGTTCTTTTTTTCACTGTTATTTCATCCACCACTTACTATGTTTATTTTCTCTTTTCGTGCTCAACTAAGAAAACTTACATCCTCATTCACAGATTTTGATTAATGTTTTATATATAAGTTTAACCAAATTAAGTTATTTCAATACGATATAAAATTACTTTTTCACTGAAACCATTTGTCATACAAAAACCTTCGTACTCTAGGATTAGTGTAATTCTGAATAAAAACTTTATTTATAGCGAACATTTGTTTGCGTACATTTATTTGTCATCTGAGATGCCTTTGTTTGAATGATCCGTAAATTTGAAATTATGACACATAGTTATGTTCAGTGACATGAGTGTCCATATTTATGTTCAGGCCGGATCATGTACAGTTTCTAAGCACTAAAGAATATCGGATAAAGATATTTTCAGGTTTTTGTGTAGACGTTCACCTGTTCAGCTCGAAATAATTTCTGAGCAAAAATACGACGACATTCACAACCAGAATAAGATATTTTCTGAAACATAACATACGTGAAATATGGCACTTTATCAACATTTAGAATATTGCACACATGCCAATACTTCGCATTACTAAAAATAATTTCAGATATTACATCTCAACAAAAAATCAATTTACTCCATGTCAAGTTATATATATGTATATATATATATATATATATATATATATATATATATATATATATATATATATATATATATATATATATATATATATATACATACATACATACATACATACAACATATATATATATATATATATATATATATATATATATATATATATATATATATATATATATATATATATATATAGTGTGTGTGTGTGTGTGTGTGTGTGTGTGTTGCTAAACACCACTTAAATTCAACTATATTAAACGTTATGTACATAACGAACAATGGAAAAATGTTTGTGGAAATATAAGTCAGAGGCCCGAGGCAAATGATTCGAAGCTTTGTTTAAAAGGATATAATAGATTTTGACTTGTTATCTTTTATACTCCAGCGGCGTGTGAGCTTTACTGGATTTCAGCCGGGTCAGAGCTGACAGAACGGGTAATTCTGGAGTGAACGTAATAAGCCTGTTTACTGAGGTGTAAGGGATGATATTCTGTCCTCCTATAAAAAAGATACAATGCAGTTTCCGTTAAAAATTTGTAGGATGTGGATACAGCGTTTTGCTTTCCAAAAGTAATCGGAATTCATTACTGTTTGAAATGGGCTTTAGGAAATATACGGATGTGAATCAAAATTGCAGTGATTTTTGTTATACCATTACGAATATTATATATTCACAGACATTAAGACACAAATAGCGTTAATTTTCGTATTCACTGTGCCTTGGGAATAATTTACACCAAAGGGGAATTATAACAGATAAGTGCTTCAGCGCGACCGGGATTCAAAGAACGTTAGGAAGTGACTTTAATAGCAGAGGCACTTATCGGGTTGTATTTCCCTTGCGTGTAAATTATTTCCTGTGTATAGTGAGTGCTATATTAAACGGTATTTGTGGTTTAATATTTGTGAATGTAAATGAATCACGCGTGCACATGTAACAAAATTCATGTTACAGATATGTTTACTTTTTAATCATATCTAATTGCAAGGGAGCAATATCTTCTCACCTGCAAGGACGCTGACTATTAAGTATCTTTTCAAATATTCATTGATATTATTTGCACAACTTATTTGTATTTTCCTATCTTTCTCTGACTCTCATCGCCAGATTCATAATCAGCCTACGCCAACAGGAACAGAAATACAAGACACCTTTATCTCAAAGTCATTACGCAAAATGGTCCTTCTCAGATTTACATCTTTTTGATTAGGCTTCACTTTCATAATAAGACACTGTATAGATGTCAATAATTCTAAATTAAGCGAGTTCTGGGTCCCCCTAGAGAGAGAGAGAGAGAGAGAGAGAGAGAGAGAGAGAGAGAGAGAGAGAGAGAGAGAGGAAAAGACAGACGACGTGGTACATGAAACCAATTCCAGTTAGATTCTCCCGTAAAGACACTGGGAATACTTAATCAGTATCTTAGGGTGTCTATCGAAGCAAAGCTTAGGAATAAGATTATGCTAAAGAATAAAATAAAGAACAAGGAATAGCATAAAAAAGGACATTCCTAACAGATTAAGGGCCATGTCAAGGATAAAATTCTTTAACAAAGATACATTGCACAATACATCTATCAGAAATATATAATAATTATGCGTTAGCGGTTGTGCATAACTCATGCTTTTTACGGTCCCTAATATGACATCTGTCCATATCTAACTCGATAAGGCATAAGAATTTATGATCCTCCATGGATATCGCAGTGATTCGGCATGGCTCCAAATATGTAAATGTATTTATACACACACACACATACACACGCGGACACACACACACACACACACACACACATATATATATATATATATATATATATATATATATATATATATATATATATATATATATATATATATTTATATATTTATATATAATTCCATTACCCATAGTACAGTTACTAAGCAAAATACTACGGTAGGAAGTCAAGTCTTTTCACATTATAAATATCTCATTTATCTACAATTTCTAGCTATTTGTGTTACTTAATGCTCAAGAAGCCTTGGTAAGACTTTCACTATGGATTACAGAGCTGTACAGAGCTATCCGCATGCCTAAAATATTCTTGAATTTCTAAATTTCTGTAATCTTTAAATTGTAGGGCGGATAAATCCTGAATAATTCTTCCGAAATGTTTTATTGTATTTAAATTCAACATCTTTCCTAATGTTTATCAAACATTATTATATCATAAAAGGCCGAACTGTGAAGCTCAGAAGAGATGCAATTATTCTTGAGATTGTTTTTCGTTTTGAAGACGCATTCTCATTCTTCAGTGCTGTTTGTTTGATTCATAAGGAAAATAATTCCATTTTGGAAGAAAAAAATGTTTATTTAATCATTAATGATGTCAGCATCATCACTTATCTAAAGATTGTCT
>JANJGK010000001.1:18275400-18292900 GCA_039081455.1 Macrobrachium rosenbergii | reverse complement strand
TTTTTCTGTGAAACTGTATATTTTCAATTGTGTAGTTGTCTTCCTTCTCTGAGAGATTGATTATGTGAACATTGTTCGAAAACAATGAACATTGTTCGAAAACAATTAATCGAAAACAATTATTCGAAAACAGTTATTCGAAAAACAATTATTCGAATGGAAAATTGTTCGAAAGAAAGTTATTCGAAAGGACAATTATACGAAATGGTAATTATTCGAAATGTAAAATTCTTTATTTAAACAAATGTGTAAAAATACCAAAAAGGATGAAATCTTTTAAGTATGAATGTTATTACTAAAACTATTAAAAAAGATTCATGATAAAACAGATTTACTTATAAATGCAAGTTATGCGCTACAGCGCGCAAATACTCTAATACTGAGTACTCTTCAAAGGTTGCCACTAACTTTTTTTATCCTTTCATTCAAGTCACGATATTTCTTGGAACTCTTCATATTTGTGCTTCCTGCTCTTACTTTTGCAATGTGAATTTCTTGTAAACCCTGCTCTCTTTTTAAAGCATCTAGGAACTTCCATATTGTTGGATGATGAGATGACATTTGCTGTAAAAAAGCTCTGTGCCATCCTTCAAGTGCGTTGTTAGTCCTAGGCAAATCAGTATTGACTCTCTCAAAACAAGACCACATACTTATTTCAAACATAGGACTACGTCGATGACGTCTTGAAGGACGACCAATCCATGAATCTTCAAAATAATCTAAAATAGGATTTACATCTTGAGGATATATATCTGAATCTAGTAAAGCTTCAAATGATTCAGTAACTTTGTCAACGGGGACAAAGGCTAGGGCTAACAGCATTCGAATTTTTAAAGCAAATTCGGAATCTGTATCGTATCTCACTTTCAGACCACAATCACATATCTTTCGATACAAGCACTGGCCTAAGTGGAAAAGGCATCCATAATGAGAAGCTGTGCTGAATTCTTCTTTAACGGCAGTTATAGCTGCAAGTTCAAAGTCTGAAGTTATGGTTGAAACTTGTAAATTTGGAACCATAGACTTAATTTGAGCAAATAATCTTCTATAAGTTTCAGCCCTTTTATCTGGAAGTAAGGCGTAGACCACAGGAATGGTGTAATTATTCTTCACAGCATGTACAGTATATAATTGTTCAAATAACTGAGGTACAGTTTTAAATGTTCCGTCCACTTGTAAATTTGCACTCTTCTCAAGTAGACTCAAATTATTCTGAGTTGCAAATATAAGCATTCTATCATCGTAATGGCCGGAATCATATAGCAAAAACTGCTCCCCTTTATCAGTTTTAGTTTGGTCAGTTGTTAAAACAACTTCCCGTCTATGAATTGGATTAGCTAAGCCTGCTCTTTCTTTTTGTCTTACGTTGTGAATAGTTCTTTTTATAGAGCTTATTTGTGGTAAAGCTTGCGCGGCACTTTCACTTAATTGCGATGCAGCTGCAGAAATGACATACTGAGGAGAATCACGGCTTTCTTTCGCATCACTTTTCACTTTGTTCATAAAACTGCGCACTTCTGTATCGACAGCATCACCGGAATGGTTATGTTCACGAGGAACTTTAATCACTTCACCATCATTGGTAATTGTTCGGCTTTTGCAATACGATGCGAACTTATTGCACTTCCAATATATCTTGTTACCAACTTGCTTGTCTTTCACGAATACACGAATAGGAAACCATCGATTTTAAGCATAGGCTTGCCTTTTTCACTTGAAATGTATTCGGCCATCACTGAAGGGCTGCAGTATTCCGAAGAAATGAAGTCCTTGGTGCTTGATGTCCTTCACGACGTTTATTACCACTAAGAAAATCGGATAACGTTCAAACAAACATTTGAACTAAGAAAATCGGATAACGTTCAAACAAACATTCAAACAGTTATTTGCCTATTTGAACAATTGCTTATTAGAGTAAGGTTCAAACAACATTTCGAATACTTATCATTTCGTATAATTGTCCTTTCGAATAACTTTCTTTCGAACAACTTTCCATTCGAATAGCTGTTTTTCGAATAAATGTTTTCGAATAATTGTTTTCGATTAATTGTTTTCGAATAATTTTCATGATACGGAGAGATTATGTTTTTGTGTCATTTTTGTCGGTTTCTTTGTATCATTGTTAACACGAATATGTAAAAACATTATAAATGAGTTTTTCATAAGAGCTTTACCAAATGACTGCCTAGTGAAGGGAAACAAGGGGATGAAGACTGAGAGATTAAATTGTCCCTTTCAAAACATTTATATCTCTTTGACCTTACTGAACAAGTAAACTGTCTGCCTCTTATCAGACCAAAAGTTCACTTCTCACAAATAATTCCCCCCTAAATATAAGTAATTCCCAAGGTAAAGTGAATTCGTTATTTCAGGGGCAAAAAATTAATAAATTTTGCATTTCTGTCAGTACCCACTTACTAGGGATTTCCATCGCAACGGGTAATATTGTAATATTGTACAGTAATTACTCTCTTATATTTAATTAATAACAACAAAGACCTTTTTCTGAAAGAGAGAGAGAGAGAGAGAGAGAGAGAGAGAGAGAGAGAGAGAGAGAGAGAGAGAGAGAGAGAGAGAGGCACATTAACTATGCTCTGCCATAAATTAGGTTTGTAGATAAATAACATTAAACTGTTTCCATCGGTGTTATATGAGGCAATTTGTGGCAGGTATTAAACAGATTAAGCTTATACCGGGCATGAATCCACGTTGATCGAATAATTCTCATTAAAAAGTGAAGCATTATGACAAGGGAACGAGTTCCCATTTTCCCTGATAGAAAGATATGAAAAGGCATTGCAGTTAACAATAATTACAGTGAAGACTAAGAAGAACAATTGTGTTCATTAATGATGAGGAGAAAACAGACCCATTTCTTGTATGTAAATCTTCGTATATATATGGTTAAAAGTACATTTAGAATCCTCAGAATCCTTTGAATTTTGATTAAGTTTCATTCTGTTTGACGTTGAAGACAGAAGTCTTCGCAAAGCTTAACAATTTTTAAGTGTACTTTGTGAAAGATACATAAATCCACCAGGGAAACATTAGCCTAGTGGTTCTCAACCAGGGATGAATTCCTCCGTAAGGGGGGATCTCAGAGTTTCACGGGAAGGGGGGGGGGGATTGTTCAATGTTCAATCGCTATTAAATGTGTAAAACTACACTATAAAATTAATCTATTTATGTAAAGGTTATGTAATAATATGGAAGAAAATAAGGATTTTTAGTATCATATGCATATTCATTGAATGCACCTTTTGAGGCAGACAATTTTGGAAAGTGGGTGGGGGGGGAGAATGACATCCTGACACATGGTGAAAGGGTGCATGGGCCAAAAAAGCTTGAGAACCACTGCATTCGCCTATTAACCTGAAATCAAATGATAAGTACCTTTTAATTATATCCGATGTTCGATGTCAACATTTATCTGCCATGTAACCTGAAAAACTTGGTTTTGTGCAGTTACAAATTCATCCATTGGTTATCTTACCGTTGCTAAGGGCGTCGTGTATAGTAGACTTGAACCAAACAACATACAGATGAATAAAAACAAAAGGAAATGACTACTTATGTTCAAATACTGGTAATCAAATGAAAGTTCTTTTCAGATATTTTGTATTAAAATAAACTATGCGCAAAATATATGTATATTTGAGGCATACAGTCTGCTGAATAATAAAGATACAAGCTAAAAAGGGGATTTCATTTCTTAGTGACAAGAGATTTCATTTCTCAATGAAAAGGGATTTCATTTCTTATTGACAAGGGATTTCATTTTTCGATGACAAGGGATATCATTTCTCATTGACAAGGAATTTCATTTCTTAATGACAAGGTATCTCATTTCTCAGTGACAAAGGATTTCAGTTCTCAATGACAGGGGATTTCATTTCTCAGTGACAAGGGATTTCATTTTTCAATGACAAGGGATATCATATCTCAGTGACAAGGAATTTCATTTCTTAATGAAAAGGGATCTCATTTCTCAGTGACAAGGGATTTCATTTCTCAATGGCAAGGGATTTTATTTCTCAGCGACAAGGGATTTCATTTCTCAATGACAAGGGATTTCATTTCTCAATGACAAGGGATTTCATTTCTCAGTGACAAGGGATTTCATTTCTTAATGACAAAGGATTTCATTTCTCAATGACAAGGGATTTCATTTCTCAATGACAAGGCGTTACAAATGGATCTCTTCTAACGCATAATTACAATTCACTTTAGAGGATAGACTCCACAGAAATGAACGGAACACTATGATATGCATCAATTTTGAGATTACTGATTAATAATCTAGCTGTCACGGAAATGGGCGGTGCCATCAGCGCACCTCACGTGGTACACCGTAGGCATTACTAAAGGGAAAGCACCCCAGTGCTCGGCCTGGCAGCCTAATTTCATAAATCAATCAATATCCCCCCCCCAAAAAAAAAATAAAAGTAACTATCACGTTAGATTCTCTGAATTTCTGAAGATGAAAAAATGCGTTCACTGTGCCAAGAGGAGTCATTCCTTAGGTTAGAACCGAGTCTATTAAAGCATTCATTCCAAGACCAAGCTCTTAAGAATATTGGATTTCATCCACGAAATTGCCGAGGGAATTGACTGCTGAAGAGCAATATGTGAGCTGCGAATACTCTGAACTGATAAAACGATGAAAAATGAAAAGTAGTAACAAGAGTCTGGACAGGAAGAAAATTTTCTTCATTTATAAGGAATTTTTGAAGATCACACACATCAATGGCCAACACAGCTATCCCTTGAGTGGAAGCGTCTAATGAAATACAATAAATAGACAGCAAATGAAATTATGCAGAGGCATAGAAGCAATAGAAATTATGTTAAGACCTTTAGTTTATTTTGGGAAAGGGGACTGTAATGATAAACCTAAATGCAACAAGAAGTACGTGCATTAAAACAGGATGAGACAGTGGCCTGTAATAATATTAACAGCATTATATTGACTTACGAGTAAGTATAATTCTGATAGCCGTCATTCAGACCATATACTGTATATACGCAACAGGTAATAATATTATACGCGGAAATTATCTCTTATTTCATATATTTTTTTAATGAACTTTCAAAAAGTAAGTAGTTTTAAAACAAAAACAAAAAATCTTCTTTTATATCCAGTCAAGCACTTGGAATTCTGTAATAGTTTCATGACACTTGTTTCTTGAAGATAAAATCGAATTGACTTTTAAGGCTTCAACAATCAGAAATTTTTATATTCTTCTCTCGCTCATTTATTTTTACTTCGTTTTTACTCTGAAATATTTTCAGCTTATTCTACTGCACAGTTGTCCGAAAATTGGAAAACATAAATCAACAATGTCTCTCATTTTCAAAAGAGGTATCATTAAAAGAAATATTTCCACGGAGGTCTCGCAGTTATTTTTCTACATTTTGCACTTCCTCAGTGTCTAGTATTACGTAACAATTGCATCCGGAAATTCTCCGAATCGTCTGAATGATATCCCAAAGAAGGACGTATTTTTTTTGCAAAAGCTGGGAAACGCATTGCAAGATTACATTACGATTTTTTCGAGTATTAAAGAAATGGAAAAAAATAAAAAAGGCTACCAAGCATTGACGCTCTATGCGTCTCCCCAGAGGTTCCAGAATAAGTGGGAACTTTTTTTTTATCATCCAGAACTGTCGTTGTATTTTGCTTGCATAATTGAAAGGGGAAATAAATTTTGGCGAGGGATATTTCTGTTATTTTGTGCCCCAGAAAACATGACTCGGAATAGGGCCCAGATAAATCTAAATAATCATACTATTATTAGATTTCTCCTTTTCGTAACTCTAGAAAATTACGCTATTTTCGCCAAACTAGATAGTAAGGCAGTTGACGAACAACTGAAAACTTTATACGGTATCAAATCAAATTCAATATAGCATAAGTGAATTATCTTTTTTGAAACTTTGCCCCTATATAGAAAAAAATGAACCGAATATTAAATCATGAACATTCATCATATTTGAAATGCAGTTGGGCTTTAGAAAAAAAAAAAACATTGAAAATGAGATTTTGGACAATTTGTGATGCAGGAGTGTCATTCACATGAGAAAATCTCTCTCTCTCTCTCTCTCTCTCTCTCTCTCTCTCTCTCTCTCTCTCTCTCTCTCTCTCTCTCTCTCTCTCTCGTATGTTTTAAAAGTTATTTTTGGTGTTCAGCCGTCGTGACTTTAAAGGCAGCCCTGGTTTCTTGCTAGGAATATCCAAAGAACGAATTTCTGTGGCTTCTGAGATAAGAAAGGCGGCAGGGATGCAAATACAAAGGAGCTCATAATCTTTAAATCTATTCAGGTTCAGCGTAAGTCAGGGATTTTCCTCTTCTTTTGTTTTCTCTCTTCAGAGAAATATACGACTCTGACTGTTTCCTAGATTCATGGGCCCACTTAACAGTAACTAACATGAAAATAATCTAATGAAAAAATACCATATCTCATCTTTCCGAAACACTAGGTCAATTTCAAATATGAGACAGGATTTAACAAATGTTAATGACCTTATAGATTTTTCAGCGTTCTTTCTTACATGAGTATTTTTAAGTTGAAACTTAAACTTTTTTGTCCGTTGTATTCCTTATGTCTATATGTAATAATTTATATACAAGTTGTACTCCTTCACTTAATAAAAACTCTCTCTCTCTCTCTCTCTCTCTCGCTCGCTCGCTGATATGCCTCCAGCATTTGTTTCTTTATGTGAAATGTATTTCATCTGAAAACCTACACTGGGTAAAACCCATAATTTGCCACAAAAGTTACCGTTAATTTAATGATTTAAGAATGAAACTAGGGTGAGCCAATGTACATCAAACTAGACTTTTTCTCATTTAAAACTGTCTCAAACACTTAAAGTTTAATCCGGTTATTAATTAAGATAGTTGTTTCATAATTATTACCAGTCACAAACATTTTCTTTTTCTTTTAAGTAAAAATCCCGTAACGCTTTTTCACACAAAGTTCATTAGAGCGCAAGACCAAAGTCTCTTGGGTTGCAAGTACTAAATGTAAACAAAAATATGAAGGGAGGATTTTGTAAATTTTCCTTACACTGTTTATGATTGCTTCGCTATATTCATTTGCCTTAAAATTACCTTTTATTCAGCTTTCGTTTCCTTATATATGTATATATATATATATATATATATATATATATATATATATATATATATATATATATATATATATATATATATATATATATATATATATATATATGTGTGTGTGTGTGTGTGTGTGTGTGTGTGTGTGTGTGTGTGTGTGTGTGTGTGTGTGTGTAGAATCTACTGGTCACTTTTACCAGACACATATGTAATTCTAATAGCCACAATGCCCTCTTAACTTCTCGAATTCTTCGCGCTTTTTTGGATATGCTTGTAACTGCGAAGCCGAAAGATCCAAACGTTTGGATCCTTTCGGATATATATATATATATATATATATATATATATATATATATATATATATATATATATATATATATATATATATATATATATATATATATATATATATATATATATATATATATAACAGAGACGATTACGTAATTTATGAAGATTTATATATGTATATAAATATATATATATATATATATATATATATACATATATATATATATATATATATATATATATATATATATATATATATATATATATATATATATATATATATATATATATATATATAAATCTTGATAAATTACGTAATCCTCTCTGTCTAATTGCATAACCTATCATACTAATTTGAATCCGATCACAACAGCAAATATAAAAGTTTATTCCCATGTTGATTTACCTTTTTGCAAATAAATCCTTGGACTCTGGAACGCTTCAGAGCCCGACGGAATTCATGAAGCCAGCGTTACAGGCATACCGGAAAGATGGCTACGTCACTACGGTAAATTCCACGGACGTCCTGCAATCTTCAAAGGTGGAATTTGTACAAAGGGCATTATATCTAACCTCACAGAGTGCTTTTCCCCGTAGGAGGAAGTACCGTCATGAGGCATTGCTCAAGGTTCTTTGCAGCGTCCCTTCGGCCCCTAACTGGAACTCCTTTCACTCCTTTCACTGCACCTCCATTCATATTCTTTTTCCTCCGTCTTACTTTCCATCCTCTCCTAACAATTGCTCCATGGTGCAACTGCGAGAGTTTCCTCCTGTTACACCTTTAAAACCTTTGTACATAGTTCCCAGCGCTCGCCCATTCGCCTAAATTGTATATTCCATTCCATTCCATTCCAGAATGCTCTCGTATTTACTAATGTCTCGGTGTTTTTCGACAATTAAAACATTCACATTGGCAAGATAGCTGGTGAGATGCAGAGTATATGTGGCAATTGGTAATCCGAGATTAATTTCACTTCACCTAAATAACAAGGATAATGATTTATGGATTATGACATATTTGAAATACTGATACATTTATCTACTGTTATTTAGAATTAGGGCCATATGCTTTTTTCTTTGACGATTCAGATAGTCATGCATCTTATGCTATTACAAATTATTAAATATATAATGTCACTTCCACATAGATGTAAAGTGAAATGTTTAAGGTTAACTGTAAAGAAAAAAAATACCACTACCAAGGACAAAGGAATATATTTTACTGAATGAATAGCAGTTTGAGACCTTTCGAAACAAATTCAGTCGCAGTCATAAGGCAAACATACACGGGAGTCATGACTAACAAAAGCGGCAAACCTTAAAGTCATTCTGGGGCAAATTTTCACTGCACACATATACCCCGTTTTCAGTACGTAATGCTAGTCTCTCTCTCTCTCTCTCTCTCTCTCTCTCTCTCTCTCTCTCTCTCTCTCTCTCTCTCTCTCAGAGTACCAGATTGCCCATCTGGATGACGAAGAGGGGCAGCATGCATCCAAGTATGCCATATGACCGAGGTACATTCTCTAGGTATCAAAATGGACTTAGGCCATTTATACGCTTTATGGGAAGTGATTCGAATTCTGGATTAACAGCGCTACTGCTGACATTCTTCTCAAACTATATGAGACAAGTAGCTCTTCCATAATGAGTTAGACGATAAAGCTTCATGTTTCTGCACTGGACGAAGCAAAACTTGTAATAGGTAACATTATTTTATGTCAGTGTGTAGGCGTGTCTGTATTTTCTCAAATGTTGCAATGTTTTCTTTCAGACTATGGAAAGACCTTGCTACAGATGCAAGTAAGTTTGTCTCTATTATGTACATTTACATACTGGCATGCGTGCACATACATATGCATTCATGCATTACAAATATGAATGTGTGAAACGTAAATGCTTTAATGGTGGTATAACGATGAACCACCCTGGTGCAATTGTCCCAGTACTTAACTTGATGAGGAATCAATATTTTCAAATGATTCTTTAGAAAGGAGCTAGGAAAATATGTCACAGCGAACTGGATTGGTGCTGAAACGTGAAGTTCATAAATGCAAGCTCTCTCTCTCTCTCTCTCTCTCTCTCTCTCTCTCTCTCTCTCTTATTATTTAAATGTGTTACTTTAGTGCGCATAATTTTATTTTTGATATAGTTCAGTGCACCGGAAGATTACCAACTGCTTCTAATTATGCAGCTTTCCGTCTGAAAGATTAATGATGTCTCTAAACAGCTGACCTAGTTCTTATCTTGTCACCATGGAATGGTTTCTTTCAAGCTGTGGTTATCATTATTCAGATAAATTCATTTTACAAATTGTCCTTTCATACCCAAGTCAAGATGCGAAACTTATTCAAATATTCCCTTGAACTGTTGACGATAAGAACTGAAAGTACTGTTTGCGCCACTTGTGTCTTCTTTTCAAAAGAAAATAAGGCTGAATGTTTCAACCAGTTTCTACCTTTAATTCAAACGTCAATATGCCGAACCCTTTGTTTGGTCTTTTGCCCTGAAGTCGTTGATATGAAGATAAAAGGTAATTGATATTTAATGTGCAAATTAAAACTAGAAGGGAAAATTGGCTATTAAATGAAATCTTAGCAGCTATTGGGATAGCATTACTGTCAATTTCCTCGGACTATTACTTTCAGGTTATTTGTTAATGTATTGTGTCTCCCGGAAACTTCTTTTTAAGCTATCATCTCTTGAATCAAAGTCCTTGGCGTTCTCTCTCTCTACCTCTCTCTGGTAGTAATTTCTGAGTAATGACTGTAATTGTAGGTTTAAATAACCTCTCATTAATCCTCGATGTTAATATACAAACTCTGTTCATCATCAGTGTCCTGCAAACTACCTAAAACTCACTCTCTCTCTCTCTCTCTCTCTCTCTCTCTCTCTCTCTCTCTCTCTCTCTCTCTCTCTCTCTCTCTCTCTCTCATGGTAATGTTAAAGGTTTAAACACCACGATCAAAGGTATTCATAAATTTCTGCACAGCTCTAAAAATTAATATCTCTAAAGGCCTGAAGATCAAGGACGCTGAACAGTTAGTTTTTCTGCAAGTATTTACGTTAAGTATATTTTTCTTCTACACCAACTTTAATTATGTAATGGGCGCTCCATTTCTTGGTGGGGAATTAACATAAATCGTGCTACCTCAGCAGGAAACTCCAGTGTGTCCAAGGTCCAGAGAAAAGGTATTCTTAGTCCGGACGGAAGAGACCGTTATCACGAAGCACCAAAAACTCAGTCAACTTCAAGAAAATATCTTTTATATTAAGAGTAAACTAATTTCACTTTCATGTAATATGTAGCTTTACACCAGGCAATTATTCAAGAGTATTATAGACGAAATCATATCAAAACTTATAGCGATAATAGTAATTTGGTGCATCTACTTAATACCTCCTTAACTACTGCTAAAAAAGAATTACAGAATGAGTACAGAATTGCAAGTGTTGCCATCAACAGGACTCAAAAAAAAAAAAAGAAAGAGATATACCCAACCGGCTTCTTAGGTAATGTTTCCTCTTCTTGACCACTGGGGGCTCTGTCTTCCCTCTTGTGCCTCGTACCAGAAATTACCAGATTTAGCAGCAGCTTCAGACTTCATAGAGGCCTGTGCGCGGGTTCAAATCCTCAGCCGACTTGTCAGAGAGGCGAACACTTTGCTATCCGTGTAGACACCCCGGGATTATGTATGTAGTCACAGATAGGTTTGCTAAAAGCAAATGGGTGTTACAGACAAATACACACACAAACAAAGCCACTCCAACATCTTCTAAAAAACATAACAGACATCTCACAAGTCTCGAACTGTCGACCTAACCGCTCAACTGTCCTCGCTGCTGGGAGAAAGGGAGATGGTTTGGTACGATACATGTACATGCGCTACCGGGGTCTAAGCGATGTCAGGCAGGGCAGCCGATCGAGATTACGGTCTACCCCAAGAGCCAAATCTAAGTCCTTCAAAAGAAGGCATCGTGCTTACCCATACAAAAAATGGGAAAAAGCACGTTAAAAGAAGAAGAAGACTCTCTCTCTCTCTCTCTCTCTCTCTCTCTCTCTCTCTCTCTCTCTCTCTCTCTCTCTCTCTTACAGTATTGGTGAAAGACCTTAAAGGGTCCGATAATGGTTCACTCTTACTTAATTTTATCATCCCAGTTACATTTATGTAAATGATCAGTTTATGAATCATTGTCAGCATGACCAGAGATCAAACCAATTTACTAAAAAGTGCCGTCGATTGGACTATTAGAGAAACAAATTTAATATACTTCTTAGAAAATGTTTCTTTTTTCGAGTAGCTTTCGCTCCCCATTTTTTTTTTTTTTCGTCTGAATTACATTTACACAAACGATGTAATTATGTACAAGTGTAAGTATGATCACAAGAAAACAATTTAATATAATGCATTCAGTTTAAGATTGCTTCCCCTATTGCACGGCATTGGGAAAGTCTATGTAAAATAGAATATAGTGAGTTTTTTAATATTGGAAATGCTAATGATACGCTCGCTGATGTTATTATACTCAATCTCTCTCTCTCTCTCTCTCTCTCTCTCTCTCTCTCTCTCTCTCTCTCTCTCCTTATTAAGAACTTTTCAGATACTGGAAATGTTTTGAAAATATTGGTTGAAGCTATTACGTAATATCTCTCTCTCTCTCTCTCTCTCTCTCTCTCTCTCTCTCTCTCTCTCTCTCTCTCTTGTTATTAAGAGCTTTTCAGGTACTGGAAATGTTTTGAAAATATTGGCTGAAACTATTACGTAATTTCTCTCTCTCTCTCTCTCTCTCTCTCTCTCTCTCTCTCTCTCTCTCTCTCTCTCTCTCTCTCTCGTTATTAAGAACGTTTCAGATACTGGAAATGTTTTGAAAATATTGGCTGAAGCTATTACGTAATTTCTCTCTCTCTCTCTCTCTCTCTCTCTCTCTCTCTCTCTCTCTCTCTCTCTCTCTCTCTGTGATGTGACATTCTCTCGGTGAGACGTAATCGTTCATGGTCTGGATAATCTACCCGATAATACGCGTCTTACATACAATTAGCGAATGAAATATAGCTTAAAGTGTTCGTGAACTATCGCTGATTAGCTTAATATCAGATTAGAGCGAAAAACCGTCTAATAAGTTGTCTACGAGTGAATTAATAAAATCAGAAAATCATGGAGGAATCAGCCAACAGTGGCAAAAGGTGGAGAAATCTAGCTTGCATCGGAGATATTCAATATGATGAATTGGCAGGAAGGGAACTTGGTTTGCTGATCGTGGAGATGAATTGCAACATTGACCAAAAAGATGTGAAAACATTCACAGACATATTGAAAGGATACGATCCTTCAAACTGGAGCAAATCGGTAGAAAATATAATGAAAATAATAGAAGGGATACCAATGAAAGTTCAAGTTATCAAAAGACTTATAAAGAAAATCTACAAAAATCAACACATTCCATCAAAGGAAATAAGTAAGGTGGAATTAGTGAATATATTGATTGATGCAATAGGCAAACGGATGCCTAAAGCATGTAAACTATGTAGAGTGTGGTATAGCATTGTAAATCCACAAAACCTGATTAGGAAATGCTATGCTTGCCACGTACCGACACACCCGTCATGTGCTGAAGTTGAGCAAAATAGAAATAAGGACACAAAAATATTTTGCTCAACATGTCTAGTATGGATAGACAAGGTCATTAAATCAAGACTTAATGTACAGATTGTGGAGGATGAAGAAGATGAAGAAGATGAAGAAGAGGAAGAAGAGGAAAATAGAGAAGAAAATAAGACTGAAGAGAGAGAAAAGATTAATGAAAACAAAGAACAGGATAATAGTATGGATGCAGAGAAACTCACAGATTCTACATATGAGGCAATACAGCAACATACATATGAAGAAATAAATTATGACCTGATAAATCAAAATAAAATCCCAAAGAGGTTGTACCCGGATCTCCATACTGAGGGGAATGAACAAGAAAAAAAAAAAGAAAAGAAAGACACAGTATGCACCCTTTTGAAAAGAGGGAATTGCAGGTTTGGTGAAAGATGTTATTACAAACATCCCAAGATATGTCACAATTATGAGATCTATGGCAAATGTGCATATCTAGATGGCTATGAAGAGGAATGCAGAGATCTACATCCAAAAATATGTAGAAACTGGAAAGAAGGAAATGGATGTAGGTTTAATAAGAAATGTAGGTACATGCATCCTGTAGCCATGAAAGACCAAAATCAAAATCAAATACATATAAAAACCCAAGGTAAAAATGAAACAAATAAAGAAAAGAACAAAGATCATGTGATGAAGGCAAAAAGCAAGCCAACAACACATTATGAAAAGTCAGCACCACGATATGAGCCATCAGCACCTAGATATAGCACAAGGAACAAGCAATGTATCTATGATGCAAGGGGATGGTGCAGATATGGAGATAAGTGCAGGTTTATGCACAAAGTGAATAAATATGAAGCTGGAAGAACAAATATAATGGAAAAGTTGGATTTTTTAATGTATGAATTTCTGGAAATGAAAAAAAGATCAACATATCAGAACAGGAAAGAGACATGGGAAAATCCTTATTATTACCCATATTAGATAATGGAGATAATATGCATACCATCATAGTGATGAACGCGCAGGGTCTAGTTTCGAGTAACTCAAAAAGAAAGATAGAGTACTTAGAAGAACTAACCCAAAATGAAAAAATAGAAATATTGAATATAAGTGAAACCTGGTATTCCCAAGAGACTGGTAATGATGACCAGATAAAGGGTTTACAAACTTATAGATCAGATAGAAAAAATAGAAATCAAGGGGGAACCGCGATATATGGGAGAGATGCCAATCAAGGAAAAATCTGTGAGAAATATAGTAACACAGAATGTGAATTAATAGCGGTAGAATTTGAATCTGAAAAATTAGTGAACATTGTAATATATAGACCCCCTAATACTAAAGAGTTTGACATAATAATTGAAAAATTGGATGAAATATGTAGAAATCACAAGGACTGGACTATACTCCTAACCGGAGACTTTAACTTTCCTTTTGTAGAATGGAAAGAACGAATAGGAGACTGTGGTTGTATTTATACATATAAAAAAGAGAGCAATAGTAGTGCAGAAGATAAGAGGCAATTTGAAAAGCTATTAGATATGCTACTAGAACATAACATTCAGCAAATAAATCACCTACCAACAAGAAAGGATAATATTTTAGACCTAGTATTTGTGAATGAGGTGAACTATGTTAAAGAAATAATAGTATATAACACGAGTATTTCGGACCATAATGTCGTAGAACTAACAGTCCGTTCCAGAACATACGAAAACAAAGAAAAGCAAGAGACAAAAAAATGGGAAGGATATGGAAAATACAATTTCTATAGTAAGAATATAAATTGGTCAAAAATAAATGAAGAATTAAACAAAGAATGGAAAAACATATTTGTAAGTGATGATATACAGGTAAATACCGATATATTATATAAAATATTAGAAATATTAGAGGAAATAGTGGAAAAATATATACCGAAGAAAAAAAGTAAGCATCAGTCACGAATTCCAAGAGACAGAAGGATCTTGTTCCAGAAAATTAGAAAGTGGAAAAAAGCTCTTGCAAAAGAAAAGAATGCATGGAAAGTGATGGAACTAAAAAGTAAGATAGAAAATGCAGAACAAAAGATTATACAATCAAAAGAAAATGAAAAATGGAACCTAGAAGAAATGACACTACAAAATATCAAGCAAAACCCTAAAATTTTTTATTCATATGCAAAAAAGATGAATAAAATAAGAGTAGAAATAGGCCCTCTAAGAATTGAAGGGCGATTAACGAATGAAAAAAAGGAAATATGTAACATATTAGCAGAAAGATATAAGAGTGAATTTACACCTAGAATTGACAATGAAGATAATGATACAGAAATAAGAGATGAAAATACTGAATACTTATCAGATATAGATATTACAGAAGCCGATATTGTGCAGGCTATTAATGAAATTAAAAATGGATCAGCAGCAGGACCAGATGGAGTACCTGCCATATTGTTAAAGAAAGTGGTTCATTCAATCGCAAAGCTGCTAGCAATATTATTAAGACAAAGTATAGATACAGGCAAGATTTATGATGAGCATAAATTAGCATATATTACTCCTACTTTCAAAAGTGGTTCAAGACTAGAGGCAAGTAATTATAGGCCTGTGAGTCTGACATCTCATATTATGAAAGTATATGAAAGGGTAATGAAAAAAAATATAATGAAACATTTAATGAAAAATAGATTGTTCAATATAGGACAACATGGTTTTGTACCTGGAAAAAGTACACAAACCCAACTGTTAGTCCACCATGAAAGCATATATAAAAATATGATAAATGAAAAAGATACAGATGTGGTTTACCTAGACTTTGCAAAAGCTTTTGACAAGGTAGATCATAATATATTAGCGAAAAAAATTAGAAAACATAACATTGTTGACAAAGTAGGAAGATGGATAAAAGAATTTTTGCAAAATAGAAAACAGATAGTGATTGCAAACGATGAGAAATCGGATGAGGCTACGGTAATATCCGGTGTACCACAGGGTACGGTGTTAGTTGCATTGCTGTTTGTGATTATGATTGCAGACATAGACAGTAATGTTAAGGACTCAGTAGTAAGAAGTTTCGCAGATGACACAAGAATAAGTAGAGAAATTGCTTGTGATGAAGATAGGAACTCGCTACAAAGAGACCTAAACAAAATATATAAATGGGCAGAGATAAATAGGATGGTATTTAACTCTGATAAATTTGAATCGATGAACTATGGTGATAAAGTAGGAATGCTATATGCATATAAAGGACCTAATAATGAGACAATCACAAACAAGGAAGCAGTTAAAGACATTGGTGTGATGTTGAATAGGAATATGTTATGCAATGATCAAATAGCAATTCTATTGGCAAAATGCAAAGCAAAAATGGGAATGTTGTTCCGGCACTTCAAAACAAGAAAAGCTGAACACATGATTATGCTTTATAAAACGTACGTATGTAGTCCACTTGAATATTGCAATATAATATGGTACCCACACTACCAAAAGGATATTGCACAAATAGAGAGTGTACAAAGGTCATTTACAGCTAGAATAGAAGAAGTTAAGGACCTTGACTACTGGGAAAGACTACAATTCTTAAATTTATATAGTCTTGAAATGAGAAGAGAACGCTACATGGTAATCCAAGCATGGAAACAGATAGAAGGAATTACCGAAAACATCATGGAGCTAAAAATATCAGAAAGAGCAAGCAGAGGTAGATTAATAGTGCCCAAAACTATACCAGGAAAAATAAGGAAAGCACACAGGACATTAATCCACCACGCACCAACATCAATAATGCAGCATCTATTCAATGCATTACCAGCTCATCTGAGGAACATAACAGGAGTGAACGTAGATGTGTTTAAGAATAAGCTTGACAAATATCTAAGATGCATCCCAGACCATCCAAGATTGGAAGATGCAAAATATACCGGAAGATGCGTTAGCAATTCTCTGGTAGACATCAAAGGTGCCTCACACTGAGGGACCTGGGGCAACCCGAACGAACTATAAGGTAAGGTAAGGTAAGGCCCCTCTAAGAGATGGCCCTTGCCTCCAGTCCCCCCTCTGAGAGATGGCCCTTTTCTCAACGCCCCCTCTGAGAGATGGCCCTTCCCTCCACGCCCCCTCTAAGAGATGGCCCTTCCCTCCACGCACCCTCTGAGAGAAGGCCCTTACCTCCACGCCCCCTCTGAAAGATGTCCCTTCCCTCCACGCCTCCTCTGAGAGATGGCCCTTGCCTCCACGCCCCTTCTGAGAGAAGGCTCTTCCCTCCACGCCCCTTCTGGGAGATGGCCCTTCCCTCCACGCCCCCTCTGAGAGATGGCCCTTCCCTCCACACCCCCTCTGAGAGATGTCCCATCCCTTCACGCCTCCTATAAGAGATGGCCCTTCCCTCCACGCCCCCCTCTGTGAGATGGCCCTTCCCTCCACGCCCCCTCTGAGAGATGGCCCTTTTCTCCACGCCCCCTTTGAGAGATAGCCCTTCCCTCCACGCCCCCTCTAA
>JANJGK010000001.1:18273861-18275300 GCA_039081455.1 Macrobrachium rosenbergii | reverse complement strand
AACGTAGTTTAGAATGAATAATATCTTTCTTGATAAAAGCGTAGTATGTCCAGCAAGGACTTGTTTCATTTCAATTGTCATCAGTTGAGATAAGAGAGAACGCTTTGTTTTGGGTCATGATGACAGGTTTGGATAACAAATAACGATTCGTCCCATACGGGCTCAAGACGAGTGATTTCATGTTGTTACATGCATTGTTCGAGTCACGTACGCCACTTTGAGAGAAGGAATATGTGTCTTGATCAATTACGCCATGTTTTGTAAGATTGCATTCAAAACGTTTTGCTGGGATGACATCACTTTCCTTCTAGAAGTTTCTCCATGGTATCTAGCACCCAAAATGCTTTAATGACGTCACCTCCCTGCTTCTAGAACTTTTGTATCTCGTACCCAAAATGCTTTAATGACATCATGTAATTGTTTCACGTGTTACTGGAATTCTAAAATCTGTTTCATTCTGATTTCTGAGACCAGTTAATTTGGTTCCCTCTCTCTCTCTCTCTCTCTCTCTCTCTCTCGTTCTTAGAGATTACTTTTAACATAGTGTTTTGTGGTCACGTTTTAGCATTAACTTTTGAGATCTGAATTGAGTAAAGTTATTTAGTTTGTAACGGCCCGTGGTAAAAAAGTGTGTTTTGTGGTAACACAGCTGCAGCAAGTGATTTACAGAGGTTTTCACAAGTTTGTGTAAGGTAACGTGAATTTTACTTATTAATACCATGGTATGATAAGTTAGGAAATTTTGACCGAGGTGAAATCATTATTGATAAATCTTATGTTTGATTTTGTGTGTTTTCTATGTACAATCTCTTTATATTTTCACATTTTTTTGTTTGTGATGTAACATTTATATACGTAGCATTTTAAATATTTCTTGGTAATTTAACATTGCATACTTGATTTAATATTTCATTTGTTAAGATTTTCTTTTTAAATCTTGAGTAATTCTTGATAGTTTAAATTTTGCTTGATTAATTTAAATTCCTGATAAAGTTTTTGTGAGTTAGCTTTGTTTCATTATTTAATTTGAGAATTAATTAAGTGTTGTGTTAATTTCAAGTAATAATAAATTTTTCAGATTGTGAATTCTAATTATAAACTTTGAATTAAAAGATAAATTTTTGTATTTAACATTTTAGAAAAAGTGTTTCATTTATTGATCACCAGTGAATAGGATTGATTGTGTGTGCATAAGGCAAAGTGATAAACATGTTTTGTTCTTTTAGTTTTGCTAAAGTGAATTAAGACCAGGGAAACAGAGTTTTTTGATGGAGTGATGCCCTTCTACTCTAGAACATTTCTATTTAAATTTTTGATACCTCACACATATTCTTATAAACTTAGTTTGACTTTTCAAGTAATAAATAAGTTTTTTTCTTAAGGGATCACTGTTACTTTTAGAGTACTCAGTCGTAATAATTAATGTTATGAGAGTTCAG
>JANJGK010000001.1:18248861-18271361 GCA_039081455.1 Macrobrachium rosenbergii | reverse complement strand
CTTATTTTATATATTTAAATTCTCCTTCATTTTTGTAAAAGGATTATATGTCAGTTCTACGGTTGGAGTGATATAAAAAAAGGAAATTGGCAATCTGTAAGATTTATAACTTACAGCGCATCCAAAATAGACTTTGCAGGCGTGCCAACCGAACCACCTACTTCAGTGCAGTTCAAATCCTATTAGTCAATCGAACTGTATTTTAGTCATAGAATGAAAGTTATAGCTTATATAACATTTCTGTTAACTACTATATCTTAGTTGCTCACGTGAGATTTTTAACCAGATGATAATCTGATAATGTCATATATGCCAAACATTGCCCAATTTTTCTTATTTGAAGAAAATAGTTTTTTGTAACAGATAAATCTTTAAAAGGATGATAAGCTGATCACAGTTGGTAGTTCTGTTACCATCTAAACATAGTGGAATATTTCATAATAATTCGGACAAAGTGCTTGTAAACCAGCATCAGAAGAGGAATTTTCGTGCAGTTATATTTTTTACGTGCTTTAATTGATTCCCCTTTTCAAGTTTTAAATAAGTATCTCAAACTAATTAATATAAGGACTGTAAAAAAAGAAATATGATCTGAACGATATATTTCGTAAAGTGATGCAATATATAATAGTGCAGCTGTACATATATACATATATAAATGATATATGTGTGTATATATATATATATATGTATATAATATATTTATATATTTATATATATATATATATATATATATATATATATATATATATATATATATACTACATACACATACACATACACACACACACACACACACACACACACACACACATATATATATATATATATATATATATATATATATATATATATATATATATATATATATATATATATATATATATATGTATATATATATATATGTATATATATATATATATATATATATATATATATATATATATATATATATATATATATATACACACACACACCCACTATATACACGTGTGTGTGTGTGTGTGTGCAAAAAATATTTACCCTGGCAGTTCCTACCATCGATTACTCACTTTAGTCTCGGAGTAATATTCCAATCGCGGACTCAACCCATTTTTCTTACATCAGGGTTTCATATTTTATCATAGATGTCATTAACATGCCGTGGATAGTTTATGGTTCATTCCTTGAAGTTTGTAGTTATGAAACAATAGTAAAAGGTTCTTTGCGAATATTGGAGCCCTGATACTAGATGAATTCGGGGACTGATATAGAAGGTACTTTGCACCCGGATGACTCTGGAGCATATGCAATATAAACAAAACACATGAAAAAGTGGTCACGTTTACACATACCACGTTATTTTATTTTTTTTTTTTTTTATATTTCCCTAACTACATTTTTGTATTAGGAAGCATACTTATAAACTGGGACAAAGTAGATGAGAGATCTATACGAAACTGGTGAGAAAAAATGACTAAACTTATTTCCAGTATAGATAAAGACTGCTCATTTTTTACCGTATAGAAATTACTGCGCATAATTCCGCATTTTTTTAAATGCGCTGAAGCGCCTATAGATTTTTATATCAAACTGTGATGTATCGCATATTGGAAAAATGAAAATGCAGTTCGAATGGCAACCGAAACAGTACCGTGATGCAGTAAATCGGAGCTGGTGATGCAATTCTCATCCTCAGGAATTTATGGGCTTTTACGGAACATAGAATCCGTTGCAGATGAAAGAGATTTTGAAGTAAATCCATGGCATGTTTTCACATTCATCATACTGAATACTGTAGAGGAGCAGAAAATTATTATTATTATTATTATTATTATTATTATTATTATTATTATTATTATTATTATTATTATTATTATGTGCAGAGGTCATTCTCAATATAAAAATGACAGTAAAATATAGAGGATCGATGACAAATTTAACAAAAATACACAGAACAGATAAATTTGTAACAAATGATTAAGTCTTGATTCGATGGAACGAATATCCATGACTTAACTAGTACGGATGTACTAGTTTCTCCCAATGAAGGTAATGCGCAGTTCAACAGTTTTAAAAGAAATGAATTGGAAAAAATCTCCAGGGCTGAATTGTGCGTCACCTGTCACCGTATCACCTCAGTTACTTTTTTTTTTTTTTCGACGAGTAGTAGAGAAATTCACGAGACAGGCACTGAAAGGGGTAACTTAAGGTCCATTTTGAAGGAAGCTTATGGATTCCAGTTATAGGGGAAACCATTTTTTTCTTGTAAATCGGGATAAGAGAGGAGAATAATAATCTTAAACTAGCAAAATAATACCGCTGAGGTTTCCATCATCATCATCCTCTTTACGTCTTTATCATTCTTATTATTCAGAAGATGAAATAAACCTACAGTGGCCATTGACTTGGAATTTAATCTTCCAAAGAATATCTTGCGTTCATTTTAAAAATGTAACGGAAGGTAACAGGAAATACGAAAAGAAGAGACCAATTATTAGAAATTAATATATAAATAGATAGAACTGTAAATAAATTATTAAAATACAAGGAGAATTGTTTTAGTGTAGTAATACTTTGCATCTTCTCTTGAACTTTTGGGGTTCCAGTTGCACAACATCCTCAGGGAGACTGTTCCACAGTCCAACGGTGGGAGGTTTATTAATAAAGGACTCCTGCAGCTGCGAAGTTCTATAGCGAGGCAGATTTACTGCATATTGGAGCTGCTGCTCAGCAAGTGTGGTTGCTCTCAGCAGGAAAAGAGGACCAGGGTTCAGCTGTGAAAATGAAAGATCTCTGTTAAAGTACACCTTATGAAAAGTTGACAAACAAGAGATCTAATATTAGGAAACGGAAACCGACCACCACATACCACTTTCTACAAAGAGATCAATCTGTGGCAGAAGCAGACATCCACACCGGAGAACAGCATCCTAGTAAAGGAAGGACAAATGACCTAGAACAGGTCGCATGGATTTTATCACTGTTATGAATATTTGAAGCCTTGCGTACGATACCTAACTTCTGTGCTGCATTTGCTGACGTTTTCATTAGATGTCTCAAAAGTGAGGCGAGTCAAAACTTACCCCTAGTATAGTTGAAGCTTTAGATTAATTTTATCTTATGAAACCTGCTGAGAAATAGACATTCTGCAGGCAACTACCGTAATAATAATGCATTTTGCGGTACGAAGATGAGGTTTTGGAGTGGAAGATAACACCGACAAAATGGACAAATCCCCAGAATCATTGACCGTGCAAATCCCGTTAGCATATGTAGTAAGTGTGCTAATGTGCGCACACGAAGTCACTTTCCTAGTGTTACGAAAAGGAAAAGAATGAAAAGATAGAGCAATGTTTGTCTTACTTTGAAAGGAAGTTAGAGGAGATTAATAGTTATGTCGAACGAAACTCATATTCACGTTGTAAGCTAATTATCACAGCAGCAGTTAAGCTAAAAGACTGATCCTACGTATATTCTTGCTTGGCTCAGCCATCAATAAAGATAGACAGTGTTATGTTTTAAAGTTGCCTTGTCATTCACGAAGTCTTGCTAGAGTGGCGCCCAAGTGAATATAAGCATCGTTGGAAGGCTGCCTCTTCCTACACTCATTCATCCTTGAGTAGAACCTCTAATAGAGGTGTGTCACTGGATTAAAATTTCCCTGATCTCCTGTTCATTTATGCTTGGGTTGTATCACCAATGAAGATCGAAAACATTATGTCTCTAAACCGAAGTAATTCCATGTTCGTTCAAGTCCAGAGTGCAACAATGAGTGAAGATCGGCATTGCTCTATTCCACATGCACTCAAGCTGTGGTCACAATAACGAAGAAAACCAACGAACTTGTGGCTTAAATATTCACTGATCCCGTGCATTAGCTTGGATAAAATCATTAATGAAGATAGTTAGACATATAGGTTAATAGCTACTTGATCACGCCATTGGGTGAAGATTCAATATGTAACATGTTAGTTTTGATAACACATTTCCCCATAGCAGTAAGTACACTTTTATGGTCGTGCTACCTGTTGCTATCTATAACCACTTGCAAGTTGTTAGATTATATTGTTAAAAATATGAAGGTTCTCTTTTTTATCGTTAAATAAACTATTATTTGAATGGAGTGGACGTAATTTGCGACCTGAATAAAATACGAAGAAAATATGGGATTTTGGAGTGGTTGAAGTAGTAGTATTTATGAATGATGTGTTAGGAATATTAGGTACAATCCTTGCTTCTGTTTTCTGGAACAGGTACCTGTTGCACTTTGCGGTGAGTGACCGAGTGTGGAGTCAAGTGGGTGTTGCTGCCAACGTTACTGTGGTGGTCCGGACCCTGACCCACGATGCCCTGACCCACGCTGCACCAGTCGTTCTGACTCTTGTTACTCCTGCCGACTTGACCAGGGGATGGACTCCCACAGTGAGTAATGCCGGAGAACTTTTAGGCTTAGGTTACTGACAAATCCGTTTTTCTGTTTCTTGGACTGTTTTGTTTTCGTCCCAAATCTGGCAAAATGTAGACAAAAAGACAGTCATCGAAACTCTGCGAAGTTGAAAAGCATCTCACATTTGGTTTATTCTTTAAGAGGTAGTGTTTTAACCTAATCCTTATATAAAAATGGATGTAAGTGTGTATGTTCCAGCATAACTGAAATGCGTTGAGTAATTTTAACCAAACTTGGTATACATATGACTTACTAACTTGAAAAGGGCACCAAAGGGGGTGGGGGTGGGAAGGGCTTCCCTGAAACGGGGCTGGTTCTGCCCATAGACTTAGTAACTAAATAAACTCTGTGGGTTTATTATACCTCATTTACGTATACATACGACTTACTGTATGGAAAAGAATGCTGTGGGGGTAAGACATCACTGGCACCAAAGGGGTTGAGGGTGGGAAGGGGGTGACATGTAAAATAACCGAAAACGACAGATATTAGTGTCCAATCCACAGTTTTCGAGGTTGCTGAGATGAATAGTGGCACCCCTGGTGCCCTTTAAGTCCAAGTTCAGCCCCGATAGGAATGGGGGTGAGAAGGGGTGAAATATAAAGTGTCAGAAATGCTGGGCAATGTAACTGAAGCAACTATCTTAACGGGAAAGAGAGAGAGTAGAGGGGGTGTTAGGAAGGAGAGAGAGAGAGAGAGAGAGAGAGAGAGAGAGAGAGAGAGAGAGAGAGAGAGAGAGAGAGAGTTTGATATCAAATATTTGGAACGTTTATACATTAATTTCACCTTTCATGAAAGTCAAATGCCAATGGGAGCATTAATTATTATAATAGACGCAACAAAATGGGATGGTGATTTATCGGAAGATTTGAGTGTCACACGTGGAATCATACTGAGCTCCGTTTAATCACCCACTCTTTTCAGCTTAAATATGGATGATTTATCAGAAAAGCTGATTATTACAGAATTGGCTGCGTCCTGAGTAATAAGATTGTCAGTCATATAATAATCTATGTTGATGATATTGTTGTGCTTTGTCCATTGCTGAGTGGCTTGCAGTGCCTGGTTGATGAGTTTTTTAAATATATAAAATATGTGCAATATGATGTTAATGCACTAAACATATGGTTTTCAGCAGTTGTTAGAACAATACAGTGCCACGGAATCCTTTAACGTCAATGGTACTGCAATTAAATATGTGAAAGTAATTAAGTGCTTGGGTGTCACCCTCACCTCTAACAACAACGATGACAGTCATGTTGCAAACTTTTGCAAGACGTTTGTGGGTTATAGCAAATATATCTCTGTAAATCTTCTCAAAATGCACAGCTGATGTGAGATGCCTTCTTTTTGCACATCCTTTTATTATCCTATCCCTTGTTTGTTAAGTAAAAATGCCAAACCTTGTCAAACTAAGAGTTTGTTTTGATTATAGTATTAGAAGGTTGTTTAGCTTGACAATGCGATCCAGCATTTGCAAATTGTATGTTCAGCTTGGTATACCAACATTTAATGAAATGAGCGTATTGAGTAGAATAAGGGCATCACGTAATAATATTCTGAAAAACTTTGTAAACACGTTGATGACCAGTGATAACTTTATTTGTAGAATTTGGAAGGATTTAACGTATGCTTAATATTTCTACATTGCACCAGTATTTTTATGTGATTTTAATAGGATTTTAATTTTGTATTTTAGCTTCCACCAGTATTTTTATGTGCTTTTAATAGGATTTTAATTTTGTATTTTAGCTCTGTGTATGAAATTCGCACTAGTGTATTTTATGCGAAATAAAGCACATTATTATTATTATTATTATTGAAAATTAAAAGCCAAAGTAGTGTTAAAAATATTACTGTACAGAGTGCTGAAAACGATAAGGAGAGACTTTCAGATACACCTCCGTATCCCTCAGCAGGACTGATGAGGGATGCGGAGTAGTACCTGAAAGTCTCTCCTTATCGTTTTTAACTCTATATAAATATTATTTAACACTACTGTGGCTTTTAATTCTCGATATTATAGCTTCGCTACAGGGTCGCCTTGTTTCATTATTATTATTATTATTATTATTATTATTATTATTATTATTATTATTATTATTATTATTATTATTATTTTGTCAATAACGTTTAGACTATACGAGGCAAAGACAGTGCATTTGCTGTAATACAGAGTGAAGATCGATATGGTCAAGGTGAAGGGCTTAAAGGTCAAAGGCCAGATAGGAACCTGTGTTATGTGTAGGGTCAGTTTTTTTGTGTACTAATCTGTTTGTAAGCAGGGACACACACACACACAAAATGAGTTTTTACATTCATTATACAAAATGGATTTGATTTTATGAACATAACTTGGTAACTACATCTATTTCTTCTGCCTCAGGTCATGATCATCATCATATTATTTTTATTTTTCCTTCATCCCACGCAAGAGTGGAGGAGGCGGTCTTGGAAAACTCCTGGCGGCAGTTCACGACATAATTTCCGAGGGTCCCTCCTACAAAGTAGAAGTTGTCAGCGTCTACGGGAATAACGCTCTTCCGGGGATCACTTCCACAGTCTCCTTCACTTCTCCCGAAATTGAATCGTCATCCAGTCACCCACAAGAAGGGGAACAGCCAGTTGTTACTAACTTATCCAGCGAGCATCTAGGGCCAACTACTACATGCGTCTGGGTGAGCGTGAAGGATGACAAGGATGCTTTTGTAGACCCTGTCAGGCTACAGGGCTTGCTCTCTCTCCGCAAAGATAAGGTGCGTTCATTGTAAATGCGTCGCGAGGTTGTGGCAGTTTAGCATAATATACATTTAAACGCCCCGCACCTCCCGCCCCCCCCCCAAAAAAAAATAAATACAATACATGAAAAAGCAATAGTTACATTGCATTGTATAGTAAATGCTATCGTGTTCCGGTAAACAGATATTGTTAGTTTTTTCTCCTCACGGAGGTGTTTATATTGAAAAATTCCCAACACCCCCCGCCCAAAAATCTTAAATATTTGAGTCCATTTCCATGAGAAACCACATTACCGAAAATTGAATATATGTTCTTAAAGTAGATTCTTGAGATAAAGTAAATATGTGGAATTCCAAAAGTAGATTCTTAAGGACAGAGATAAATAGATGACCATATATTTTTTATATAGTAGGCCAAGCCAGCCTTGCTCTTGCAAAACTCGTACTCATAGAGTAGCCAGTGACCTTTGATTTTTATTATTTTTCTATAAAAGAAAACTATTGAGATGGGTTTTTGTCTGTCGGCCAGCCCTCAGATCTTAAAAACTACCGAGGCTACAGGGCTGCAAATTGCTATGTTGATCATCCACCCTCCAGTCATCAAACATACCAAATTCCAGCCCTCAAGCCTCAGTTTTTTATTTTATTTAAGGTTAAAGTTAGCCGTGATCGTGCGTCTGTCACTTCTGTAGGTGCCAACAACACAGGCCACCACCGGGCTGTGGCTGATAGGTTCATGGGCCATGGCTAAGGGCTTCATACAGCATTATACGCTGTACAGAAAACTCGATTGCGTCGAAGAAACTTCGGCGCACTTTTTACTTTTTTTTTTTTTGGCTATGAAGATTATGTTGTGAAAGAGGTAATTTAGCATAATTGAACGGTATGAGTAAAACGGTTAGCAAAGTGCACAATTTCTAATATGCTATTTTGTCTCGCTTTGAGATAATATATTGGGTGTAGTTACCGATTTTTCTTGTTGCTGTTATTGGTTCCTTTTTACTGGTAAATATTCATGATAGCCATAAACGGCCGCATTCAGTTTTTAGAGCAGTGTCGAGGAATTCATTCTGTCATTCAGTGGACAAAATCAAAATTAAAGCGACAAAACAGGCAAGAGTGCAATTATGGCTGATTAATCTATAAAAGTAATACGGAGAGAATCAAAAGAATCTGTTTTTAGATTCATATCTTACGGCAAGTATTAAACACTACTACTGTGCATGTCCCATCAAAGATGACTGCATAATATAAATTTTGTTACCAAATCCTATTCGTTGCATACTGAGGAATTATGGTACCCTGCTTTGTGTTGTTGAAGAAGGTCGTGCTAATGAAACTGTCATAGTCCCGTAGACTATGACAGTTAACACGTTAATAAATTTGTGAATATGTTCGGCGTTCCATATAGCATGACTGGGTTATATCAAGGTAGAATCTTACCAGCTGAGACCAGTAAGGCTTAATTGCTCCAGTTTCTTTATTTTGTCTGTGCGTGAAGATCAATTATAAAGTTCAAATAGCTTTTGCTTCATCAAACCCATTTTTTTTTTCCTGGACGCGTCCCAATAATGTCCATAGATTTCTGTCGCTGTTCTCGGTATTTATGGTGCATTGTATTTTCACTTTTTTTTTTTAACTGTAAAGTAAGTTGTTTAGAATCTAATAAATTCGTTGCCCGTATTAAAGGTAAAATACCAGACATCTTGCGTAAATTATTTATGTTTGACGGTGCATATGGAAACAGTAAGAATAATTTGAGGATTTTTAGCAGAAGTATAAATAAATAATTTACCCTGTGCACCAAATGCAAAAAAGTCTACTTTTACTAATGTCATGGACTAATTTTTTTTTTTGACGGGTTGGTCGATGGAGAAGTTGTGTTGATTTCTTGAACCAAAAATAATTATCTTCAGAGTGGCTGGTTAAGACTAATTATTTATTGGAAGTTAAAAGATGCTGAATCGTTAAATAAAAGGAATAAGTACAGTTCAGTATAAGCCAACTAACTGACTTTCTTTTTCCAACAAAAGCTGGAGAAAGCCACTGGCCTCTCAGTGTCCCTGAAGGACCCTCCACCTGTCTTCGATAAGAAAGGCCCCTCGGTCAAGCAGGTCCCTAGGAAGGACACGGTGAGCAGGGAATATCCCCCCCACTTGGAAGGACCAGAGGACTCTGCCCTTTCCACTCTCAAGTTGTCCTACGAAGACGGTGCCTCTGTGGCCTCTCTCGCTTCGACAGCCCTTCCTCTTCAGGTATTTTAATTTCTCATTGTTTATCCAACAAATTCTGTTGGTTTTAGTTTTGTGTAAAAGAAAACCATTGTGGTGGCTATTTGTCTGTCCGTCCGCGCTTTTTCTACTGAGGAGGCTAGAGGGCTGCAAATTGGCATGTTGATCAACCACCTTCCAATCATAAAACATACCAAATTGCAGCCCTCTAGCCTCGGTAGTTTTTATTTTATTTAAGGTTAAAGTTACCCGTGATCGTGCGTCTGGTAACGCTATAGAACAGGCCACCACCAGGCCGTGGCTGAAAGCTTCACGGCTCGCGGCTCATACAGCATTATACGCTGTATAGAAACTTGATTGCATCGAAGAAACTTAGACGCATTTTTTACTTGTTTCTTTTTAATTAGGAGAGAATTAAATATAAATATTTCCCTTATTAGTTTTTTTTCTCTATTCTCTCAAGTACGTTATTAATTTTTTTCTCTAATCTCCCAAGTACGTTCATTTTTTCTTTATAGTTAAGAATCCACGGCGTTGTGTAGTCACGGCAGCGCATTCCTTACTTGAATCGTCAAAATGTTTGGGGTTTGAAAGCCACGCGTCTTCAGTTCGGTTAAAACTCTGTCAGTACGCAAAACATTTCTCTCTAATACTTCCTGATTAGTCTAAAATGCCTTTCGATTAGAAGTTGTCTTTATATATGGCAGAAGTATTGCGTGGATACTTTATTGAAACTGGAAAAAACCTAAAAAGGAGATAACTGTCAAACTTGTTTAGTAACTTGAGAACTACCATTCTGAATGTCGTTAAATGTAAATATATTTTGTATGCGCAGGGATTCTATATTGCTGTTGGGAT
This sequence comes from Macrobrachium rosenbergii, assembly GCA_039081455.1. Classification (NCBI taxonomy): domain Eukaryota; kingdom Metazoa; phylum Arthropoda; class Malacostraca; order Decapoda; family Palaemonidae; genus Macrobrachium; species Macrobrachium rosenbergii. The sequence goes on along the minus strand of JANJGK010000001.1, from coordinate 18,261,105 downwards.
TTTCAACAGCATAGTTAAGAAGCACGCCGTAATGAAAAGTCCGTGGTACGAACAAAATCAATAATTCGTTACAAAAATGTTTCGTTAAACATTTCTGAGACATTTCATAAAAAGAGTTGTCATGTGAGGTAATACTTAAATCGTGGAAGGATACATTATTTTTAGAAAGTGATACCCAAACCTTTTTGCATATATCTCTTTTTTACTTAAGTTTTCCACTATTCTTTGTGCGTACTCGAAGCGTGGAGCGAGTCCCTGAAGCCCATTTCTTTCCAGGTTGTGGACACGAACATGACCTCGTTGGTGACTCCTCTCCTCATCCGGAGCCACGAGTGCGTGTCCCAGGAAAGCCCGAGGGGCCGCGGCCACGGCCACGCTTCCTACGACTCTGACACCTGCGCTCCCTCCAGTTGCCTCAACGGAGGCAGGTGCGTCAGATTCCCTTCGGGAAGCAGGTCAGCACCTCGTGATTAACTCTTAAAAACTTTACGTTTTAGCGTTGTACCAGGAGAGAGAGAGAGAGAGAGAGAGAGAGAGAGAGAGAGAGAGAGAGAGAGAGAGAGAGAGAGATGAATTCCAAAGTTATCGTAACGCAACGGGTGCTAGTACTAAACACCTGTCAATGTGAAGTCAATGTGAACCATTTATCATTATGTACTGAAAATGGCCAGGTACTTCTATATATCTCGTATTTTTGTTTACTTTTTAGCAAACCATTCTTTTTTTATAATCCTTCATCATATATCAGGAATAGTAGACGGCGCATTGTATAACTCGGTAAAGTTTTTTGTATGAGGAAGAAAACACAAAATTCGGTGCTAATTTGTCTTATCTACGCGTCACCTACTCCGAGGTGCTAGCACTAAACATGGCGGAAGCTCCTTGGGACGCCGTGTTTAGTACTAGCCCCTCGGGGATCAACGTATTATTTTATATACATGATTTCTATATTGTGCGGTGGACAAAATTTAAATTTATAAACGATATCCTCGTGCGGCCGTCTACTTCACATTGACCATACGGTGTTTAGTACTAGCACCTCAGAGTACAGAAGGTGACGGGTGGACAACAAGCCTAAGTAGCACCCAAAATTCTCAATAGGTGTAAACTGTAGTGTGAATTACAACTGCTGTGAAAAGAAGAGCATTTCAGGTTACAGATAAAAGAGAAATGTGCATAGACGAGGGTGTTCGTTGCATGTTCTATATATAGTACTTGCCAAAGCATAAATCTCTATATCTCCGTAGCGGGTGGCGCCATCAGCGCACCCCACGCGTGGTGCACTGTAGGCATTAGTTAAGATTCTTTGCAGAGTCCCTTCGGCCTCTTTCATTCCTTTTACTGTACCTCCTTTCATAGTCTTTCTTCCATCTTACTTTCCAAATACTGCTAACAACAAAATGTGTGAATGAACTTTGTAAACGCGTACTCCGGTATTTCAGAGAAAGTGGGTGAACTTTTTATTTCATTTAATTGGTATTTTGTTGCAATAAAAAAAGGGGGGGGAGAATTTTAACCAATAGATTATTGTAATTTTTTTAGCTAGGTTCCACACATGCATTATTTTATGTTGCCTAGCGTCGAGGTGCGTAAGTAATCATTTGGGAAAAATTAGAAATTACTTTTGATGAATTTAATTCCCAAGTCATTTAGTTAAGCGATGATTACGCAGTAACTTACTTCTGTATACTCGTCAAATCGCATCTAGATACCTAACGTGAGAGCGAAAAGCAATATGAATAAATGTCATATTTTTCCTTGAACTGGTGGCAGGTGCGTGTGCCCGGGGGGATCGTGGGGTCCCCAGTGCAAGATCCTCTCCAGGACCTTCCGTGGATCTGGCTGGGTGTGGCTGAAGCCTCTCCCTCCGTGCCTTCCCACAACGTTGTCCCTTCGTGTCCTGACGCGGAGGCCTCACGGGCTGCTCCTTTATTCTGGTCCCCTCGCCCCGCACTCGGAGCCTTTTGGCTCCTCTTACTGGGGTCTTCCTTCACCCATGTTGGCTCTGCAGGTGGTAGAGAGTAAGCTTCAGCTCATCGTCGAGGGGATTGGCAGTCCTTTTGTTCTCCGAGTCAATGCGTCTGTCGCCGACGGCGAGTGGCACACTGTACACCTTCACTTGCATTCCCAGGTTAGTTGGAATATGTGTCGCTTGAAGTGGCTGTCTTATTTTTCGGTTCCTGAAAATTAAGGCTTGCATGTGAACACTGCTAAAGCTTTTTTATGCTTAACTAATACTTCTCTAGAAATCAAATTATTTCTGATATAATCATTCATATCATTTAGTATTTTGATATTGTTGATCTCAGCAGTAAATTTATTACCTAGTTCTGTTGTGAGCTGCAGCTACATTGAAGAGAGAAAGAGAGAAGGGAAAAAATTAGATTTGTGTTGCACAGCACTCTGGAAGGATAAACTATCCATGCCTAGAGTTCTTCAACTGGTAATGGAAATTATTTAAAAGTTAACGGATATTTACTGAAAATATCTCTGGTCACACTGTAGAAACAAAAAGAATGAGCTAATTTCAGTGTGTTTCTTGAAAGGAAACATTACGAATGAGGTATTTGCACAAATAAATGGGATTCGCGTGCTTAACTTCTGTATTACTTAGCTGAATTTTATAGAATAATAAAAAGATTTTATTTGCATTATTATGCAACTGCACCAAGAGAGTGAAACTTACAGTAGATGAAATCATTTTGAATTGTTTTACTATGTGGCAGTATATGATGGAATAATTATAATGTGGGTTCACTTTGTGTTCTTAAGAATATGATAACTTGAAAACATCGGCAAAAGTGCATCAAACACAAATAAGCCTTCATTAAGTTAATGCAGAGCGATGCTATAGTTTCCTTTAAATGAAAATATTCCCTGCTATTCCTTTCCCATTTTCTTGCCCTCAGAGAGTAGCCATGATGGTGGACTTCTGTGGCCTGGGGTGGGACGAGAAGGCAAGCGACGAGTCTCATTGCGTTGCCAGAAAGTCCTGGGGACTTCCAGAAGGTCTGAGAGAGTGGGAGGCACTGAGTCCTCTACAGATAGGGGGTCTAGCTCAAGGGCCACAGCGACCAGAGGATTATGGATGGAGTCAGTCTCCTACGCCGCACCCGCTACATGGGTGTCTTTCAGATTTGAATATAAATGGTCAGGTAAGGTCATTTTAACAGCATGCAGAATGGTATAATATAGTTTATGGATATAAAAATTCCAAATAGCGTTGTGGTGGGATTTTGGGTTTAAACTAATATTTTTGCGTAAAAAAGCGTTAAAGAGTCTGACTACACCATTTTTTTTTTTTATAAAATTATAAAAAAAAAAGTCAGACCAGCGTATCAACTTTATTGACTCAAAGTCAAACCAGCCTATTAATTGACACTGCTTACGCCATAGTAAAATAAAGAAATTTATTAGTTAAGTTATTTTTGCTTTTTGCCCACAACAATAGAAAATAATAACGATTTAGTATGGATAAGTGTGCGCGCGTCCGGTTGCTTGTGCGCATGTTTTTGGCAAACAAATTTACTGTAACAGAGTTGTCCTGTAATACAGGTTTAGAGATATATTTAGATATATAGATATATAGAAGTAGATATGCATACACATACCTACCTTCAAACCACCACCATTCAAATCGTTTGATATCAGTATCATGTCCCAGGAGTGATGAAAGTGAAATGACAGTCTTGCAGCTTTATTGCAGCTAATGGACTTGGGAGAGCCACCATGCAGCAAAGACAGCACAGCTGGCTGTCAGCCGCAAGAAACAGCATGTCCAGATGGCCCGGGAACGTGTGGCATCAGAGGTGCCTGCGCAGGCGGACTGAACCACCCTGAGTGCCAATGTGACCCTGGTTGGACGGGGGGCCGGTGCGACGCCCCAACGGCCCCAGCCACTTTGGGCCCAAAGTCGTACATGAAACTGGCGCTGTCTTTCACCCCTTCGTCAAGGGTCGTGAGCGTCCAGCTGAGGGTCAGGACACTTGGCGAGCCGACGGGGATGCTAGTTCGTCTTGCTGCTCAGCACACGCAGCATTCTTTCACTGTTCACGTATGTTATAAATTGGTCAGGTCTATGTTATCTGTTGTACAAGGAAAGAACTTCATTTTCTTATCGTTTCATACCCTCCCTTCATTAGTGTCTTACACTGTGTCAGTATAGTATCTGTTTGTCTTATGACATCTACAGTATAGTAAAGACGCTGTAAAATCGTAACACTGCTCTCAGAGTTTAGTTTTTTTTTTTTATGTTTCTCTGTTTCTCGTTCTATCTTCATCAGTGTCTTCCTCCTTATCAAGATTGTATGTGGTGAATTTGCACTCTTCGACCAAAGATTTTTCAATCCTTATTTACCTTATGGATCCTTTTGTTTCCGCCATTCCACGCTTAGCTTCGAGCCGGGGTGGCCTGCGCGTCAGTGTCCGGCGCAGGGTGGGCAGCCAGGGTCGCGTGCGTCGAGGGCAGGCCCGTGGGAGACGGCCAGTGGCACACCGTCAGAGCAGAGAGACACGGCCGCAGCCTCCTGATCAGCGTCGACGGAGGGGACGAATGGCGGGTCAACAGATCGATCCCTTCCCTGGTGCCCGGGCGGCCCAGCAGCCTCCAGGAGGAGATCGCGGGCCCGCCAATGCCTCTGGAGATTGACAAGCATGACGGAGTGACGGTGGGCGGGCTTCCCGAGTTCCTGGGCGTCAAACTCGTGACTGTTGCAGATGACTTGCAAGACAGTGAGTAAACGGGGGATTTCTAGTTGAATACGAATGGAATCCAGGTCTTGCTCAATAACTGGATATTTTTCTTTTACCATTTCTGTAGTGGTTTTTGGCTAGAGACTTTAAATGCTGATTTTTTAAATTGCAGACTTTTTAATTTCGTATTTTCTCATTTTATTTTAAATTTGCTTATTTTGTAGTATTTAGATTTTAATATTTCTGGCAAAGATGCCGGTATTTTGTTCCCTTTTTTCTGTAGTAACATACCCTGCGAAAAATTGCATGCTGCACGAATCATACCATGTCTGCATACACACACACATACAAGCATACGCATATATATAACCAAATATGTATTTTCCTTTTTCACTATGCTCGTATTTTTCCATGTCTCTTATTAACTTCATATATCGAAATATTTGGACTCCTTTAGTGTTCATTAATGTGAAATGAGTATTTTGAATGTCTTTTCCATACTCAGAATGCTCGTATTTTTTCGTGTTTATTTTTTAACAAGACATTTCGAGGTCAGTAGATTATTAATGCAAATTGCATTCTGTACCTGATATGTAAGCGGGTGGATTCCCTTGGTGTACGTATATACAAAATGTATATTTTCCTTACTGAGTATGCTCGTATTTTCCATGCTTTTTTCCCCCGTCGAAGTCAGTGGATTCCTTCCTGTTGCTAGGTAACCAGTTGGTTCTTAGCCACGTAAAATAAATCTAATCCTTCGCGCCAGCCCTAGGAGAGCTGTTAATCAGCTCAGTGGTCTGGTTAAACCAAGATATACTTAACTTTTTATGCACAGAAATTACAAATGAAATGACTTTGTCCCCAGCATGCATAGACGACCTGAGAGTGTCAGATCGCCAGCTGCCGCTTCCCCCCGCAGTCAACGGCAGTTCCTGGGGCCAAGTGACCACCTTAGACGGATTCATCAAGGGCTGCAACCCCCCCGCCTCTTGTTTGAACACGACCTGCGACCCCCCGCTGTCCTGCCACGCCTCCTGGGCGCAGCCCTCTTGCAGGTGAATGGGGGACTCTTGTGTCCTCTGAAGGATTAATTAACATGTCCTTCAGACAGTTTATTTCTGCTGAGGCACGGTCTGTGTAAATGGGTTGGTCGTGCTGCTCCGGGGACTTCTGTACAGGAGCATAAGATAGTTGTTCTGAAATTTTGCGCAAGGTTCATCCACAATTCAGCCGTTGCAGTGTGAATGGGGCAGTGATCAGTCATTTTTTTTCTGGAGCCATCCTTATCAGGGGAATCTTGCATATACATACATACATTATTATATTTACATATGCATATATATATTATATATATATATATATATATATATATATATATATATAGATAGATAGATAGATAGATAGATAGATAGATAGATAGATAGATAGATAGATAGATAGATAGATAGATAGAAAATGTGAGAGTATAAAGCGTGTTTGCAAAACTCTTAAGGCGCTGGTGTAGCCATGCTCCTTTATGAAACTGGGAAACGGATTGGATACCTTTTAACATTCATTTCATTCGGTAAACACAAGAACCTCTCGGGCAAATTAAATCAAAACATTATGGAACTAGGAATTAAAATAAAATACTTCCACGGCTCGAAAACAACAGTCCCTTTATACGCTAATATCCACAGAACAGAATATAGAATTTAGGCCATAGGCCAAGGGCTGGAACCTATGAGGTCATTTATCGCTGAAACGGAAATTGACAAAAAAAGGTTTGAAAGTTGTAACAGGAGGAAAGCCTCGCAGATGCAGTATGAAACAATTCTTATGTGAGTGTGGAAAGTAAGATGAAGACAGAGAATATGAAAGGAGGTACAGGAAACGGAATGAAATGGCTTGCAGCTAGGGGCACTACAAAGAACCTTAAGTAATATCCACAGTTTTTCCGCATCATTTTTCAGCTGCGGTTCAGGTCGACAACTGGTGGGATCTACGTGTGGAGACATCAACGAGTGTCTGCTGGAGCCGTGTCTGCACGGAGGAACCTGCTACGACCTGAAACCGGACTATCTTTGCCTCTGTGGCCCGAACCACATGGGCGACAACTGTGAGTGGACCAAAGTGTCTAGCGCAGCCCACCCGCTAACCGAGCCGGCAGCCATAGCGGCCGTTGCGCTGTCACTCCTCTTTTTAGGTGAGTCATTTTTCCGATATTTTCCTCCCATTTTGGCCTCCTGGCCTTACGTACCATCGATGACCCCCCCCCCCCCACACCCAACCTCAGCGCTGTTATAGAGCGACCCCCGATACCGTTAGGAAATATATGTCTCCTTCAATTCCGTCCCGTAGCCATTTCTTTTGTTAGTTATTTATCTTTTATTCCCATTCTCATTCCCTTCCCTTTTCTTTATCGTTTTTTCCCCACTCGCATCCCTCTCCTTTTCCAAAATTCACGTTCGCTGTTTCTTTCGCCGGATATCAAGTGTTTCGAAGTCAGATCTGGAACTAATTTAAGGGTTATTTATGCCAGCCCTTTTATGCATGCTGTGTTCTTGGGTTTCATTTTTGCGAGCCAGCCCCTACCTGGAAAATTGTGAAGGTAGTCTTCAGAACTGATCTTAATCATTGCCTTATAACTGATGCTACTGTTTTATTTTGAGAGGAGAGGAAAATATGACTCTTTACGCACTTATGAAGAGAGAGAGAGAGAGAGAGAGAGAGAGAGAGAGAGAGAGAGAGAGAGAGAGAGAGAGAGAGAGAGAGAGAGATCCTTTATACACCTATAACAAGAGAGATAGACGTTATGGCTACTAAAAACTGGCGTCACAACATCTAGGTTATTGACTGAGAGAGAGAGAGAGAGAGAGAGAGAGAGAGAGAGAGAGAGAGAGAGAGAGAGAGAGAGAGAGAGAGAGAGAGAGAGAGAGTATTGAGGATGTTACATTTGCAAATCGCTCTAAGGGTAGCTACATAATATAGCATTTAAGGAACATTCACTTGACTGTTAAAAAACGAAATAATCTTTACCCTTTAACACTCAAAATGCAGTATAAACCTGATATTGTTACTTCAACTGTAAATAGTTCGAGAATTCTTTTGCGCCTTTCGCGAATCTTATTCCAAGAATCGACAGGTGACTTAATACAAAAGAAATTGAAAATATTGATATCACTCGTTCGCTCTCTCTCTCTCCACAGACACATACGTCTTTCAAGGTGACCGTGACACTTTGATATACGAAAAGTGGACATATTTGTTATAGTTTTATTTGACATCTTGAATGATTTGAGACAAATGTTTCTTCACATGTCTTCCAGTTCTCATCGGAGTGATCATCTCCTTACGACACCACCGACTACGAACAGCCAGGGCTTTGGGTCGCCAGGAGACGGAAGAGAGCGTGGACAAGGACTCCATCATAGCCGTCAAAACAGGATGCAAAGAGTCGGTGATGACTCTCGACCCAGAGAGGAGGGAAACTTTCCTCGGGCTGAGGGGCCGGTGGAAGGAAACCAGCGGAACCAGAGTGACAACCACCAAAAGAAAAGGGCCCGGGGACGAATCGCACACCACCTTCCTCGAATTGCTCAAACTCTCTCGGGCCAAACCTGCCATGGAAACCAAAGAGACCAAAGGTCAGTTACTGCTGACTCTGAAATCCCCTTCTTTCTTCATCTCTCATTTCTGTACTTCTCCTGGAAGAATGAGTATGTTATTTTTTTCGTTCTAAAATTATTTTTTTTTAAGTTGGGGGCAGTTGTTCAAGTCAGATGTGGACCTTCTAATAAAGAGAATAAAGGAAAAAGTCTGTTTGATAGGCAGTAACAGAGTAAAAGTATAGATACTACATGGGTACGCAAGAGGAAGAAATGAAGTCAAAGGGAAAGTTAAACCTTACTGATGGAAGTAAATGCACTGAGCAAACTGTGATAATTATTGAAATGTTGATATTTGGAGCGTCTTTGCAGTAGATATGTAATAGCATCATCCTGTAATGGGGACATGACCAAATACCGCCTTTTTTTTTTTTTTTTTTTTTTTAAGGAGATAATTCTGTGACTAGCAGTGGAGTCAGCTCTGCTCTCATCACTTCCGCCGGGGTCAGTCACAGTAAAGACATTGCACTGGTGGTACCCTCCGAACACCAGCACCACCACTTACTAGGGGAAGACCTGAGAAATTATGCATATGAAGGTGATGGATCATCATCGGGATCCCTTACGTCTACTATCTCTGGTAAATATGAAAGTAACTCGTCATTATGGCATTGATATTTGTAAACATATGTATGCACAAAAATGCATGCAGAAGGTATTTGGCATTTGCTTTTCCACATTTTTTTTTTGTGGTAGGGGTCCTACCTCCACCCGTGCAGACACACATTAGTTTTGAGTAATTATTATACTAATCATGTTGTGCCTGACTAATTAACAATCTCTCTATCCCCACCGGAGTTTGTAATGCATGTGTGACTATATGTTGGAACAAGTCAGAAAAAAAAACATATCCCCACTGGAGACTGTAATGCATGTGTGACTATATGTTGGAACAAAGCACAAAAAAGACATCACCACTGGAGATTGTAATACATGTGTGACTGTATGTTGGAACAAGTCAGAAAACAACATATCTCCACCAGAGATTATAATGCATGTGTGACTATATGTTGGAACAAGTCAGAAGAAAAACGACTATTCCCACTGGAGATTGTAATGCATGTGTGACTAAATGTTGGAACACATCAGAAAAAAACATATCCCCACCAGAGATTGTAATGCATGTGTGACTATATGTTGGAACAAGTCAGAAAAATAATATCCCCAATGGAGATTGTAATGCATGTGTGACTTATATGTTGGAACAATTCAGCAAAAAGACTATCCCCACTGGAGATTGTAATGCATGTGTGACTATGTTGGAACAAGTCAGAAAAAAAAATATCCCCACCGGAAATTGTAATGCATGTGTGACTATATGTTAGAACAAGTCAGAAAAAAAAACTCCCTATCCCCACCAGAGATTGTAATGCATGCATGATTGTAGTGCATGTGTGACCACATGTTGGAACAAGTCAGAAAAAAAAGTCCTTATCCCCACCGGAGATTGTAATGCTTGTGTGGCTATATGTTGGAAGAATTCAGAAAAAAGAATATCCCCACCAGAAATTGTAATGCATGCATGACTATATGTTGGAACAAGTCAGAAAAAAGAATATCCCCACCAGAGATTGTAATGATTGCATGACTATATGTTGGAACAAGTAAAAAAAAAAAGCCAACATAGACTACCCACTGGAGACTGTAATGCATGTGTGACCATATGTTGGAACAAGTCAGAAAAAAGACTATCCCCACCGGAGATTGTAATGCATGTTTGACTATATGTTGGAACAAGTAAAAAAATAAAAGACTATCCCCACTGGAGATTGTAATGCATGTGTGATTATATGTTGAAATAACTCAAAAATAAAGCAAAAAACGACTCTGTCCCCACTGGAGATTGTAATGCAGGCATAACTATGTCGGACCATGTCAGAAAAAAAGGACTCTATCCTCAGTTGGGATTGTAATGCACTATATGTTGGAACAAGTCACAAAAAAAACATATCCCCAACAGAGATTGCAATGCTTGTACGACTATATGTTGGAACAAGTCAGAAAAAAAACCATATCCCCACCAGAGATTATAATGCAGGCATGACTATGTTGGAAAATGTCAGAAAAAAAAACTATCCCCAATGGAGATTGTAATGCATGTGTGACTATATGTTGGAACTAGTCAGAAAAAAACATATCCCAACCAGAGATTGTAATGCATGTGTGACTATATGTTGGAACAAGTCAGAAAAAAGAATATCCCCACTGGAGATTGTAATGCATGTGTGACTATATGTTGGAACAAGTCAGAAAAAAGACTATCCCCACTGGAGATTGAATGCATGCGTGGCTATATGTTGGAACAAGTCAGAAAAAAGAATATTCCCACTGGAGATTGTAATGCATGTGTGACTACATGTTGGAACAAGTCAGAAAAAAAACATATCCTCACCAGAGATTGTAATGCATGCATGACTATATGTTGGAACAAGTCAGAAAAAAGGACTCTATCCCCACCAGAGATTGTAATGCATATGTATCTACTTGTTGGAACAAGTCAGAAAAAACATATCCACACCGGAGATTGTAATTCATGTGTAACTATATGTTGGAACAAGTCAGAAAAAAATGACTCTATCCCGACCAGAGATTGTAATGCGTATGTAACTATTTGTTGGAACAAGTCAGAAAAAAACATATCCCCACCAGAGATTGTAATGCATGCATGACTGTATGTTGGAACAAGTCAGAAAAAAAACTGCTCTATTCCCAATGGAGATTGTAATGCACGTGTGACTACATGTTGGATCAAGTCAGAAAAAAAAATATCCCCACTGGAGATTGTAATGCATGTGTGACTACTATCTCTAATGGAGATTGTAATGCATGCATGACTATATGTTGGAATAAGTCAGGAAAAACTGATAGTCACACATGCATTTCAATCTCTAGTGGGGATATGTTTTTTTTTCTGACTTTATCCAACATATAGTCACACATGCATTTCAAACTCCGATGGGGATATGTTGGAACAAGTCAGTAAAAAATATATTTCTACCAGAGATTGTAATGCATGTGTGACTATATGTTGGAACAAGTCAGAAAAAACTACTCTATCCCCACCGGAGATTTTAATTCATGTGTGACTATATGTTGGATCAAGTAAAAAAAAAATTTCCCCTCTGGAAATTGCAATGCATGCTTGACTATATGTTGGAACAAGTCAGAAAAAAAATTACTATCCCTGCCGGAGATTGTAATGCATGTGTGACTATATGTTGGAACAAGTCAGAAAGAAAACATATTCCCACCAGAGATTGTAATGAATGTGTGACTATTTGTTGAAACAAGGCAGAAAAAAAATTACTCTATCCCCACTGGAGATTGTAATGCATGCGTGACTGTATGGTGGAACAAGTCAGAAAAAAACTACTCTATTCCCAATGGAGATTGTAATGCACGTGTAACTACATGTTGGATCGAGTCAGAAAAAAAATATCCCCACTGGAGATTGTAATGCATGCGTGACTATATATTGGAACAAGTCAGAAAAAAAATATCCCCACTGGAGATTGTAATGCATGCGTGATTTCATGTTGGAACAATTCAGAAAAAAATCTACTCTATCCCCACCAGAGATTGTAATGCATGTGTGACTATATGTTGGAATAAGTCAGAAAAAAAGACTCTATCCCCACCGGAAATTGTAATGCATGCTTGACTATATGTTGGATTAAGTCATAAAAAAAAACTCTATCCCCACTGGAGATTGTAAAGCATGCATGACTATATGTATCCCCACCTGAGATTGTAATGCAATGCATGCGTGGTTATATGTATCCCCACCTGAGGTTGTAATGCATGTGTGACTCTATGTTTGAACAATTCAGGAAAAACAAAGTGTTATTTGTTATTCTTGGGCTCTTTTGAAGTAATTTATGAAAACAGATAATTGTTGCTATTGG
>JANJGK010000001.1:18207243-18247243 GCA_039081455.1 Macrobrachium rosenbergii | reverse complement strand
TGCTTTTTGATAAAACACTACTTTTTTTTTATCAGTAAAGACTTGGTTACTCATCGTTTCCTTAAATGTTCGTATATGTAATTCAATTATTTTCGTATTTTATTCATTTTGTTTTCATAAGTAAACTTAATTTACATTTTATATGTGCGCGAACATTTTCATTATATATACATATTTATTATTTGTACATGTATTATATTTACTAAATGTATTTTTATAGTATTAATTTTAATTTTTTTCCATTTTTATTCACTGTTCATTGATTTAATCTTTTTAGATTTTTTTTTTCATTTATTTTTTATTCTTTGGTTCTTCGTTATTTCATAATCATTAAATTTTTAATTGCTATCTATATTTATATTCACATTCTTTTTCATACAGATAAATATATATTTTCATTATTTTATGTAATTTTACATATTCATATTAGTTATATTTGCATATCTATGTAATTTACACTTAGGACATTATTGGTAGCAATTACATTTATATGTTTTTTTAATCATTTAAGTTTTTCGAATCACATTTACTGCATTTTTTTATTACATGCTGTTTACGTATTTTGCTATAAATATCTTTCTCAATTTAATTAGCACGAGGCAAGTGCGCTCATATAAATCTGTATCAGTATTCATATTTATAATTAACTGTATAAAAATCACGTTTATATACGAGTGTTACTGTATATTTACGATTTAATATTTATATTTTAATAGATAAATATAATTTTATATAATTCTTTACGATTCTATAGCTATATAAAATTTTATTTATATTTTTATATTTAAAGTACGTTTATATATTCATATTTTTTACATATAAAATTATATCTTATTTTATATCTTTGTAACATATCGTGTATTTACCTCCACTTTTGTTTCTGTATGTTGAACAATTCACAGTACAGTATTCAATTAAGCCCTCGCCAAGTTGTTTTTAGCTGATATTGCAAATAAAAGCAGAAATGTATAGGAGAAAGTTAAGCTTCTTGCATGTCAACGTTCATGAACCAAAATGGCATTAATGTTTGTATCACTTGTTTACAGTTTAACTACAGAATGCAAAATCGTAAATACTGCTAGATTTTCGAGGTAAGCATGACATTCATTTTGACAGCAATGCTTTGAAACATGGTACTTTTTCTCTTCCAGTTCCAGTTAAATTTATGCACATTCAGACATCCTGAAATAGAATTTATACTTCAATATCAGTGGAAAATGAAATATTTAGCCCATCTATTTCATCAGTGTGCCGATGATGCAACACTTGTGGGGGTGGTAAAGTCTCCATTTATATTTATAAGAAAAGAGAAAAGAAGCTGCCCTTAGTCTCAGTCGTGACGTGGAGGGGACTATTTTATTTAATTAGTATATATATAGCCTATACTACTTATTTTCGACCCCATCCTTCCCTTCCCGTGGGAGGGACTCTGCTAAATGAGTCTGAAGCTTCAATTATACTTGGCGTAACTTTTGACTCGCATTTTACTTTGGAAAAACATCTAATGAAAGTGTCAGCATATGCCGCACGGAAGTTAGGTATTGTACGAAAGGCCTCATATAACAGTGATAAAAACAGTGAGACCTGTTTTAGGTCATTTGTTCTGCCGTGACCAGAATACTGTGTTCTCTTGATGTGGGTGTCTGCCTCTGCTAGAGATTTATCAGTCTTAGACAGGGTGGTTCATTGTGGCAAGTTTCTACCTATACCCTAATATTAGCAGTTTTGACTTGGACCATAGACAGATGGGCCAATGGTTTTTTATTTGACTTAGAGATCAATTGTGAATGTTAAAGATCTCTGTTAGTTCTGAGCCTCATTTCCTTCCGAGAGCGACCAGATTTGTTGAACAGCAGCATCAGCTTACAGTAAATGTGCCTCGCTGTCGAACTTCTCAGTTCCAGAGGTCCTTTATCCCTCCCTCACACTTCTGGACTGTGGAACAGTCTCCCTAAGGATGTTGCGCAACTGGAACCTCGAAAATTCAAGTGAAGATGCAATGTATTACTACCCCAAAGCAATTCTCCTTGTATTTTAATAATTTACTTAAAATGTCTTAAATTTTTTTCTAATAACTGGTCTCTTCTTCCTGTATTTCCTATTATCTTCTGATTTAAACATCATATTCTTTGGAAGCTTGAATCTCCATATCAGTGCATAGTGACGACACTGGGTTTGCATGCGAAGTTAAGTCAGTTTCTGGAACTTAAGAGTACGCTTTCGGTGAAATGAAAGTCACGAATTGAAAACAGAGAGGTTATCTCTGAAGGTTAAGAAAACAAAGTTTTATTGAAACATGTATAATACATTTGTTATATAAATGTATAAAACATCTAAATGTTGTTCATTTTTGTGAAAAAATTTAATAACAGATGAGTAGACATTTTATTCATAATTTGTTCAGATATTTTTGGTGCATCACTGGTGATTTGTACATGATTTAACTACTTCCTGAATGGAAAAAGCTTTGTGAAATTTTAGCACTTACCAGTTACCTCATATAATCATTTGTAACTCAAATACATCATTTAAACACACTATTTTCATTCTCGAAACAAAAATATATATTAATAAGGTTGTCATCAGCAGACCGTAGTGAGTTCGTCAGCAGACTGTACTGAGTTCATCTTTACTACAAACCAACTGGGCACATTTGGAGGAAGAAGGCATCTCGACGTTCCTGGCCTCCTTATGAGGGCGAGGGAGAGACCCTGAAGATGCAGTTGGAGAAGACGAAAAATAGGGTTCACAGTGCTCTGTGCTCTTACCCTTTCTCTCCCTGAATGACCCCAGTGACACCGTGGATATGACTCCGGGGTCTCGGAACTCTTTCACTGAAGTTCGTTTTTCTTTGAGTCTGGCGAGAAGGATGGAGGATTTAGGAGCCTCCGGAAGGTTCTTCAAGAGGTCCATTACTTCAACAAATTGGGCGGCTATAACTCTGCTTGGTTCATCGCATTCTAATTCTGCTCTTAAACCTGGCAAAGGTGAATAAAGACAACTTAGCTAATGCCATCAACGTTGAGAGCACATGACGCAAAACATTGTAAGTAGTAATTTCAACAGTTTCTTTACATTAAGTTAAAGCCAATTTTTAAAGCAAATTTTTATTAAATTGTTAATGGAGAAGGAAGAAAATGGAAAGCAATTCACGACTGCTGTCTGGGCATTTACCAAAAATGCATGGTTTCAGCAGCTCAAAGATGAATATTAAGCGTCACCAAAGATGAATATTAAGCGTCAAAGTTAATTAATATTATTCATAATTTGGTGGAACTATACCGTACATAATTTGGGGAACTAGCTCTATGATGAATATTGTCAAAGTTAACGTGATTCATAATTTGGTGGAATTATAATGTACATAATTTGCTGGAACTATACCCTGTACAAACTTCATTAAAATGCTAATTTACTGGTAGATGTGAATGAGGGCATTTAATGCTAATTTATGAGTAAATTATGAATGAGGGCATATGTTTTTTTTCCCTATTCAAAATTAAATTTTAGAGTACTGAAATTACTACTCAATTATATTTACATATATAAGCTCTAGTTTAAGATTAGTGAGTATTCTTATAGTTATATCTTCGATTATTTTTTTCATTGTTCACACAGGAATACAAACTATCGTTGCAAGTTGAATCACAAAGGTTCTAAATGTGGCCAAAACGACTGATGGGTTCACTTAACTCCAGAGCCACAGCTCCACCACTTTGTTTAAAGAAGGGAGAGTGGGGAGAGTTGCACCTTAATAGCAGAGCTTTTGAGTCTGGGTGTTCAGCTTTTAAGTCTGGGTTCTCAATTATGTAACATACTGCATCTGCGCCTTCTACAGCATATACTCAGCATGACCTGCTACCTTGCAGAGAGAGGAAGAAGGAATGACAGCTAATCTTACACCCTCTGAGTATCCAGGAGAGAATTTTCTGTCCAAAAGGAGCTTGAGAGGCAATGCAATATGTTAAGCAGCCAACACAGGTCCTAAGAGGAAGGTCTCCAGGCACTTGTGGGCAACATCCCTTAGGTAGGACTAGGTAAAGGTATCTGATATGTCCAGACACCTGGATCCTTGTTAGAGCATACCTTTTAGCTTGCACTGGGTATTCAAGCATCCCATGTGGGTCACCACCAGCAAAGTCCATGAGGTAGAGAAAGAAGGCCCCTTGCCATAAACTGACTGTTTCTGAATTTTTGCCATAAACTAAGAATTGAACAAGAACGAGAGACAGGCTCAGCCCTCTGCATGACAAACTGGACAAGACAAGCATTGTAACTCACCACTTCACTTCAACAAGGCTATATGGCTAGCAGAAACTGTCTTGAGTATAAGATCCTGGTTCACAGCTTCCCCACTAAGGCTTGTCATCCCACTCCTGAGGCCAAAGCTCCCAAGACGACAAATATTGCTCAAAATTCCTCATGAACATGATAACTCTTGCTAAGGCTGAGAGAGAACCATGCTTTCAGTCTGATAATGTGGCTTAAGGCTAAGAAACAGTATTACAACACACAGACAGTGAGGATCTTGTCTAGGTGAAGGGAGAAGTAGTAGTTGGCCTTCTGCTGGCACAATCCCCCCCAACTACATTCTTGGAGATTATTCAGGAGTTTGCTGTGAGAGATTCTTGTAGCATAAAATGTCACTGTGCCTCTTAGGTGGTTTCAGCAAATAGGCTATCTGCTGTGACTGGTGTTGTATAGGCAGTCTCTGGTTGGAGCTTCTGGTTGGCAGATCACAGACTTCTTCTTTTACCTTCTTCACCAAGAGAAATTCTTTGTTATTTTGAGTCCCAGTGATATCAATGTTCAATTCATCTGATCAATCAGACTGAGAGAAGTTAAGGTGTAAACATCCAAATTTTCCAAGTGGTGTTGGCAGGCCTCTTACAGCTCCACTCAGGGGCCTAACAAGGGAGATGACAACAGGAGCTTCCCTTTGATCACTGGATTTCCCTAGAGTTCTACCATCTGCTCTGTCACTTAAGGGTGAAGAAACCACACTATCCTTACTATCTTGGCCTGTTGGCCGAGGTGATCTGCAACTACACTCCTGTTACTCAGAATGTACTGACTGCCAATTGAGAGAGTGAGGGGATACCACCCAATCCATTGAACTTGTTCACAAATGCCACTATAGTTGTGTTGTTGCTCATGTTGCATTCCTCGGCATGAACAACACAACTGCAGTGGCATGTCAACTTCTCTCCATTGACAAGATAGTAACAAGATTGGGTAATTCAGCATGCCACTGAGCATTCAGCCAGTACATTCTGAGTAGTATGAATGTAGTGGCAGATCAACGCAGCCAACAGGCCCAGAAGTGTTATTTTCATAATAAAATAAATTTTTTAACATACTTACCTGGTAGTTATATATATAGCTTAAGTCCCTGACGTCACGGCAGAATTTCAAAAACTCGCGGCAATCGCCGATCGGTAGTCAGGTGAACCACCTGTGCGCCCTCTACCCAGGTACCTGGAACCATTCCAACTATTCCTCAGATCTTCCATGCCCCTAGTCTCTAGAGGGGAGGAGGGTGGGAATATAATTATATATAACTACCAGGTAAGTATGTTCAAAAATTTATTTTATTATGAAAATAACATTTTTAAACATCTAACTTCCCTGGTAGTTATATATATAGCTGATTGACACCTTTGGTGGAGGGTCAGAGACAGCTAACATTGTTGGAATTATAATTAAAGTTGCAAAACAACTCTAGGTTCCTACCTGTTAAGGAAGCTGACTTCAATATTTCTCATTATGTCTGCATTCCTTAAGAGATCCAGCGATCCACCCAGGGGGCTGAAAAATCTCTAGGGGCTGTCAACCGGTGTATAACCTCTATGTGACTAGACCTCCTCTCAATACCCTTGTTCTGGGCGCTACCAAGGAACTTTCATCCCAATGATTGTGGAAGACTGAGCCCAATCTTCACAAACAACCATAAAATTTCAACCATTCCAAGGCAAGAACAAAAGGTATTGTTTTATGGAATTGGATTAAGGAAGCTGACTTTAATGAAATCACCCTCATTATGTCTGCATTCCTTAAGAGATCCAGCGATCCACCCAGGGGGCTGAAAAATCTCTAGGGGCTGTCAACCGGTGTATAACCTCTATGTGACTAGACCTCCTCTCAATACCCTAGTTCCAGGCGCTTCCAAGGAACTTTCAAACCAATGAATGCAGAAGACTGCGTCCAGTCTTCACAAACCACCATAAAAAAATTTTCCATCCCAAAGTAAGAAAGAAGGGTATTGGTTTATGGGATTGTAGGGGTATTACCCTCTCCCACTAGTAGATGCTATAAACGGACCCAGCGTATAGCAGTCTTCGTATAATGTTTGGACTCGTTTTAGACAGTGAGAGGTAAATACTGACTTGTTTCTCCAGAAGGTCGTGTCCAAGATACTCTACCGGGACCTGTTCTGTTTAAGTGCTACAGAGGTTGCAACTGCCCTGAACTCGTGCGTCTTTACTTTCAGAATCTTATGTCCAACTCGCTACCTTTCATATGAGCTTCTTTTATCAACTGCCTGATAAAATAAGACAGAGCATTCTTCGACACCTGTACAGAGAGCTTTTTGACTGAGCACAAAAGCCCTTCTGAATTCCTTCTTAAGTCCTTTGTCCTGTCCGGGTAGTGCCTTAGAGCCCTTACCTGGAATAGGACTTTCTCTCTCTTCTCCCCTGTAATGTCCGTTAGATTCGGAATCTCGAACGTTCTGTGTCAGGGTTGTGATGAGTATTCATTTTTTGCAAGGAATCCTAGTTGCAGTGAGCAGATTGCCTTGTCTTGTCTAAAGTCCATATTCTCGCTGAGAGCAAGTATCTCACTAACTCTTTTCGCTGTGGCCAAACTGAACAAGAAAAGAGTTTTCATGGTGAGGTCCTCTTAAAAATGTTCTCTGTAAGGGATCGAGCTTACTCCCCATGAGGAACCTCAGGACCAGGTCTAGGTTCCATACTGGTGAGTTCTGTACTCTCTCCTTAGCAGTTTCGAAGAATCTGAGTAGGTCCTGGAGATTCTTATTGTTTTATAGGTTCAAGTTCTTATGTGTAAAAAACTGCTGCCATCATGCTCCTATAGCCCTTAATGGTAGAGGTAGGAAAAAATTAAGCTTCCTCTTACGGTGTAGAAGGAAGTCCACAATTTGAGTTACAGAGGTACTGGAAGAGGACACATGGTTGCTCTTGTACCATCCTCTAAATATCTCGAAAAAACCTGTAGCTCTTGTAAGTTTTTTGATAGTCTGAAGGCAGTTACTTGTAGCGCTTGGGGGTTTTGGTGATATCTTTCCAAGTGAGGTTGTTTGAGTAGACCTACTCTCTGAGGTAGGCTCCTCGGGATGTCCACTATCCATTCCAGAACCTCTGTGAAAATTTTATCGGCCAGTAAAGGGCCACAATGATCAATCTGGTACCCTCGTGTGAAAACAAATTTTTTGCAGTACCCTGTGTATTATCTTGAAAGAGGGAAATGCATACACGTCCAAGTTGGACCAGTCCACCAGGAACGCGTCTATGTATATAGCCCCGGGATCTGGTACGGGAGAGCAGTAAGTTTCCAGCCTCTTCGTTTGCGCTGTGGCGAAGAGATCTATGCAAGGACGTTCCCAAAGTCGCCACATGCTACTGCACACGGCCTGATGTAGAGTCCATTCTGTTGAGAGGACTTGATTTCCTGCTCAGAATGTTCGCCCTCACATTTTTTCTCCCCTTGGATAAAGCGGGTTACTAGTTTGACATTCTTCTCTTTTGCCCAGAGAAGAGGTTCTCTTGTTGTCTCGTATAGAGACCTGGAGTGAGTGCCCCTTTATTTGCTGATGTAGGCCAACGCTGCCGTGTTGTCGGTGTTGACCTGCACCTCTCTGTTCCCCACTGTGTTCGAACTCCCTGAGAGCTAGAAGGATTGCAGTTAGTTCCTTCTAATTGATGTTTAACTTCTCCTGCTCTCTGGTCCAGGAGCCCGAGACTTGTTATTTCCCTAGTGTTCCTCCCCATACTGAGTCAGACGCGTCGGATAACAACACTAGGTCTGGGTTCCTCTAATATAGAGAAGGGACCTCCTGGAGCTTGATGGGGTCGTTCCACCACTGTAAATACAGCCTTATTGGTTCCGAAATGGGGATGCACTTGGTCTCCAGTTCTATTTCCTTGTCCCAGTTCTGATTTAGATGAAACTGTAACGGGCATAGAATTAACCTCCCAAAGGAGACAAACCGCTCCAGAGAGGAAAGGGTCCCCAGCAGACTCATCCATTCCTTAGCCGAGCATGTCTGTTTATAAAGTACTGAAATTTTCTTAAGGCTTGTCCCGTCCTTGTAATAGACGGAAAAGCCCGAAAATCCTGACTCTGAATCTTCATCCTAAGGTATAGAAAACTTTTGGAATGGGATCAGCTGAGATTTCTATCTGTTTATCAGTAGACCTAATTCCTTCTATACCTAAATCGTGGTCTGAAGATCCTCCAGGCAGAGTGTGTGAGGAGCAGCTCTGAGGAGCCAGTCGTCTAAGTACAAGGAGATTCTGATGTTTCTCGAGTGAAGAAAAAACCTGCTACATTGGCAATCATCCTTGTGAAAATCTTTGTTAGACGTTTGATGCCAGTGCATCTTGCGTCCTGAGCTACCTCCACGTCTTGGCTTCCAATATCTTGAAGCCTGACGTCCTGACGTCCAATGCCTTGACGCTTGACGTCTTGGGTTCATTGACGCTTGTCGTCATGGTGTTTCACTCCTAGATGCTTGACGCCACTGCATTCAGCGTCTAGAGTTTCATTCACTACGTTCTGCGTCTTAAACTTCTGGACGTCTAGAAGCTTTAGTTGGACGTCTATTATACTTCTTCTCTTTGCCTGGTTGTCACTCTTGTACCAGGGAAGACAAAGTCTGCTGCATATTTTGTAGTAAAGCTATATGCGGGGCTTCCTGCTGTTGGGGACAGGTTGGGGAAGCCTCAACTACGGCAATTATTTCCTCCTCATCGTCAATAATGGATCGTGGAGAGGGTTCAGCAGACGAGTACCAATCCCAAGGAGGAAGAGGAGGATGTACGAAAGGCAGCACAGAGTCCGCCACGCTCTTGCAGCCTGGTATCCTGACTGAACAGAACTGTCTACGTTTGTTCTTAGTAGGAGAGCTACCCTTGGGGCTGGAAGGGAAGAGCTCTGGGCTGCTCCAGTGGCTACAACCTGGAGACTATGAAGTTTTGATCATGACGTCCCTTAATATTGGGTAACTTGCTCTTGAGAGGTCTCGACTCCAGAGCCAGACATCATCCCCGTCTGCTTAGGCTGAAACAAAGAGACCGAAACTGGAAAACCTTTCCCGTGGACGAACTTCAGAAAATTCTTGGAGTTCGGGTGCATGGGGATGTAAAAATACGCATCCTGGAGGTCCAGTGAGGCCATCCAGTCATGCTGTCCGACAGCTGCTAGAACCGATTTTGTCGTTTCCATACCGATCTTCGTTTATTGCACAGAAAAGCTGAGTGCAATCACGTCTAGCACCGGTCTCTAACCCCCCAAGCATTTGGGGATCAGGAATAACCGAATGTAGAATCCTGGGGAATTCGGATCTTGAACTCTCTGTCTGGTCTCCTTTTGCAACATCATAGACACTTGTTGCTATAAAGCCTTTGCCTTTGTTCTGTTGTTGCATTTGGCAAAAAAGTCTAATTGTCTTGTTACTATAGGGGGCCTCCTAAGGCTGGACAGTCTGGCTCCTACCGCAGTACGCAGGAGAAGAAAGGCAGGTCCTCTTTCTTCCCTGTGTAGAGCCTCTTCTCGTTGCCATTCATCTACCACCCTAGAGGAACCTCTATTGGAGGGCCGACCACGAAAGAGCTGAGATACCTGAAACACAGGAGCCTCAGCCTTACTCTTTTTAGCGATGAAAGTCGTTGGTAGGACTTTTCTTGCTGTTTTAGATATTAAATCTTACGTGGTTTTCTGGGCCAAGGATGAAAAGGCCTCTTTACCAAATCTTGAGAGAAGAGGTGAGAGGAAAAAAGGGGTATAAATCAGTTCTGATTTTGATTGGACGTGACCCCATTAGCCAGGAAAGAGCAAAGATGGGCTCTTTCCTTCAGGATTCCCGCTGAGAAAGATGCAGTAGATTCGTTGGAACTATCTCAGAGTCCTTTATCCATACACGACATCTGATGAGTTCTTCGGTGTCAGTCGTGTTGAATAATTCCATCTTCCTTCCTGGGAAGGGGCAAGTATTTCGAGGCCGAACGATTCTCTAGTTTGATACTAAACGCTAGACCTTGAGCTCGTTTGGTTGGAGGGAAAACAAAGGCTGTCTTTCATTGTTTCTCCTTCGAAAGTATCCATTCTTCGTAAATGCTGCCCTCTTAGACGCCTTCACAAGAGTAAATTCTGAAGGCGGGGAACGAGGAGTAGTCAGGATAAATTTCTCTGGAAAAAATTTCTGAAAATAGCTTCATAAGTCTTTTCAAGTCTGATGAAAGCTGATGGCCTTTTATATTGTCTTCGTCGGAAATCTCTACAATAGGATTCACAGGAGAATGCGGGATATCATTCTCCTCTTCCGATTTTCCGAAGCCGGAAGTAGCGACGTCTTTCAAAATATCATCTTGACGCCTGGCGTCCTGGCGTCCAGTCTCTTGACACCTGGTGTGTTGGCATCCATTTTCTTGAAGCTTAATGTCTTGGCGTCCAGCTTAATGACGCCTGACGTCCTGGTGTCTAACTTCTCGACACTTGACCTCCTGGCGTCCAGCTTCTCTACGCCTGACGTCCTGGCGTCCAGCTTCTCGACGCTCGACGTCCTGACGTCCAGCTTCTCGACGCTCAACGTCCTGATGTCCAGCCTCATGACGCTCGACGTCCTGGAGTCCAGCTTCTCGACACTTGACGTCCTGGCGTCCAGCTTCTCGACGCCTGACGTCCTGGCGTCCAGCTCCTTGACGCCCGAAGTCCTGACGTCCAGCTTCCCGACGCCCGATGCCCTGGCGTCCAGCCTCTCAACGCTTGATGTCCTGGCGTCCAGTTTCTCGACGCCTGACGTCCTGGTGTCCAGCTTCTCGACGCCCGACGTCCTGGTGTCCAGCTTCTCGACGCTCGACGCCCTGGCGTTGAGCTTCTCGACGCCTGACTTCCTCCTGGCGTCCAGCTCCTCAACGCCCGAAGTCCTGGCGTCGAGACTTCTAACATTCGTTGTCCCGCCAAACCTAGAGGTTACTTGAGAACTGGCCGCCTGTGCGACATCGGTCAAAAGCTTCCTCCGGTTGACGTACAGCAACTGGTGGACGAAAAAAAAACACTTTAACCTCGCCTTTCCTATGGCGAGGGTGAGCGTCCTGGGAAGCGTCAACAGGTACGCTCGAGGGGACGACCGCTCGGTAACTAAAGCCTCTCGCCTCCCTTCGTCTTTCGACATTCCTTCTCACAGGGGTTGGTGAGCTTGGAAGAGGTCCAGGACTAGGAGCGCAACAGGACCGAGCGGCCGCACCCTCCACTGCACTTGGACTAACAACATATTAACACTTGTATTTTTTAGATCTCTTATTGTCGATCACATATTATCCCTGTCTTCTGAGAGGGATTTTACCTGTTGGGCCAGGGTCTGAATGGCAGCCAACAAATCATTAAGTATTGGGTCCTTACCTGTTTCAGTTGGGGGTTCAGAGACTACCACTACGGAAGACGGATCAATAGGATAGTTAGCAAGGGGAAAAGAATTAACTATTCCCTGGTTATATCAAGAAGAGTGAGACACAGTACTCTTGGCTCTTCTGAGCCGGTCTTCCATTCCCGTTCATCAGACATACTGAGTGGGGATCCAAGGAGACTTTAGCAAGCCGCTTGCATCCCCACACACACATTTTCACACTCGATGAAGTCAGATATGTTATAAGAAAATCCAAAAGCGAACAAGCGAAAGCCAAGCCAAAGTGTACTTCACCAAAATAAGTTGCGAAAAAACACGGGCTACGAGCGAAATTCCATCGATGTTACTGACACAGCGGCAGGGAAGATCTGAGGAATAGTTGGAATGGTTCCAAGTACCTGGGTAGAGGGCGCACAGGTGGTTCACCTGACTACCGATCGGCGATTGCCGCGAGTTTTTGAAATTCTGCCGTGACGTCAGGGACTTAAGCTATATATATAACTATCATTACTTTTTAAACATCTAACTTCCCTGGTAAAGTGGTTTCTTCATCCTTAAGTGACAGAGCCAATAGCAGAACTTTAGGGAAATCCAGTGATAAACCTGTTCACCACAGAGCTAAACAGGAAAGCACCTGGTGTTATTATCTCCCGTGTCAGGTCTCCTGAGTGGAGCTGTGGCCCTTGTCAGGTCTCCGAGTAGAGCTGTAAGAGTCCTGCCGACACCACATAAACAATTTGTATGTTTACACCTTAACTTCTCTCAGTCTGACTAATCAGATGAATTGAACATTGCTATCACTTGGACTGAAAATAACAATGAATTTCTCTTGGTGAAGAAGATTAAAGAAGAAGACTGTGATCTGCCAACCAGAAGCTTCAACTATAGACTACCTATACAGCAACAGTCACAGCAGATAACCACCTAAGGCACAGTGACATTTCACACTATGAGGAAAGCCTCTTTCAAAGCAAACTCTTGGATAATCACCAAGAATGTAGCTGGAGGGATCGTACCACCTGATAAAATTCTGTACGTGTGGCTGACATGGAAACCTTTGTGCCTTGACCAAGACAGACAGCAGATCAGAAACTACTCAGCATGGAGCCAACGGAAAAATCCAGCAGTGTCAGCAGGCCTCATAGAGCTCAATTCAGAGACCTGACAAGGGAGATAAGAATACCAACCATTTCTATTTAACTGTCTGGAGAACAGTTTGATCACTGAATTTCCTTAAATCTCTACCATCTGCTCTTGTTACCTAAGGATGAAGAAACTACTTTACCCTTACTGTCTGAGTCTGTTGGCAGAGTTGATCTGCCACTACATTCATATTGCTCAGAATGTACTGTCTGAATGCTCAATGATATGGTGAACTATCCAATCTTGTTACTATCTTGTCAATGGAGAGAAGTGAAAGGATATAAGCAACCAGTTCCCCCACCCCATCCCAACCACTTGTTAGCATATGCCACTACAGTTGTGCTTTTTGCTCATGGTGAGAGGAATGTAACATGAGCCACAAAACTAGAGTGACATTTGCGAGCATGGATTGGGTGGTGTCCCTTCACTCTCTCAATTGGCAAAACAAAGGCAGTAGTGGATAGTTCACCATGCTGTCAGCCATTACATTCTGAGCAGGAGGAATGTAGTGACAAATCAACTCAGCCAACAGGGGCAGGTAGTAAAGATAAGGTGGTTTCTCCACTTCTAAGTGACGGAGGATGGTAGAGCTTTGGAGGAATTTGGTTATCAACCTGTTCACAACACAGCTAAATAGGAAGCTCCAGGCATTCTGATCTCCCGTAACAAATCCCTGACTTGAGCTGGAAGATACCTGCCAACACCACTGCAACAATCTGGAAGTACCTGCCAACACCACTGCAACAATCTGGAAGTTTACACCTGAATTCCTCTCAGTCCGTTGATCAGTCATATGATGAATCAATCACTGACCATGCTGGGGTTCAGAAAAACCAGGAGACTCTCTGGGTGAAGAGGATATACAAGGAAGTCTGTAATCTACTGAACAGAAGCTCCAGCCAGAGACAGACATGCTTCTACAACATCAAATACAGTAGACTGCCCACTTCCCATGGTTATACATTAGCCGAGATCATCCGAGTTAATTTTGTGCTGACCTCTATTACAGCAGCTGCCAACACCCCTAAGACAATATAGACCTTCCCATTTCAGTCTTATTTGCTGTGTGATCAATTGTATCAAATGCACTAGGGCTCAGAATGACCCTTGTGGTTCCTTGTTGTCATCATGCCAAGTTGTAACTGATCTATATTGGCACTCTCAGTATAGAAATGAGATAGATTTTCTCTGTGGCCAATCCCTTATCAGCCATACATGCAGGAGGAGTATCTAGCAAGAATTCAGGCTTGTTTGACTTGAACACAGGGGCCTATCACTCTCACATCCCTATGCTAGGAACATGACCTTTCTAGGTGGAGATTCAACTTGCCAGTCAGTTGAGAATGTAAAGTCCCTGCTCAATGAGTTCTCTGTAATGAATATCCCGTTTTCTGCGGTGCCTTCACATTTGACCTAGGACGAGCACAAATTATCATTATTGTGAATTGTATATTTTATTGTCTGTTCGAGTGACCATGCATTTTGTATATGCAACAGAGTATTTTTATAAGAGACCAGACACTGTTAATCATTGTTTTCTGTATGTACTGTCCTGTTTTTGTACAGAAATAGTTTGACCTCAGGTCACCTGTAAATCTTTGTACCTGTGGTCTCTGCGTTATACGCAGACGTCCGCACGCCGCTTTATGAGCGGGTCGCTTCATCAATAATATACCAGCAGTACTTGTCTTCCTGCTCATTATTTTGCACCTCTCTCACAGTGGTGACCCCCACAGTGGTTCCCGGAAGCCATTAATGGACCCAAACGGTGACTTAGTCTTGGCCTGATGAACCAACACACGCCCGTAACGGACTAACTACTGCGCTCTAACAAAGTGTTCGGGCGTTACCAACCCTTGTCGGCAGGTCACCGGCGTCATTAGTGGACCCACACGGCATGCTCTCAAGAGTGTATTGACGCGAGTGTTCCCTCACACTCCAAGTGACAGCGTGGAATAAGCATGGATGCAGACATTCCCAACCACATACAAATTACCGCGAACTTCTCGGAGGCAGACGTCTCCCTCGCTCAACACCCTCCCGCGTGCTCCTCCAAGCTGGTACCTGCACCCTGTGTGATGAACCCCATAATGGACTAACCAAAGGAGGCCCTCAGCATAAGGCTTCCGCCATTCACCCATCAAAACGCAGTGTCCTGGTTCTACAGGGTCGAGGGGCAATTCAGGGTAGCAGGCCTAACTGACGAGTTGTTGAAGGTGGACATCGCCATCAACGCCCTCCCAGAGGAGGTATACAAGAAGATCGCCCTGTGGTTAATAACAACGTCGAGCCCCGCCACCTTCCAAGAGTTAAAAGCCACTCTCTTTGAAACCTGCTCCCTGCCGGTCTCCGAGAGAGCCAGCTGAGCCCTCAACCTTGCTCTCAACCCCCGACAGGGGGGGAAACCTCTTGGAAATGTGGCATGCCCTCCAGGACCTCCTCCTCCTCCCCGAGACTGACAGCAGCAGCAGGCACAAAGAGATAAGCCTGTCGAGGGAGATCTTCTTGCGGCAGCTACTACCAGAGGTCTGTGGGCAGATCACAAAGGCATACACCCTGCCGGTCGAGGACCTGATCAGGGTGGCACAGCAGCTGACGGCCTCCACGAAGATGGCAAAGTGGGTGTCCATGCCCGCACATCCCAGCAACTGCCTCCAGCCGGAGGACCTCACCATGGAGGGCATCAACGGTGTCACCCAGAGGAAGCCACCCCGCCAGCAGAAGAGGGAGAGGCCGGGGCTTTGCTATTACCATCAGAGGTTCAGGAAAGCAGTAACTGAAACACCCAGGGGCCCCACACCAGTAGGCTTTTACATCTGCGACACCATCTCCGGCAGGATGATGATGATCGACACCGGAGTCATGCAGTCAGTGTTCCCGCCTTCCAGAGAGGACCGCAGACGTCAGCCGGACTCGGCTGCCTCCCTGACTGCCGCCAACGGGTTCCCCATCCTCTCCTGCGGCACTAAGCTCCTGTTGATCTCCATCCTTGGCTGGAGGTACAAGTGGAAATTCATCGTCGCGGACATTAAGACCCCACTCCTGGGTGCGGACTTCCTCGCCCACTTCGGACTAGCAGTTGACGTCAGCCACAAACGCCTGGTGGACACCGAGTCCTGCCAGTCCCTGCCCTTGTCGCTGGGCCAAAGGGAGCCCGTCATCTGTTCCGTCACGCCCCACCACTATGGTTCCCTCCTTAAGGAATTCCCAGAAGTCTTCAAATCCAAGCTTCACCAGGTGCCCAGGGCCCCCCCAAACACGGGATATATCATCACATCAAAACAAAGGGCCCCCCGACGCATGCGAAGTTCCGAAGGATTCCCCCCCAGTGCCTTCAGGAGGCCAAGAAGGCCTTTGCTGAGATGGAAAGGATAGGCATGTGCAAGAAGGCTCCCAGCCCGTGGACCTCCCCCCTTCACATGATGCAGAAAGCAGACGGCACCTGGAGGCCCTGCGGCGACAACAGGCGGCTCAACCTCGCTACAGAACCCGACCACTACCGTCTACCAAACATGCAGGACCTAACGGCCTCCTTCAACGGGGCCAAAATATTCTCAAAGTTAGATCTCTTAAAATCATATTTTCAGGTACCAGTAGCGCCAGAAGACATCCCCAAAACTGCCATCGTCACGCCTTTTGGGTCCTACGTCTTCGCCTTCTCCACCTTCGGCCTGAGGAACACAGGCGCGACCTGCTAGAGGCTGATGGACAGCATCCTGGGGGACCTGGACTTCTGCGTCTGCTACGTCAATGATATCCTAATTTTTTCCAGATCCCAAAAGGAATGCCTACGGCACATCCAGAAGGTCCTACAGTGCCTGCAGGAGAGTGGCCTCGTCGTCAGGTTCTAGAAGGCGGAATTCCTGGGCCACGAGATATATATCCCCAGGGGGTGTCCGCCCAATGTCGTCGAAGGTCGAGGCTGTCAAGAGGTTCCCCACCCCTACCTCCATCAGGGCTATACAAGAATTCCTCGGAATGGTCAACTACTACAGGAGATTCATCCCGGGGATCGCGCACACCATGGCCCCCGACGGAGGTCCTCAAGGGTCGTCCAAAGACCTTAGTGTGGGGCCTCGACCAGCAGAAGGCCGCCCTCGCCAAAGCAACATCTTTGGCCCATCAGGGCCCCAGCGCTCCCCTCCAGCTGACGACGGATGCCAGCAATGTCGCCTGCCGAGCCGTCCTGGAACAAGTCATCAATGGGACCCCCTCAGCCCATCGCCTTCTTCAGCAGGAAACTCAGCCCCACCGAGTCCCGCTACAGCACCTATGACAGGGAACTCTTCGCAGTATACCAGGAGGTATGTCACTTCAATTTCCTCCTGGAGGGTACGCCCTTCACGATTTGGACTGACCACCAGCTGCTGGTCCACGCCTTCATGAAGCTGGGGAACGCATGGTCCTCTAGGCAGCAGCGGCACCTCGCAGCCGTCGTGGAATTCACCTGCACCATCAAATACCTCCCCGGCAGGAAGAACCCAGTAGCCAACGCCCTCTTGAAGATTGAGATCGATGCAGTGCAGCTCAGGATCGACTATGGGGACCTCGCCCGCGAACAGGCCGCCGACCCAGAGACCCCAGCCTACCACACAGCCATCATATCGCTGAATTGGGAGGACGTGCTCCTCGGCCCTGGAGGGTCAACACTGCTGAGCGACGTGAGCACTGGCAGCCCCTGCCCACTGGTGCCCACCTCCCGACATCAGCTGGTCTTCGACGTCATCCACAGACTATCCTACACCTCTGTAAGGACGACAGCCAGGCTACTGACGGAGAAGTTAGTCTGGCATGGCATACGGAAGGACGCGACGGCCCGGGCAAGGCAGTGCATGCAGTATCATGCCAGCAAAGTAGGGCGGCACACCAAGTCTGGGGTGGGCAAGTTTCCCCAGGCGAGGAGACACATTTCGGGCACATCCACGTCGATGTGGTGGGTCCTCTTCCCCAACCAGGAGGAGCAAGATACCTTCTAACAGTCGTCGACCACTCCACCAGGTGGCCCGAAGCTATGCCCACGGAAGAAGCCACCTCCAGTGCATGCCAGAAGCCCTCCTCTTCAGCTGGATCAGCCGGTTTGGTGTCCCGGACCATACAACAACAGACAGAGGTCCCGCTTTCCTATCCGAGCTGTGGACCGCCCTGGCACACCTGCTGGGGACCACTCACCACATCACCACCACCTACAACCCCACATCCAATGGAATGGTGGAAAGGTTCCACAGGTCCCAGAAGGCGTCCCTCATGGCTAGTTGCACCTCCGAGAATTGGAAGTACCAGCTGCCCTGGGTCCTCCTCAGATTGAGAACTGCCCCAGAGCCAACGGCGACCCCTGCTCAGCAGAAAAAGTCTACGGGGAGACCGTGGTAGTCCTGGAGGAACTCGTCGCAGAAGTCAGGGACAACATAGCAACGCAGAGGCTCCGTGACAGTGCTGGGAAGTTCAGCCCCTGCCAGAGGACATACACCAACAGGACGTCGCCCTTCATGCCTTCCGGTCTGTCCTCCGCCACCCACGTCTTCGTCAGGGACGACGCTGTGTGGCCACCCTTAACCAGGCCCTACAGAGGACCTTTCCTTGTGCTCAAGAGGAACAAAAAGGCCTTCCAGGTAGCCGTCCACGGAAGGGAAGACTGGGTATCGATAGACCGCCTCAAGCCCGTAATCCTGAAGGAGGACGTCGGGGGCAGTTCCCAAAGCTTCCTGCAGGAGACAGCAATTCCGCGGCCAGCCCCATGCGCAGGAAAACGTCATGGGCATCCCCAGAAAACCCCAAAACCACACAGGGGGGCACCCCAACACACCGCTCCAGAGGGCGCCGGGGAAGGCGACCACCCTTTCTAATTGACATCGAGAAAGAGGGGCCCCCTCTGTCCCCTCAGCAGATACCTGCTTTGATCAGACGTTACCTACGTATTGGGGAGAGGGGGTAGTATTGTAAAGTCCCTGCTCAATGCGTTCTCTGTAATGAATATCCTGTTTTCTGCGGTGCCTTCACATTCGACCTAGGGTCGGACGAACATAAATTATTATCATTATTGTGAATTGTATATTTTATTGTCTGTTCGAGTGACCATGCATTATGTATATTCAACAGCATTTTTATAACAGACCAGACATTGTTGATCATTATGTTTTCTGTATGTACCTGTCCTGTTTTTGTAGAGAAATAGTTTGACCTCAAGTCACCTGTAAATCTTGGTACCCACAGTCTCTGCGTTATATGCAGACGTCCGCACGCCGCTTTATAAGCGGGTCGTTTCATCAATAAAACAGCAATACTTGTCTTCCTGCTCATTATTTCGCACCGCTCTCACAAGAACAACCTCCCACCTAAGGAGTGAGACTTAAGGTGATAGTTTGTATTCCCATAGGAACAAATGTGTTTTTAAAGCAATTATTATTTTTCCTAGGTATACAAACCACATCCTTCAATCATAATCCCACCTCAACCAAACCACTTGGTGGGGAAGAAAAAGTGCTGGGTGATGGGAAGTGAGTGGGGACTTCCTCCACTTAGACTCTCCTCCTACCAGTTAAGCATCATACTACCAAAGTTCTATAACTCTTTCCAGCACCTGATGAGGAATACTCTAACATATAAAGTTGTGGTTTGTATTCCAACAGCAACAATCTATTTTCATAAATTACTTCAAAAGAGACCAAGAATAAAACTGGTTTTTTTCATGAATTGTTCCAACATAGAGTCACACATGCATTACAATCTCAGGTGGGGATACATATAGTCACGCATGCATTGCATTACAATCTCAGGTGGGGATACATATAGTCAGGCATGCATTACAATCTCCAATTGGGATAGAGTTTTTTTTTTCTGACTTAATCCACCATATAGTCACACATGCATTACAATCTCTGGTGGGGATAGAGTAATTTTTTTTCTGACTTGCTCCAATATATAGTAAAGCATGCATTACAATCTCCGGTGGGGATAAAGTCTTTTTTTTCTGACTTATTCCAACATATAGTCACACATGCATTACAATCTTCGGTGGGGATAGAGTAGATTTTTTTTCTGAATTATTCCAACATAAAGTCACGCATGCATTATATTCTCCGGTGAGGATATGTTTTTTCTGACTCATTCCAACATTTAGTCACACATGCATTACAATCTCCGGTGGGGATAGTCTTTTTTTCTGACTTGTTCCAACATATAGTCACGCATGCATTACAATCTCCAGTGGGGATACTTTTTTTCTGCCTTGATCCAACATGTAGTCACACGTGCATTACAATCTCCATTGGGAATAGAGTAGTTTTTTCCTGACTTGTTCCAACATATAATCTCTCATGCACTACAATCTCCATTGGGGATATGTTTTTTTTCTGACTTGTCCCAGCATATAGTCATACATGCATTACAATCTCCAGTGGGGATATGTTTTTTTCTGACTTGTTCCAGCATATAGTCACACATGCATTACAATCTCCAGTGGGAATAGAGTCATATTTTTCTGCCTTGTTCCAACAAAGCAGTCACACATTCATTACAATCTCTCATGGGAATATGTTTTCCTTCTGACTTGTTCCAACATATAGTCACACGTGCATTACAATCTCTGGTGGGGATAGTAATTTTTTTTCCAACTTGTTCCAACATATGGTCAAGCATGCATTGCAATTTCCAGTGGGGATATTTTTTTCTGCCTTGATCCAACATATAGTCACACACAAATTAAAATCTCCAGTGGAGGTAAAGTAGTTTTTTTTCTGACTTGTTCCAACATATAGTCACAAATGCATTACAATCTCCAGTAGAAATATGTTTTTACTGACTTGTTCCAACATATCCCCATTGGAGGTTGAAATGCATGTGTGACCATATATCGGATAAAGGCAGAAAAAAAACATATCCCCACTAGAGATTGAAATCCATATGGGACTATCAGTTTTTTTTTTCTGACTTGTTCCAACATATAGTCACGCATGCATTACAATCTCTGTTAGAGATGTTCCAACATTTAGTCACACATGCATTTACAATCTCCAGTGGGGATAGAGTAGTTTTTTCTGACTTGTTCCAACATATAGTCACGCATGCATTACAATCTCTGGTAGGGATATGTTTTTTTCTGACTTGTTCCAACAAATTAGTCACATATGCATTACAATCTCTGGTGCGGATAGAGCCGGCTCTTCTAACTTGTTCCAACATATAGTCACACATGCATTAAAATCTCCAGTGGGGATATGTTTTTTCTGACTTGTTCCAACAAATAGTCACATATGCATTACAATCTCTGGTGGGGATAGAGTCGTTTTTGCTGACTTGTTCCAACGTATAGCCACACATGCATTACGATCTCCAGTGGGGATATGTTTTTTTCTGACTTGTTCCAACAAATAGTCACATATGCATTACAATCTCTGGTGGGGATAGAGTCCTTTTTTCCTCTGACTTGTTCCAGCATAAAGTCACGCATGCATTACAATCTCCAGTGGGGATACATTGTTTTCCTGACTTGTTCCAACATACGCATTACAATCTTCGATGGGGATAGTCGTTTTTTCCTGACTTCTTCCAACATATAGTTATGCATGCATTACAATCTCTAGTAAGGATATGATTTTTTCTGACTTGTTCCAACATATAGTCACACATGCATTGCAATCTCCAGTGGGGATATTGTGTTTTTCTGCCTTGTTCCAACATACAGTAACACATGCATTACAATCTCCAGTGGGGATATTCTTTTTTCTGACTTCTTCCAACATATAGTCACAGATGCATTGCAATCTCCAGTGGCGATATGTTGTTTTTCTGCCTTGTTCCAACATATAGTAACACATGCATTACAATCTCCAGTGGGGATATGTTTTTTTCTGACTTGTTCCAATATATAGTCACACATGCATTACAGTCTCTGGTGGGGATATTCTTTTTTCTGACTTGTTCCAACATACAGTAACACATGCATTACAATCTCCGGTTGGGATTTTTTTTTTCTGACTTGTTCCAACATATATTCACATATGCATTACAATCTCCACTGGAGATAGTTTTTTTTCTGACATTTTCCAACATAATCACGCCTGCATTATAATCTCTGGTGGGGATAATGTTTTTTTTTCTGACTTGTTCCAACATATAGTCACACATGCATTGCAATCTGTGTTGGGGATATGTTTTTTGTGACGTTCCAACATATAGTGCATTATAATTCCCATTGAGGATAGTCTTTTTTTTCTGACATGGTCCAACATAGTTACGCCTGCATTACATTCTCCAGTGGGGATAGAGTCGTTTTTTGCTTTATTTCTGAGTTATTTCAACATATAATCGCACACGCATTACAATCTCCAGTGGGGATAGTCTTTTTTTCTGACTTGTTCCAACATATAGTCACACATGCATTACAATTGCCGTTGGGGATAGGGTCGTTTTTTCTGACTTGTTCCAAGATATAGTCACACATGCATTACAATCTCCAGTGGGTAGTCTATGATGGCTTTTTTTTTTTCTTGTTCCAACATATACTCATGCATGCATTACAATCTCCGGTGGGGATATTCTTTTTTCTGCCTTGTTCCAACATGTAGTCACACATGCATTACAATCTCCAATGGGGATATGTTTTTTTTACTGACTTGTTCCAACATATAATCACACATGCATTACACTCTCCGGTGGGGATAGAGAGACTGTTAATTAGTCAGGTACGACATGATTAGCATAATATTTACTCAAAACTAATGTCTCTCTTCATGGGTGGAGGTAGGGCCCCTATCACCAAAAAAAAAAAATATGGAAAAGCAAATGCCAAATACCTTCTGCATGCATTTTTGCATGCATTTTTGGGCATTGTTGACAAATATCAATGTTATAAAACGAGTTACTTTCATATTTACCCGAGATAGTAGACGTTAGAGATCCCGATGATGATCCATCACCCTCATAAGCATAATTTCTCAGGTCTTCCCCTGGTAAGTGGTGGTGCTGGTGTTCGGAGGGTACCACCAGTGCAATGTCTTTACTGTGACTGACCCCGGCGGAAGTGATGAGAGCAGCGCTGACTCCACTGCTAGTCACAGAATTATCTAAAAAAAAAAAATAAAAAATAAAAAAAAGATTATGGCATTTGGTCATGTCCCCATTAAAGGATGATGCTATTACATATCTACTGCATTTGGTCATGTCCCCATTAAAGGATGATGCTATTACATATCTACTGCAAAGACGCTCCAAATATCAACATTTCAATAATTATCACAGTTTGCTCAGTGCATTTACTTCCATCAGTAAGGTTTAACTTTCCCTTTGACTTCATTCCTTCCTCTTGCGTACCCATGTAGTATCTATATTTTTACTCTGTTACTGCCAATCAAGAAGACTTTTTCCTTTATTCTCTTTATTAGAAGGCCCACATCTGACTTGAACTGCCCCCTAACTTAAAAAAAAATAATAATTTTAGAACGAAAAAAATAACATACTCATTCTTCCAGGAGAAGTACAGAAGAAAAGAGAAAAGAAGAAAGAAGGGGATTTCAGAGTGAGCAGTAACTGACCTTTGGTCTCTTTGGTTTCCATGGCAGGTTTGGCCCGAGAGAGTTTGAGCAATTCGAGGAAGGTGGTGTGCGATTCGTCCCCGGGCCCTTTTCTTTTGGTGGTTGTCACTCTGGTTCCGCTGGTTTCCTTCCACCGGCCCCTCAGCCCGAGGAAAGTTTCCCTCCTCTCTGGGTCGAGAGTCATCACCGACCCTTTGCATCCTGTTTTGACGGCTATCATGGAGTCCTTGTCCACGCTCTCTTCCGTCTCCTGGCGACCCAAAGCCCTGGCTGTTCGTAGTCGGTGGTGTCGTAAGGAGATGAACACTCCGATGAGAACTGGAAGACATGTGAAGAAACATTTGTCTCAAATCATTCAAGATGTCAAATAAAACTATAACAAATATGTCCACTTTTCGTATATCAAAGTGTCACGGTCACCTTGAAAGACGTATGTGTCTGTGGAGAGAGAGAGCGAACGAGTGATATCAATATTTTCAATTTCTTTTGTAATAAGTCACCTGTCGATTCTTGGAATAAGATTCGCGAAAGGCACAAAAGAATTCTCGAACTATTTACAGTTGAAGTAACAATATCAGGCTTATACTGCATTTTGAGTGTTAAAGGGTACAGAATATTTCGTTTTTTAACAGTCAACTGAATGTTCCTTAAACGCTATATTATGTAGCTACACTTAAAGCGATTTGCAAATGTAAATTCCTCAATATTTCTCTCTCTCTCTCTGTCTGTCTCTCTCTCTCTCTCTCTCTCTCTCTCTCTCTCTCTCTCTCTCTCTCTCTCTCTCTCTCTCTCTCGTCAATAACCTAGATGTTGTGACGCCAGTTTTTAGTAGCCATAACGTCTATCTCTCTTGTTATGGGTGTATAAAGGATCTCTCTCTCTCTCTCTCTCTCTCTCTCTCTCTCTCTCTCTCTCTCTCTCTCTTCATAAGTGCGTAAAGAGTCATATTTTCCTCTCCTCTCAAAATAAAACAGTAGCATCAGTTATAAGGCAATGATTAAGATCAGTTCTCAAGACTAACTTCACAATTTTCCAGGTAGGGGCTGGCTCACAAAATTGAAACCCAAGAACACAGCATGCATAAAAGGGCTGGCATAAATAACCCTTAAATTAGTTCCAGATCTGACTTCGAAACACTTGATATCCGGCGAAAGAAACTGCGAACGAGAATTTTGGAAAAGGAGAGGGATGCGAGTGGGAAAAAACGATGAAGAAAAGGGAAGGGAATGAGAATGGGAATAAAAGATAAATAGCTATAATAACAAAAATGGCTACGGGACGGAATTAAAGGAGACATATATTTCCTAACGGTATCGGGGGTCGCTCTATAACAGCGCTGAGGCGGGGGGGGGGGAGAATTATCGATGGGATGTAAGGCCAGGAGGCCGAAATGGGAGGAAAATATCGGAAAAATGACTCACCTAAAAAGAGGAGTGACAGCGCAACGGCCGCTATGGCTGCCGGCTCGGTTAGCGGGTGGGCTGCGCTAGACACTTTGGTCCACTCACAGTTGTCGCCCATGTGGTTCGGACCACAGAGGCAAAGATAGTCCGGTTTCAGGTCGTAGCAGGTTCCTCCGTGCAGACACGGCTCCAGCAGACACTCGTTGATGTCTCCACATGTAGATCCCACCAGTTGTCGCCCTGAACCACAGCTGAAAAATAATGCGGAAAAACTAGATATTACTTGAGGTTCTTTGCAGTGCCCCTTCGGTCCCTAGCTGCAAGCCATTTCATTCCTTTTCCTGTAGGCTACCTCCTTTCATATTCTCTTTCTTCATTTCATTCCTTTTCCTGTACCTCCTTTCATATTCTCTGTCTTCCATCTTACTTTCCACACTCACCTAACAATTGTTTCATACTGCATCTGCGAGGTTTTCCTCCTGTTACAACTTTCAAACCTTTTTACTGTCAATTTCCGTTTCAGCGATAAACGACCTCATGTTCCAGCCCTTGGCCTAAATTCTATACAGTATTCTGTTCTGTGGATGTTAGCGTATACAGGGACTGTTGTTTTCGAGCCGTGTTAGTATTTTTTTTTTAATTCCTAGTTCCATAATGTTTTCATTTAATTAGCCTGAGAGATTCTTGTGTTTACCGAATGAAATGAATGTTAAAAGGTATTCCATTCGGTTTCCCAGTTTCATAAAGGAGCATGGCTACACCAACGCCTTAAGAATTTTACAAACGCTATATACTCTCACATTTTCTATCCATCTATCTATATACATATATAGGTATATATATGTGTATGTGTATATTATATACAGTATATATATATATATATATATATATATATATATATATATATATATATATATATATATATATATATATATATATATATATATATATATATATATTATGTATGTATAAATATAATATAAATATAATGATGTATGTATGTACTGTATATGCATAAGACTCCCCTGACAAGGATGGCTCCAGAAAAAAAAATTACTGATCACTGCCCCATTCACACTGCAACGGCTGAATTGTGGATGAACCTTGCGCAAAATTCCAGAACAGCTATCTCATGCTCCTGTACAGAAGTCCCCGGAGCAGCACGACCAACCCACTTACACAGACCGTGCCTAAGCAGAAATAAACTGTCTGAAGGGCATGTTAATTAATCCTTCAGAGGACACAAGAGTTCCCTATTCACCTGCAAGAGGGCTGCGCCCAGGAGGCGTGGCAGGACAGCGGGGGGTCGCATGTCGTGTTCAAACAAGAGGCGGGGGGGTTGCAGCCCTTGATGAATCCGTCTAAGGTGGTCACTTGGCCCCAGGAACTGCCGTTGACTGCGGGGGGAAGCGGCAGCTGGCGATCTGACACTCTCAGGTCGTCTATGCATGCTGGGGACAAAGTCATTTCATTTGTAATTTCTGTGCATAAAAAGTTAAGTATATCTTGGTTTAACCAGACCACTGAGCTGACTAACAGCTCTCCTAGGGCTGGCTCGGAGGATTAGATTTATTTTACGTGGTTAAGAACCAACTGGTTACCTAGCAACAGGAAGGAATCCATTGACTTCAATGGGGGAAAAAAACATGGAAAATACGAGCATACTCAGTAAGGAAAATATACATTTTGTATATACGTACACCAAGGGAATCCACCCGGTTACATATCAGGTAGAGAAAGCAATTTGCATTAATAATCTGCTGATTTCGACATATCTTGTTAAAAAATAAACACGAAAAAATACGCGCATTCTGAGTAAGGAAAATACATTCAAAATATTCATTTCACATTAATGAACACTAAAGGAGTCCAAATATTTCGATATATGAAGTTAATAAGAGACAAGAAAAAATACGAGTATAGCGAAAAAGGAAAATACATATTTGGTTATATATATAAGGGTATGCTTGTATGTGTGTGCGTATGCAGACATGGTATGATTCGTGCAGCATGCAATATTTTCGCAGGGTATGTTACTACAGAAAAAAGGGGATAAAATACCGGCATCTTTGCCAGAAATATTAAAATCTAAATACTACAAAATATACAAATTTAAAATAAAATATGAGAAAATACGAAATTAAAAAGTGTGCAATTTAAAAAATCAGCATTTAAAGTCTCTAGTCAGAAAACACTACAGAAATGGTAAAAGAAAAATATCCAGTTATTGAGCAAGACCTGGATTACATTCGTATTCAACTAGAAATCCCCGTTTACTCACTGTCTTGCAAGTCATCTGCAACAGTCACGAGTTTGACGCCCAGGAACTCGGGAAGCCCGCCCACCGTCACGCCGTCATGCTTGTCAATCTCCAGAGGCATTGGCGGGCCCGCGATCTCCTCCTGGAGGCTGCTGGGCCTCCCGGGCACCAGGGAAGGGATCGATCTGTTGACCCGCCATTCGTCCCCTCCGTCGACGCTGATCAGGAGGCTGTGGCCGTGTCTCTCTGCTCTGACGGTGTGCCACTGGCCGTCTCCCACGGGCCTGCCCTCGACGCACGCGACCCTGGCTGCCCACCCTGCGCCGGACACTGACGCGCAGGCCACCCCGGCTCGAAGCTAAGCATGGAATGGCGGAAACAAAGGATTCATAAGGTAAATAAGGATTGAAAAATCTTTGGTCGAAGAGTGCAAATTCACCACATACAATCTTGATAAGGAGGAAGACACTGATGAAGATAGAACGAGAAACAGAGAAACATAAAAAAAAAAAAAACTAAACTCTGAGAGCAGTGTTACGATTTTACAGTGTCTTTACTATACTGTAGATGCCATAAGGCAGACAGATACTATACTGACACAGTGTAAGACACTAATGAAGGGAGGGTATGAAACGATGAGAAAATGAAGTTCTTTCCTTATACAACAGATGACACAGACCTGACCGATCTTTTACATACGTGAACAGTGAAAGAATGCTGCGTGTGCTGAGCAGCAAGACGAACTAGCATCCCCGTCGGCTCGCCAAGTGTCCTGACCCTCAGCTGGACGCTCACGACCCTTGACGAAGGGGTGAAAGACAGCGCCAGTTTCATGTACGACTTTGGGCCCAAAGTGGCTGGGGCCGTTGGGGTGTCGCAACGGACCCCTGTCCAACCAGGGTCACATTGGCACTCAGGGTGATTCAGTCCGCCTGCACAGGCACCTCTGATGCCACACGTTCCCGGGCCATCTGGACATGCTGTTTCTTGCGGCTGACAGCCAGCTGTGCTGTCTTTGCTGCATGGTGGCTCTCCCAAGTCCATTAGCTGCAATAAAGCTGCAAGACTGTCATTTCACTTTCATCACTCCTGGGATATGATACTGGTATCAAACGATTTGAATGTTGGTGGTTTGAAGGTAGCTATGTGTATGCATATCTACTTCTATATCTCTATATATCTAAATATATCTCTAAACCTGTATTATAGGACAGCTCTATTACAGTAAATCTGTTAGCCAAAAACATGCGCACCAGCAACCGGACGCGCGCACACTTATCCATACTCAATCGTTACTGTTTTCTATTGTTGTGGCCAAAAAGCAAAAATAACTTATTAACTAATAAATTTCTTTATTTTACTAGTGGTGTAAGCAGTGCCAATTAATAGGCTGGTCTGACTCTGAGTCAATAAAGTTGATACGCTGGTCTGACTTTTTTTTATAATTTTATGAAAAAAAAGGTGTAGTCAGACTCTTTATTGGTTTTTAAGCAAAAATATTACTTTATACCCAAAATCCAACCACAACGCTATTTGGAATTTTTATATTCATAAACTATATTATACCATTCTGCATACTGTTAAAATGACCTTACCTGACCATTGATATTCAAATCTGAAAGACACCCATGTAGGGGGTGTGGCGTAGGAGACTGACTCCATCCATAATCCTTCGGTCGCTGTGGCCCTTGAGCTAGACCCCCTATCTGTAGAGGACCCAGTGCCTCCCACTCTCTCAGACCTTCTGGAAGTCCCCAGGACTTTCTGGCAACGCAATGAGACTCGTCGCTTGCCTTCTCGTCCCACCCCAGGCCACAGAAGTCCACCATCATGGCTACTCTCTGTGGGCAAGAAAATGGGAAGAAATAGCAGGGAATATTTTCATTTAAAGGAAACTATAGCATCGCTCTGCATTAACTTAATGAAGGCTTATTTGTGATTGATGCACTTCTGCCGATGTTTTCAAGGTATCATATTCTTAAGAACACAAAGTGAACCCACATTATAATTATTCCATCATATACTGCCACATAGTAAAACAATTCAAAATCATTTCATCCTACTGTAAGTTTCACTCTCTTGGTGCAGTTGCATAATAATGCAAATAAAATCTTTTTATTATTCTATAAAATTCAGCTAAGTAATACAGAAGTTAAGCACGCGAATCCCATTTATTTGTGCAAATACCTCATTCGCAATGTTTCCTTTCAAGAAACACACTGAAATTAGCTCATTCTTTTTGTTTCTACAGTGTGACCAGAGATATTTTCAGTAATATCTGTTCAATTTTAAATAATTTCCATTACCAGTTGAAGAACTCTAGGCACTGATAGTTTATTCTTCCAGAGTGCTGTGCAACACGAGTCTAATTTTTTCCCTTCTCTCTTTCTCTCTTCAATGTAGCTGCAGCTCACAACAGAACTAGGTAATAAATTTACTGCTTAGATCAACAATATCAAAATACTAAATGATATGAATGATTATGTCAGAAATAATTTTATTTCTAGAGAAGTATTAGTTGAGCATAAAAAAGCTTTTGCAGTGTTCACATGCAAGCCTTAATTTTCAGGAACCGAAAAATATGACAACCACTTCAAGCGACACACTCCAACTAACCTGAGAATGCAAGTGAAGGTGTACAGTGTGCCACTCGCCGTCGGCGACAGACGCATTGACTCGGAGAACAAAAGGACTGCCAATCCCCTCGACGATGAGCTGAAGCTTACTCTCTACCACTTGCAGAGCCAACATGGGTGAAGGAAGACCCCAGTAAGAGGAGCCAAAAGGCTCCGAGTGCGGGGCGAGGGGACCAGAATAAAGGAGCAGCCCGTGAGGCCTACGCGTCAGGACACGAAGGGACAACGTTGTGGGAAGGCACGGAGGGAGAGGCTTCACCCACACCCAGCCAGATCCACGGAAGGTCCTGGAGAGGATCTTGCACTGGGGACCCCACGATCCCCC
The DNA here is from genome assembly GCA_039081455.1 of Macrobrachium rosenbergii. Lineage (NCBI taxonomy): Eukaryota > Metazoa > Arthropoda > Malacostraca > Decapoda > Palaemonidae > Macrobrachium > Macrobrachium rosenbergii. The sequence continues at coordinate 18,217,303 of JANJGK010000001.1, read as the reverse complement.
AGGGCACACGCACCTGCCACCAATTCAAGGAAAAATATGACATTTATTCATATTGCTTTTCGCTCTCATGTTAAGTATCTGGATGCGATCTGATGCGTGTGCAGATACAATTTACTGCATGATCGTTGCTTAACCCAATGACTCCTGGATAAAATACACCAAAAGTAATTTCTAATTTTTCCCCCAATAATTACTATACCAACTCGACGCTAGGCAACATAAAATAATGCATGTGTGGAACCTAGCTCACAAAATTATGATAATCTATTGGTTAAAATTCTCCCCCTTTTTTATAGCAACAAAATAGCAATTAAATGAAATACCCGAGTACGCGTTTACAAAGTTCATTCACACATTTTGTTGTTAAAAGTATGTGATAGCAAGATGGAAGAAAGACTATGAAAGGAGGTACAGTAAAAGGAATGAAAGAGGTTGTAACTAGAGGCCGAAGGGACGCTGCAAAGAACCTTAAGTAATGCCTACAGTGCACCACGCGTGGGGTGCGCTGAAGGCACCACCCCCCTACGGAGATATAGAGGTTTATGCTTTGGCAAGTACTATATACAGAACATGCAATGAACACCTTCGTCTATGCAAATTTCTTTTTTATCTGTGACATGAAATGCCTTTTCTTCACAGCAGTTGCAATTCATACTAAAGTTTACACCTATTGAGAATTTTGGGTGCTACTTAGGCTTGTTATTTACGCGTCACCTTCTTTACTCTGAGGTGCTAGTACTAAACACCGTATGGTCAATGTGAAGTAGACGCCCGCACGAAGATATCGTTTATAAATTTAAATTTTGTCGACCGCACAATATAGAAATGATGGATATACGTTGATCCCCGAGGGTCTAGTACTAAACACGGCGTCCCAAGGGGCTTCCGCCATGTTTAGTACTAGCACCTCGGATTAGGTGACGCGTAGGTAAGACAAATTAGCACCGAATTTTGTGTTTTCTTCCTCATACAAAAAAACTTTACCGAGTTATACAATGCGCCGTCTACTATTCCTGATATGTGATTAACGATTATAAAAAAAGATTGGTTTTAAAATGTTAAAAAAATACGAGATATATGGAAGTGCCTGGTCATTTTCAATACATGATGATAAATGGTTCACATTGACTTTACATTGACCATACGGTATTTAGTACCAGCGCCCGTTGCGTTACGATAACTTTGGAATTCATCTTTCTGGCATTCTCTCTCTCTCTCTCTCTCTCTCTCTCTCTCTCTCTCTCTCTCTCTCTCTCTCCTGGTACAACGTTAAAACGTGAAGTTTTTAAGAGTTAATCACGAGGTGCTGACCTGCTTCCCGAAGGGAATCTGACGCACCTGCCTCCGTTGAGGCAACTGGAGGGAGCGCAGGTGTCAGAGTCGTAGGAAGCGTGGCCGTGGCCGCGGCCCCTCGGGCTTTCCTGGGACACGCACTCGTGGCTCCGGATGAGGAGAGGAGTCACCAACGAGGTCATGTTCGTGTCCACAACCTGGAAAGATTTTTTCGTACCACAGACCTTTCATTAAGGCGTGCTTCATAGCTATGCTGCTGAAAATCCCAACAGCAATATAAAATCCCTGCGCATACAAAATAAATTTACATTTAATAATATTCAGAATGGTAGTTCTCAAGTTACTACAAAAGTTTGACAGTTATCTCCTTTTTAGTTTTTTTCCAGTTTCAATAAAGTATCTACGCAATACTTCTGCCATATATAAAGACAACTTCTAATCGAAAGGCATTTTAGAGTAATCAGGAAATACTAGAGAGAAATGTTTTGCGTACTGACCGAGTTTTAACCGAACTGAAAACTCGAGGCTTTCAAACCCCAAACATTTTGACGATTCACGTAAAGAATGTGCTGCCATGACGACACAACGCTGTGGATTCTTAACCATAAAGAAAAAATGAACGTACTTGGGAGAATAGAGACAAAAATTAATAAGGGAAACATTTATATTTAATTCTCGCCTAATTAAAAAGAAAAGTTACAAATGCGTCTAAGTTTCTTCGGTGCAATCAAGTTTTCTGTACAGCGTATAATGCTGTATGAGCCGCGACCCATGAAGCTTTCAGCCACGGCCCGGTGGTGGCTTGTTCTATAGCGTTACCAGACGCACGATCACGGCTAACTTTAACCTTAAATAGAATAAAAACTACCGAGGCTAGAGGGCTGCAATTTGGTATGTTTTATGATTGGAATGGGGTTGATCAACATGCCAATTTGCAGCCCTCTAGCCTCAGTAGAAAAAGCGCGGACGGACAGACAAATAGCCATCACAATAGTTTTCTTTTACACAAAACTAAAACCAACAGAATTTGTTGGATAAACAATGAGAAACTAAAATACCTGAAGAGGAAGGGCTGTCGAAGCGAGAGAGGCCACAGAGGCACCGTCTTCGTAGGACAACTTGAGAGTGGAAAGAGCAGAGTCCTCTGGTCCTTCCAAGTGGGGGGGATATCCCCTGCTCACCGTGTCCTTCCTAGGGACCTGCTTGACCGAGGGGCCTTTCTTATCGAAGACAGGTGGAGGGTCCTTCAGGGACACTGAGAGGCCAGTGGCTTTCTCCAGCTTTTGTTGGAAAAAGAAAGTCACGTAAGTTGGCTTATACTGAATTGTACTTATTCCTTTTATTTAACGATTAAGCATCTTTTAACTTTCATATAAATAATTAGTCTTAACCAGCCACTCTGAAGATAATTATTTTTTGTTCAAGAAAACACCACTTCTTCATCAACCAACCCGTCAAAAAAAATTAGTCCATGACATTAGTAAAAGTAGACTTTTTTACATTTGGTGCTCAGGGTAAATTATTTATTTATACTTCTGCTAAAAATCCTCAAATTATTCTTACCGTTTCCATATGCACCGTCAAACATAAATAGTTTACGCAAGATATCTGGTATTTTACCTTTAATACGGTCAACTAATTTATTAGATTCTCAACAACTTACTTTACAGTTAGAAAAAGTGAAAATTCAATGCACCATAAATACCGGGAAGAGCGACAGAAATCTATGCATATTATTGGGACGCTTCTAGGAAAAAAAAATGGGTTTGATGAAGCAAAAGCTATTTGAACTTGATAATTGATCTTCACGCACAGACAAAATAAAGAAACTGGAGCAATTAAGCCTTACTGGTATCAGCTGGTAAGATTCTACCTTGATATAACCCAGTCACGCTATATGGAACGCCGAACATATTCACAAATTTATTAACGTGTTAACTGTCATAGTCTACGGGACTATGACAGTTTATTAGCACGACCTTCTTTAACAACACAAAACAGGGTTAATTCCTTAGTATGCAACGAACAGGATTTGGTAACAAAATTATTTATATTGTGCAGTCATCTTTGATGGGACATGCACAGTAGTAGTGTTTAATACTTTCCGTATGACATGAATCTAAAAACAGATTCTTTTGATTCTCTCTATATTACTTTTATAGAGTACACAGCCCTAATTGCACTCTTGCATGTTTTGTCACTTTAATTTTGATTTTATCCACTGACTGATAGAATGGATTCCACGACACTGCTCTAAAAACTGAATGCGGCCGTTTATGGCTATCATGAATATTTACCAATAAAAAGGAACCAATAACAGCAACAAGAAAAATCGGCAACTGCACCCAATATGTTCTCTCAAAGCGAGACAAAATAATATACTAGAATAAAGAAGACTGAAATTCTGGCCATTTCCCATTATTCTCTGTTTCCCCCAAAGTATAACTGCACTTGATGAGGGAACTGGCTTGACAGTCTCGTCCATTTCAAAATTAATCATCAAACACTCGGTCGATGAGAATCACTATCATAACTGCTTACGCAGTGCCGCAATAACTCAAGCTCATTGCCGATTCCTTTCCAGAAACAGGGTTATGACTAAGTTACTGGGGGGGAGAACAATACCTTGTTATATATTCCTTCTTCCATGAATTTCCTAAAAGATTTAGACAAATATAAAAACTCGTTCCAGCACGAAATTGTGCACTTTGTTAACCGTTTTACTCATACCATTCAATTATGCTAAATTACCTCTTTCACAACATAATCTTCAAAGCAAAAAGAAAAAAAAAAGTATAAATGCGCCGAAGTTTCTTCGACTCAATCAGTTTTCTGTACAGCGTATAAGGCTGTATGAACCCCTCAGCCACGGTCCATGAAACTATCAGCCACAGCCTGGTGGTGGCCTGTGTTGTTGGCACCTATAGAAGTGACAGACGCACGATCATGGCTAACTTTAACCTTAAATAAAATAAAAACTGAGGCTTGAGGGCTGCAATTTGGTATGTTTGATGACTGAAGGGTGGATGATCAACATAGCAATTTGCAGCCCTGTAGCCTCGGTAGTTTTTAAGATATGAGGGCGGACCGACAGACAAAAACCCATCTCAATAGTTTTCTTTTATAGAAAACTGATAAAAAGGAAAGGTCCCTGGCTACTCTATGAGTACGAGTTTTGCAAGAGCAAGGCTGGCTTGGCCTACTATATAAAAAATATATGGTCATCTATTTATCTCTGTCCTTAAGAATCTACTTTTGGAATTCCACATATTTACTTTATCTCAAGAATCTACTTTAAGAAGACTATATATTCAATTTTTGGTAATGTGGTTTCTCATGGAAATGGACTCAAATATTTAAGATTTTTGGGCGGGAGGTGTTGGGAATTTTTCAATATAAACACCTCCGTGAGGAGAAAAAACTAACAATATCTGTTTACCGGAACACGATAGCAATTACTATACAATGCAATGTAACTATTACCTTTTCATTTACTGTAATTATTTTTTTTTGGGGGGGGGAGGGGCGTTTAAATGTATATTATGCTAAACTGCCACAACCTCGCGACGCATTTAGAATGAACGCACCTTATCTTTGCGGAGAGAGAGCAAGCCCTGTAGCCTGACAGGGTCTACAAAAGCATCCTTGTCATCCTTCACGCTCACCCAGACGCATGTAGTAGTTGGCTCTGGATGCTCACTGGATGGGTTAGTACCAACTGGCTGTTCCCCTTCTTGTGGGTGACTGGATGACGATTCAATTTTGGGAGAAGTGAAGGAGACTGTGGAAGTGATCCCAGGAAGAGCGTTATTCCCGTAGACGCTGACGACTTCTACGTTGTAGGAGGGACCCTCCGAAATTATGTCGTGAACTGCCGCCAGGAGTTTTCCAAGACCGCCTCCTCCACTCTTGCGTGGGATGAAGGAAAAATAAATAAAAATGAAAATAATATGATATTGATCATGATCTGAGGCAGAAGAAATAAATGTAGTTACCAAGTTATATTCATCAAATCAAATCCGTTTTGTATAATGAATGTAAAAACTAATTTTGTGTGTGTGTGTGTGTGTGTGTATGTGTGTGTGTGTGTGTCCCTCCTAACAAACAGATTAGTACACAAAAACAAAACTGACCCTACACATAACACAGGTTCCTGTCTGGCCTTTGACCTTTAAGCCCTTCACCTTGACCATATCGATCTTCACTCTGCATTACAGCAAATGCACTGTCTTTGCCTCGTATAGTCTAAACGTTATGGACAATATAATAATAATAATAATAATAATAATAATAATAATAATAATAATAATAATAATAATAATAATAATAATAATGAAACAAGGCGACCCTGTAGCGAAGCTATAATATCGAGAATTAAAAGCCACAGTAGTGTTAAAAAATATTTATATAGTTAAAAACGATAAGGAGAGACTTTCAGATACTACTCCGCATCCCTCATCAGTCCTGCTGAGGGATACGGAGGTGTATCTGAAAGTCTCTCCTTATCGTTTTCAGCACTCTGTACAGTAATATTTTTAACACTACTTTAGCTTTTAATTTTTAATAATAATAATAATAATAATAATAATAATAATAATAATAATAATAATAATAATAATAATAATAATACTGTAATAATAATAATAATAATAATAATAATAATACTGCGCTTTATTTCGCATAAAATACACTAGTGCGAATTTCATACACAGAGCTAAAATACAAAATTAAAATCCTATTAAAAACACACAAAAATATTGGTGCAAGCTAAAATACAAAATTAAAATCCTATTAAAATCACATAAAAATACTGGTGCAATGTAAAAATATTAAGCATACCTTAAATCCTTCCAAATTCTAAAAAATAAAGTTATCACTGGTCATCAACGTGTTTACAAAGTTTTTCACAATATTATTACGTGATGCCCTTATTCTATTCAATACGCTCATTTCATTAAATGTTGGTATACCAAGCTGAACATAAAATGTGCAAATGCTGGATCGCATTGTCAAGTTAAATAACCTTCTAATACTATAATCAAAACAAACTCTAGTTTGACAAGGTTTGACATTTTTACTTGACAAACAAGGGACAGGATAATAAAAGGATGTGCAACAAGAAGGCATCTCACATCAGCTGTGCATTTTGAGAAGATTTACAGAGACATATTTGCTATAACCCACAAACGTCTTGCAAAAGTTTGCAACATGACTGTCATCGTTGTTGTTAGAGGTGAGGGTGACACCCAAGCACTTAATTACTTTCACATATTTAATTTCAGTACCATTGACGTTAACAGGATTCCGTGGCACTTCACTGTTCTAACAACTGCTGAAAACCATATGTTTAGTATTTTGAGCATTAACATCATATTGCACATATTTTATATATTTAAAAAACTCATCAACCAGGCACTGCAAGCCACTCAGCAATGGGCAAAGCACAATCTTATTACTCCGGACGCAGCCAATTCTGTAATAATCAGATTTTCTGATAAATCATCCATATTTAAGCTGAAAAGAGTGGGTGATTAAACGGAGCTCAGTTTGATTCCACGTGTGACACTCAAATCTTCCGATAAATCACCATCCCATTTTGTTGCGTCTATTATAATAATTAATGCTCCCATTGGCATTTGACTTTCATGAAAGGTGAAATTAATGTATAAACGTTCCAAATATTTGATATCAAACTCACTCACTCACTCTCTCTCTCTCTCTCTCTCTCTCTCTCTCTCTCTCTCTCTCTCTCTCTCTCTCTCTCTCTCCTTCCTAACAACCCCTCTACTCTCTCTCTCTCTCTCTCTCTCTCTCTCTCTTTCCTGTTAAGATAGTTGCTTTAGTTACATTGCCCAGCATTTCTGACACTTTATATTTCACCCCTTCTCACCCCCATTCCTATTGGGTCTGAACTTGGACTTAAAGGGCACCAGGGGTGCCACTATTCATCTCAGCGACCTCGAAAACTATGGATTGGACACTAATATCTGTCGTTTTCGGTTATTTTACATGTCACCCCCTTCCCACCCCCAACCCCTTTGGTGTCAGCGATGTCTTACCCCCACAGCATTCTTTTCCAGATATTAAGTCATATGTATACCTAAATGAGGTATAATAAACCCATAGAGTTTTTTTAGTTACTAAGTCTATGGGCAGAACCAGCCCCGTTTCAGGGAAGCCCTTCCCATCCCCACCCCCTTTGGTGCCCTTTTCAAGTTAGTAAGTCATATGTATACCAAGTTTGGTTGAAATTACTCAACGCATTTCATTTATGCTGGAACATACACACTTACATCCATTTTTATAAAAGGATTAGGTTAAAACACTACCTCTTATCTAATAAACCAAATGTGAGATGCTTTTCAACTTAGCAGATTTTCGATGACTGTCTTTTTGTCTACATTTTGCCAGATTTGGGACGAAAACAAAACAGTCCAAGAAACAGAAAAACGGATTTGTCAGTAACCTAGGCCTAAAAGTTCTCCTGCATTACTCACTGTGGGAGTCCATCCCCTGGTCAAGTCGGCAGGAGTAACAGGAGTCAGAACGACTGGTGCAGCGTGGGTCAGGGCATCGTGGGTCAGGGTCCGGACCACCACAGTAACGTTGGCAGCAACACCCACTTGACTCCACACTCGGTCACTCACCGCAAAGTGCAACAGGTACCTGTTCCAGAAAACAGAAGCAAGGATTGTACCTAATATTCCTAACACATCAATCATAATTACTACTACTTCAACCACTCCAAAATCCCATACTTTCTTCATATTTTATTCAGGTCGCAAAGTACGTCCACTCCATACAAATAATAGTTTATTTAACGATAAAAAAAAGAGAACCTTCATATTTTTAACAATATAATCTAACAACTTGCAAGTGGACATAGATAGCAACAGGTAGCACGAACATAAAAGTGTACTTACTGCTATGGGGAAATGTGTTATCAAAAATAACATGTTACATACTGAATCTTCACCCAATGGCGTGATCAAGTAGCTATTAACCTATATGTCTATCTTCATTAACGATTTTATCCAAGCTAATGAACGGGATTAGTGAATATTTAAGCCACAAGTTCGTCGGTTTTCATCGTTATTGTGACCACAGCTTGAGTGCATGTGAAATAGAGCAATTTCGATCTTCACTCATTGTTGCACCCTGGACATGAACGAACATGGAATTACTTCGGTTTAGAGACACAATGTTTTCGATCTTCATTGGTGATACAACCCAAGCATAAATGAACTCAAGATCAGGGAAATTTTTAATCCAGTGACACACCTCTATTAGAGGTCCTACCCAAGGATGAATGAGTGTAGGAAGAGGCCGCCTTCCAACGATGCTTTTAGCTTAACTGCTACTGTAATGATTAGCTTACCACGTGAATATGAGTTTCGTTCGACATAACTATTAATCTCCTCTCACTTCCTTTCAAAGTAAGGCAAACATCGTTCTATCTTTTCATTCTTTACCTTTTCGTAACACTAGGAAAGTGACTTCGTATGCACACATTAGCACACTTACTACATATGCTAACGGGATTTGCAGAGGTCAATGATTCTGGGGATTTGTCCATTTTGTCGGTGTTATCTTCCACTCCAAAATCTCATCTTCGTACCGCAAAATGCATTATTATTACGGTAGTTGCCTGGAGAATGTCTATTTCTCAGCAGGTTTCATAAGATAAAATTAGTCTAAAGCTTCAACTATACTAGGGGTAAGTTTTGACTCGCCTCACTTTTGAGACATCTAATGAAAACGTCAGCAAATGCAGCACAGAAGTTAGGTATTGTACGTAAGGCTTCAAATATTCATAACAGTGATAAAATCCAAGCGACCTGTTCTAGGACATTTGTCCTTCCTTTACTAGGATGCTGTTCTCCGGTGTGGATGTCTGCTTCTGCCACAGATTTATCTCTTTTTAGAAGGTGGTATGGGGTGGTCGGTTTCTGTTTCCTAATATTAGATCTCTTGTTTGTCAACTTTTCATAAGGTGTACTTTAACAGAGATCTTTCATTTTCACAACTGAACCCTGGTCCTCTTTTCCTGCTGAGAGCAACCACATTTACTGAGCAGCAGCTCCAATATGCAGTAAATATGCATCGCTATCGAACTTCGCAGTTGCAGGGGTCATTTTATTCCTCCCACCGTTGGACTGTGGAACAGTCTCCCTGAGGATGTTGTGCAACTGGAACCCCAAAAGTTCAAGAGAAGATGCAAAGTATTACTACACTAAAACAATTCTCCTTGTATTTTAATAATTTATTTACAGTTCTATCTATTTATATATTAATTTCTAATAATTGGTCTCTTCTTTTCGTATTTCCTGTTACCTTCCGTTACATTTTTAAAATGAACGCAAGATATTCTTTGGAAGCTTAAATTTCAAGTCAATGGCCACTGTAGGTTTATTTCATCTTCTGAATAATAAGAATGATAAAGACGTAAAAAGGATAACGATGGAAACCTCAGCGGTATTATTTTGCTAGTTTAAGAATATTATTCTCCTCTCTTATCGCGATTTAAAGAAAAAAAAATGGTTTCCCCTATAACTGGAATCCATAAGCTTCCTTCAAAATGGACCTAAAGTTACACCTTTCAGTGCCTGTCTCGTGGATTTCTCTACTACTCGTCGAATAAAAAAAAAAAAAAAAAAAGGTGATAAGGTGACAGGTGACGCACAATTCAGCCCTGGAGATTTTTCCCAATTCATTTCTTTTAAAACTGTTGGACAGCGCATTACCTTAATTAGGAGAAACTAGTACA